>WNGS01164858.1:36639442-36670641 GCA_020271785.1 Procambarus virginalis
CATAATTTTGAGTATATTTATTTACAAAAAATATGCCTGCATTTATTTTTTGTTTTGTCTTAACTTACATGAGAATGTAATGCAGATAAATGTAAAAATCAATGTTGACCGTTGTCTGGGCCAAAATAAGGAAGGGTAAATGGTTTTCTTTTTATGTATTTTCTATATGTATAGTACTTTTGAATACAGATCTACATTTTCATAAGAAAAAATAATAATGATATATTGTTTGTTTGCATTCAAGCAGGGAGACAATTTTGTTAATAGTTGCACAATATTCTGAAATATTTTGAACTAATTCCCTTGGTTGATTTCTAAAGTAAGGTCCAACTAGCTCAGAACAGGTTGTGTAAATTCAGGGGAGGAAATACACTGCACCAACTTAAGTAGGGTCAGTTTTAAGAAGCTCTTGCAGGGGAATATTGGTTCTAAGCATCACAAGAGAACATTAAATCCATCACTGAATGTCTCCATTAAGAACATTCATAAAAACATAAAAACTCCTCTAAGCTCTTCTCCACATCAAACCTGACTAAATAAGGCTCCTAAATAGCCCAATCTAGGTCACTACTCCTAACTGTCACCAGAGTATGACACCATCACATCACAATGCCTTGATCTGAACTGGCCATTAGTTTCCTGACTAATCTATACTTCCACATCTGTCTATACTTCTCTCACATTTATACTTCCTAAGTATAGATGTGAGAGAATGGCTTTTCACAGCTAGACTGCTGAACAACTCTATACAGGCAGTATATTGAGCATTGGTTTCACCTATCAGTGGACACAAATACCATTGTGTTGGGTGTCTATGGATCAGGAATCATGCCAGCAGTTAAGAATTTGTGTGTTGTTTGTTGACGTGTGATGCCTGGTTATACTGTACTATGAGGGCAGTTGTACAACTAGCCTGTATGTTCATGGATGGGGGTACACCTTCCAGAGTCACTGGAGTGGAGTAGGTACCCGTCCGGTCTTGCTTGGGGTTGACTACAAGCAACCATCACTGTACGCCTGTTTCCCATCTGCCGCCCCCCACTCGAGTAAAGGCCACCTCCTATTATCTAGCACTAAATCTTCTAAATTCAATGAACCGACCTCTGTTTTTCCTACATCTCCAGTTGGGAATCGGACACGACCTATATCTGGCATGATCTCTGTAGGATCTCGTGCTGTTACTCTAGGCATTTTACGTTGTTAATTACTGTGAGCGGCTTGCATGCCATGACGATGCCTCTCCCACTGTACAATAAAGAGAAATACAATAGTGTTCATATAATGAGAGATATTTTAAGCATCTTTAATAATTAAATGCATTGATTTTATTTGAAATACAATTTACCCTGAATAATCTTCGCTATATTTCTGATACCTGTACACATATTTGAATAAAGTTGTGCTTGGATTTTACATTTATGCAGTATTTTTAGCCCTGACTTATATTTCTCCAGGTCTTGGGTATAAGGGGAAAGATGATGAGTGGATTAAACACTATGAAGGCTTCGAAAATGTCTGGCCATGCTCAATAGCGAGCATAACAGTGCTGCTAATTCCAAGACTAACTCGGCTAGCAACAGTTCTGCCGTCAGTGACGAAGAAACGGAAGAGAAGGACGTGAAATCCTTGGAAGCTCGATCAAAAGTTTCTCGAGATAGAGTTCAGTGAGTGCTAAAATTTCTCAATACTATTTGAAATTTATTTGTTATCATTCATTTTTATCATTTAATGAAGGTGAAAGTTTACGTTAATGGAGGTGCCAGAAATGTTTATATTGGAAGTAGCATGTTTTGTTTAATGAAGATCTGAATTTGGTTTTGTGGTGGTTCCAGAAAAGCTATTCTGAAAATAGCTGTGAAACCATCTGTCTTTGATTACTTTTTTAAATGTTTCCAAGATATTTCATATAAAAGATTTTAGAAAAAAGTTTTGGTATGTGATACTGAACTCTTGAGAAAATCTGTAGGTGCCATGAGGAGGATTTGAATGTGTGTGCTGGATACTCCCAGGCACGCTCCTGTTTCACTACACCACAGTATGGTCAAAAGTATTGCAACCTGGGATTCAACTTCATTCTCTAGAGTTCCTGAGTCTGCCACTGAAGACTAATCAGGGTTTCACAGTGTCCACATGCACTCTGGTTCATGGTCCAGTAGCCTTTGGTTCGTGTCAAATGTTTCTGAGGCTTCAGTGGAAACCTCAGGAACCCTAGAGGATGCAGTTGCAATGCTTTTGACCATGTCATGGTGTAGTGTAGAGGGTGGCAGGGAGTACCCAGTGCATAGGTTTGGATCCTCCTCATGGCCCTTATTGATTTTCTCAGTGAAACATCACTTTAACCCTTCCACTGCTCAGGGGTCCTGAGGACATTTACACCCTTGCGCAAGAAAAAAAATTCAAAATTTTTTTCGTTTTCTAAACGTGTTAATTTGTCCCCTGAGCACGGGAAAAATAAAACAAATCGTAGGTGACATATTTTGGGCGCAATTGACTGAGGAAGTCTGGCAAAAAGTGGGCATTGACAGAGCGGTCGTCAGAGCCGGTCAGCGTCACCCGCGCTGACAGGTGGGAGTTGCCACAAAGATATTATCACTTAATTATTTCTATGTCTAATGATTTTTTCTTAGTTTTTTTGCAGTAATATTATTCAATAGTGTGTATTGTAATATATTTATATAATATAAGTAGTGAATAATAGCTATAAAAGTATGGTGTGCATATTAGTGATTCAATTATTATGTTCATAAAACAATAAACAAATAGTTTTGCTGCTATTACACTCTATACACAGGTTATATATAAGCATCTGCATGTTTTGTTCACCATAATGAACCACTAAGTTGGTATTGAGAGTCGAAAAGCAACGAGGAGTTACCACCACACACCAGCCAACCACTCGCTTCCACTCCCTCAACACACGCACTAAACTTTCTCCCCCACCAATACCATTTGTGGTGTTATTATACTATACACAGATGTTATATATAAGTATATACAAGTATATACCAGGTATATATAAGTAAGTATATATTTTGTTCACCACAACTGTACAGCTAAGCTGATATAGTTAGTTCAGGCACTAAGAGTCGTCGCTATACACACAGTCAGCTCCCTCACTAATTCAAGGTCTCACGCACTAAACTTTCTCCTCCAACAATACTGTTTGCAGTGTTATTACACTATATACACATTATTATATATAAGTATCTACATGTTGTATGCACTGTAACTGTACACCTAAGCTTGTAGTGCGCCCAAAGAGCATAGTGGCCACCCTCTAAACAGCTAGACAAATCATGCAGACGACGTCACCTCTCAGCATAATGGCTCCTCCCAGCATAATCCTTTTGCTGTTACTACACTAATACACACATTATATATAAGTATCTACATTTGTGTTCACCATAGAGAACCACTGAGCTGGTATGGTGAATGCAAACAATAACAGGTGGCCACACAGTCAGTAAACGATGCTATCTCCCTCTGTCTCTCAGCATCACTCCTCCCACAGCACTAATTATTACAACATTTCTGCTATTATCACAACCCTGGTTATTTATATCACAGTCAGGGGTCATCTGTAATATTGTCATCGCTAAATAATAACAATTACATATTTTAACATTTTTGGCGATGCTGTGGTCACAAGCTGAACAACAATGCTGTTCGCTCATGCTGCGTGCACCAGCCTTGGTGCACGCAGTACTGTGCCTCTCACACCTGAGACTATTGCCCACAATTTAAAAAAAAAATGGCGTCTGTTTACAAGAGCCCTGAGGAAGCTAATGTGAACCCCCATGTAGCCGCGGGCCATTTGAATCGGGCCTAGCACCCTTGGGCGTATATATGCGCATGGTGGGACATGTTACTCAGAGCGTATATATACGCCATGCGCAGTTTAAGGGTTAATGTCATGTGCGTATGTAATCTTTGTGTGTATGGGATACTCGGTGGACCTGGTTCATTCACACCATTTGGGAGACATGGCCCAAGCGTTTGAAAAATATGCCATAAGGAACGGCACCAGGGCAATACTGGAGACAAGGGTAAAATCTCTTGCCACGTTCTCTTGATAGATTTCCATCAGATGATACAATGAAATTGAAGTAGAGTTCAGTGAAATTGGTCCATAGTTGGGGAAAAATTAGGGTATGAATGATAACTTCTTAAAAATGCAATTAGAGCCATGTTAAGATTTTTGCAAGTGTACACAATATTAGGAGAAACAGTTGGTGCCTTGGGATAGCCAGTGAGCATATTTTAAACAAAATTCCATGATTAGCTTTCATTTTGAGTGTACATGTGCATAAAAAATATTGAAAATTTGGTGATAATAAAAAAAAATGAACAATTACAGTATTCCAAAAGCCAGATTGGGCCTGGAGCAATATGGACCAGATTTTAGCGGTTGCGATGTACTGAATACCAGTATATTTTTAATATACTTGTTGCAAAAGTGAGGTTTTAGTATTTATATACTGTATTTTTGTATTTATATATACAATACTTGGTTTTCTGGCCAAAAAATACTATGCATGTTAGTGGCTTTGCAAGAATGTAATGCTCAAACACCAGTGTTGTATACTCTCACAACCCAATGTACTTTCTTGTAAATAAATACAATAAAATAAGTACTTAATTGTTAGTTGGGGAGGGAGGGGCTCTACATATTGCTTGCCACTTTTGTGCTCTTTCCTTCTGGCTCAATATGGAAACTAGTACATTTACTTGTATAACATGTTGATTTCCAGGAATATAACTGGTGCATTATATATGGGTCCACTGCACAATGTTAGGTTAATATGCTGTATTAATTCATGAGAGGCTATTTGCACTAATATTGTATTAACTCTTTACAGTTACCACAAGTTTACGAGAGGTAAAGACCTAAGTCGCTACAATGATGATGACATTGGCTGCATTCTGGGTTCTAAGAGGGCAAAGATATTGGCCAAAGCAAAGTCTGTTGAAGAATCCACTTCCATCGTTGATGAGATTGGGCATGTAGATAAACTTAATGGTGTTACTACCATTAAGGGTTGCAGTGTTCAGGTGAGTCAACATTTCATCAGCTTGCTTTGTAACCTTAATACTGTATTCTGTCAATTTTACTATTGCTACTTCCAACTAGCTGGGATAAAACGAGTGCACAAAGTTTTGGATAGCTCAAATTTAATCTTTGAAAAATTAAATTTAATATTTTAAGGTTCAGAAGGGAATGTGGAATGAACGGAATGAAACCCTATTGTTTGTTCATTCTATAAAGTAATTTTCATGATGTTACATGTTTTTCTTATTTTTCTGATCTTATTTATATTCAAAATAGGCACTTACTTTTTATGAATGTTTTTCTAAGCTTGTACAGTACTATGGTATACATTGTTCAAGGGTAGTAACGATTTTTTCTGAGGCATCCAGACCTACTGTGATGTGTTTTCTTCATATGTTGGTTTGGTCTGGCATTTTATTGGTTGGTTCATTATTCTGATAATTTCACTGGTGTTTCTGCTGATATATCAATATTTACAAGTTGAAGCCATGTGCAGCAGCAATACTGTGGTTACATTGACCACACAATGGGGTAAGAGGAACTTTGACATAAAAATATTTATAATATTGGATATTGAAATAATAACAAAATATTGAAACAAAAAGAAATCGTGAAACGGCGTCAAATCAAGTTTGATGGTGGAACACTGAAGGGAATGATGAAAAATGCTAAGGTATAAATTTAAAGAAGATATGGAACCTCATAAATTGAGAATATTTTGTCTGTTTGCTGATAATATATTTTAATTTCAGGATTACTTTGCAAAGAAAATGGCTGCACTAAAAAGAAAAACGGTAGCAAATACCTCGGCCATGGAGACAAACACTTGTACAGAGGAGAAAGAGGACTTTGAAGCAAGAGCTGAAAATGGATTTGATCTGCATACTGAGAATGAAGAAGTCAATCCTGATAGTTCTGTAAATTACATTGAAAGAAATGCAGAAGATACGGAAAGTAAAATAGGAAGAGGAACTCTGGAAGTAGAAGAAAATGAAGAAAATCCAAAAAAGAAGAAAAAGAAGAAGAGAAAGAAGGAACGAGAGGGTCTGGAGCAGTGTGTTGTAGGTACTGAAGAGACAGTTGGAAAGAATGAGGAATTACAGGAAAGCATAGAAGGTGAAAAGAGGAAAAGAAAAAAGAAAAAGAAAGGCAAAGGTGAGAATAATGAGAGCTGTGAGAGTTTGGATTCTCCTGCAGAAGTTAATACAGAAAAGAAAAGCAAAAAGAAAAAGAAAAATTTAATTGAAGATGAACTTGATGTTGAGTATTCAAAATTAGTGGAAATGAAAGAAATCTGTGACTCACACTTGAAGAAAAAGAAAAAGAAGAGAGATCCAACATTAGGAGATAATATTCATACACTTAATGAAGAAGAATCTGTTTTAGAATTTGTAGAACAGTCTAGTCATCCAGATAAAGTCAAGAAAAAGAGGAAAAGGGAGTCTAGTGAATGGGCCAATAAGGACATCACAGACCCAGGTGGAAAACCAAAGAATAGAAATAAAAAAATAAAAGGTAGTCTCTTGCAGGATGAAGTCAACAGTGAAACCTGTCGTGAAGATATTGACAACCAGCATTCAGATAATCCAAAGAAAAAGAAGAAAAAGAACAGAAAGCAGACAAATGAAGACGAATAACAGTAGATGCAAAATATTTTGTTACTGCTGCTGCTGAAATGCAGATGTATTTTGGATCATAATTTAAAAAATAAAGACGAGAACTACCTTGTGATGCTTCCACCTCTTTGGATAACCCTATCCTCCCTAAATGTTTATTCTCTGACCAAACGTGGGATCACCACCCTCGTGGTGGTCCCTGTTCTTGATCATACATCCTTTACAAATCTGATACCTTTGACATCGCTCGTCTTATGCCTCTATGCTCTAGCATTGGCAGCCCGAGTGATATTTAAGACCTTATGAATATCCCTTGACACAGATGATACTAAATAGCCTTCCCAACTTAGTGCTTTTTTGATAATTACATACTTAACCATACCAGGGACTACCACCCTCTGTCTGTTCTGACCATACCTGGGACTACCATCTTGAGGTCATCTTGAGATGATTTTGGGGCTTAGTGTCCCTGCGGCCCGGTCCTCGACCAGGCCTCCCCCCCCAGGAAGCAGCCCGTGACGGCTGACTAACTCCCAGGTACATATTTACTGCTAGGTAACAGGAACATCAGGGTGAAAGAAACTCTGCCCATTGTTTCTTGCCGGCGCCCGGGATCAAACCCAGGACCACGGGATCACGTGTCCAGTGCTCTGTCCGCTCGGCCACCGGTTCCCTAGGGACTACCACCCCCCACTGTCTGTTCTGACCATACCTGGACTACCACCCCCACTGTTCTCTGACCTCACACTGCTACTCTGAAGAACTGTAGTGATTTCAAAGTGATGTATAAGTTAGAGTAATAACCACACTATTGTAGTGACAATTCTTTTATCAATAAGTTATAGATAATTGGCTGATTTTAAATACTAGTATTTCTTGTATTTACACATCTGTGCAATAAATGTGCAACGAGACATGACCTTTCAGCTACATTATTAAGGTAACGTACCTAATGAAACGTGCCATGAAAAGTAGTGGCTCACCAAAAGCCACGTTTGTATCAGTTGGTTAGACTAGATGGGTGGCTTGTGGTTGTGCATTTCTTGTTAGGAAATGGATGGTGGATTTTGTACATTACGATGAATTGTGAAAATGGGCTGGCTAATTTGCCAGACATGCTGCAGCACGTTGGTGTGCTCCCTCCCATAAATTTCACAAATGTCATGCTGTGGAATCATGCATGTCAATGTAATATTTTCCAGGTATTAATGCTCCATATGACTATAATCTTGCCTTGTATTTTTTTTTTTTTTTTTTGGTATGCACAAACATTTGATCTATTGTATCTTCCCTCTTTATTCTTTCATTTTTTAGTTATCTTGCCTTGTTAATTCCCTTCCCCATATTTTGTTACGGCTGCTGAAATGCATATGTATTTTGGATCATAATTTGGAAAGTAAAGAACAACTCGTTTGTTATATTTTAAATAAGTTTGTTATTCACTCTTAATACAGTAATTAAATGGCAACATTTCTGGTTTTCTTTCTGGAATTTCAATATTTATGAATAAACTTATACAGAAGAGGTAACAGACAAAATTAGGAGCATCATATCCTCTGTTAAATCACATGAAACCGCTGAACTGCTGTTTGTTACTTGGAGGTGCAGTTAGTATCCTGCATCAGTATATATATAGCAGTGCAGTTAATTAGTACCCTATTAATATCCCCTTTGTTATGCCCATTCATCCACTTGTACCCCTTTATCATGTCACCCCTAATTCCTCGCCTTTCTAGAGACTGTAATTTAAGCCTTGTCAATCTTTCTTCATATGACAGGTTTCTAATTTGCAGGATTAACTTTGTCATCCTACACTAGACGCATTCTAGTGAATTTATATCCATTATATAGTATGGTGACCAAAACTGAAATGCATAATCTAAATGGGGCCTAACATGAGCAAGATATATGCTGAAGAACAACACCAGGTGTCTTATTACTAATGCTTCGATAAATAAATCCCAGTGTCCTATTTGCCTTATTATAAACATTTATGCATTGATATTTTGGGTTTAATTCTTACTAATCATAACTCTCAGATCCTTTTCGCAATCTCAACACCACCTAGCTTGTATCTAACGCCTATCATCATTACCTAACTTCAAAACCTTACATTTGCTGGCATTAAACTGAATCTGCCAATCTTTTGACCATTTCAAAACCTTATTTATATCGTCTTGAAGTGATCATGAGTCTCTTTCCATGTTTATTTCCCTCTTGATTTTTGTATCATTTTGTTTTGGATAAGTTTAGATATAAGTAAGACCTGGGTAAATACTGGTTCGGTAGCAGGGTTGTCGATTTGTGGAACCAAATACTATACCGCGTAACTTAATAGGCGTAGGATCTCTTGATTGTTTCAAGCGTAGGTTAGCCACACATATGAATGAGTTTGGGTGGATATAAATAGGAGCTGCCTTGTATGAGCCAATAGGCCTTCTGCAGTTAACTTGATTCTTATGTTCTTATATAATGCTTTGAAACTACAGTACTGTACTGATGTTTTTGGCCTCCCTAACTTGTTCCAACCGTCTACCACTGTTTGCGAAAGTTAATTTTCTTACATTTCTTCTGCAGCTTTGTTTAGTTAGTTTAAAACTATGACCTCTTGTTCTTGAAGTTCCAAGTCTGGAATTCTTCCCTATAAATTTTATCAATTCCGTTACTATTTTGTATGTAGTGATCATATTGCTTCTTTTTCTTCTATTTTCTATGAATTGTGATCTAATGGGAAGTATATAGAATTTGTAGCTGACCGACTTCTTTGAACTCGGTTGTAAGAAACTTTATAATGCAGAAAATCCATTTGACTTTATGGAAAATATCTCATTAGAAGGGAAAACTAATTTCTTTGAAAAAAAAGTAAGTGACTATCAAAATGTGGTGTAATGAATTCAGATCAATATATTTTTTTACATGGATTCAGACTTTTAGTTAATTAGTTGGTATTAAAAACTAACACTTTCTAAACATGTTTTTATATAGAATATAAATAATTTAATATAAATAAAATATATATTTATGATCTTTTACTATTTTACTTATCTTTATATTTTGATTTGATGAATAATGAATTAAATACCTCACATTCTCTCTTTCCATTAATTACAAGACTATAAAATATGAGGTATGTGATTATGGAAATAATAACCAAACCATAATCTTCTTTGTAAAATATCAATATATCACATTATTACCAAGCAGTGCTACTGTTAATAAAGCAGAAACAATAACTGATATGTTTCCCTTCCCTTTAAGACAATTTTTGATTAAGAGTGTTTTTCCATTACAAGTTAGTAACGTATATTCCGATTTAAACACAAGTGTGGTTATCGTCATTGAATCAACTTTTCTATTCTATATTTACAACTGAATATGATTCAAAGAGATAAATTAACCATTACATTAAGTTACCTGCTATATGCCGGTGTTACAATATATAAGAGCCTCCGTATCCAGTCCAGTCAACCAGTATGCCAGAATCCCAGTCAGTAGTAATGTGGGTTACTTAATGGAGCTATCCAAGGAATCTTGTGGTGTAAGTACCTCTAAAAGTTATTGATAAGCATTAAAGTTTTAATTAGCCTAATATTTATCAGATATTGATTGAAGTTACAGAATTTATTATTGAAGCTTTGGACACTATATTATAAAATAAATAAATAAATAAATAATGTCTCAGGTGCATTCATGATTAAATCTAATCTTTCCAGGATGATTAGCGATATCATTGAGGGAGCCAAAGTAATAATTGAACCATGTATGAATTTGGCTTATGATGATAAAGAACAACTTCAACTTGGCGTTTGTCGATGGAATGGTATTAGAATCCTACAGAAGAAGATAAAAGAGAAAAAAAATACTAATTCAACTAGCAAGTCTATTATTGTTAAAATAGAAGAAAACAATATCCATTCCAATGATAAAAATGTGGATTGAGAAAGTTGGTTAAGATAGAATCTGTATCTATAACGCCTGAGACCATATCAAAAAAACAACGATATTGTGAAATTAATACTCAAAGTTTATTACAAATATTAGAATGGTTTGCTAACCACGATGGAACGGATGTGTTGCTGTATGAATTTGCCCACAGTGCATCATGTCAGAAAAAAACTTGTACCCGATTTGTCTAATGTTTCGCCGGGTTCGTCATCATGTAGTCGTTTCTAGACATCCACATTGTTCGGTGTTAATCTTATATTCAACTCTATTGCATACGCATCTGTCTTCATGTGTTAATGATGATTGTGAGTTGCCTGCTTGTCCTATACTGAGAGCTACCAGATCAAAATTAGATACATTTTTAATTCGACCTATCAACATTTAATGGGACCCTCTCAACTATAAGTCAATGTTTAGTGTTCACCTTTAGAGTAAAATTTCTTGGTAGATGTTTATATGCCATCATCACGGGTAAATTATACCTCATATGGTAAACATAAAATTCCATCATAGAAAGCGCATAATGATATTGATTTTCATGAAGTGTTTTTTTTTTGTCTCCTAATATTTGACAAAAGAAAAGACCTAAGACGCTTTCCTATTTCTACAACAGAGACCTGCCGCCCTGTATATCTACCTGTTTGCAGGTGTTCGATATAATTATAAAACATGATGATATTTATTGATTTGCACTAGTTGGTGATATGTTGTATTGAATGTTTTCACCATACCACTGACTAGTTAAATTAATATATATTTATAAACTCTATTTTATTTTACTGGTCGGTAAGTATATTAGAGTATAAGGCAATTGTAATCTGTTGTAGGTCATTTGGTGAGATGGTTTGTTAAATGGTTCACCATAATCTGTGATAATTCGTTCAACATTGTTTTTTATTTCACTGGTCGAATCATCAGTTTCAGATGCTTCATCGACAACCGGACTCATCATCAATAGCATTACATATTGCAATTTCTAATCCTTCGTACTACAATAATCAAAATGATGAGGTTTTGCGGAAGTGGAATCAACTTCAAGCTTTTTGGGGGTTTGGTAAAGGTAAAAAGCTTTTTTTGGGAGACTTTGTGAGTAAATAATTATGGAAAACATTTTAAGATGTATATAATTAAAATAAAGTATAAATTTATTAATTTTATTTCAGGTTATTATTCGTCCAATATGCCACCTGTAGAGTTCACCTCTGAAAATCCATACTGCCGTTTCAAAGTAGNCCAGCTGTACTCACCAGCACCAGCTGTACTCACCAGCACCAGCTGTATCACCAGCACCAGCTGTACTCACCAGCACCAGCTGTACTCACCAGCACCAGCTGTATTCATATGTGCAAACACTCCATACAAATAAAAGGCCCCAGTCTTTGGAACTCACCCCCCCCCCCCCGATGAATAAACAATTGTCCAACCCATGCCCTGTTCAAAAGTAAAACCAAAAGGTACTAATTTCATCCTCATAGGTTCCTACCTTGTGCTTCAAACTCCGCCGTATCTCGTACTACCCACTCCCCCAATATTAGTACCTGTGCACCTGTACTCACCAACACCAGCTGGCCAAGCAGTGATTTCTCCCCCGGAGGTATGATGAGGCGGTAAACATCCATTAAGAGGAGAATAATAGCCTTCACATTGAGGATTATAAAGCTAGTGAGGACGAGCATCACCTCCCAGACCTTTATTTTGGCGCCTGTAGATACAATACTGCAAGATTAATACAGATATGAAACCAAAGTGTTATTGTCAGTAATAGGGATCCTATTTTTATATAAAGACCTGAGGAACTGCAGTATCATATATACAATCATTATCATCCGCAAAAAAGGAAATTTACATATACCAAGTCTTTTTTAAGATTTAGATAGCTATAATACAATCAGCAGACTCCTATAGAAGTCACTGTAATGCTTACGCTGCTATTAGGGTGTCTGCCACTGTTCGCCCAGCCTATATTACTGTGTGATGCCAGGTGACGACATGTAACTAGTTAGAGATTGCTCTCACAAATGTTCAAAGAATGTTTACAATATTTCATTGCTAGTGATGTACTAGTAGAAATATTAACCAAGTATCCAAGGTTTGCCTGCTGTAGATAATGCGTGGATATGATTGTCACCTTTCTATCACACGCGCACATATTCACAATCCATATACACACTATCTGCCCACCCCCCACCCCCACACATACAAAAATAACACCACCCACCAACCCACACGCTTTCTAACCAGGCCCAACACCACCCACCTATGATCTAAAATGCCCATCTCCGCCTTCCCACTCACACACACTCCCCTCCTTACCCACACCCACAATCCCCCACTACCCAACCAACCCACCATGCAAAGACCACCACACAGCCACTTCAACCATACACAGCCCACCCACACATTCACACTCCATCTACGACACATACCTAACCCACCCAACATACACAACTCTCAACAACCTCCTGCTCGTCCAGCCCTCAACCCACACAAACCCCACCCACCCAACTTGCACCTATCACCCACACCCCCATCAACACCCACAACCCCATCAACATTCAACCACCCACACATCTTCTTCGACAAATAGTTACTGAAAGTACAATTATTACAGAAGGATGAGTTACATTTAAACCCTGAACATATGATCATTTAAACCCTAACTAGGGTGCTTTTAAAACAATCTATACAGCCTGCGTGAGACCAGTACTAGAATATGCAGCTCTGACTTGGAATCCACGCCTTGTGAAGCATAAAATTTGACTTGAAAAACTTGGAAGTGCTGAGATTTTCAAAAAGTTCCTGAAGATCTCTATCTTACATGTAATTGATGCTTTGGTAGTGCCTGTTAATTTTCCTAGTGAGGGCAGCGCTGCTCGTCTTTGAGGATACAGTATTTAAATAAATGCAGAGGTGAATTATATGATTAATATTCATTTACAGTACAGAGCTCCGGTAAAAATGTGATGCCCGAAACCGAAAATTTGAAAACCTTCAATTAAAATCTTACACCAAAAATTTAACTTCTTATGCTCTTAAATTGAAAATGTTCCCATAATCCAATATTAATTTGTTTTTTATCAACTTCATATTCTACTATGCCTTCAGATGTTTCACTTTGCTTTCTTAGTTAGTTTAGTTCATTTATTATGCACCCCATACCCATCTTGTGGGCTGTAGTGGAAAGGGTTACAGAGGCACATAACGGGCTCAGGGACTGAACCCCACAATTCATTAGCTAAGCAAGTTACAATCTTGATGAGCTAGTTACAAAATTCAGTATAAGTCGTCACATCATAAATGGGTTCGAGATGTTTGTTATATGAATCCCCACAATGGTGAACGTTCTAATAGTAAACTATGTGAACACGAGCTGGGACATACTCTCTAACACTATACACTGTATCTGTAATTGTCCGGTTATCAATGATTTCAGACCAAATGTTATGTGTTACTGGAATCTGATTTACCTGAGAGCCACTAACAATAGTGGCCTCGACGAGGACAGGTAGCCGGCGGCTTGTCAACGGTACCTCCATTTGCCTTGATGATCTTTTCCAGTTGGACTTTAAAATTGAACAGTTTTGGCAGTTACGGCTTCAGTGGGTAGGCAGTTCTGTGGGTTATAAAACATCTGTTCTCAGTCCTACATTGTGGGTTGTTGAGATATGATGCTTTGAGGTCTGTAACTACTTTATACATTCACGAATATTGGACGTTTTTCTTGTGCTCTACCCAGGGTTTACTACTGCAGGCTAGTAGATTAGACTCGCATCTCTCCTGATTCCATGTTTATTTATTTCTTACATTCTTGCACAACTTTCTTATACATTCTTGTACATTCTTCATGCGTAGCGTTTCGGACAAATCCTTAATCATAATATTCCCCGGAATACGACCCCGCTAAATACAACCGGGTATCCATTTTACTGTTGGGTAAACAGAGGCTACAATTAAGGATTGACGCCCCGCGTAAATCCTTCCCAGTCAGGATAAAAACTCAGGACAAAGCGCTCGCGAAACGCCATACAAGGCGAATGTCTTGTATGAGTGTATGTAATCACACTATCATGAAAGAAAAGCCACACATCTGATTCATTCAATAAAATCAGCAGACCCTAGATGTTACCACTGCTCGGCTTAGACTCTGTTATAAGTATTTCTGGGAATGTTCATTATTTGCTGATGTGGACCTGACCAAATAATGGAAACTTTGTCAACAAAATTATTCGCACACCCTCCGTCACTGTGATGGAGTACGAAAAGATCCGTGAATTTAGAGACAACTCTATAACAAATGTACAAGAAATGTGTCAAATGTTTCATTCAAAATGATCTGCTACCAGGAATTTTAGACAAGTACGCTCAGTTTGCTGACTATTGGTAGTAAATGTGGGTGACTGTAACCTTCCCACCGCTGTCCACTAGATGGGGGGCGGTGTGCAGGACAAACATATCAATTGTGACACTAGCTCTCAACACACGTCAGTTGTTTAATTTAGAAACGACTTGTGGTCGGTCTCGAACCCATTGTTGGGCTTAATGACAATGTGCATTAAATTTTGTAACTAGCTCATCAAGACTGTAACTTGCATAGCTAGATGAATTTGGGGTTTAGTCCCGGAGTCCATTATGTGCCCCTGTAACACTTTACATTACCGCCCACAGGATGAGTATGGGGTACATAATACATTAAATTAAACTGAAAAAAAACTGATTAGCCATCCTGCGAGATTGGGATACTATAGATGAACTCATAGCTAGCCTTTCATGTACACTGTTATGCGAATAGGCTAGCAACACACTGCTGTGTATACCTAAGTCTGTTCATAAAAAAAAGAAAGAAAGTTTCATAGAAATTCATTAATTTCATCGGGAATTTAATTCCCATGAAGCATATGCCATTCTCATGGTTTGAAATTTAATGGCAATCCAACATTAACATTTTTCAATACGACTTACTTGAAATAAATTCATCAGTCAGATATCTCCTAATGAAACCTGTAGGCTGTGAATGTCCAGGAGTAACGTGATTTTCCTGTAGGCCTACACTGTGTTTCCCCCCGAGGGGGTCATGTGGGTGTCCATCGTTGACGACTTCCTCTGCAGGACTGTCCATGGCGCCTCTCTGCCTCACACTGAGCCTGCTGCTGGTGTCGTCCATCCCGCAAGGTGGCGGCGCAGAGACGCCAGCGCCTATAAGGAAGACGCTGACACCACGGAGTAGATGATCTTAGCCCTTAATGACCAGATGGCTGAGCATGTCGCCGGCTGGTCAGGTTCGGAGCATGACTGGTAATGATGATTTCTGCGGGTGTTGGGGAGCGGTGGAGGCATGGGTGTGGTCAGAGGATTACTGCCTCAGGTCGCCCGGGGAGTCTGAGCGTCATTGCAGGGTGATTTTTCAATTTGTGACTTAAAAAAATGTTTTTTTTTTAGAATATTCGCATAAATTATTCCTCTCCAAGTTTAGCAGTGTTTCCATGTTGATCAGTGCGTCTTGCAACCACGGCCACAAGCACGATAGAGCGTACAATTATGCAACAATCATTGCAATAAATTACTGGGTTGAGTGGGTATAAATAGGAGCTACCGCAAATACAGATTAATATATACAGTTTATTATACTGTTATGGTGGATACAAGTGTCCAAGCATGCATAGCCTATTCTATAATTTTGTGAAATACTTATGAAAAGGCCTGTATGTTTCTACAGTATATTCTAATGAACGTGTCTGTTCCTTTGATCAAGTTCAAGTACGCTTATTTAGACAATTAAACACGTTTCAAAGGGATAGAGTAGCTTAGGCTATTTCTACTCTCTACTTCAAGTCCCTCAAGGGGCGCACAAATCCAGTGATACAAATCACAGTACAAGAATCACATTTAACATTGCAGGTTAATATAGTAAACATAGTCGATTGTGAATGACAGTCATTCACAATCGACTTGAGAATGGTCCAGGACGGACCGAAACCGTCGTCGTCCCTTCACCTTCTAGTGTGTGGTCTGGTCAACATACTTCAGCCACGTTATTGTAACTCATCGTCTGCAAACACAGCACATAAGTTACACTCCCGTGTGTAAAATAAGTGTTACACTCCCGGGAAAAGTGCTTTGTGGCACCTAGGTATTCTATCATACATCATCACACAACCAAACAATGTTGTGTCGAGTGCCTAGGACGAGGTGGCACTTAACCAGTTCAGAATTTATAGGCCTTAAGCGTTGATCCTCGCGAGCATGGCGCCAGTCCTTAGGAACGGCGCTGGCACTTGTGATCGGCGCTGGTACTTGTGAACGGCGCTGGTACTTGTGATCGGCGCTGGTATATGTGATCGGCGCTGGTATTTGTGAACGGCGCTAGTTCGTGATCGGCGCTGGTACTAGTGAACGGCGCTGGTACTTGTGATCGGCGCTGGTACTTGTGATCGGCGCTGGTACTTGTGATCGGCGCTGGTACTTGTGAACGGCGCTGGTACTTGTGATCGGCGCTGGTATTTGTGAACGGCGCTGGTACTTGTGAACGGCGCTGGCCCCTGTGAACGGCGCTAGTACTTGTGAACGGCGCTGGTACTTGTGATCGGCGCTGGTATTTGTGATCGGCGCTGGTATTTGTGAACGGCGCTAGTTCGTGATCGGCGCTGGTACTAGTGAACGGCGCTGGTACTTGTGATCGGCGCTGGTACTTGTGATCGGCGCTGGTACTTGTGATCGGCGCTGGTACTTGTGAACGGCGCTGGTACTTGTGATCGGCGCTGGTATTTGTGAACGGCGCTGGCCTCTGTGAACGGCGCTAGTACTTGTGAACGGCGCTGGTACTTGTGAACGGCGCTGGTACTTGTGAACGGCGCTGGTACTTGTGAACGGCGCTGGTACTTGTGAACTGCGCTGGTACTTGTGAACGGCGCTAGTACTTGCGAACGGCACTGGTACTTGTGAACTGCGCTGGTACTTGTGAACGGCGCTGGTGCTTGGAACGGCGCTGGCCCATGTGAACGGCGCTAGTACTTGTGAACGACACTGGTACTTTTGAACGGCGCTAGTACTTGTTAACGGCACTGGTACTTGTGAACGGCGCTGGTACTTGTGAACGGCGCTGGCCCCTGTGAACGGCGCTGGCCCCTGTGAACGGCGCTAGTACTTGTGAACGACACTGGTACTTGTGAACGGCGCTAGTACTTGTGAACGGCACTGGTACTTGTGAACGGCGCTGGTGCTTGGAACGGCGCTGGTACTTGTGAACGGCGCTGGTGCTTGGAACGGCGCTGGTACTTGTGAACGGCGCTGGTGCTTGGAACGGCACTGGTACTTGTGAACGGCGCTGGTGCTTGGAACGGCGCTGGTACTTGTGAACGGCGCTGGTGCTTGGAACGGCGCTGGTACTTGTGAACGGCGCTGGTGCTTGGAACGGCGCTGGTACTTGTGAACGGCGCTGGTGCTTGGAACGGCGCTGGTACTTGTGAACGGCGCTGGTGCTTGGAACGGCACTGGTACTTTTGAACGGCGCTGGTGCTTGGAACGGCGCTGGTACTTGTGAACGGCGCTGGTGCTTGGAACGGCGCTGGTACTTGTGAACTGCGCTGGTGCTTGGAACGGCGCTGGTACTTGTGAACGGCGCTGGCCCCTGTGAACGGCGCTGGCCCCTGTGAACGGCGCTGGCCCCTGTGAACGGCGCTGGTAATTGTGAACGGCGCTGGTATTTGTGAACGGCGCTGGTAATTGTGAACGGCTCTGGTACTTGCGAACGGCCCTGGCTCCTGTGAACGGCGCTGGTAATTGGAACAGCACTGGCCCCTGTGAACGGTGCTGGTACTTGTGAACGGCGCTGGTAATTGTGAACGGCACTGGTAATTGTGAACGGCGCTGGTAATTGTGAACGGCGCTGGTACTTGTGAACGGCGCTGGCCCCTGTGAACGGCGCTGGTAATTGTGAACGACTCTGGTACTTGCGAACGGCGCTGGTCCCTGTGAACGGCGCTGCAACTAGTGAATGGGGCTGGTACTCTTGAACGGCGCTGGCCCTGTGAACGGCGCTGGTCCTCGACGCCACACCATGAAGGAGCACGAGGAATGTCGACGACGACACATTAATTCGTCTGGACTGGGCTTAGTCATGAAGCTTTTCCCAGCTTAGCGGGCGGCAGGCCCCCATGAACCAGCCTCCAGTAAGCTGAGGACGCTCCCTTAAGTCACACCTCACTGCATTTTAGCTCAATGTCTTACAAGTTACCGAGATTGCAGCTTTCTTCTTAACTGTAACGTCTTCCTTCTTAATTAATCGTAACATCTTACTTCTTAACCGTAACATCTTACTTCTTAACCGTAACATCTTACTTCTTAACCGTAACATCTTATTTCTTAACCGTAACATCTTACTTCTTAACCGTAACATCTTACTTCTTAACCGTAACATCTTACTTCTTAACCGTAACATCTTATTTCTTAACCGTAACATCTTACTTCTTAACCGTAACATCTTACTTCTTAACCGTAACATCTTACTTCTTAACCGTAACATCTTACTTCTTAACCGTAACATCTTACTTCTTAACCGTAACATCTTATTTCTTAACCGTAACATCTTACTTCTTAACCGTAACATCTTACTTCTTAACCGTAACATCTTACTTCTTAACCGTAACATCTTATTTCTTAATCGTAACATCTTACTTCTTAACCGTAACATCTTACTTCTTAACCGTAACATCTTATTTCTTAACCGTAACATCTTACTTCTTAATCGTAACATCTTACTTCTTAATCGTAACATCTTACTTCTTAACCGTAACATCTTACTTCTTAACCGTAACATCTTACTTCTTAATCGTAACATCTTACTTCTTAACCGTAACATCTTATTTCTTAACCGTAACATCTTCCTTCTTATTGACCATAGCGTGACTGGCATGGGAGGCGACGCTAGTGTTGGATCAGGCATTGCTCGTTCCTATACCAGACTCTTCAGAGCCAACTTGACTCTCAAGGTCTGAGGAAGTTGTTAACTGGGGACGATTGGCACTAAGACAACTGAGTAAATCGCTTGTTACACGGGTATGTGTTTCTTATTTATTAAAAAGGTGTATCGTGGTCCATGTATCGCGGTTAGATCAAGGTAGTCCATGTTCCAGGTAGATCAAGGTAGTCCATGTTCCAGGTAGATCAAGGTAGTCCATGTTCCAGGTAGATCAAGGTAGGTCATGTTCCAGGTAGATCAAGGTAGGTCATGTTCCAGGTAGATCAAGGTAGGTCATGTTCCAGGTAGATCAAGGTAGTCCATGTTCCAGGTAGATCAAGGTAGTCCATGTTCCAGGTAGATCAAGGTAGGTCATGTTCCAGGTAGATCAAGGTAGTCCATGTTCCAGGTAGATCAAGGTAGTCCATGTTCCAGGTAGATCAAGGTAGTCCATGTTCCAGGTAGATCAAGGTAGGTCATGTTCCAGGTAGATCAAGGTAGGTCATGTTCCAGGTAGATCAAGGTAGTCCATGTTCCAGGTAGATCAAGGTAGTTCATGTTCCAGGTAGATCAAGGTAGGTCATGTTCCAGGTAGATCAAGGTAGTCCATGTTCCAGGTAGATCAAGGTAGTCCATGTTCCAGGTAGATCAAGGTAGTTCATGTTCCAGGTAGATCAAGGTAGTCCATGTTCCACCTAGATCAAGGTAGTCCATGTCTATATAACTAAAACATATTCGGGTAGAAATGCTGTAGATAAACGCATTCGTGTAAAATGAAGCCTAACCCGATATACAAGGAATAGGATATATGTGGTAGAAACAATGCTGATGATTAAGGCATTTGTATAATAGAGAGCCTAACGCAAAATGTAAGTATAATAGGAGTATGTGGTAGATAGGATGAAGATTAACGCATTTAAATAATACGGAGCTTAACAAAATATAAGGAATAAAGTTATGTAACGAGTTTCTCCTAAAACAATATAAATTTCCACCTTGAAAAAGCTCGAGAGGATTTCAATATATCTCTTCACAATTATGATAATCAACATCCTCTTCATACAAAGAAATATATGTATCTTGGCACTTAAGAATATAATTATAGAGTAGTATTATACATTTTATAATTAATAAACAAATGGCAAATGAGGATGAATTATCAACAGTTGGTGAGAGCACTTGAGATAAAGGCAGCCTCCCTGCCAACAGTACAGAGGGGCCAGTGGCACAAGAACTTGTATTACAACTACAGTATATGATTGAAATTAGTTGGTACCAGATTTAAACATCCGCTGCTGAGAAAAGATTTATGTGCGTAATACTGACTCATTCGTATTACACATTTTGGTCTCGGTGATTCAAACACGCTATTGTGATATAAGTTTATTAGTCAATTTATTTTGTATTCAATTTAATTATATATTATATAAATTTGAATGTATAATAAGGGTAATTACATTGGTAAAAGTTTTACCCTGTGTGAAATAACTTGTGATAACATTAACGTTGTAAGTTAAGAATGGACTGTAACTTGTTGAATGAAAATAACTTGAGTTAGTTTAACATCGTAAGTTTAACCTTGTATATTAAACTTGGAAAGTGTGACATGGGTAAACTTAACAATGTGTAGATTCCATAGGGTACGTCAAACAATGGGGAATTCCATTGGTGAAAGTGCTACCTTGAGTATATTAACAATGTAATTGTCCCCGTGGCGTAGTGGTAAGACACTTGCCTGGCGTTTCGCGAGCACTTTGTCCTGGGTTCGTATCCTGACCGGAGAGGATTGACTGGGCGCCAATCCTCAACTATAGCCTCTGTTTAACCCAACAGTAAAATGGGTACCTGGTTGTTAAACAATTTGGCGGGTCGTATTCCGGGGAATATAGGATTAAGGACCTGTCCGAAACGCTATGCGTACTAGTGGCTGTACAAGCATGTAAGAACTCTTGTATATATAAATAAATACAAAAAATACAGTAACATTGTATTGCCTTGTCCGACAGAGCTCCCGAAACACCTGCAGGCCACAGAAGGCCACTGGCGCACAGCCCCCAACCCTGCAGGGCAGTCAACCAGGGCCTATAGCTGGGGCGCAGCTGCACCCCAGGACGAGAAGGGGACAGATTCCAACTTGTGAAGGGGGGAGGATCAAGGCGCCGCACTCTACATCCCGGCACCTATAGTTCGTGGATCGCCAGCGTGTTACTTCCTACGCGCCCACAGGGCGGAACAAACCGGCGTCGCAGGTTGACCCACGGCAGTGCTGAACAGGGGACGCCTCAATAAGGGCACGACCGCGTTAGTTAGTTTAGTTCATTTATTATGCACCAGCGAGTATAAAATAGTAGCATAGTTTCTACAGTATAATATAGAGTATGAGAATAGTATAAGAGTATAATATTTCAGCGAGTACAAGAAATATTGCCGGAACAACAGTGGACATCTTCAAGAGAAAACTAGATAGTTTTCTTCTAGAAGTGCCGAACCAACCAGGCTGTGGTGGATATTTGGGCCTGCGGGCCGCTCCAGGCAACAGCATGTTGGACCAAGCCCTCACAAGTCAGGCCGGGCTTGGGGAGTAGAACTCCCAGAACCCCATCAAGCAGGTATCATGAAGGTACCTCCATACCCCATCCTGTGGGCGGTAGTGGAAAGTGTTACAGAGGCACATTTTGGTTCAGGGACTGAACCCCACAAGTCATTTAGCTAAGCAAATTACAATCTTGGTGAACTAGTTACAAAAATCACTGCACATCGTCACATCAACAATGGGCTCGAGACCGACCACAAGTACAGTTTCTAAATTAAGCAACTGACATATGTGGAGAACTAGTGTCACAACTGATATATTTGTCCTTGCCTAACGCCCATTGATTGGCACTCCATTACCTTAAATATTGACCCTACAGAGCAAGCACGAGTTAATAACAATAATGTAACTAGTTTCAGGATAAATGTCTTTATCCTATATATAGTAATTATATATCATCCACACAAGCTGAACTGCAGGCCATTCTGGCATGTTTGGAGGAAGTACGTCATGACAACAAAAATGTTTTTGTATTTGTCGATAGCCGAGGAGCACTTGAGTCCTTAAACAGTCGAAACCCAGTCTTCGTCTCCATAGTTGAGGATTGTAAGAGAAGAATAACTGAGATACAGCTGAAAGGACATAGTGTGAAATTCATGTGGATTCCATCTCATGTTGGAATAGTGCTCAACGAGGTGGCGGATGACTTGGCCAAACGTGCCACATCAAAACCACAAGTTGACATTGAATGTGAATTCACAATGAGACAAATTCGAAGCAAAATCAGAAATATTCAGGCACAGGCAGGAGCGGAGAGGAGAGATCTAATGTATGAGAGAAGTCAAACCATGCAACACTACATGTATGTGAGTCAAAACACCCATTTCACTTATGGTAAAAGGAGAAATGCTTGGAGTGACTCTGTGTACATGCGGCTCAGGCTTGGGTACAAATATTACTGGGAATATGGGATAGGTGTTCATGATAATGACACGAAGTGTAAACTATGTGGTATGTTAAGGTCTCACACCCTTGCCCATTATGTTCTTGATTGTCCGTTGATTAATGTATATAGAAACACTGAGATAAGGACTGTTCCTGAACAAATAGCCTGGATGTGTCACAACGGAAAGGTTGATGAAATTCTTGAGAGATATAAGAATTTTGCACCAAGACTGTAATATTTTGTTGAATTATCCGCATGTCTCTTGCAAATTGTCTATACAGTATACCTAGGTCATAAAAGTATTTGTGTACGTCTGATATCATACTTCTCGTGAAGGAGGAAATGTATATGTTTATCTCTCAGAATGTTTGGTAATATGATTATTGTTTGTGATGTGTGTATATGTATGTATTAACACGATGTACTGAACGGGGTGAGAATAGCTTGAGCTACCTCATCCCTTTGTGTGTATTTTACATCAATAAACTTATTTCAATTTCAATTTCAATTTCAATTTCAATGTCTTTATCAAGAAATTTGCAAGGGGAAATAGTACCAGAATGTAGCAAATTTCAGAGGAAATAACTTGACCATGTAGATAGTTTCAGAGGAAATAACTTAACCATGTAGATAGTTTCAGAGGAAATAACTTAACCATGTAGATAGTTTCAGAGGAAATAACTTGACCATGTAGATAGTTTCAGAGGAAATAACTTAACCATGTAGATAGTTTCAGAGGAAATAATGTGACAGTGTAAGGACTCCAACTCCCAGGCTAATGCGGCTCACCAGACTTGAATGAGGCAGCAGTAGAAGGGAAACATGCAGAACCAGTGATCACCTCGGATGATAGGGAACATACAGAACCAGTGAATACCTAGGATGATAAGAATCATAAATAAATTAATAAGCAAACCTATACATAACCCGACGTGTCCCCAGGTTAGGCTTGTCCGGGCGGCGTCAGAACCCAAAGATGTATTTCATCAATTGCAACCTAGTGCGTATTTAATTGTTGACAGGGAGGGACGGGTAAGTTGCAGCTTTTAAAGTTTCACAGGCTTCGAAGCACTCGAGCCCCCTCTCCCCCTCTTCCTATCATAATTATTAATTATTACTCCTGATTATTATTAATATTATCCTCTGCCACTCGAAGTAGGGTGAACATACAGATTACGTCATTTATAAAAGCTTTAATGCCGATTTTATAGCTAACTATCTGGGATACCCAGCTACGCCCAGTGATATGATGACGAGGACGTTTCGGTCCGTCCTGGATCATTATCACAATCGACTTGATAATGGTCCAGGACGGACCGAAACGTCGTCGTCTCTTCATTGTCTAGTGTGTGGATTAATCATCATCCCTCCCCAGCTTCTCTCTCCACCTTTCTCTCCCAACATCATCCCCTCTCTCTCTCACCTCTTCCCCTTTTCCTGTCCTATTCACCTTCTTGTCTTCCCTCTCCTCCCATCTCCCTATTTCTTTCAATTATAATTATAATTTATTATTATAATTATAATACTCATATATAATAATTATTATTATAATTATATAACTACGTGAAACACTACTATATGTGCCCTGTGAGTGTAGCTCGCGAATCTACCAGTCTCTCCCAGAGTTATCCCAGGTGACCTGATCGCCTTTATCACAAAGAGTACAAATATGTAATAAGTGCGGATAAGAGAACCCTCATTAACATCCATCAGTTTACTTATGGACAAATACATACAAACAACATACAAGCCAATACCACATACAACGTACAATCCAATAATACCACATGCAACATACAATCCAACACCACATACAACATTCACACAATATAATGATCAGTAAAAAGAGGTCCAGTTGTACAGGATCTACAATAATATTAAAGAACAGTATCACTGACAAATGAGTCAGTATTCCACTGGGTACTCCTACAATGGTATCTCATTATACACATAACTTAAGTAAATAATAATTTGCCAGAAAATAAGTCTATATTATAACTATGGCGGATCTGTACTGTGGTGATTTACACTGTGTGACTACTACGGGTATAACTGAATTCTACTTTCTTATAAAGTTGTGGACTGGTTTCGATAACAAATTCATAAAGCCACAACCTCTCATTTTATTTCAAACTTCATGAAAATTGCAGAGGTCGCTGTAAATGCCGATATTTATTAAAGGGTGGCACTAGGGCCGACCCCGACTGGCCTATGACATTCCCATACCCCCTATGATTCATCTTCGAAAATTGGATGAGGCTAACCCCAAGAGTCTGCCCTCCCGAACCTCAGGCAGACTATTATTATAAAAGAACAGTACATGCATGGAACATTTATCCATACATGTAATAGTATTAGTAATAGGGCTAGTGAATTGTCAGGGGGGAAAGCGCCAAGCCATTACGACTATATAGCACTGGGAAGGGGTCAGGATAAGGATTTAGGAGGGGACGGGGAGCAGTAGCCTCATCCAATTTTCGTCTCTATCACCTTCCGATTGTCGCTTATCTCTCTGGGTTATCAGACTTTGGTTCTCACCCACCGCCTTCAGATTTGTATCTCACTCTGGGTCTTCAGACGTGTCTCTCACCAACCCATCCTTCTGTTTAAATAGTTATTTTTGCGACTATGTGGACCATTGTACATTCATAGACTAAACTGACAATAAGACAGTAGATTTTGGTACTTTAACTTAGCACTTTATAGTCCAACAAGAAATAAAGCTAAAAACCAAACTTAAATACCCCTAGGCCTAGTATAGCTCATATATGTACTATATTAGGCTCAGATTGCGTATATTAGGGCTAGGAAGGTTAGGTTACCTTACTTTTCTTTGCAAAATCAATACAAAAACTTTTCCGGTTTGTCCAAATTCAATAGTACCGATTTCTACTTTCTAATTGTCTTTTTTACATCAATATATGTTCGAATGGTCCTCATCGTTGCTATAAGTACTACCTAAATAGGAGGATGGGCTGCTCTCACTCTAGCTAGGTCTTCAGACACCACTCTCAGACCCCAGATCGTCAGACTTGTCTCTCACCCTGGCTCTAAATTTTATATAGGATGCCAATTCAGACAATTCCCTGCCTTGGCTGGGTTTTGCCTTACCTCGTGGATCCATGATGGCAGGAGCCCCCACAAGGCCGTGTGGGAGGCAGCTGCGGCTCCAGGTATGCTGTAATCCAGTTACCGTGGGCAGGTGGCCTCCTGGTGGACACAGGTCCAACACACCGTTCTATCAGTCAATCTGGAGAGTCAAGGGATAACACAGATGTATCAGCCAGGGGGACACAGGTTCTATACATACGTATACCAGCCAGCCAGGTGGTCCCAGGAACAGCACGGCTATATCAGCCAGGTGGTCCCAGGAACAGCACGGCTATATCAGCCAGGTGGTCACAGGATCAACATAGCTATACCAGCTGCCAGGTGGTCCCAGGATCAACACAGCTTTACCAGCCAGGTGGTCCCAGGATCAACACAGCTATACCAGCTGCCAGGTGGTCACAGGATCAACACAGCTATACCAGCCAGGTGGTCACAGGATCAACACAGCTATACCAGCCAGGTGGTCCCAGGATCAACACAGCTATACCAGCCAGGTGGTCACAGGATCAACACAGCTATACCAGCCAGGTGGTCACAGGATCAACACAGCTATACCAGCCAGGTGGTCCCAGGATCAACGCAGCTATACCAGCTGCCAGGTGGTCACAGGATCAACACAGCTATACCAGCCAGGTGGTCCCAGGATCAACACAGCTATACCAGCCAGGTGGTCCCAGGATCAACACAGCTATACCAGCCAGGTGGTCCCAGGATCAACACAGCTATACCAGCCAGGTGGTCCCAGGTTCAACACAGCTATACCAGCCAGGTGGTCACAGGATCAACACAGCTATACAAGCCAGGTGGTCCCAGGTTCAACACAGCTATACCAGCCAGGTGGTCACAGGTTCAACACAGCTATACCAGCCAGGTGGTCACAGGATCAACACAGCTATACCAGCCAGGTGGTCCCAGGTTCAACACAGCTATACCAGCTAGGTGGTCACAGGATCAACACAGCTATACCAGCCAGGTGGTCCAAGGTTCAACACAGCTATACCAGCCAGGTGGTCACAGGATCAACACAGCTATACCAGCCAGGTGGTCCCAGGTTCAACAGTTATCACTGGCCGGCGGCCCAAGGTCCACTGAGTACCTCGCCTCACCTGTATAGGCATTCACAATACCAAAAATTTAACTGACGAATAATTTGGCGATGATGGGTGCTATTATTAATGTTATCAGTTCTCTAGACTTGTACCTCTATCTTTTATATGTGCTTCTATATTTTAAGCGAGAAATATGACTAGAAACAGAGCCTTTATCCAGCCATTTTTTGTTCACACAGTATAATATTAAGCAGGAAAACCCGTTTGTGGCCAATCACAGCTTCCAAAGCTCTGATAAAGTACCTTGAGAAGTATGTTGTCTTACATTTAATTTAAAATTTCGTGGGGCTTGATGTGTGATGTTCACTAGTTATGAGGAAAACGTCTTTTATATAGAGATTGGTGCAACAGTTTTCAACTGCATGCAGGCCTATCAGGTATAAGGTTATGGAAACTAGCATGATCTAAAATAATAATAATAATAATAATAATAATAATAATAATAATAATAATAATAATAAAGTAACTGATTTATTGACGAAAAAATTGTATATTTATAACGTAGATTTAGATTTTGTTGCAATATTCGTAATTTAGTTTTTCGCATTAATTAAATTAGGCTGAGACGATATCTATGGTAGGAAGCTGCAGGTAATGATTTATCTGATTTTACCTGATTTACCCGAGGGCCACTAACCCTAGTGGCCTCGACGAGGACAGGAAGCCGGCGGCTTGTCGAAGGTCCCCCTACATTTGCTCCTGAGGATGGTTGCGGGTTGATTTTAAAACTCAACACAGTTTTGGCATTTACGGCTTTGGCGGGTAGGCGGTTCCGTGGGTTTATAACCCTGTGGGTGAAAAAGCAGCTCCTGTTCTCAGTCTTACAATGGTGAACATTCCAAATGTAAAGTATGTGAACAAGAGCTAGGACTCACTTTCCAACACTATATCTGTGATTGCCCTGTTATCAATTATTTCAGACTACATGGTATGAGGTACTTTGAGCTCTGTAACTATTTCATACACTCACGAATATTGGAAGATACTATTGTGCTCTACCCATAGTGTCCTGTATGTGCCTCTGGAACCCTTTCTACTACCGCCCACGGGATGGGTATGGGGTGCACAATAGTGAAAGAATCAATCAAATGCCTTTAAAGCTATGCGTGTTAATGGCTTTACAAGAATGTAAAAACATCAACGCTATGTACTCTCATAAACCTAATGTACCTTCTTGTATATATATAAATAAATCAATAAGTAAACAAATAAATAAATAATTATTTAACATTAAAATCACATTTCGACATATTATGTATATTCTTATCTGTCCAATCAGTAAGAAGAGAGATATTGGTGTATATTATAGTTATTGCGGCGGGGCGAGGGAGCCGTACACGCGGTGGTGGCGAGTCCTCTGCTGCTGCTGCTGCTGCTGGCTGCTGCCACCCCTCTACCTGCTCCTGCTGGCTGCTGCTGCTGCTGCTGCTGCTGGGAGTCTCCACCATCATGGCTATGCTGGCTGAACCACGCAGGAAGCAGAGGTGGTCCCTCAACCCCAGGGGATCACTCTGGGCCAACGGTAGGGGCACATCTTACTCTAATTCCTCGTAACAATTCTGTATGTCTGCAGCAGCTCGCGGCTGTAGAGATATGCGTTGGGCAGCCTAAAATATATTATCTACACCTTATAACATTCAATGTTGAAAATTATATTCCCCGTGGGTCCCCCTGTGGTGCAGGGGTAAAGCACTCGCCCTGCGCGTTGGCCCGGGTTCGTATCCTGGCCGGGGAGGATTGACTGGGTGCCAATCCTTAACTGTAGCCTCTGTTCACCCAGCAGTGAATGGGTACCTGGTTGTTAAGCGATTTGGCAGGTCATATTCCTGGGAAAAATTAGGATTAAGGATGTGCCCCGAAACTCTTATGCTATATATACTCTTGTATATATAAATAACAGAAAATATTAAGGGTTACCGAAATGACTTTATTCCACTATAGTTCCTGAACCCATTGTGTGCCTCTGTAACGTTTTCCACTACTACTCACGGGATGGGTATGGGGTCCACTACTACTCACGGGATGGGTATGGGGTCCACTACCGATCACAGGATGGCTATGGGGTTCACTAGTACCCAGATTATGGATAATAGTGGACCCAACCACAAATATTATACATTGTGTTCATTAGGTAAGATAGGATGGATTGGACTGGGTCTGGTGTTTAAAAGAGTAGCGATGATGTAGATGGATGAAACATTTAGTAGCTCTTTGATCCCATTCATTTGCTTAGCAACTAGGAGATGCAGTAAAAAAAATGCCAAACAAATCTTATGAATAATCAAACAACCTTTGACTGTAAGGAAAAAAAAAAGAGTTATTCAGCTGTACAGAACTTTCGTGTGCTCCATTTACACTACTTGTTTATTTATTTATTTATTTATTTATTATTTATTTATTTATATACAAGAAGGTACATTGGGTTTGTGAGAATACATAGCATAGTATTTACAATTCACTTGAAGAACGTCATGTCACCCCTATATTTATATAGGGGTGATTTAGATAATACAGCACTGTAATGCATATCTCTGCCATTTTGGGTAGCACTTACAACTGTTACTAGGAGGTACCAGCTATAAGGCAAAACTGAGCACCATATTCCATATAATTTTTATAGGTCTCAGTATAACATGTATAGGTGATAAGTATTGTATTGGTGATGAGCACTGGTTTGATCTGTGATAAGTATTATTAAAGGATCAGTACTAAAAACGATAAAAGATTAGTAAAGAAAGGACAAACATTAGTTGGTCAATTAGAATTTAATTTCCGTGAGAAGAATAGAGCTACAGTACATATGTAGTAGATATTTTACTTAGATTTACTACATAATATCAATTTAGAAATTTTTCTCATTTTATTTTATTCTTTCAACATGTATAACATTAAGAACATTTCATTTGGGTAGCCTAATTTTAATCATCTCCTTGTTACCAAGCACTATAATATCAGAATACATTGTATACAGCATATATTAGAGAGTACAGTGCTGTCACAAACATACTCATAGAATTGTCTAAAAAATTAACCTTTACCTAACTAAAAGATTTTGCCATTGGGCTCTGCACTATAGGTATTTAAATACTGTTCAGGATAAAAAATCATGGCACAGTACAATTTGATTTTGTTATCCAGCTTTTGTCTCGATAATTTATCTTCCCATATGGGCCAGTACAGTATCCAAATAATGCAGCAGCAGAGGATCTAGGTCTCTCAGTGTCAGTTCCACACATATTATCCCTATCTTATCCCTATCTTAATTATGGTATCTGTGCATGGGGGTCAACCATTGCAAACCACCTCAAGCCATCATTACCAGCAAAAATCTGCTATCAGAATAATAAACTCTGCTTTCATACAACACTCGGCTCCCTTGTTTAAATTCTTAACATGCTAAATATTAACTCCCTACACACATTCTCTTGTGTCAACTACATTTACAAAACCCTATTCTTGAATGCAAACCATGATCTGAAACACTCCCTGGACAGATGTAATAGGACCCATTATCACCACACCAGAAATAAATATCTCTTTGATATCCCTAGGCAAACTTAATCTGTGTAAACACTATGCAAATAAAGGGACCTAGTCTTTGGAACTCACTCCCTAGCAAATTGAAAAGCTGCCAAACTTTTGCCGTATTCAAAAACAAAACAAAAAGTACCTAATTTCATCTTCATAGTTTCCTATGCTGAGCTTAATTTGCTCTGTATCTAGTGTTACCCAATCTCCCAATCTTTATGTACTTAATCCAAACAACTTTATCATTGTGTTTATGCTGTCTTCTTTTATGTGCTAGCTATATGGTGCCTATTAATTTTTGTAAACTACCATTCAAGCTGTCATTGCAATCACTCTCAGCTACCTATGTCCTTTAATATACTAGGTACCTGAGCTACCTATGTGCTTTAATATATAATTCTCTCGTCT
>WNGS01164858.1:36673891-36689985 GCA_020271785.1 Procambarus virginalis
ACGAAATGAGCCACAGGGACGTTAGAAAGAATTTTTTCTGTCAGAGTAATTAACAGATGGAATGCATTAGGCAGTGATGTGGTGGAGGCTGACTCCATATACAGTTTCAAATGTAGATTTGATAGAGCCCAGTAGACTCAGGAATCTGTACACCAGTTGATTGACAGTTGAGAGGCGGGACCAAAGAGCCAGAGCTCAACTCCCGCAAGCACACCTAGGTGAATACATACATATGCACGCAACCTTAATAACAAGGATGAGAGTGATATGATAACTACATACCAAATACTGAGAGGGAATAGCCAAGGTTAGTAAGGACAGAATTTGTAAACCGAGAGAAAATTGGACAAGACACTGGTAGAAGGAGGCACAACTGAACCGACGAATCGAAATAAAATATTCACATCAAGTCAACAAGAAGAAGTCGTGGAAGCCACCTCCATCTACATCTTCAAGAATATATACCACGAAGAACTCAATCGTCAGGAAGCTTTGACCGACACTTTCCGAGGACACAGCCCGCAGCAATAGGCTAACTCCTACAGTGAGGCGAAGAGAATCATTAGATGAATGAAAACGTGTCCAAACGTCAACGCCTTGTGTGGGAATGGAACCGGAGACCATTCGGTTGTGACTCCACGGCCCTGCGGAACCAATAGGCTGTTAGAGGGGAGACATGAAGAGCTAGGTGTCTCTTCTTCATGAGGAGATTAGATGAAGAGAAAGTGGGAGAGTCACTATTAGATGGGGAAGAGAAAGTGAGGGAGGAGGTCGGTGGAGGACAGGAGGGGAGGTGGAGGAGAGGAGAGAGGGGGGGGGGGAAGGGGTAGAAGAAGTAGAGAAGGGGGTGTGAGAGGGGGGGGCCAGTCTTCACAATTACTTGGAAGTGATGGGGCGGCGAGCTTGAGAAATCTGCCATAATCCCGCCTAAGCCACTATCATGGCGCCCTCTCGCGCCCTCTCCACCTCACACCTCTGCCTTGAATCACAATAATATTGAAGAAAATATTGCCAGGAATTAGCTGCCCGTTTTTGGGCTGTTGTTTCTTGGCGGTGAGGGCTTGGGCAGAGGGGTAGTGGTGGTGGCAGGGGGGAGTGGTAGCGGGAGTAGTTGGGGGAGGGGAGGGAGCGGAGGTGGTTAGGGGCTGGGATTGGGAGTTAATGATGGTGATTGTTGTATGAGTTGTGATTATAAAGGAGGTGAGGAGATTGGGCGGGGGAGGAGGGAGTAGTTGCTGTGCTTGTGGTGGTGGACGTTGGAGTGGTGATTGTGGTGGTGGATGTGATGGTGGTTGTCGTGGTAGTGGTGGCTGTCGTTGTCACTTCGACATGACCATTCATTTAGAAGGCGAACATTCCCTATTTCCCAGTCACATGCCGAAGATAATTCTCATCCCTTGCCCCCAACCCTTTTTTAGCATTACATCTGAACACGTCAACCCTCAAACCCATACGAGGGGCTATACTGAGCTCTGCCTTAACCCTCAATTATCGAGCCTCGTGGGGGAAGGTTGGGGAGGCCGGTGACTGAACATGATCCAAGATGAGTTGTTGTTTGTGACTGTAACTCTGTTGGTTTGGTCGCTCTCGCCTGCAGCTGTTGCAGAAACCGGCAGGTGTTGCAGAGACCGCTCCTCCTTTTCCTGGCTTTGCGAGGGGGTGATGGTATGTGTTGGAGAGGTATATTGTAGTTGTGTTGGGATTAAGACTTGAAAAGGTAACTGGAATCGAGTTGGATTTTTCAGCGCCACATGTATTTGTGATTTAATACCTGAGTGTGTGTGCTGCCTCAGTTGTTAGGGTGTTCCAGGGAGCAGCGTGAGAAGGTATTGGTAGGACTTACTCCTCCGGTGCTGAACGGCAGCGTTAAAAAGTAATAGAAAAGTTTATTGGTGATGGTGATTCTAACAACTATGTAGAGCACCGCATGAACAGACTGAATATGACTGATGACTTACAGACACCAGAGAACTCTCAAATAAGGTCACTATCACTCATAACTTGAACTTCGATTACGATCATTACACCGTTACTTAACAAGGACTAATATACTCCTTTCAACATTTTTCATTACTATTTGTTCACTGGTAAACATCAACTGACTGCTTTTTATTACTTTGATTATTACATAGCTAGAATTACAGTATTGATATATTACACCATTGTGATTTTTTCGCGAGCTGACTGGGGCGAAAGAGTGTGAACGCAATTGTAATACAATTCAATTTTATTCAAAAGAATGTGTGTGTACAAAGAACAAATGAGTCATGTACACATTGTGGGAACAGGAGTTACACAATGTATGACGCCACTCTTACGCTCAACGTTCCGGCCAAAAGTATAAATTAAGGATGTTAAATGTAAGTTTTGGTTATGATTAAAATGCCGGAATAGTGGTGATAAAAATGACGAATTAATGAGCGCATGGAAACATGCCACACACACACACACACACACACACACACACACACACACACACACACACACACACACACACACACACACACACACACACACACATATATATATATATATATATATATATATATATATATATATATATATATATATGTATATATACTCTAATAGTTAGAAACAGTTGATTGACACAGTTGAGAGGCGGGCCGAAAGAGCAGAGCTCAACCCCCGCAAGCACAACTAGGTGAATACACAAAGAGCCAGAGCTCAACCTCCGCAGGCACAATTAGGTAAGTACACAAACACTCTTCCCGCCAAAGCTTTGCCTTTTCCGCTAAAATTTTCGCACTTTCCGCCAAACCTTGGTGTGTATACAGTAAAAGTAAAGTTTTGTACACTCTCCAGGACTAAAATATGCTGGTGATTAAGTATTTTTGGAGACCTTGATAACCCTCTAATGGTTGATAGGCCTTAAGCCCAACACAAATAAAACATATTACTTCAATTTCCAGCATCGAGAACACCACCAGAGTCACCTAAAGGCAAAATAGCCCGCGAGGAGTGGAAAGATTCTCGAAAGTATTTGCCGTGGAAAAAGAAAACAGAGGAGAAAGAGAAATAGGGAAGTGAAGACGGAAAATGCCGTGTAAAATGTGTTCCCAGAGTGATGAAGAAGCAGCAAAAGAAGAGCAGCGTCGGGTGGGATAGAGAATGGAAAAATAGAAGAGAATAAGATTGAAACTGAGGAGGTGAATGTGGAGGAGGTAAACCAGTCGGCGGGGGTATCCTAGAGGCGGGAGCGGAGGGCAACCCATCATGTGAGCTTAAAAATTAAGATCAAGTGAGCCAAGAAGGCGGTTGGTAGCCGGCCGGTGGGTCCGGGGGTTGAAGTTGGTAGGCTGGCGGGGCCCCCTTGCTAATCCGCACTAATCGACGGGTAAGTCAGTTCTGTGTGGCAATAACTCACGGTTACTTCTACGCACCTTCCAGCATCTTAATGGCTGTATGCATCTGTGGGTAGGAGAGGGGAGGGGAGGCAGTGGAAGGGAGGGAGGGATAGGTGGGAAAGGAGCAGGAAACGGTAGCAAGGTAGATAGGGTGCATCAGGAAGGTTCTCTCATTCTCTCGGAAGAAAAATAAACTAACTGGCGAAAGGAAAGACAAATATTTTCTCCGAGGAAAGCAAATTTCGATCTTAATATATTATAAAAACACGACATATTTAAACAAGAAAACATATTTGAAGGGCTAAATAATAGGGCTATGATAATAACATTATGCAACTCAAGGGAGAATTTAGTAACATAGATGATGTGAAGGAATTAGGCGTCTGTAAATTCACAGAAAACGGAACTTTTTCGAAATAATCTTCAAATGTAATCCTCACTTTCGAAGCAGACCTTCTAGACAACTATTTTGAGATCACAAGTTATAAAAATATATAATAAACAAAACCTTGGACTAACTGGGTCTCTTGGGGTATTGCAAATAATATATCTAGCAGTTGAAACACTAGTAGGTGTTAATAAAGATTATAGTGAGAGTATCAGTCAACCTGTCCTCCAAATAGAACGTCGCATTTTGACGTAAACTTTACCGAAGGCCCAAATTGTCGTAGTAGAAAATGGTAGCGGCTCGAGAAACTGACATACTGTCCCGTTTTCTGTTTTGGGTTCTCGCTAGGTTAAGATAAGGGCACTTTAGAACGACAGTTTCTTCATGTTGGGGAAACCTTAGTTTAGAAGTTAGGAAACTATATACACTCCGTTTCTCGGTGTATATACACAGAGTTTAGTTTAGTTCAAGAATAAAGTATACTGCCTGATTAGTGAATACTCTAGTCCTTAACTATACTATTCTTTTTGATTGGTCAGTAGAGGTAGTGTGGACTTAACAACCCTCCAGAGGTTAATGGGCCTTAAGCTCAAACGCCAACCACAGCCTGCACCAGTACCAGCGGCAGTTGTATTATTGATAACAGCCATTTAATAAACAGTGTGATCAGACGCAGCAATTTGCTTACTAAGCTTCCTCAGTGGTTCTCAAGCTGGTGAGATAAACGCCACTCTTCTCCCTGTCCCCTCAGCTTCCTAGGGAGAAGTGAGGAGCCTTTGGAATTTATTTTATCTTTATCTTATGTCCGAATAGGATTTTTAGCAAGGGTTTTTAGCCATATGGACTGGAAAATTGGCGGATACTTTTTTTTAATATAGTCTTACCTTTTCTGTCCATCCCCTCCCCCCCTCCCCCATCAAATAATGCCCCGTTTTTCACTGGTATATACTGGATTAGATGACTTCTGACTCCTTTTGAGAAGTATAAGAGCTTTCACTTCGCATAGTTCATGGTAAGGTTTACCTTACTAATCTTTCCCTATAACATGACCACGCAAGCGGTTTATAACCAGGTCCCAATTACTGCTGAGCGAACACTTAAGGATTGGTGTCAAGTCAATCCTCTCTGGAAAGAGATCGAACCCGGACTAAGTAGTTTGGGAAGTGTCTTTACTATTTGTGCCTGCAGAATCGAGCTATTGGACCCCACCTTTTTAACCAATCTATTTCTTCCTCTATTATGTCTACTACATATATTACTCTAACACACACACACACACACACACACACACACACACACACACACACACACACACACACACACACACACACACACACACACACACAGGAAGCAGCTGTCTAACTCCCAGATACCTATTTACTGCTAGGTGAACAGGCACATCAGGGTGAATGAAACTGCCCATTTGTTTTTGCTTCGACCGTGAATAGAACCCGGGCCCTTTGGATTACGACCCCTGAACGCTGTCAACTCGGCCATGAGGTGTGTACTCACCTAGTTGTAATCACTTAGTTGTCCTTGTGGGGTTTGAGCTTTTGCCCTTTGGTCCCGCCTCTCAACTATAAATCAACAGGTGTACAGGTTCCTGAGCCTATTGGGCTCTATCAAATCAGTATTTGAAACTGTGTATGAAGTCAGCCTCCACCACATCACTGCCTAATTCATTCTATTTGTTAACTACTCTGACACTGAAAAACAAATTCTAATGTCTCTGTGGCTCATTTGGGTAGTAAGTTTCCTCCTGTGTCCCTTTGTTCGTGTTCCACCCGTGCTGAATAATTTGCTATTGTCCATCCTGTCAATTCCTCTGAGAATTTTGTAGATGGTGATCATGTCTCCTCATACTCTTCTGTCTTCCAGATAAGTGAGGTTTAGCTCCCGTAGCCTTTCCTCATAGCTCATATCTCTCAGTGCATGCGTGCGTGCGTGCATGTGGGTGCAGGCGCATTTGTATGCGATCGCGTGGTACCTTTGCCAAGCTTCCAGTTTCCTGTCCTCGTCGAGACCACTAAAGAGAGACAGCGGCCCTCAGGTAAAATCAGGTAGCCCGTACAGCGTAATGTCTTGGCAACTAGTAAGGGCTTAAATGTAGGTGCAGAAGAGGATTAGGGCATGGGAGAGAGGGGCGGGGGTCGTCATTTTACGGGACAAGTCTCTGTTATTTTTCTTTTTAAATTTGTTTAACATTGATAGATGCGCATTAATAGGGGGGGGGATTACCCCTTCGCCCTCCTGCGAGACCCCTATTCAGGGGGGGGGGATGGGGGTCTTACCAGGAGCGTATACAACTCTGGAAGGATAATGGGGTGATTTTAAACTACTAGAGAACAGATAAGGTGCAAAGGTGTAGTGAGTATGACACAGTAGGCAGCGTATGTACTCACCCATTTGTGTTTGCGGGGGTTGAGCTCTGGCTCTTTGGTCCCGCCTCTCAACTGTCAATCAACTGGTGTACAGATTCCTGAGCCTATTGGGCTCTATCATATATACATTTGAAACTGTGACAATGTCAGACCACGGAGGAAAAATGAAACAGGAATTTCCTTAAGTACTTTCGTATATTAATACATCTTCAGAAGGAGTGATTTTACAGATCGAGTGCTGGACATAAATAGGCAGGAGAGAAGGGTAAAGTGAGGTGAGGTGCAATACGTGGCACTGCAGACGGCCTATTGGCCATCTGATGCAGCAACAACACACAGGTCAACAACTAGGTAATTATAGCATAAATAGTAAATATATACAATGAATTAGTGAGACAAATGTGTTCTAATGATCCTACTTAAATCGCCCTTTAATTGATCTATTAAAAATGGATCTAAGTTATATAGACCACTGCTAATGTTCAAATTACATTCTTTTGTGATCTGTATCAAAGCAGATTCAATTATGTTTCTGTAATAGGTGCTTTTACAATTTGTTATTGAAGACGCCATCTCCCAATCAATTTGGTGAGCATCTTCTGACAAATGAACAAACAGAGCATTAGACAATTGGCCCTGTCTTACAGAGTATTTATGTTGCGATATTCTACATTTCAAATCTTTAGATGTTTGCCCAACATAGAACTTATTACAGTCTTTACAAGGTATTTTATAAATGACACAATTATCACTACGAGAGCTGTTCCTAACTAATAGCTTACCAACAGTGTTTTCGTAGCTAAACATTACATGTATATTAAAAAGTTTCAAGGCCTTGACAATATTCTCAAACCCAGAGAAATATGGAAAACATAACACATTCTTTGGGCGAATTCTTTCACTGCATATATTATTATAATATGTACGACTTTTTAATATACATGTAATGTTTAGCTATGAAAACACTGTTGGTAAGCTATTAGTTAGGAACAGCCCTCGTAGTGATAATTGTGTCATTTATAAAATACCTTGTAAAATACCTTGGGAGTGGTGGGGGGGGGGTGTTTTGGGAGAGTGGGAGTGGTGGGGGGAGTGTTTTGGGAGAGTGGGAGTGGTGGGGGGGGGGAGTGTTTTGGGAGAGTGGGAGTGGTGGGGGGGGGGAGTGTTTTGGGAGAGTGGGAGTGGTGGGGGGGGGAGTGTTTTGGGAGAGTGGGAGTGGTGGGGGGGGAGTGTTTTGGAGAGTGAGATGGGGGGTTAAGAGGAGGTGGGTGAGGTGTTGTCTTCAGATTACGGCGGGGGGGGGGGTGGATTAGCGGCTTATCTGGGTTCATAGTGAGCTCACAGTTGCTGTCCCTGTCACCTGTCTACCACTTACGATTGTATTATTGAATGGAATGCAATAGTGTCTATGATATGATGTGTGTGTGTGTGTGTGTGTGTGTGTGTGTGTGTGTGTGTGTGTGTGTGTGTGTGTGTGTGTGTGTGTGTGTGTGTGTGTGTGTGTGAGCTCACCTAAATGTGCTTACAGGGGGTCGATTGCTAACTGCGGTTCTAGTTCCGATCATTCTTCTTCACCGTTTCAGCATCACCATGCATCAGGCTGCACCATGCATCAGGCTGCACCATGCATCAGGCTGCACCATGCATCAGGCTGCACCATGCATCAGGCTGCACCATGCATCAGGCCCACCATGCATCAGGCCGCCCCCCGCATAAATCCACATAGCTGGTGACACAGAGCTGACACGTGACCGGCCGGGACACAACCTCGGACACACACACAAAAACCAAGATGATAATTACCTCAAGTGTCACACGACTAGGAGAGGATTAACCTTGCCGGCGGATTTTTGCAGTTTATTGTCGTATGTTAAACGATAATGGTTTAGATTGTAAGGGGGGGATTTTTCACTGGCTTATATACACCCCCTATTATATATATATATATATATATATATATATATATATATATATTATATATATATATATATTTATATATATATTATATATATATTTATTTATTTATTACCTAGTAACAAGATTAACACTACTTTACCTACTATGCAAGGCCCCTATTTGCCTACCAAGCAAAGTGATATTCGTTATTTTCCAATATTTCTAAATTTGTTTACTCTGATTATTATTATTTGATTATATTAATGACGTGAATTACTGACATAATTACGTTAGGTTAGGTTTGATCAAATTTATGTTACTTTTAACATATTGAAAAAAATTAAATCACATATAATGTAATGAAACGTTTCATCATTCCATAAGAAAAAAGTGAAAAAAAATCAGCACGCAGCCCAGAAAACAATTAATATTTCTTAAAAATTCGGCTTGTTTGGCAGGTTGGCCTATTAGATTCAACATATATCTATACTTACAAGAGAGAATGGTTGTCTGTCCAAAGTTGGAGGGCAAACGCATGGGGCTAGCCTCACCCAAATTGGCAGAGGGAAGGGTCTGGAGAACAGGCTGAACATAGGCTAGTCGGGGTGGCCAGAATGCAATGGGGAAAACCGTGACAAAATCAAATTTAGAACCCCACCACTGTTTTTGTCACTGCTAGCAGCTAAATATTTTCAAAAATCAAATTTTCAATCTAATTTTTATTTCATATAGTAATATACATAATTTTGTACTGATTTCGATAAAATTATTATAAATTTTCTGCCATTCATACTTTGCCCATACTCGCATAAAATAGATGAACTTGCCAGAGCCTCAAAGGTGCCACAAGCAACTAAACGGTCTGCGTTTAGGGGTAACTATTCATTTTTTTTTAGTATTCCAACCTGTCCTCTTAGAAAGAACGTCGCATTTCGATCGTATGCGTTACATAAGGCCAAAAATTGTCGTACTCGGAGCGGCTCGCGAAAGTGACGTACTCTCCCGTTTTCTTGACGTTGGGGAAACCTTAGGAGGACGGGGGTGACCTCTATAAGCTCTTTGCGCCAACAGATTTTAAACTCTACTTAACGTAACTTAATTCAACCCAACGGAACCTAACTTAATCTAATCCAAACCAACCAAACCTAACCTAACCTAACCGAACCTAACCTAACCTAACCTAACCTAACCTAACCTAACCTAACCTAACCTAACCTAACCTAACCAACCTATAAGCTAATAAATCCTAACCTAACATTTGTATATGAGAGAGACAAATTAAGAAACTGAGATAGATAGTAGTTAGATGATTAGCAAACAGATGGATAGACAGATGAGTAGATGGATGTATAGATGAATGGGTAGATAGATAGATAGATGCATAGACAGATAGATAATAATCTAGATGAATAAATGGGTAGATAGGTTAATTTATAGATGTATTCACAGATGGATGGATAGATATATGGTAAGATGGACAGGTTGATATCGCTTGATCCTCTGGGCTGATATCGCCTGATCCTCAGGTGTGATATCGCCTGATCCTCTGGGCTGATATCGCCTGATTCTCAGGTGTGATATCGCCTGATCCTCTGGGCTGATATTGCCTGAACCTCAGATGTGATATCGCCTGATCCTCTTGACACATAAGAAGGAGAATTAGACTCTTTGCTAAGTCTAAACCTGACTGCGTAAGCCCTTGTCAGGTTGGCCTCATGGAGAGACGTTGGATTCATGGGGTGTCAGACTTGACCTTCAGTCAAGTCAAGTTTGAAGACCTCAGACCTTCAGCCTTTGAATAGAAAAGACTTCAGTGAGGAGGAGGAAGAGGAGGGGGAGGGGGGTTGAGTGGGGAGTGGAGGGGGGATTAGAGTTGGGGGGGGGGTGGTAGGGAAACACTGCAGGGAGGAGGAAGGGGGGGCTGACGAAGGCATACGCACTTGACAAGCTGATTTGCTGACAGCCTAGTTGGCTGAGAGATTTGTTGCCTGACGGATTGCATGATTGGTTGACAAGAATAGTTGGCTAACACACTGATTGGCTGAGAGACTGGTTGGTTGACAGATTGGTTGCCTGATTGGCTGACAAGATGGTTGGCTGACAAACTGGTTGGTTGACGGACTGGTTGAGGGTATTTAACTGACTCATTAACCATTTCAGAGTCCAACCACAACAACTTAATAGTCCCAAAACCCCCAATATATATATATATATATATATATATATATATATATATATATATATATATATATATATATAATGGAGCTAAATTAAACCTTTTTTGAGGGGGAAGAGAAGAGAGAAAACGCGGTTAAGAAATTTTGAACTTTCCAATACGGCATTAAATGTTTGACTTGTTTGCGTGCGGTCTTAACTCTTTGCCTGTTTATTGATTTGCCTTTGCTATGTCTTCGTTATCTGGTCCTGTTTGTCCATTGGTGTTTGTCTTATATATGTTCGTTCGTAAGTGTTTTTCTGATAAGTTTTTTTGATAGGCGTTGGTCAAAATACGAAGCCTCGTATGTTATCTTTGTATTATTGGTGATTCTTTTCTTATTTTTTATTGAGAGGCCTCATATGGCTGTCACGGTTGGGGCTAGCCTCACCTAAATTGGCAGGGGGAATGGTCTGAGATACGGGAGGAACACAGGCTAGTCGAGAGTCGCCAGTAGTCAAAAGTTAGCTCCCTAACTCCCTAAAGCTCCCTAAAAGTCCCTAAAACTCCCTAAAGCTCCCTAACGACGTGGCAGTGCCTCATTAAGACCCACCTCACCCTCCCCACGACAATTTTTGGCACTGTCCGCCAGCTACACAGGTAAAAATTTTCAAAACAAACTTTATAAAACAAAATTTGTTTCTTACAATAATATGCACTATTGTTCATTGATCTTGGGAAAATTGACATTAATGTCCTGCTGTCAATAATTTACCCATACTCGCATAAGAGTTTCTTAAGCCTCGGAATATTTATCAAGTTATGGGGTAACTATTCTTTTTTTCAGTTTTTCACCCCCTAAATCTCCCTAACCTAATCTAACCATATATTAAACAATTATAATTTTTATGAAAGATAAAGAAAGATAGAGACAGAAGCAAAGATAGAGACAACAGTAGATAGATGGATAGAATGATGGATGGATAGATAGATAAATGGATAGATGAGCAAATGGATGGATCAGTAGTTGCATGGAGAGACGAATAGATGAATAGATAGATAAACGGATAGACATATGACCAGAAAGATGAGTAGGTGAATGGATAGATAGATGGATAGATAAATGGATAAACGTACAGACAGATGAGTAGATGGTTGTATAGACGAATAAATGGATAGACAGATGGACGGATAGATATATGGATAGAAAGATGAATAGTAGTACGGATAGATGCAACTATAAGATACTATAGTATACTATAAAAATGCCTCTGTTAAAAGTTGGAGACAACACTTAGGCCTTTAGCCTTACCCAAATTTGTTGAGAAAATATTCCGGGGGAGACCCGCGGACATATAGGCTGGTCGGGGGTAGGCCTAATTTTAAAGATTTAGGAAATATTTATTCATTATTCACACCCCGTCTCCACCACCCGATTCTCACGGATTCAAACGCTGATCAAGTGTGTGAAATGTTCGTTGCGATGTCCGTAGATTCTGTCTTCATAAGAAAACGATATTTAAAAATTTCTTAGACGTAAATTGGTTTCATTTCTGCATAATGTTATGTTTCATGAAAGTGAAGAGGGGGATTAGTCGGGGGGAGATTAGGGAAGGGGGGTTAAGAAGACGTGATAACGAGCGGAAGGGATGAGGAACGGAGAGAGGGGGAGAGGAGAGAAAAAGGTGGATGTGTGAGGGAGGAGGAGATGGAAAGGGAAGAGCAAGAAAGGAGGAAGAGGATGTGGGAAAGAGGAAAGAAGGAAGGAAAAACGCGAGAAAGAGCGGTAAAGGGGGGGAAGGAACTAGGGAGGGTTAATGGAATGGACAAACACCAAACAAAAGATGAACCAACAGCTTCAAGGGAAGACTCAAGCCTCGCCGCGGCCAGGAATAATGAAGGGTAACTATTCTTTCCTGTCTCATAGTTCTGCTGACCACCCAAATATTAGACAACTATATTTTGTATAAAAGAGACAAGACAGAGAGACTCACACACAGACAGAGACGAAGACAGACACAGATAGAGACGTAGAGAGAGAGAGAGAGGAGAGAGAGAGAGAGAGAGAGAGAGAGAGAGAGAGGAGAGAGAGACAGACTGACAGACAGACAGACAGACATAGAGAGAGAAATAGGGAGAGACAGACACACTGAAAGAAACAGAGACAGAAAGCCGGAGACAGAGTGAGACTGAGACAGATAGTAGATGGATGGATAGATAGATGGATGGATAGGTGGCTATATGGATGTATAAGTCGATGGATAGGTGGATATCCATCCATCCATCTATTAATAGATGGATTGATGGATAGATAAAAAAGATTGATAGGTAGTTGGACAGATGGATGGATAGAAAGATAATAGGATAGATAGATGGATAAATGAATGGATGGATGGATGGATGGATGATTAGCTAAACAGACAGATGGATAGATTGATGGATAAATAGAGGGATAGTTGGAGGGATGGATAGATGGATGGATGAATACCTAAACAGATAGATGGATGGATAGATTGCAAGGACAGAATCAAACTGGTTCAGGAGCCCGTAATGCAATCGATTAAACTTCAGAAAGGGACCCAAGAGCTGAAGCTCAACCCTCGCATGCCCAGCTAAGTGAGTACACCAACAACCATCTATTGTGGTCAGAGCTGAATCGGATAGACTTATCTGACAATCCGTCCTCTTGCTGGATATTGCTGGATCATCCCCCCCCTAACCCCCAATCCCCCCTCTCCTTTCCCCTATCCATCCACTCTCCCTCTCCACCTCCACCAGTACCAGGAGCAACAACTGAGGGCTGTTGGAGAAGGAGGTGTTGGAGAAGGAGGTGTTGGAGAAGGAGCTGTTGGAGAAGGAGCTGTTGGAGAAGGAGCTGTTGGAGAAGGAGGTGTTGGAGAAGGAGGTGTTGGAGAAGGAGCTGTTGGAGAAGGGGCTGTTGGAGAAGGAGGTGTTGGAGAAGGGGCTGTTGGAGAAGGAGCTGTTGGAGAAGGAGCTGTTGGAGAAGGGGCTGTTGGAGAAGGAGGTGTTGGAGAAGGAGCTGTTGGAGAAGGAGGTGTTGGAGAAGGGGCTGTTGGAGAAGGAGGTGTTGGAGAAGGGGCTGTTGGAGAAGGAGGTGTTGGAGAAGGGGCTGTTGGAGAAGGAGGTGTTGGAGAAGGAGCTGTTGGAGAAGGAGCTGTTGGAGAAGGAGGTGTTGGAGAAGGAGCTGTTGGAGAAGGAGGTGTTGGAGAAGGGGCTGTTGGAGAAGGAGGTGTTGGAGAAGGAGCTGTTGGAGAAGGAGCTGTTGGAGAAGGAGGTGTTGGAGAAGGAGCTGTTGGAGAAGGAGGTGTTGGAGAAGGAGGTGTTGGAGAAGGAGGTGTTGGAGAAGGAGCTGTTGGAGAAGGGGCTGTTGGAGAAGGAGGTGTTGGAGAAGGAGCTGTTGGAGAAGGGGCTGTTGGAGAAGGAGGTGTTGGAGAAGGAGCTGTTGGAGAAGGAGCTGTTGGAGAAGGAGGTGTTGAGAAGGAGCTGTTGGAGAAGGGGCTGTTGGAGAAGGAGGTGTTGGAGAAGGAGCTGTTGGAGAAGGGGCTGTTGGAGAAGGAGGTGTTGGAGAAGGAGGTGTTGGAGAAGGAGCTGTTGGAGAAGGAGCTGTTGGAGAAGGGCTGTTGGAGAAGGAGCTGTTGGAGAAGGAGCTGTTGGAGAAGGGGCTGTTGGAGAAGGAGGTGTTGGAGAAGGAGCTGTTGGAGAAGGGGCTGTTGGAGAAGGAGCTGTTGGAGAAGGAGCTGTTGGAGAAGGGGCTGTTGGAGAAGGAGGTGTTGGAGAAGGAGCTGTTGGAGAAGGAGGTGTTGGAGAAGGAGCTGTTGGAGAAGGAGCTGTTGGAGAAGGGGCTGTTGGAGAAGGAGGTGTTGGAGAAGGAGCTGTTGGAGAAGGAGGTGTTGGAGAAGGAGCTGTTGGAGAAGGAGGTGTTGGAGAAGGAGCTGTTGGAGAAGGAGGTGTTGGAGAAGGAGGTGTTGGAGAAGGAGCTGTTGGAGAAGGAGGTGTTGGAGAAGGAGCTGTTGGAGAAGGAGGTGTTGGAGAAGGAGGTGTTGGAGAAGGAGGTGTTGGAGAAGGAGCTGTTGGAGAAGGGGCTGTTGGATAAGGAGCTGTTGGAGAAGGAGGTGTTGGAGAAGGGGCTGTTGGAGAAGGGACTGTTATAGAAGGGACTGTTGAGAAGGGGGCTGTATGGGAGGCTGGAAAAAAAGAGGAAGGCTATAAGAGGGAAGGGGCTAAGAGCAGGGAAGGTTAGATGGGGAGGGGAGGGAGAGACGGGTTGGGGGGGAGGGGAGGGGTGGGAAGGAGGGGGCATGAAGGAGAGGGGGGTTCCCTCGTGCATGAAATGCGGTATATAAGACTGAAGCCTCCCAGCTCTCAGACCCAGGCCTGGCGGGGTTTTAGGCCAAGGCAATCCCTCAGGCCCTCCCTCCCTCCTTTCCCTAAGGCCCTCCCCTCCCACCCTCCCTTACTCGTTCCCTCCCTCCCTCCTTCTCTAGCTAGCTCCGAACTCCTTTATCACCCCCCCCCTCTCCCCAACCTCACCCCACCCCCTTCCCTCGCGAGAGGTAAAATAATTATTACTTCCTCTCTGTGTCGTTATTTCCTTTTACATAAAACAATAAAAAAATAGTACTAATAAATAATAAACATAAAATAATACTAACAATAATCGTTTTCTTGTAGGCTTGCGGTTCCATACAAACAACCAGACGCAGGTTGAATAGCTTATATAACATGTCCTGGTGCAGGGGTGAAGGTGGTTGGCCGGAATTAGCCGGCCAACGATATCACACTAGTATGATATCGCACGTAATATGGGTATGGAGATTATTATTATTTTAGGGGTCGAAATAATCATGCATTTTCATGCCTCTACTTTTGCAACTTAACAATTACATTGTGAAGGTGAAGGGCAAACACATAATGTGTATTTAAAAAGAAAAAAACTATTATTTTTGGATGTAATCTATACAATCATTGTCAAATTAGTGGATACAATACAAAAGAACATTTGTAAACAGTTCCCTTGAGAAAGGATGTTTTTTTTTTTTTACATCCGAAATTGTTTAGTTTTTAATGCATTTACACAGATATTGGGTCTCTCCTTCAACCCTCATTCAAGCACTACGGCACTGTAGTAAGTTTCTCTCGCTTCATGCAGGTCGGCGTTCAATCCCCGACCGTCCAAGTGGTTGGGTACCATTCCTTCCCTCCCATCCCTAATCCTTATCCTGACCCCTTATAAGTGCTATATTGTTGTAATGTTTGGTGCTTTTTCCCCCTGATAATTCCCTTCCTCCAATGTAATTATCATTACCGATAATCCTAAGTGTTATATATAAATTTTATATCATATCTATCTTCCCATATATCATATTTTATATCTACGGCCTTCTCTTTTCTCACAGCACAAATACTTATGAAAGATTTAAATGAAAAAAGTATATATTGAGTAACAAATTCATATTTAACATCATAGACCAGGGATCGCAGAATTGTTTCAAGCGTAGGGTACACGAATATATGAATGGGTTTGGGTGAATATATGTATATATATATATATATATATATATATATATATATATATATATATATATTATATATATATATATATATATATATATATCGGAGCCGCCTTGTATGGGTCAATAGGATCTGCCTCGTATAGGGCAATAGGAGCTGTCTCATATGGGCTAATAGAAGCTGTCTCATGTGGACCAATAGGAGCTACCTCATATGGACCAATAGGAGCTGCCTCATATGGACCAATATGAGCTGCCTCATATGGACCAATAGGAGCTGCCTCATATGGACCAATAGGAGCTGCCTCATATGGACCAATAGGAGCTGCCTCACTATGGACCAATAGGAGCTGCCTCATATGGACCAATAGGAGCTGC
>WNGS01164858.1:36715296-36728134 GCA_020271785.1 Procambarus virginalis
GGAGCTGTTAAGAACCGGGCCGGCCGGTTCAAGAGACCAGAGAGGTTGTATCCCACCTGGTGTCTAACATTGCCCAATATTTACCATCCTGAGACATCCTTAGAGACTTTCACCCGAAAAAAAAATACAGTGAAAGCCTCGCTGTATTCGTCGATGGTTACCATTTTTGTCGTGTTGTTGTGTTGTATTTGTTGCTGTATTTGTTTACCGCAATGGGTATTATGCAAGCTTAATGTAATAGACTTTGTAACTGTATTTAAGGTCTTAACCTTGAGATCTTAACCTTGAGATCTTAGCTTAAGATCTTATTCTTGAGCTCTCAACTTGCAGGTCTGCGCGATATTTAGTTTGGTAGACTGTGGTGAGCCACAGCCCTGAGGAATATATCTGTGTCCCATTCCTGCTGTTAACCGTTTGTCTGTGTCCTCACTACCCCTGTTTACCGTGTCCTCACTACCCCCCCCCCCTGTTTACTGTGTCCTCACTACCCCCCCTGTTTACTGTGTCCTCACTTCCCCCCCCTGTTTACTGTGTCCTCACTACCCCCTGTTTACTGTGTCCTCACTACCCCCCCTGTTTACTGTGTCCTCACTACCCCCCCCCCCCCCTGTTTACTGTGTCCTCACTATACCCCCTGTTTACTGTGTCCTCACTACTCCCCCCCCCCTGTTTACTGTGTCCTCACTATACCCCCTGTTTACTGTGTCCTCACTACTCCCCCCCCCCTGTTTACTGTGTCCTTACTGCCCCCTGTTTACTGAGTCCTCACTATCACTGTTTTCTCAGATATGTTCATTCATGAGTTTTTTTATATTATAGTATTTTACAATAACAGAAAAAACTATATCCAATGAAAACAATTCTGTACCGGCAAGAGTGTCGGGGGGACTCGCCCCCCCTCACCTGGTCCAAGGTAAAGCTGTTTAGTAGCGTCTCAGCTTGTTCAGGCGTGAATTATGGGGGACCTACACCTTGCTGACCTTGGTGGACTTGTGTATGGGAGAGGGGAAATGTTCACGACGTAGCTTGGGCGTCGATCCTCGTATTCGCACCTGCCATCTCCCGCCACTACACCCGCACTTGAGGGAAAATGGTTCACAAACGCTTGATATGTATCTCCTGTCTGAAGGGACTCACACATCCGGGAAACCTTTGTTCTTTCTATACTGGCGCTCGCTGGTCACTTTAACTTTTTCAGAAATATTACCTTTTTAGGAATGCAATTTGTTGTTAAAGATTTGCTACCTAGAACAAAAAGTTCCAAGTAGCACGGGCTATGGTGAGCCCGTAGCGGACTTATGCAGGAATGCAAGATAGGGTCGAGTGATGTATATTACATATAATGCCGTAGCAGGTCTACAGGATAGAATAAAATAAATAATCAAAAGAAAAGCAGGGAGACTCCAAGTTGGATATTTGGAATTATTAAGGAACTAGTGTTATTAGTAGATGGCTTGGTGACGAGGATTATAAATCATATTAAATGAAATCTGTGTAACATGTGCAAATTTATATAACTATATAATTTATATAGTATATTCAGTTTATGTTAGTTACCCTTCAAACGGTCTTATTATTCACATTTTATACTATATATTTTACTAAAATAAGGTTCACTATTCTAAGTGTATGATTTAAGTTAAATAAGAATGACACTTGTTCACTGTACTCACAACTATGGTGATTTATGTAAATTACCTCCGAATAGAGATCCTAAATTTAATTTATCCCCTACACAACATAATTTCAGATGTCGCAGGACAAAGAAAGAACAGCCTAAGCCATAATAAAATGCCAATCAACTTCAACAGATTGTACATGCTTTAATTTACAAATTTGTAAATCCAACATTCTATTGTACACTGCTACACAAGGGCACGGATGGATTCATAAGAGATACACCTTAAAAAAAATAAAATTGTTCTTCATTTTATAAAAAGGACAAGCGAATTCGCAGCATGGCTACATCACAGTGTCTGATCTGGCTACCATACTGACCATACAAATACCTATGATTACTGGAGCTAATTAGAAGACTGAATGTGTAAATCACCTCGATTACAAATGTAGATACGATTGAGCTCGAGAAGCTGAGGAACCAGTACGCCAGTAGACTGATACATTGAGAGGCGGGACCAAAGAGCCGTAGCTCAACCCTCCCCCCCCCCCCTCCCGCAAGCACAACTAGGTGAGTACATACATATGCTCGCAGGGTCGAGCCGCTGCTCTTAAGCCCTGCCTTTCAACCATCAATTAAATTACGTTTTCATTCGCTTTTATATTTACGTTTTAATTTGTGTAATGAATTTGTATCGATGATTTCTTCGTTGAATTCGCCGCATTTATTTATGCCCAGGTTACGTTAACTTAGGTTACATTGGATTAAATTAAGTCACGTTAGTTTAAGTATGATTAAGTTTATAATTTTCGGTTTATTACCTTAGATTTGATTAGGTTAGTGTATAGTTAAGTTACGTTAGATTACATTTGGTTAGGTCCGGTTAGTTTAAGGATGAGTAAGTCAGGTTAGTCAAGTACGGGTAAGTCAGGATAATTTAAGTATGGGAAAGTGAGTTCAGGATACGTAAGATTAGGTTAGGTCAAGTTAGTTTTAACTCAAATTAGTCCAAGTTAACATTGAACTAACTAGGAGTTAGTCCAATGTTTTATATATATATATATATATATATATATATATATATATATATATATATATATATATATATATATATATATATATATATATATATAAGAAACATAACCCGGAGGTGATTAGAGTCGGCTCACCGCCAGTAATCTCTCTGGTTACAGACAGATTATTATAATAACAGCAAGCGGCTTTATTCCCAGTAAATGAAACAATGTCTTCAATTATTCGAATGTTGTTTTAAAATTCTGCTACTGGAAACAAAAGTTCCAAGTAGCACGGGCTATGGCGAACCCAAATATATTTTTAACCCATTATCCTTAGTCAGTATGTAAAAGTGTATCAACAAATATCTAATATTGTTGATAATTTATATCAAAATAGTTCTTTAATTTCACCAGATGCCTTTTAATAATATTAATATTGTTAAAAAATTATATTATAAAAAGGCTTCTGGTTAAATATTTTTAGGAATTATTTTCATAAAAATCACTAAAAATATTAGACATTTCTTCATACATTTAAAAAATTATTTATAATTTCACACAAAATCTCACAAGAGGTGGTTTTATGTAAATGAATGTTATATATTCAAATTATTGTATATATATGTTATTAATCCATTATATTTATTATTATTCAAAATATTTAAATACTATCCTCTGGTGAGATTTGGTATGAAATAGAGAAAGAAAGATTGCCCTCAAGAAATTCTTGAACAGTTACACATTTCTGATGCAATTGTAAATTACATCTTTGTAAATAATTGTAATTGTAAATAGTGAATCCAAATATTGATTCTTTCAAAATGTCCCCGGATTTACTTTTTTGTAAACTGATAATGGAGCAACAAAAGGATATATTCTAACACCGTAATTCAATGTATTACTTCATTAAGAAGTATTGCGCAACAGTAATATAGAGCAATACCGAGAAGTACTGAGCAATAATGAGTATGGGTACTGAGCAATATTGAAAGATATTAAAAGAGTACCGATGAGCACTGGGCAATACAGAGGAAGATGAGCACCAAGGAATATGACCACTGAGCAATATTGATAAATATGAGTAACAAGGAATATGTGTAATGAGCAGTAGTGAGCTGATCAATACTGATGAAAATGAGTATTGAGCAATGCTGAGGCGCATGTGTATTGAGTAATACTGAGGAATGTGAATAATGAGCAATACTGAGAAATATGACCACTTAGCAATGTTCATGAATATGAGTATGTGCTGAGGAATATGAGCATTGAGCACTGTTGAGGAATATGAGCACTGAGCCTCGCCAGTTGAACATGAGGAACATGAGTGTTGAACAACAAAGAAAATGCGTAATGACCAGGAAAAAAATATTATTTTGTATTTTTTTTGCTAAATCTCGTATCCTGTCTTAAGGTCAATGTCACTGTATAGAAACTTTAAGGCGTGAGAGGATTAAGAGCTGGGATATGTGGACTAGGAGCTGGGATATGTGGACTAGGAGCTGGGATATGTGGAGTAGGAGCTGGGATATGTGGACTAGGACCTGGGATATATGGACTAGGAGCTGGGATATGGTGACTAGGACCTGGGATATGTGCACTAGGAGTGGGATATTATGTACACAACCCAACTCTTTGTATTCCAGAAAAAATATGTATTGTATTGTGTCAACAATACAAGGCTTATGGACTGTCGTGGTTAAACTCAAAATATATATGGAGATAAACTCGATTTCTAAATACAAATCAGGATTAAATCAAGCTTTCCGTACACTGAACAACTTGTACAAGAATGAATACTCTAGTCTGGATGAATTGGTGTTGAGCTGATGATGTCTGGAACACCTGGAGAGTGGTTTATAGTAACCATAGTTGCCAGCTGAACCACCAATGAGAATACTGGAGTCGTAAACATAGTCCAGGACTATGGTAAACTCTGGGTATACTTGTCATGTGTATATATATACATCGAGAAGCTGGGCATAACTCTCAATGTATATATATAACCCCCCAACACCCCCCCAGTTGCCTCCGTGCGTATACATACAGGCATAGTTAAACTTTCACTACACTACGTAACATTTCAAAGTGCTGGAGTTGGTTATGAATGGCTTGCGGTAAGTGCGCAGTGTTTAACTTGTTCTAAGCGTGAGGCTGAGCGCTCTGGACGGGATAAGTCCCGCTTAAGGCCCACCCACACGTCCATGTATATAGCCTCAGTCACACATCAATGCAGGATCTTATATGCCACCACCACCTCGAGAGAGAGAGAGAATCTTGTTCTACGCTCATCAACGGACGGATTTCGGATCTTCCTGCTTCGGATAATTCGTTTTAACTCGAGTAGCTTTCGGATCGTCGTGGTTCGAATATAATACGGATATATTTCGGATCGTAGAGCGCCCCAAGCACCCGCTATAGCTCATCATGTTCGAACCGAATTCGAACCCCCCCGGACAGGGAGGGATGACTTAGCAGCTTCCCCACACTGTTCCGTCCTCCTCACTCCTCACCCCCTCCCCCCCCCTCAACGGAATTTGAGGAACTGAACCTAAAATGAAGTGCAGATAGTGTTCTGGGGAAAGCGTGGCGGCTAGTCACCTGACCAATACCTAGCATAAAAGCCTAAGTTAAGTATAACATTAAAAAAGATCAACACTAAAAAATTACATCATTAAAAAAGTACATTAGAAACTACACTAATAAAAAGTACAATATTAAAAAGAACAACATTAAAAAGTACATTAAAAACTATAACATTAAAAAAGTACATTAAAAAGTATAACAAAAAAGTATAACATTAAAAAGTATAACATAAAAAAGTACATTAAACAAGTACATTAAAAAAGTATATTACAAACTTACAACATTAAAAAGTACATTAAAAAGTGCAAAGATAACTATTATATTAAAAAAAATTATATATGGAAATAGGTGATATATATTTGGCAAAGACCGTGAAGTCGGAATTCAAATTCTTAGTGTATATTTTGCAAAAATAGGAGGTTGGGTCCACAATCAATTGTTCATTTAGCGAGGCTACTAATCCCTAGTTCTTCTGGCGAGGCTACTAATCTCTCGTTCATCTGGCTTTGCTACTAATCCCTCGTTCATCTGGCGGTTACTAATCCCTCGTTCATCTGGCGAGGCTACTAATCTCTTGTTTATCTGCGAGGCTACTAATCCCTCATTCATCTGGCGAGGCTACTAATCCCTCATTCATCTGGCGAGGCGACTAATCCTTCGTTCATCTGGCGAGGCTACTAATCCTTCGTTCATCTGGCGAGGCTACTAATCCTTCTTTCATCTGGCGAGGCTACTAATCCTTCGTTCATCTGGCGAGGCGACTAATCCTTCGTTCATCTGGCGAGGCGACTAATCCTTCGTTCATCTGGCGAGGCGACTAATCCTTCGGTTATCTGGCGAGGCGACTAATCCTTCGTTCATCTGGCGAGGCGACTAATCCTTCGTTCATCTGGCGAGGCTACTAATCCTTCGTTCATCTGGCGAGGCTACTAATCCTTCGTTCATCTGGCAAAGCTACTAATCCTTCGTTCATCTGGCGAGGCTACTAATCCTTCGTTCATCTGGCGAGGCTACTAATCCTTCGTTCATCTAGCGAGGCTACTAATCTCTTGTTTATCTGGCGAGGCTACTAATCTCTTGTTCATCTAGCGAGGCTACTAATCCCTTGTTCATCTTACGAGCTACTAAAATCGCGTTCATTTGGAGAGTAATAATCCCTCGTTAATTTGGCGTGACTGCTAATCCCCTGTTCAGTTGATGAGGCTCCTAGTCCCTCGTTCATTTGGCATGGCTATTAATCCTTCGTTCATTTGGCAAGGCAGCTAATCCCCGTTTCATCTGGAGAGACACTAATCCCGTGATAATTTGGTGAGAATTAATCCCTCGTTCATCTGGCGAGGCTACTAATCCTTCGTTCATCTGGCGAGACTACTAAACCCACTCTCATTTTGACTATTCCTAATCCCTCGTTCGCTTGAACAAACATGCGAGCACGTTGTTAACCCGGATGGACTATGTCACTTCTCGTCAATTGGCTTAATTCAGTATATTTATGCAATAACAGCCCAGTTTAACACGGGATAGTTCCACGAAGCCTCTCACTGGAATGTAAACATCATTGAAAATGTGAGTACGCTTAGGCTGGTACGGCGTCACGTCGTTGAATGTGTTCGCTTTGGTTGAACATTTTCGATCTCATTATGTTCGGCGAGATCGCAGGCTGCGTGCGATGGGTTAACTCATCATCGCAGGCTGCGTGCGATGGGTTAACTCATTATCGCAGGCTGCGTGCGATGGGTTAACTCATCATCGCAGGCTGCGTGCGATGGGTTAACTCATTATCGCAGGCTGCGTGCGATGGTTAACTCATCATCGCAGGCTGCGTGCGATGGGTTAACTCATCATCGCAGGCTGCGTGCGATGGTTAACTCATTATCGCAGGCTGCGTGCGATGGGTTAACTCATTATCGCAGGCTGCGTGCGATGGTTAACTCATCATCGCAGGCTGCGTGCGATGGGTTAACTCATCATCGCAGGCTGCGTGCGATGGGTTAACTCATCATCGCAGGCTGCGTGCGATGGGTTAACTGTCGGATTGCTGCTGCTCGTCAGGGAGCACGCTCCTGCAACGTCAGAAAGTGCACGTTGCTGGCCGTTTGCGTGTCGTTCAGGGCAAGATTAGCAGTTTTACGTTGCGTTAAGCCAGTGGCGCGATGGTGTAGTTTAATGCTGTGGGTATTTCCCCCCCCCCCCTTTTTTTCTACGTTAAAACCTTTGTGACGCAATTTCCAGCAGGTATGACATTTTTTTGCTTGACGCATTTTGTGTTTTCAATATGCAGACCTTTGCGAAGGTACCATACCTCTTTCACGGGAAGATTAGTTCGTTTTCTTGTGTTAAATGGGAAGTGTGAAACTCCTTATTCAGCATATAAGATGTTTAATGCTCCTTATACAAGAAATATGAACTGTAACGCTTCATATACACGAAATAGGAAGTGTAACGTTTCGTATTCACGAAATTGGAAAATGTGATGCATTGTATTCTCAAAATGGAAACTTGAAGCTTCTGTAGCGCACTAAAAGCCTAAAGTAGATTTTTTGTTTGTTTTTATCCACATCTCAGTACACTTGTGGTGCTCTATAAGAGTCAGGGTCTTGGTTCATTTCTCAACTCATATTTTTTTTGTCATGCAAGATCTGTTATATTTTTTCAAGCTCATTAAGATTGTTTTTCTTCCACGGAAGAGCGTTGGTTAGTTTTATTCCAGATACTTGTTCTATTCATGGAAGATTCTCGTTTCTGTTTTGCTTTGTGTTGGTTCAGTGGAGATCTTCCAAAGTTTACGCATTTACTCGTTCGTTAGACTTCCGCGCTAGGCTGCCGCACATCGTCTAGGTAAGATTCGTGTCTCATTGTTTCTTCTTCCCCCGTAAGATTTGTGCCTCAAGACACATGAGGAGAGATGTCTTCCATCTTCATGCCTGTTCCGTGTTTTCCACGCAAGATTCGCGTGTGTCTTTCTCACACAAGATTCTGCAATGATACTTCTGTGAAATATCACTGCACTCCATGTAAGATTTCTCTCTCTCTCTTCCATGTATAGATCTCCCAGCTGTAAATAGCATGTCTCTTCCATGTATGATTCCTTCCATTCTCTCAGTATGATTAGTCTCCCAGTATGTTAACCAATACATAGTTTCCAATACATATGATTATTGTCTTATTTCTAACCTATGTATGATTCGTATTTACTAAAATCCAAATATGATTAGCCAATCTCTCTCTCTCCCTTCCATACATGTATGATTAAGTGTTTCTTCTCCCCCCTTCAAGTATGATTGTTTATCTGTCTCTTCTCCCGCCTGATCCCGAAAGATTAGTATATATTTCTGTTCCTCTCTCTTCCACCACCGTTCCTCTCTCTTCCACCACCCGTTCCTCTCTCTTCCACCAAACCTGATTAGATCTCACCTAGCCATCATGGGGTAAGGAAGGGATTTCCCCTTCTCCCCCCCCCCAGGTAAGATCCACCCCCCCCCCTCTCCCTCTATCACCCTTTGCTCTTAAGATTCCCAAACGGATAATTTCTTCTATTCCTCTCATTCAACCTCCCTCTCCCTTCTCTCCTTTCTACTTTATCTCTTCTTCACTCTTTACTTCGGCTTCTCCTCTCCCCCCCCCCTTTTTCAGCTAAGCGTTGAAACCCCCCCTTCTTTCTTTTTTTGTACAGACAGCTTAAAGAAATTTCGGCAGCGCAATTACGTCCCCAATCGGATTGGGCAAATCCCCACGTAAGCGGTAAGCTGGTGGATTATCGTAGACGCACGATCGCCCCACCGTGACTCGTCAGGGAGGGGGGGGGAGAGTGTGGGGGGAGGAGGGGGAATCGTAAAAACAAGCAGTAAAACCTCTTCTTTCTCCTGCCGTGCCTCGGGTAAGACTTGCTGCCTCTGGAGGTAATGTTATTCTCACACCGACTCGCCTCTATCTTATGTTTGTATCTCTCTCTCTCTCTCTGAATTGTGCTCGTAACTCACTCTCTTGCTGCCGTATCTTCTTTTTTGGGTGGGGGGGGAGGGGTTATAATACATTGAGGATCGGGGTGGGAAGCGACCTCTTCTCACACACACACACACACCGCGCGCATACACCCATATATACACATGGTCTGGAAGGTAGTCGGAGGAGCGAGCGAGAAGTTGTCGCGACGGGAGTTGGGCGGCAACTGAGAGGCGGGTGCGCGCGCAACCCCCTCTTCCTCCCCTGTGCCTCCGCCCCTCTCCGATATTATCTCAGTTAGCGCCTCTTCTGTTTTGTCGTGTTAGGCCGGAGCTGGCTGCTGCGCAGTCTCTCTCACATGGCCAGATATGACAAGAGTTAGCCACCGCTCATAAGGCTCCTATCGTCGTCAAAAAGCAGGAGAGAACGGTGGTTTAAACTGCACGGGCCCCCCCCCCCCACCCATCTTGCTCCCGCGCCTGCGCGCTCCTCGTCCCCCTAACTAGGATTATGGAGGCTTATCTAAACTCGCTGTTATAAAGTATTTTTGGGTAGGAAATTAGCTAGTCGTGGATGGCACGACAGGATGACGCATCGGTGGCGGCGGAGCAGTCTCAGCCGGAACTAATTAGTGCTAGCGACGCGACCGGCGCTCTAACACGCGGTAGGCCGGAGTGACGCGGCTTAGAGCTTAGCACTTGGTAGTGACTTTAATCGTGCCAGCCCGCGACCCCCAGCCCGCGACCAGTGTCTGCCACGCTCTCACAGTGTCATGTCTCCCACTTCGCGGTTTTCTCTAGCGACTCTCACTCGCGCTTATAGTGCTCGCGTGACCGCCGGCCGCCCCACACCCGTGCAGATAGAAAGGTTTCGTTACTTGTGGCGGTGGACGGCGGGGGTCGACAGCGATAATAAGACGGCTGGCGAGTGTCGTCGGGGCAGGATATTCCTGGTGCCCTCCTCGACCTTCGACCTGGCTACAGCGATGGGCCTTTCAAAGCGCCATGGAGACGTTTGCAGAAGCGTGGATGGCAGCCAACACCAAGTCTCGCCCCGACTCTTCCGACCAACCAGGTAAGTCCCCTCTCTCCTCTCTCTCTCTCTCTCTCTCTCTCTCTTCATCTCTCTCTCTCTCTCTCTCTCTCTCTCTCTCTCTCTCTCTCTCTCTCTCTCTCTCCTCTCTGGGGTATTTTGACACCACGTGGGGGCAGGCCGGCCTGACACCACCCGAGGGCAAATTGACACACACGCAACACGGGGCAGAGTTCACATCTGGAGTATGCCTGATACCTAAGGAAGTGCTGATGCCTCCTGCCTGCAGTCCAGGGTTGGAATCCTCTGAAACCGATCCGACAGCAGCAGACTGGTTGACGACACATGGAGCATGGCTCACTACCGCAAGGGAAGGGACACACGCACTTTACTACCCCTAGGGAATGACAACCAACGCCTTTGGTAATGTTTGACAACGCTCCGAGCAACCAGTTACACCACCTAGACTGTTTGTAACACCAATTAGTACGACCACTCCTATGTTTGAGGTGACAGCGCTTTTCTGGGTCCACCTTTTTTTTAAATAAAATTATACCAAGATTTTCTCCCAGGCGGGTGAGGAATGTAAGGAAAATTAGATTTTTTAAGGTTGAATTACTATAGGCTGCGAGAAAGCCTAGCGTTCGTGGGTTGAGAGGAAGGCCATCATATTTCGACAACGGTGGAAATGTTGACAATTTATGTATATAAATATATAATATATATATATATATATATATATATATATATATATATATATGATATATCGCCGGGGACATGAACCAACCCTGACATAAAAACTCAACCCTGATAAGCGCACAATTCTCTTCCACCAGCCGCTGACAACATATTAAGAGAGAGAAGCATCGAACGCCTATCTCCGCTGAGTGACGTTGGCAGACAACATGACAACTTGTGACACCAGCCGTGACACCAGCCGTGACACCAGCCGTGGCATCACTATAGTTTTACACCGCCCTTACAACAAGTCATCAACGAGTCCTCTCTGACCTATGGCCCCACGTTAGTTGAAAAGTTTTGGTCCCCCCCGGCATATACTGAGCATAATAACTGGCCTATAATAACGCTATTCATATTAGAGTAGGGCCATTGTTCTCATTTTCGTTACTGGCGTGGGTATGTGATTAGTATTAGTTATGAGGGTGGTAGTAGAAGGCAGCAGTGTTAACAGTAGGCAGTAACGAGAGCATCAACAATACCAGTAATGAGAGAATCAAACAGTAGCAGTAATGAGAGAATTAACAGTAGTAGTAACGAGAGAGAAATCAACAGTAGCAGTAACCAGAGAATCAACAGTAGGGGTATAGAAGGGGTACATGGTAATGAGAACGAGATCCAGACACCGGCGACAAAGCTCAAATATAAAAAGGGGAGGATGCGTACGGGTAGTTAATTTGAGTATAAGGATGGATAGATTGCAAGCGAGGGTGTGGGGAAAAAAGAAAAGGAAGTAACAGTAGATAGTTAATAATTACAGTAACGAAGCAATAGAAGTAGTAACAGTACCAGCAGTAACAGTGTAGTAAGTAAGTAGAGCAATAGCAATAACTGGTAAACAACAGGAGCATAACAGTAGTAGCATTAGCAAAAACAGTAGCAATAGCAGTAAGTAACAAAACAGTAACAACACCACTAACGTAACAGTGCAGTAAAACAGCGTAAACATAACATACGCAGTAACATAACAGTACAACAGCAGCAGTAACAGTAGTAGCATTAGTATAAAGTAGCAAAAGTAGTACAGCAGTAACAGTTAGTAGCATTAGTATAAACAGTAGCAGTAACAGTAGTAGCAGTAACAGTAGCAGTAACATTAGCAGTTACAGTAGCAGTAACAATCGCAAACAAGAGCATTAGTAATAGAAAAAGTAGTAGCAGAATAGTCGACGTAGTAACAGCCATTTTTACTAAAATTTAGCATTACTAGTAGTATCAGGCTATCAATATCATACCAGCAGACTATAGTAATATCAGGCTATCAATATCATACAGCGGACCATATAGTAGCTATCAGCGACTATCACTATATCATACCAGCGGACTATAGTAGTATCAGGCTATCAATATCATACCAGCAGACTATAGTAATATCAGGCTATCAATATCATACAGCAGATTATTGTAGTATCAGGCTATCAATATCATACAGCAGATTATTGTAGTATCAGGCTATCAATATCATACCAGCGGACTATAGTAGTATCCGGCTATCCCAATATCATACAGCTGATATAGAGTAAAGTATAGGCCCCTAATCCCATTTTTTTTTTTTTTCTTTTCTTTCTCCCTATTCTTTTTTTTTTTCTTTTCTTTTTTTTTTTTTTTTGCTTTTTTTCCCTCTTCGTTTTTATTTTTGACATTTTTTTCTGTTGTTTTTTTTCTTTTTTTTTTTTTTCCTTTTTTTTTTTTTTTTTTATTTTTTTCTTCTTTTTTATTTTTTTTTCTTTTTTTTTTTTTTTTTATTTTTTTTTTTTTTTTTTTTTTTTTTTCTTTTTTTTTTTTTTTTTGTTCCTTTTTTGTGTTTTTTTTTTTTTTTTGTTTTTTTTTTCTTTTTCTTTTCTTTTTTTTTTTTTTTTTTTTTTTTTTTTTTTTTGTCTTTTTTTTTTTTTTCTTTTTTTTTTTTTTG
>WNGS01164858.1:36737353-36754612 GCA_020271785.1 Procambarus virginalis
CCTTCATGCGTCAATTTGCACGTCTTCTACAGCCATTGCATTGTGCATTTATGCATTGTGCAATACTTTTGTGCACTTTTCTATGCATAGTGCAATACTTTTGTGCACTTTTATGCCCTTTTTAGGCATTGACAACTTAATTTAGTAGGATTTTTTTAAATTTTATGTTAACTTGGCTGAAAAATATATTTGGTGGATAGGCCGTCCGTCCTTCCAGTTATCATGCATGAGGCTAGGCTTCTATAGGCCTAGCTGCTGTCAGGATTAATTCTGACAGATATTTACCTCATACACATAGTTTTCAGGGATATTTTATAGAACGTTATGCAAAGTAAACTCAGTGTAGGTGTATTGAAAGTATACCGCTACATGTATGTATATTTTTCGATTTGTTTGTATATTGGCTGCGTTATCCAACACTTGTAGTGATGCCACACTCTTGTTTGGTGTCACTTTATGCGTTAATGCTGCACTTAATCGCACACTTTATGCGTTGATGCCGTAGTTAATCTCGACTTTATGCGTTGATGCCGTAATCCCACATTTTATGTGTGATGATGGCGTTCATCGCGCACACTGTGCGTTGATGTGTCACACTTTTTCTCACACAATGTGAACTAACGTTTCCTATTGAATTATGAATTTATTCATTGATGCTTGTTTCAGCGTAAACTTGCATGCATTGGTGCCTGTTTCAGCGTAAACTTGCATGCATTGGTGCCCGTTTCAGCGTAAACTTGCATGCATTGATGTCTGTTTCAGCGTAAACTTGCATGCATTGATGCCTGTTTCAGCGTAAACTTGCATGCAATGATGCCTGTTTCAGCGTAAACTTTCATGCAGTGATGCCTGTTTCAGCGTAAACTTTCATGCAATGATGCCTGTTTCAGCGTAAACTTTCATGCAATGATGCCTGTTTCAGCGTAAACTTAAATGCATTGATGCCTGTTTCAGCGTAAACTTGCATGCAATGATGCCTGTTTCAGCGTAAACTTTCATGCAATGATGCCTGTTTCAGCGTAAACTTAAATGCATTGATGCCTGTTTCAGCGTAAACTTGCATGCAATGATGCCTGTTTCAGCGTAAACTTTCATGCAGTGATGCCTGTTTCAGCGTAAACTTAAATGCGTGTTGGCATTCTTCATGGCACTGCATTGATGAAATGCTTTAGCATACTCTTTAAGGCATTGATGCTAAATGAGCGCATTCATTCATTGATGACATGCATTAGCGCATTTATTCACCGATGCTAAGCTTTAGCGCGCTTGTTAAGCGCACTTCGATACAGCGCCTGTGTGTTTACACCTGTGAGGCGCTAACACCCTTGGTAGCGACACCCACGGCAGCGACACCCACGGCAGCGACACCCACGGCAGCGACACCCACGGCAGCGACACTCACAGTAGCGACACCCACGGCAGCGACACCCACGGCAGCGACACCCACGGCAGCGACACCCACGGCAGCGACACCCACAGTAGCGACAGCCACGGCAGCGACACCCACGGCAGCGACACCCACGGCAGCAACACCCACGGCAGCGACACTCACAGTAGCGACACCCACGGCAGCGACACCCACGGCAGCGACACCCACGGCAGCGACACCCACAGTAGCGACACCCGCGGCAGCGACACCCACAGTAGCGACACCCACAGTAGCGACACCCACAGTAGCGACACCCACAGTAGCGACACCCACGGCAGCGACACTCACAGCAGCGACACCCACGGCAGCGACACCCACAGTAGCGACACCCACGGCAGCGACACCCACGGCAGCGACACCCACAGTAGCGACACCCACAATAGCGACACCCACGGCAGCGACACCCACGGCAGCGACACTCACAGTAGCGACACCCACGACAGCGACACCCACAGTAGCGACACCCACAGTAGCGACACCCACAGTAGCGGCACCCACGGCAGCGACACTCACAGTAACGACACTCACGGCAGCGACACCCACGGCAGCGACACTCACAGTAGCGACACCCACGGCAGCGACACTCACAGTAGCGACACCCACGGCAGCGACACCCACGGCAGCGACACTCACAGTAGCGACACCCACGGCAGCGACACCCACGGCAGCGACACTCACAGTAGCGACACCCACGGCAGCGACACCCACGGCAGTGACACTCACAGTAGCGACACCCACGGCAGCGACACCCACGGCAGCGACACTCACAGTAGCGACACCCACGGCAGCGACACCCACGGCAGCGACACCCACAGTAGCGACACCCACAGTAGCGACACCCACGACAGCGACACCCACAGTAGCGACACCCACAGTAGCGACACCCACGGCAGTGACACTCACAGTAGCGACACCCACGGCAGCGACACCCACGGCAGCGACACCCACAGTAGCGACACCCACGACAGCGACACCCACAATAGCGACACCCACAGTAGCGACACCCACAGTACCGACACCCACGGCAGCGACACTCACAGTAACGACACTCACAGTAGCGACACTCACAGTAGCGACACCCACAGTAGCGACACTCACAGTAGCGATACCCACGGCAGCGACACCCACGGCAGCGACACCCACGGCAGCGACACTCACAGTAGCGACACCCACAGTAGCGACACCCACGGCAGCGACACTCACAGTAGCGATACCCACGGCAGCGACACCCACGGCAGCGACACCCACGGCAGCGACACTCACAGTAGCGATACCCACGGCAGCGACACCCACGGCAGCTACACCCACGGTAGCGACACCCACAGTAGCGACACCCACGGCAGCGACACTCACAGTAGCGATACCCACGGCAGCGACACCCACGGCAGCGACACCCACGGCAGCGACACCCACGGCAGCGACACTCACAGTAGCGACACCCACGGCAGCGACACCCACGGCAGCGACACTCACAGTAGCGACACCCACGGCAGCGACACCCACGGCAGCGACACCCACGGTAGCGACACCCACAGTAGCGACACCCACAGTAGCGACACCCACGGCAGCGACACTCACAGTAGCGACACCCACAGTAGCGACACCCACAGTAGCGACACCCACGGCAGCGATACTCAAAGTAGCAACACCCACGGCAGCGACACTCACAGTAGCGACACCCACGGCAGCGACACTCACAGCAGCGACACCCACAGCAGCGACACCCACAGTAGCGACACCCACGGCAGCGACACCCACGGCAGCGACACCCACGGCAGCGACACTCACAGTAGCGACACCCACAGTAGCGACACCCACGGCAGCGACACCCACGGCAGCGACACCCACGGCAGCGACACTCACAGTAGCGACACCCACAGTAGCGACACCCACGGCAGCGACACTCACAGTAGCGACACTCACAGTAGCGACACTCACAGTAGCGACACCCACAGTAGCGACACTCACAGTAGCGACACCCACGGCAGCGACACCCACGGCAGCGACACCCACTGCAGCGACACCCACGGCAGCGACACCCACGGCAACGATACTCAAAGTAGCGACACCCACGGCAGCGACACTCACAGTAGCGACACCCACGGCAGCGACACTCACAGTAGCGACACCCACGGCAGCGACACTCACAGCAGCGACACCCACAGCAGCGACACCCACAGTAGCGACACCCACGGCAGCGACACCCACGGCAGCGACACCCACGGCAGCGACACTCACAGTAGCGACACCCACAGTAGCGACACCCACGGCAGCGACACTCACAGTAGCGACACTCACAGTAGCGACACTCACAGTAGCGACACCCACAGTAGCGACACTCACAGTAGCGACACCCACAGTAGCGACACCCACGGCAGCGACACTCACAGTAGCGACACTCACAGTAGCGACACTCACAGTAGCGACACCCACAGTAGCGACACTCACAGCAGCGACACCCACGGCAGCGACACCCACGGCAGCGACACCCACGGCAGCGACACCCACTGCAGCGACACCCACGGCAGCGACACCCACAGCAGCGACACCCTCAATAGAACGCACTTCACGCTCACCAGAACGCACTACACCCCTCAATTGAACGCACTACACACCCACCAGAACGCACTACACCCTCAATAGATTGCACTACACCCTCAATACAACCGACTACACCCGCACCAGCACGCACTACACCCACACTAACACGCACTCTCCAACCTTACCAGGACTACGCTAAGGTCTGCGTTAACGGATAAGAATTACATTAAAAGCTCTGCAAAATCCGGATACATTATTTTTTCTAGAAATGAGGCTACGTTTAATTTACCGCAGTGATCAAGCCACGGCGTTGACGCTTTGGCTGTGAGGATCTACACAACGCTGACGCTATGGCTGTGAGGATCTACACAGCGTTGAAGCTATGGCTGTGAGGATCTACAGAGCGCTGACGCTATGGCTGTGAGGATCTACACAGCGTTGACGCTATGGCTGTGAGGATCTACACAGCGTTGACGCTATGGTTGTGAGGATCTACGCAGCGTTGACTAATCCAACTATAAATGTAATAAACAGACAATCATGAATACAACTGTTGTATTTGTATTTGTTTGCTGACCTCTCAACGTTACGTTGACGCATGACTTTATGCACTCAACATTGCGCTGACGCATTGCTTCATGCACTCAACATAGCGTTAGTGGAAAGTTAAACGATGATCGGTGTATTTCAATTTCGTCTAAAACAACTATAAGATTCGGGATCATTACCTAGTTGATGGTTGATATTAATAGCAATGAGAGCTTCTGTGTTCCCATTGGTGGACATTTGGCTTGGAAATGCCAGTNTAAACTGAACGAGTAATTACCTAAGTGTAAGACGCTCTTAGACCTGCGAAAGATAAGCCTTTCATCGAATCTCGAAATAAGAAGCGCATATATATATAGTATATATATATATATAGATATAATATATATATATATATATATATATATATATATATAATATATATATATATATTAGCCATACTTGCATGACCCACAGAGAAGATTAACAATCTTTAGACAACACCCACCAGTGGGACTCGAACCCAGAAAGCACAACTATTTCCAATAGCTGCCATAACTAGTTATCCTTAACCCACTACACCAAGTCAGACACTTAAAAGAGATAGAGACTTCGAAGCATTTACCTCAAATATCTCCACCTCCCAAGGGCGCCAGATTAGTGAGGGGTCACTCAAGCATTTTTCATCAAGCCACTGTCAATGTGGGGAACTCGTGTCTATGTATTAGCACATACTTGCATGAACCACAAGAGAAGATTAACAATCTTTAGACAACACCCACCAGTGGGACGCGAACCCAGAAAGCACAACTATCTTCCAATAGCTGCCATAACTAGTATGCCTTAACCCACTACACCAAGTCAGACATAATTATATAAATATATATATATATAATAATATATATAGATATATATATATATATATAATATAATATATATATATATATATATATATATATATATATATATATATATATATATAATATATATATATATATATTATATATATATATATATATATATATATTATGTTGTTCCTAATAGGCCAAATTGCATATATTCATTTTTTTTTCTTATGGAGTGATAAAGCTTCCATTATATTATATAAGATTTTAGTTTTTTAATTGAGTTAAAACTAGCATATAAATTTTATCAACCCTACCTATCCAAAGTCAGTAATTCAGTTCTTAATATAATATAATAATATAATTTTAAGGATTAGTGTGTACTAATATATATATATACACTGGTCATTGAGTTTAACCTCTAGTTAAGTGACAGATTAACTATTATCGCTTGCTAGAAAATGAGGTATTTACGCCCGTCTTCCTAATAACACGTCGCATTTTGACCTACAATTTACCTAAGGCCAAAAATCGTCGTACTGGAAAATGGTAGCGGCTCGCGAAATAGACATACTGTCCCGTTTTCTGTTTTGGGACCTCTGTTAGATTAGGCTACTGGGTACTTTATAGTACGACTGTTTCTTGACGTTGAAAAATCTTAGGAGGGCAGGCTAGCTAATGTTCGTCAGAGCCAATATTCCGTAAACCCCCAAACACCAAAAGTTTACCCTCCACGCTTGGCTCCCGTCTTCTGCGACGACCCAAGTCGCAGAAGACCAAGGCGTCGGACGACAAACACTACAACGTACATATTCGGATGACCAGACCACGCACTACCCGCGAAACACACACCGAAACTACGACGTTCGTACAACGTTCGAACAAGTTTTAACACCTCCTAACCAGTTATAACAACCAATATAGCAAATTGTAACAACGTTCTAATACGCCATAAACACGTTAAGCCAAGATGTAACAACTTTATTACAAGTTGTAACAAGCGGAAAATAGAGACAGTTTCGGTTTGTGTTTCCAGGGTAGAAGGTGAAGGGACGACGACGTTTCGGTCCGTCCTGGACCATTCTCAAGTCGATTGTCGACTTGAGAATGGTCCAGGACGGACCGAAACGTCGTCGTCCCTTCACCTTCTAGTGTGTGGTCTGGTCAACTTACTTTAGCCACGTTATTGTGACTCATCGCCTATACATATTCGGATGTTTCAATGAAATTAAAACCTTCGTCAATTCGTCATTAAAAAGGGTTTTTAAATTTAGACTAATGAGACATCAGCCTCGATAACTAACACAAGTTGCTTAGGTTCATAAATCTTTACGATTGGAAAAGGCATTTAGAATTTGACGCATGGGATGATGCCTGGTTGATGGGATTCTGGGAGTTCTTCTACTTCCCAAGCCCGGCCTCGGAGAGTTTAGTCTACCAGGCTGTTGCTTGGAGTGACCCGCAGGCCCACATATCCACCACAGCCCGGTTGGTCCGGCACTCCTTGAAGAAAACTATCTAGTTTTCTCTTGAAGATGTCCACAGTTGTTCCCGCAATATTTCTTATGCTTGCTGGGAGGACGTTGAACAACCGCGGACCTCTGATGTTTATACAGTGTTCTCTGATTGTGCCTATGGCACATCTGCTCTTCACTGGTTCTATTCTACATTTCTTCCATATCGTTCACTCCAGTATGTTGTTATTTTACTGTGTAGATTTGGTACTTGGCCCTCCAGTATCTTCCACGTGTATATTATTTATCTCTCTCGTCTTCATTCTAGCGAGTACATTTGGAGAGCTTTGAGACGATCCTAATAATTTAGGTGCTTTATCGCGTCTATGTATACCGTATATGTTCTCTGTATTCCCTCTATTTCAGCAATCTCTCCATTGATCTCAGCAGGATGGAGTAGGAGCATTTTCGATCGTTTCTTAAAAGGGATTCAATTCCATTTTTTTAAGATGTTAAATCCCCCTTTTCGATTCCTTCGATATAATTGATCACCATTACACTACTATCACGTTTCTGCAGTCAGATATAACAATGGGTAATATTAAAATAGAACAAAATTTTAACAAGTGCATTGCAGTAGGAATAAGTGTTTTAAAGTTTAAATAATGGCATTACCAAAGGCATGTAAGTATATATAATTTTAATAATGGCATTGCTATAAACATATTTGTGTATAATACTCTTTATATACGAGTTCATTAAACGAAACAGTATCACTGAGAATTTATGGAAACATGATACGGGATTCTCAACTCAGAGCCACAGGTAAAAGCCTTAATGAATGTACAGGTGAACATTATTATATATTATACAAAGGAGAACGCCGATACTATCCTGTATCTCATCTGAGTATTATGTAGGACAGACTTCAACTGTGACACACACCAACACAGGATGCGTTCAGTTGAGACACACACGATGCTTTGAACCGAGACACACAGGATGCTTTCAACTGAGGCACATGATGTGTTCACCTGATAAGAAACATGTTCAATACAGCTCAAATAACAGTGAATAAAAATTTAAAAAATGCTGCAATTGAAAGGAATGACTTTGGGTTTGTCGTCAAGTTAAGAGGAGTTCATAACACAATTAGACTGTGAAGAGCATTGAACGAGAGAACAAAATAATAAATGAAACCGAAGAGGGCTTATTGGCCCTTCCAAGGCGGCTGTGACTCTTGCATCAGGTTGCCAGCAGCCGCGTCCAACAGCCAGGTTGTCCAGAGACTGGGCCGCGGGGACGTTGATCCGCAGAATCATCAGCAGGTATACGAATCATCGGCAGGCATACGAATCATCGGCAGGCATACGAATCATCGGCAGGCATACGAATCATCGGCAGGCATACGAATCATCGGCAGGCATACGAATCATCGGCAGGCATACGAATCATCGGCAGGCATACGAATCATCGGCAGGCATACGAATCATCGGCAGGCATACGAATCAGCGACAGATAGCTCCTATTAATATCCAACCAAACTCATGTAAATGTCTAGCCTACGCACGAAACACTCGGCGTTCCCACGGTTCATTACCAGGTATAATCTGTTCCAGAAATCGACAACCCTGTTACCGAACCAGTATTCACCCAGGTCTTTCCCGAACATAAACTTATAAACATGAGGAATAAGACTGAGGGAAGCTGCAAATTGAACACAGTAGAAGAACAAATCCACAAGGGCAGCCGGTCGGCCGAGCGGACAGCACGCTGGACTTGTGATCCTGTGGTCCCGGGTTCGATCCCGGGCTCCGGTAAGAAACAATGGGCAGAGTTTCTTTCACCCTATGCCCCTGTTACCTAGCAGTAAAATAGGTACCTGGGTGTTAGTCAGTTGTCACGGGCTGCTTCCTGGGGGTGGAGGCCTGGTCGAGGACCGGGCCGCGGGGACACTAAAGCCCCGAAATCATCTCAAGATAACTGAACTTGTTGAACACGTGACGGGAAAGGGATGTAGCATGAACTACAACCCACATAACAAGCCAGCCTATCCTCCTAAAACGAAAATACTTAAATTACAATTATTTGATCGAACGTAAATATAAAAAAAAATTAAATGTTGGACCCCTACATAAAAAAAAGTTCACGTTCTAAATTACTGAATTAGCCCAATTTGCAGACTATTATAATGGGAAACTCTGGAACCTAACCTGTTCAGGTAACCCTGGGTCTAATATGTAATATCTTAGGTGTTATATGGTACATATATATGTGCCTAGGAATGTTTATGGTTTTGATTTCTTGTTACTTGTGTGTGTGTGTGTGTGTGTGTGTGTGTGTGTGTGTGTGTGTGTGTGTGTGTGTGTGTGTGTGTCCTCTATAAAATTTATCGTATAAAATGTGCCCATTTCTGGTTGCAACAGTCCATTTTTGTACGTTCGACCAGACAGTAGCAGTAAATTGGATAAATCCATCATTAATTATGATAAACTATACAACAGATAATTATAATAAACGATACAACAGATAATAATGATAAAACAGTATAACCTAATTATACTAAACGATGCAACAGATAAATATAATAAGATACACCTGGCAACGCATTTATCCACTTGCAAGAAAGAGCCTTAAACAAACTAGCTTGGACATATACGTTCTGATAGCCACACTCCGCCAGATATTATAAGGGAATAATTACCGAAGAGATTAGATAAGGGCGTCGTTGAAGACTGATAAGAATTTAAATTCACGGCTTAGACCCGTCAGCAATCCTCGTCAATACCAAAAAAAAAACACAGATAAGCGTGTCTTGTAAACATCTAGACACGATATCATGGGAAATTTTTTACTAGTTCACGGGCTCACCATAGCCCGTGTTGGTTGGAACTTTTTGTTCCAGGTAGCGAATCTTTAACAACAATTACATTTACTAGTTAAAATTTCTAAAATTGTATTCTTAAATGGTAGCACACTTATAATTGGGATAATTTACATAAAACACTATTGTTCGTTACACACAGGAATCACAATAGCGTGATGCGTCAAATGAACAAATCCACGAGGATTCGAACCTATGTCCGAGAGGATCCCAGACCCTTGCCTTAATCGACTGAGCTACGACATGGTAAAAAGAATTGCAATCGGAAGTTTTATTGTTAAGTGTGTCAAAAATAGATTAGTATATGAGAGAGGCTCCACCTAGCATGGACAAACAGAAAAAGTGTGCGTAGGGGGGGGGGGTTACCTTGAGATGCTTCCGGGGCTTAGCGTCCCCGCGGCCCGGTCGTTGACCAGGCCTCCTGGTTGCTGCACTGATCAACCAGGCTGTTAGACGCAGGGGGGGGGGGGTGGATTTAAACGGAACCCACCTAGTACAAGCCAACAGTGTGGCCGGATTTCAAACGGGACCCGATTAGTAGGTGCCAACAGAACAGAGAGGATTTCAACGGAATCCGCCTAGAATTTGCAAGTAGACCGGCTTAGTTGTTTCATAATTGTAATGTTCTATAGACGATAACATTCCGCTAACACGGGCTCGACTTCTGTTGTCATTTAAGTTCGATTTAAAATACATACACCAGCACAGTATACTAGAGTAAACTCAGTGTATATATAAACCGAGAAACTGACTACACACCTCTCACTGTATATATATATATATATATATATATATATATATATATATATATATATATATATATATATATATATATATATATTTATATATATATATATATATATATATATATATATATATATATATATATATATATATCCCTTCTCTTTCTAGAAAATTAAGAATACAAATTGAAATACAAATTGTAAACTTAATGTTACTCACTATATGCCAAAGATGTAAAGTTTGGTTTACACTGATGTACACCTGTTTAGTTCAACCATTATTGTAACGATTTGCATAAGTTGTTATAGAAATGGTTTCTGAATGAACATTGACAACTGTAATGTGTGTAAAATTACTGATACATGTAACTTCTAAATTTTGCGTATACAGGTTTGCAATTATAAATGTTGCATGTTATGTTATCATTACGGACTTCTCTTCGGTAAATAAGTGACAGTAAATTCGTGTAAACCAACTGTAAATGTATGAACATTTATGGATAAACTCTTTCCATTTTAATTCCAATTTAATGCAAGTAAACGTGTTGGGATATACACATATATTTATTTGATTTCTAAATAATTATATGTAAGCGTGGATACTATATTTGTATGTATCCATTTTTTTATTAACACATTTAGGTACATCTACATTTGTGCAGCTGCCCCTAGACTATATAAAGGGGAGTACAGCGTGTCAAAAAACTAGCTACGGGATGCTAAAAAATCTCCATTACACAGGATAATTGCAAAATATACCCAAAAAAAAATGTAATGGAATGCATTTCTCCCGATACATTAGCAGTAAATTGGAAATCGTGTATTTATAAATGAGATGAAGACTGAAGCCAAAGCCCGCAACAATTAATATTAATTAACACATAAACAGTAATATTTGATAGCGAGTACTCAGTAGCAGCGTACATATAGCTTTATTGTGTTTTCACTACTTATTGCATTAATAAATATTCTTATATGTATAAGATTTCAGTATGATGATGATATGCTAGTTGGATAGTTACCCGATCAAAATTTCCCTTCCATTCTTATAAGGCGGAGTGACTAATGTGTTAATGCACAACCACAATAAACAAAAATTTAAACGAAAGTAATTTCTTGTTTAATTTTCCTTCACAATATATGAAGAGAAATATTCGCGACTTGTAACTAGTACACCTAAGGTCTTGTTGACCAGACCACACACTAGAAGGTGAAGAGACGACGACGTTTCGGTCCGTCCTGGACCATTCTCAAGTCGATTGTGAATGTAAATCACAATCGACTTGAGAATGGTCCAGGACGGACCGAAACGTCGTCGTCTCTTCACCTTCTAGTGTGTGGTCTGGTCAACATACTTTAGCCACGTTATTGTGACTCATCGCCTGCACCTAAGGTCTTGTTATTCAAAGTGTCAGCTTGGCTGTTATTAATATAACCCTTATATCAACCCTTTTTTAGAGGCCCTTTTCCCCCCTCTCGCTCCTCCGCCCTCAACGCTCTTTCATGTGTGTAAACCTGGCTTAATTTTCCATTTATTGACCTCTCTTAATCCGCGTCTCTCCACTACGAATACTGTACCTCAAGTGAATGTGTTTTATAGCATACAATAATGAAGTTATGTCTAGTCAGGTGTTTTTGAAGTCATTAACTGTTTCCGGGTCTTGCGAGGCTACCGTTTTCACGGTAGATGCAATTTGTGCATACAATTGGGACAACAGAAAATACAGTTGGTGGAACACTGACTCCCGACAAAATTGTACAGAAAATCGACGATGCTGTAACAGCGCTGTCGACACACAGCCAAACCGTCCCGGTGTCGACTCCTGCAAAAGACTAAGCGTTTGCCTGTCACCTTTCCTAAACACCCGATGCCTCTGTTTTACCCTTGAAGCAAATAGGTACCCCGAGAGTTAGGCAACTGTTGCGGGGTTGCAGGAGCCAGAGGAAGGCGTGTGGCTGGGATAGGGTACCTCGATTAACCTATGAAGCGTCCTATCTCCGATAAGGTAGGGTGGGGGTGAGGGGGGGGGTAGCAATAGCCTAAGCTACTCTATCCCTTTGAGATGTATTTCTTTCTCAATAAACTTACTTGAACTTGAACTTGATAGGGTGGGGAGGGACATATTCTCGCTTCTGTAGGTGTCTACATCATTGATGTTCATTTAATAGCAATACACTCTTCCAAGTAGGTAAATAAATCAGATGTATCTACCTACTGGCGGTTTATTGATACCCCTGGATACATCGCTCTTAATCCCAGATGCAGTCATATAGTGTACGTCGTATATAAATGAGAAATTTTATAAAAATGGTGTTTAAAAAGCTGTTATTAGCTTAAAATAACTTAATTAGAATTGCGAGTTTTCTGCCTATTTCCTAATATCTCATATTGTGCTTTTCATGGAATAGCTTGAATCTCTTATGAAAATATATATATAATAATTATTCAAATAAGGAATTCACAGTTTATGGTTAATGTATTAATATCTAGTATATAATAATTTCCATAATATCTAATTAGATTTGTGATTAAAAATTGAAATATAAGTTGAGTATCTGTTCCGCCCAGTAATAGTTTCAACTAGTAATTGTAAATATTTGTGTAAGTTATTTCAAATAAAGTTTATGATTCTGATAATAACCGCGTCTACATGTCATGCTCTTACTGTCACTTATGTAATTAATGTACAGTATCTTTTTATATATAACTTTAACCCTGTTATAAATATACTACCATTTATGAGTAAAGCCTTTGATTCGATTTAAATGGAAAGCTTTCTGATAATTGGTTACGTTTAATTCATGGACTACCACATTGGACTACGGGCTTGTGTACCAAAGGAGGGGAAGAGGTGACTATTCGCTACTTGGAACAAAAAGTTCCAAGTAGCACGGGCTATGGAGCGCCCGCAGTCAAAACAAGGCACTAAAGTAGGAGACACTCCAGGTACCAGGGCGAGGTACCTATATCACTCCAGGTACCAACACGCCGGTGTCCTATATGCTCTCTTTCACGACTATATTATATAAATGCTGTTTGCCCAGTTCAAGCCAACTTCAAATATTATTATTATTATTATCGAATGAATAATAACGCGGTGTTTCTGTTGATTATAATTACTGATAATTTTTTTAGGAGAAATACATATAAAAGTATTACAGATTTGTGATTTTTATTTTCAAAAGAAGGTTATGATAGTACACATAAGCTATACCAGCTCTTATGAGCAATCTTAAGAGTTTTTCCTTCCCACGGCTTATCTTAGTCCTTACACTGCTAGTCCACCATGAGACCCGCCCTGACTGTACACCTGGCTCTCCAAATACTGATATATATATATATATATATATATATATATATATATATATATATATATATATATATATATATATATATATATATATATGACCGAAAAGGTAAGATTAATAATTCTAACCCGAATTTTCTTAATATTTCTTATGTTTTTCTTCACTGTCGGTGGTAGTAAAAATAATAATTCTCCAAAATTAATTTTTTAATTGTCTGACGTCTGAACGCATTTCGTAATTCGTATTACAATTTCAAAGACTTAATTTACACACAAATTCTTCGTACTTATACTCTATTGGATTAGGTGACATGGTACAAAAGTTTTGGGTGAGGTGACAAACACAAGACACAACACGAAACAATGGGTATAAACTGGATAAGTGAACATATGAATGGAAGTAACTGCAGAAGGCCTATTGGCCCATACTTCCTCTTGCTGCTTCTATATTGGTTCGGGTTCGCAAAGAAAAACATAAGAAATATTGAGAAAATTCGGGTTAGAATTATTAATCTTACCTTTTCGGTCATATTCAACAGCATATGTTTACAAGAAAGACTGCTACCAAAATATATATATATATATATATATATATATATATATATATATATATATATATATATATATATATATACCTTTTATACTTGTTACCTTTTATCAAAATAAATATAATATAATTAAATGGTGGAGTTTTAGACATTTTGTAATTATTTAGTGACCGCTTAATGGCAGTATTTACATAAAATTGGTAATGTTGAATATTGTTGATCATTGACGCTATTGTAGGATTTAGTTGTATTATGGGGCGATTTAGTGCTGTATTTTCGTGAATTATGAATGATTGTAACGATTTGGTATAATTTGTTAGGAACAAACTTTCTAATAGGCTGTTCAGCGTCTTTCTTTTAGCTAGTTCTTATAGTTGTATATACAGCCATGATTAGGAAAATTTGCAATTAGACCAGATATATATTAATTGAAATAAACAAGTTTATATCATTTGACAGATACAAAATAAATACGGCTATGAGAACTGAATATATTTATACGCTCTTTAAATTATCAAAATTTAACGTCATTTTCGGTATGTACGATGAAAAGTATACCTCAGTACACTAATGAGAAGTATATACAGAATATGAGAAGTGCACTAAAGTATATATATATATTGGGAGTATATACTTCAGTAAATACGGTGAGAAATATACCGTATGTCCAAGTTGATAATTCGGGTTAAAAATAAGGGTTAGCCAATGGCTAGAAGATCTTATCACAATGAACTGATTAGCGTGTGAACCTTGCACACCTTGGTTCTCTATCCGCCGAGGGCAGTAACAACCCTCCCATCTATCCTCCGAGTGCAGTAACAATTAATCTGTCCTAAAGCAGTAACTGGGCTCTCTCATCTATCCTCCGAGCGCAGTAACAATTAATCTGTCTTAAAGCAGTAACTGGGCTCTCTCATCTATCCTTCGAGCGCAGTAACAATTAATCTGTCCTAAAGCAGCAACTGGGCTCTCTCATCTATCCTCCGAGCGCAGTAACAATTAATCTGTCCTAAAGCAGTAACTGGGCTCTCTCATCCATCCTTCGAGCGCAGTAACAATCCTCCCATCTATCCTAGAGCTGATAACTGCACTCTCATCTATCCTTCTTGCGCAGAAACTGGACTTTTTCATCTATCTATCCTCCTAGTACAATAACTGGGCTCTCTCCTCTATCCTTCTAGGGCGGTAACTGGTTTTTCGTCTATCCTCCTAGGGAGGTAAGTGGACCCATAACTTAAGCATTAACCCCATAACTTAGCGTACACGTCTGAACGCTAACCCATAACTTAGCGTAAACCTTTTGAAGCTAACACAATGGTTTAGAGTAAACTTTTAGGTGCTGAAGCCTAGCGCTTAGTATTATGCGGGGATTGAGGGATGGGTGGGCGTGGATGGGGGATAGGAGTGTATGGAGGGGTGGACGGGCGGCCCATGCGGGATAGGCAAGGGGGGATGGAGGGATAGGGGGGTGAGATTTACATGGCTTTATCCATCATGGACTTCAAACCTATTGCTAGCCCCCGCGGCCAGGTCTTGACAGCCTAGTTACAAATGATGTCTTGATGTGTTTTTGTTTCCCCTCCTCTTGCATTAAGTATACCACCTTCGATATATGACTCCTCTGAGCCGGATGCACCTTCCCCACCTTCTCAGTGTATATATATACAGATCGATATAGGGGTATATGGTGAGACGCATGTTTATGATTCAGCTACTGGGAACAAAATGTTCCAAGTGGCACGGGCAATGGTGAGCTTGTATTGGACTGGGGGGAGACTGTATTCCCTCTCGGAGTCCATACCCTCTGGCACTGATGTCATGCTTGAGAATGGACTCTTTGTAAAGGAAGTCACACTCGGACGCACGGGTCAGAGTGTGTAGGTTGTAATTTGACTTCTTTTCCTGTATATCTGGATATTCATAACATCTTTCTATCCTAATGGTTAAAACTGTCAGTATAATATATCAGGTTGAGTTAAGTTGGATTAGGTTGAGTTAATTAAGTTGGGGTGAGTTAGGTTAGATTAGACAGGATTTGGTTAGGTTAGGTTTGCTTTTAGATTAAATTGAGTTGATTAATTGATAAAATAAGATTAAGCCACCCAAGAGGTGACACGGGCATGAATAACCCGTAAAATATTGAGTTAAGGCGGATTAAGTGAAATAGGTTTCAAATCCGATGGAGAACGCAATATGATCGCAATCACCTGAGTACAGGGTACTAAACCCCCCAACAGAGTACATAGAGTACAAATCTACTATACATGGCTGTGGCACAAAAACCCATCTATGTCCACTGAGCAAGATTGCGAGTGTGGTTGGTTATTAAGTGTGTGTAAACCCAGACTGAACGAACCACCATCTTTTGTACGGTAAAAGACGCAATTGTACGTGTCTTAGAATACATGTCTCAGGATACAGCAGGGTTACTCCGGGTCGTTCTTAATGGTGGGTGGTTGGGTAATTAGAAAGGTGGTTATGTGACAAGAGAGGGAGGGGGGATGACGGATCATGTTTGAGAGTTACTATTTACGCATTCTTCACTCGTTGATACGATACATTAGCGCACTCTTCATGCGCTGATACGATACATTAGCGCATTCTTCATCCCCTGACATGATACATTAGCGCATTCTTATTGCTGACATGATATATTAGCGCACTCTTCACTCGCTGATACGATACATCAGCGCATTCCTCCCGCTCTGACATGATACATTAGCGCATTCTTCACGCCCTAATACGATACTTTAGCGCACTCTTCACGCGCCGATACGATTCATTAGCGCATTCTTCCCGCCCTGACATGATACATTAGCGCATTCTTCCCGATCTGACATGATACATTAACGCATTCCTCTCGCTCTGACATGATACATTAGCGCTTCCTCCGCTCTGACATGATACATTAGCGCATTCCTTCCCGCTCTGACCATTAGCGCATTCCTCCCGCCCTGACACGATACATTAGCGCATTCTAGT
>WNGS01164858.1:36792054-36810611 GCA_020271785.1 Procambarus virginalis
CTGTACGGCAGAGGTTGGCGGGTAGTGTGAGCCCTGTACGGCAGAGGTGGGGTGAGTGGGGCCCTGTACGGCAGAGGTCGAGGGAAAGATCTACGAGTATTATTACAAAGAAAAAATTACCTCTTAGGTTATTGTAAATAACTAACCCAAAAAATATGGCAGAGCGCCGTCTCGTGTGAGGGAGATGCACAGGTGAGAAGTCTGCAAGAGAGAGCAACGAAGGCTCCGTTGCCAGCATTGTACACAAGTCGCAACTACTGTAAACGCTTCGACAGAGGCAAACAATTTGCTCAAGTCCTCCCAGACGAGCTGTCTCTACTGGAGGCTGGGTGGTTCCAGGCAGGTATAACTAGGGTAACTACCTCTGCCAAACGACCGAGAGAATCAGTCATCCACAACATGTATTGACATGATAAAATGTATTCGGACTTGGGACGACAAATAATTGCTATAAAATCCAATGATGAAATCAATATTTTCTCCACTTAAAACTATGGGATTGAGTGCCAGATATTGGGAACCTGATACCGAAGCGAGCACATTCCAACAACAGCTCTCACATTGCAATGCATCATCTCAAACTCTCAACACAAGGGAGACCGTGATAGGGATGAGACGAGACCCAGGAATCCTGTACAGGCGATGAGTCACAATAACGTGGCTAAAGTATGTTGACCAGACCACACACTAGATGGTGAAGGGACAACGACGTTTCGGTCCGTCCAGGACCATTCTCAAGTCGATGAGAATGGTCATTGCCTTGAGAATGGTCCAGAATGGACCGAAACGTCGTCGTCCCTTCACTTTCTAGTGTGTGGTCTGGTCAACAATCCCGTGAAGTAAAAAAACATCAGTACCTTCGACAGTCACGAGGCAATGTACCCAAACTGGGTATAGAGGCGACCATTTGTGGACCCGCGGTGTCATAAAACCTGCTGAGCTGCATACTCCAGGATTGGTCTCACATATGTGGTATACAAGGTTCTGAAAGATTCCTTACACAAGTTTCTGAAGGCAGTTCTGATGTTCGCTAGCCTTGCATTCGCCGCTGATGTTGTCCTTTTAATATGTGCTTCAGGGGACATGTCTGGTGTGATATCAACCCCCAGATCTTTCTCTCGTCCTGACTAATGAAGGATTTCTTCTCCCAGCTGGTACCTTGTGTTTGGCCTCCTGCTCCCTACGCCTATTTTCATCACTTTACACTTGCACGAGTTAAACTCTAGTAGCCATTTGTTGAACCATTCCTTCAGTCTATCCAGGTCATCCTGTAGCCTCTTGCTGTCCTCCTTTGTCTTAATCCTTCTTGTAATTTTATCATCATCAGCAAACATTGAGAGGAATGAGTCAATTCCTTCTACAAGATCATTCACGTATATCAGAAACAGGATATCTTATCTTGAGGTTATCTTAAGATGATTTTGGGACTTAAGGTCCCCGAGGTGGGGTCCTCGACCAGGCCTTTTTTTTATTTGTTACACCCCCCCCCCCGGAAGCAGCCTGTGGCAACTGTCTAACTCCCAGGTACCTATTTACTGCTATGTAAAGTAGCTATAGGTCAGAGTACAGAACCCTGCAGGACTCCGCTGTGGACAAATTGACAGTCTGAGGTCTCACCCCTCACAGTACCTCTCTGTTTCCTGTTGTTTAGGTACTCCCTTATCCATTCTTGTTTCTGCAACTTATGGAGCAGTCTCTAATGGGGTACTGTGTCAAAAGCTTTCTGACAGTCCAACAAAATGCAGTTTGCCAACCCTTCTCTTTCTTGCCTAATTTTTGTTGCCTGGTCATAGCCTATTGAGCCTGTGAGGCACGATTTACCATCCATGAACCCATGCTGGTGGTGTGTTACAAAGCTATTTCCCTCCAGATGTTCTACGAGCCTTTTCCTCGCGATCTTCTCCATCACCTAGCATGGTATACAAGTTGGAGAAACTGGCCTGTAGTTCAGTCCCTCTTGCCCGTCACTCTTTTTGTATATTAGGATTACATTAGCTGTCTTCCATCTTTTTGTAAGTCTCATGTTTCCAGTGAACTGTTATACACCATAGAGAGTGGCACACTTAGTGCTTCTGCACCTTCCTCTAGTATACATGGTGAGATTATATCAGGCCCAATCAATAGTCTTTGTCACATTCAGTTCCAACAGATTCCTTTGACCTCATCGCTGGTAAGCTCAAATTCCTCAAGGTTGCTTGATTTGCCTCCTCATTCAGTACAGGGGCTTCTCCTTACTCTATTGTGAACACCTCCTGGAATCTCTTGTTGAGTTTTTCACACACCTCCTTGTCATTCTCTGTGTATCTGTTCTCCCCTTTTCTCAGTTTCATCACTTGTTCCTTCACCGCTGTTTTCCTCCTGATGTGGCTGTGGAGCAGCTTTGGTTGGGTCTTGGCTGTACTCGCTGTTATTTTTAAACTCTCTCTTTTAATATGTTGTATTATTTCGTGCTGCTGTCTATCTTATATTGTTGTGCATTAAGTTGTATTCTGATGCGACGGAGAGCGAAGCGTTGACGAGGGTGGAGAAAAATATTAAGCTAAACACACTAGAAAAATATGTTTCAGAAGTCTGCTCGGCTACATCGAGGCTGTATGTACTCAACCACACCCGTATAGTGCAACCACACCCACACACACACAAGTGGGTGTGGTGGCACCAGCTTGGGAGTGGTATCAGCACTAAACTCAGCGGTAATACCTCACAGTGTATATATATTCCTTATGCCACTAAGTACACTGACACCGGAAAACAAGATGTATATCAGTAAGTAGTCACACAACGGTAAGTATAAATTAATTTCCGAATCAAATATACCGCGCATTAATGGGTTCAAAATGGTATCAAACTATGTCAAGTTTTAAAGAAAAACATTTTATTTACAGAGCAGTAATTGAGACCAAGGTGAGGGTGCAGGGGGGACCCCGGGGGCACCGTGGGCCCTTCAAGGTGTGACTGTTATAACATTGCCGGAGCTAATGGAGGAGAATATATTCAATCACGTGCCTGTATCACGTGTTGCAGAGACGAACAACATCAGTGCCACATGTGTTGACTCTTCCACGGAATATCGACCCAGCGAGACACCTGTAGCGAGGTCTCGCTCTATGGCGCGAGACACCTGTAGCGAGGTCTCGCTCTATGGCGCGAGACACCTGTAGCGAGGTCTCGCTCTATGGAGCGAGACATCTGTAGCGAGGTCTCGCTCTATGGCGCGAGACACCTGTAGCGAGGTCTCGCTCTATGGCGCGAGATACCTGTAGCGAGGTCTCGCTCTATAGCGCGAGACACCTGTAGCGAGGTCTCGCTCTATGGCGCGAGACACCTGTAGCGAGGTCTCGCTCTATAGCGCGAGACACCTGTAGCGAGGTCTCGCTCTACGGCGCATCTTGAGGAATACTGATGATTAGACACACCGTCTATGACGGCTATTTCCACCCAATCCTCACATCGACGACTGTCTATTATATATCTATCTATCGACTATCTACGACGACTTTATCTATTCCAATAATCGTCACAGCGACGACTGTCTACTATATCTCTATCTATCGACTATCTACGACGACTTATCTATTCCAATAATCGTCACAGCGACGACTTCGTTCGTCGAAGGCTCGCCGTTCGATCTTAATGACCCAAGTGCCGTTCACTCGCTCAATCGTTCCTACACTCTCCTGATGATAGCTGTTCCAAGTGTTATATGCACTGGCTGAAGCAGGACAGCCGGAACGACTCCGCATGCTTGGTGGTCCCAGATTTCGCCGTGCTGGTCCTGGTCCACAGATATAATATCACGTTATTGTGAGGGGTTTATCTTCTCTCAGTCTGCTGCTCAACGCCTGGTATTCATTCGTCAACATGCAATTCCTTCTTGAGTATTGTTTCTTTAGAAAATAGAACTATGAAACTTGGTAAGTAAATTGCATTGCAATTTGTAAGAGATGTCTCAATTTATAGTGCCTCACACAGGTGTTTATGGTGCCTCACACAGGTGTTTATGGTGCCTCACACAGGTGTTTATGGTGCCTCATACAGGTGTTTATGGTGCCTCATACAGGTGTTTATGGTGCCTCATACAGGTGTTTATGGTGCCTCACGCAGGTGTTCATGGTGCCTCACACAGGTGTTTATGGTGCCTCATACAGATGTTTATGGTGCCTCATACAGGTGTTCATGGTGCCTCACACAGGTGTTTATGGTGCCTCACGCAGGTGTTTATGGTGCCTCACGCAGGTGTTTATGGTGCCTCATACAGGTGTTTATGGTGCCTCATACAGGTGTTTATGGTGCCTCACGCAGGTGTTTATGGTGCCTCACGCAGGTGTTTATGGTGCCTCACACTGGTGTTTATGGTGCCTCATACAGGTGTTTATGGTGCCTCACGCAGGTGTTTATGGTGCCTCACACAGGTGTTTATGGTGCCTCCTTATATCATATGTTTGTCGTCCTGTCCCTTCCCAGGTGTAATATAATCATGCTACCTTCGAGGTGATGAGGTAATTAAGGAAGATAACAATCTCCTGATAATTACCTTACCCTCCTTAACCAATCAAACAGACCCTACCTCAACTGTACATCACATAAACGATACCTTTTATGTCTCGCAACAATACCACCCTATATTACAATTCTGGAAATTATTTCCAATAATATATCATTTTGCAATGCAACGTATTGCAATAACTCGAGAACTGAGGGGAAGTGGAGGCTAGCAAATGCTTTCAAAGATGTCTCGCATTCACGACTGTGATACAAAATAGCAACAAAAGATACTTTACAAAAGTGCTATGTTTAACTCAGCTAGCTGTGGAGAGCTGTTGTTGAACAGCACTTTGGCTTACCGTCGGCTGTGTGGACGGAACCCTCCCGTCCCGAGGGTCGCACGCTCACCTGTGGAAGAGACGGGGACGTATTAGACGGGTGATGGACGGTCCTGGACGCACCTGCTTGGAAGACAAATAATTGTCCAAAATCTGTTATACCAGGCCGGGATGTTACATGTAGCTGTTATTGTCTGTTTGTGGTGGTGGTGGTGGTGGGTGCAGTGATCTATGGTGGGGGGTGGTAGAGGTAGAGGGAGGGTTGGTGGTGGTGGTGGGTGCAGTGATCTATGGTGGGGGGTTGTAGAGGTAGAGGGAGGGTTGGTGGTGGTGGTGAGTACAGTGATCTATGGTGGGGGTGGTAGAGGTGGATGGTTGGTGGTAGAGTTGGAGGGAGGGTTGATGGGGGTGAATCCCCATCACGAACGGCTCCTCAAGGATTTTCTGGGTATTCCCAACTACTCTGTCTCTCTCAAACTCTCTCCGGTCACTATTCCCCAGACAGGCACCCCCCAGACAAGCACCCCCCAGACAGGCACCCCCAGACAAGCACCCCCCAGACAGGCACCCCCAGACAGCACCCCCCAGACAGGCACCCCCAGACCAGCACCCCCCAAATAAGCACCCCCCCCCCAAACAAGCACCCTCCCCCCAGACAGGCTAGAACTGAACACTAAACCAAGTGAAACACCTCAAGCAGGCTATCCGTTCGATGCCCACATACATCATCGGCCTCGCAGCTGTCTGTCAGAACGCTGCCAATACTGAGTCCAGATTAATGACAAAGCTTTCCCCAATACGTGAAGCAGCAGCAGCAGCAGCAGCAGCAGCAGCAGCAGCAGCAGCAGCAGCAGCAGCAGCAGCAAGCAGACGGGATCCTCGCCGTCTGCGCACTTACCCTCCCTGTCAGTGGACGGAACTTGAGCTGTGCCGCTCATTGTTTGGGACGGGAGGGCAGGATAACAGTGTTGTGAGGAATTTGTGAAAGGGAAAACCACAATAGCGAGTTCGCTCTCTCAAAACTTCCCTTAAACAACTACGCAACTTACCAACTATCAAGGGTCTGAACAAATATATTTTTGTTTGAGAACGACTAAAGTTTATGCATCCGTACATCAACTAAAACCATATATAATAATAAAAAATAATAATAATAATAATAATAATAATAATAATAATAATAATAGTAATAATGATAATATAAAGTAATAATTAATACGTATATCATTATTTTAATCTACTCCGGTGACAGGAAAACCCTAAGATAAGAGGATCGTAAATCTTTCCATGAGACAAGATATAAATCACTTCAATAAAAGCATCAACAGTACTTTATCTTGGGAGCGACGGTGGCGAGGTATTGATGTCCCTGTATTATGACCAGACAAGACAAAACTGACAAAACCTTGCCCAAGACCTGGACAAACTGGGGGAATGGTCTAGAAAATGGCTACTAATGTTTAACTCGGGAAAGTGTAGAGTAATGAAATTAGGCGAAGGGAGCAGGAGGCTGAACACAATGTACCATCTGGGAGGTGATATCCTGCAAGAGTCAAATAGAGAAAGATTTGTGGGTTGATATCACACTGAACCTGTCCCCAGAGGCCCATATCATAAGGATATCATCCGCGGCATATGCTAGACTGGCCAACATCAGAACTGCCTTTAGAAACTTGTGTGAGGGATCATTCAGGACCTGGGTGCATCCCCACCCCTCTCCCACACCACCTGGGGGCATCCCCCCACCCCTCTACCACATCACCTGGTGTTACGGTATCGGCACCGTCGTATGAGTGTAGAGTGGAAATTCCAGCGCCATCTATGAGTCTGCACTCAAACTCCCCTGATATTGGACGCTATGTGGACAGCGCCATCTGTTGGTGGTGGCATGACAGCGGCAAATGGCTCTGGTTTCCTGCCTTCATGAGAATGTGCGGTCGGCGTGGATGACCTCTGGTGAGGTGGCGGATCAAGATCAGCGCCATCTGTTGTGCTATGGAGCATAATGTCAACTCCCAGGTGAAAGGGTAAACCTCATGGTTTACCCAGTGTACGGTCCATGTAACTGTATGTACCCAACCATGTATAACTGTATGTAACGTTTTTGTCCACAGAGGTGACGTGTGGAGGCAGTCGCCAGGAGGTGAAGCAGTTTACCTTGGGCAGTCCACGAACTCTCAGCTTGGTCGCCGATCTGAGCAGTGTGTTAGCTGCTGACTTACGCAGTGTTATTGGAGATCGGTGTACCCCAGGATTGGCTTAGGAGAGTTACGTACGACAGTGAGGTGCCTGTTGTGAAGTGCTGCTAGCTGGTCGCCAGAGGCTTCTGCCAGGGGTTCGCTACCCCTGTATACGGTTGTTAGTGACCCCGATCAGCATGTGGCTGAGGTCCTCTGCCAGCGAGTGGCTGGAGAGTGATAGTGGGGTATAGGCACCTCGTGGTACTGTGTCGGTGGGCTGGCCCACGTAAACGGTGAACTCGCCAGTGTTTCCCAGTACGAGTGGACGAGGTACTGGGCAGTGGACACACTGAGGTTGGTGAACACTGCATGTGAGCGCTCTTGGTGTCCTGTGTGAAAGTGACATCACTGTAAATAAGTGTAGTACTAATCTATTATTATATATAATGTTGAAAGTGTAAATATATTTGTGAAGAGAACTGTGAATTGTTCATCACCCCCCCCCCCCTTATTCTTTATTGCCCTATATCGCCATTTCTTAAAAGCCTACTACCGACTCGGGGGCCGGATACTATAATAGAGATTACAACATCAAGAACCCCGTAACTGGTCCACAGTGGCCGTAACACCTGGGACATCCCAGACCCCTCTCCCCCCTCACCTGGGACATCCCAGACCCCTCTCCCCCTCACCTGGGACATCCCAAACCCCTCCTTACCCCCTTCACCTGGAGAGCCCCCCCCTCTCACTATCAGGTGCATCCCTCCAACGGAAATTGATTCAGCCGTCCGCAGCACCTGTGGCTTTAAAGCCGAAGTACTGATGGCTAAACTTACACATACACCCTCCCATAGTAACACCTNACACTCTCTTGATCTCTGGATTGATTACCTTAGTAATGATCGACTAATTACTCTAATCCATTAAAATGAGCTGTACCACTTAATTACTAATATCTCAAGTGTCCACCTGTACTTTGGGACCCCCAGGTACAGCAAAGATGATTAGACATAGATGAAGCACTACATTCAAACACTCATACAACTATTAATAGCTTACCATCATGAAAACAAGACGGAACATCCACACCTCGTCTACTGCCCCCGAGGAAGTACACGAGGTGTGATGACTGACACACTTTTCCTCAAAAGTGAGGAAAGTCAAATATTAGGGGACTCCTGGTTTGCCTCCTGCCTTCTCATTCGGGGGGCAGTGGCGGGCGTCGTTCCCCAATGGTCATATATATACTGCAGCTTCAGCTATATGGATCCACTTCTCAGCCTCTGACGATGTTGACTGCTTCACGATACGTATTCTTTATCTATAGGCCAAATATTATTGTCCAAAGGACAAACATGATGGTGGAACTTAAAAAATAACTAGACCAAAAACTACAGGATGAGATGGTGAAACAGAGACAGGGAGTTTGAGGCTTACTATTAACAAGAACTTAGGAAGATGAAGAAAGAGTGAGGAACAAGCAGTGTGAAAGCTAGATAAGAGAAAATGTTAGGAGCAAACAGTGCCTTGATCACCTGCTAATCCCACCTCTCCGTCCCTGCAGGGAGAGTAGGATTAGCCGGAGAGGGAGAGGAAGGATTAGTGAGTAGAAGAGAGAGAGAGGGGAGAGCCAGGGACGGTCAACATAGTAAATTGCCCGAAGACGAAAACTTGATTACGAAAATTGGAGAAGCAACTCGAGAAAATAGCTGTAATATGGGGTAATGCGAGCGATATAATGGACAAGAGCAAGCAAGGGAACGATACACATACAGTAATACAACAATGAACCAGAATGGTAAGAGCCGGGATGACAGAGAATCATAGTGCAAGAGGACAGTTGTAATCCAGGGATTACCCGAGGCAGAGTTAGCATCAAAGTATGATACACTACAAGTTAAAAAGTTAGAATTAGGAGATATTGAAGAGCCTCAATGCTGAGATGGTTGTCACCAAGACTGAAATGTCTCACCGAATTGGATCTTTGATAATGCCAGAAATAGACTTATTTTGGTGCAGTACACCAATGCTGATGGAGTAACAAAGCGGAGGAAATAAAAGAAAGGGTTAGTATAACGAACCTGATGTAAATGCAATAGTGGAAACTAAAATAAACGATTTGATCTTGGATATCAGATTCCAAATCCCTGCGGCCCAGGATCACCCCTTTGCCGGATCAAAAGAGTTCTTAGTGATTAATGGTTCACGCATTCATGTAGCCTTTGTGTCAAAACTGTATGCTCGGTGCAGTCCGTGCATGCACCATATATATATATATATATATATATATATATATATATATATATATATATATATATATATATATATATATATATATATATATATATATATATATATATATATAATCTTCATGCATGTCATATGCCTCCTGCCAACCTTGTAGTTAATATGCATATATAAACATTTTTCCATACCTAGTTAATTCGGTTTCCCGGACCAGGCTTTGTTCTGTAGAGGACGTTTGGGGATTGAACTCGATTAATTACTTGGGTAAACTTTAAATGTTCAGTTTTATCCCGGTGTTACTATTTATATACTCAATATTCCAAAAGACGACCATTGGTTGGTGGCAGTTCCTCTTTCTGTAGAGGAGGACCCGGTTCCCGGCCTTTTCAAGATCATATTTTTACCAAAAAAATCATATTGGTTCCCTCTTCCCACCACTTAACTTCTATCTTAACCACATGGTGTTTTCGTTCAGTTACATAACATTACCAGGAACCGCTTGTACACCTCTGATATCATGATTGTTATTGGAGAACGGGCTCACCATAGCCCGTGCTACTTGGAACTTTGTTCCAGGTAGCGAATCTTTAACAACAACAACAACAACGTTATTGGAGGACAACAATTCTGGCTTTCCTCTCTAAATGGTGAAACGAAAGCGATGGACTGTTTCCTCATAAAATATATAATTGAGATAATCAGCAGAATAAGAATACTTTGAATAAGAAAAGAATACTTCGGCTATTTTGGACTAATGACTCTATTCCCCGTCTCCACCCTTGAATATTCCAATTCCCTTCCAACTAGTGTACATAAAGTGTACATAAAGTGTGTCCCAAGTGTACATAAATACTGCTGAACAAGTAATATCACACCTGTTCCTTTACAAGTGTAGTCACCACACAACAATCAGTATTTTCTTTGATGGACTTAAGTTACACTCAAGGGCCCGTAAAGTGACTCACATGTCACTCCTGCACATAATGCTCTTACACGAAAGTGTGAGTAATACGGGCATGTTAGCTATTCAAAATGTCAACAAATATCAAACTTTCGTAACTACACCAAAATGTTTACAATAACTACACCAAAATGTTTACAATAGTTACACCAAAATGTATACAATAGCTACACCTAAATGTTTACAATAGCTACACCTAAATGTTTACAATAGCTACACCTAAATGTATACAATAGTTACACCAAAATGTATACAATAGCTACACCTAAATGTTTACAATAGCTACACCAAAATGTTTACAATAGCTACACCAAAATGTTTACAATAACTACACCAAAATGTTTACAATAGCTACACCTAAATGTTTACAATAACTACACCAAAATGTTTACAATAACTACACCAAAATGTTTACAATAGCTACACCTAAATGTTTACAATAGCTACACCTAAATGTTTACAATAGCTACACCTAAATGTTTACAATAGCTACACCAAAATGTTTACAATAGCTACACCAAAATGTTTACAATAAAAATTGATCATCAATATGAGGTAATTATCAGGAGAAAGCACTAAGCCGTTACGACTAAAGCACTAAGCCTAATGTTAAGAAATAAACCATCAATATATAACGCATCCTGTCATTAAATAACAATGTTGAATCTCTGATTGATTACACTATACACAGAAAGTCCGTTGCCCCACATTTCAACCAAAGTCTGTGTTCCTTAAGTCACCTAAACTCGTTACTCAGCTTCAAGTAACGAGTTTAGGTGATTTAGGGTGACCTAGATGACCCCTAAATCATCCTAAACTCATCCTAAATCACCCTAAACTGTGACCTAGATCGAATCATCTAGTGGTTCCAACACAGAAAGGAAAATGTAGCCCGTCCTCATAAATAAATGCTAAAGTCCATTCCATCTGCCCGCCACACCCCCTTGCTTATGAATGAAAAACGGTTTACACACGACTCACAACTGATGACGTTCGAACACTTCTCGAACAAGTGCTTCGCTGACGACTTTTGTTTAAACCACAACGCTGTAAATGTTTCACTCACGTGCTACAAATACAAATAATCGCCAAATGCACCTTAACACCTAACCTAACCTATGTCTAAATATGCAAGGTATGCTAATATATAATAATACTAATTTATATTTGAGAAAATTCATATTTTGAATGAACATTATGTTAAAATTGATGAATGAGTCTTTGGGGTCGACCGCTGCATGGAATGGGCTTGGTCTGAGGACAGGTTGGAAAATCCTGCCACTTTCATTTCCATGTTATGACGAATAGTGCAGATTGATCTGCGTTTAGAAGCGGTTGCGTTCAGTGATGTAAACACGCAGTGGGCGATGCAATAATTATCTTCTCTGGAGAATTAAGATAGATTCTTCCTTGTTCGACTCCGATTTTTCCTGTCGTGGCTTCGACTCTTTTTGCCTCGAATTGGATTTTCCTGCCTCGACTTCGAAACACCAGTGATGCCTCGATGATTTATACTTTTATAAGCCATTTTAATTTTGTGGTTTTAATTTCACATGTCTTTGCAACAAGACAATCTATCCTCTCATGTTTACACACACTTGTCGGCCGTCTAAATGCAGCAGCTCGTACATCCAGAAGCAGTATCCAATCACAAGCTGCCAATGAATTAACCCCAATGACTGGCGGACTCTCCCAATCTCCTCACAACGACGATGTTACAATTCCACGAATGTGGGTGAGTGGTCTTCACAAATTCCTCAGCTTGCTCTGAACATCTATCAGAACATATGCTATACAGTATTTCCATTCTTCAATCTCAGGCCGACGAACCATCAATTATAGCAAAGCTTAAAGTTTTCACGGAGCGTTGATTATGTTCGGTTGCATGCAATAGTTGTTGAGCGTGAAGTGAGCACCCTGAGAGCTAATCCCACACACACACACACACACACCACACACACACACCACACACACACACACACACACACACACACCACACACCACACACACAGGGCTCACTGCTTATTTCATCCAGATCTTCGCTGATTGGGTGTTATTTATGCTTTCCAACTAATCATAACTCGCATAATATCCATTCTCTCATTAGTTTATGCACATCTGGTCATGTAACGACAAATATCACCCAATTCCGTTGAGCACCTAGTTGTACTTGAGGGGATTCAGTTTGGGCTCTTTGGTCCCGCCTCCCAGCTGTCAATCAACTGGAGTACTTGTATTAATGTATTAGCATATTATTAATGCAATTTTCTTGTTGGTATCGGTATGGGTCACGTTTCTATCACTAATGTTTTTCAACACTCTCCATCTCCTTCAGGAAATGGAGGAGATGGAGAAAAGTGACCTCTCGGAAAGGAATGATGACTTTCACACTGCAATCTACACTAATGAAACTAACATAGGAATGTGCGGTAATGCTAGAAATATGTGTCGTGTTACGCGCAGGCAGTGTCGTCAATACCTCTGTCAACCGTGTACTTGCACACGGCTCCAGGTGGAAGCAGTTTGAAGAGAAACTCAGTAGAGTGAGGAAAGTCCTAGTCAATAATGGATACTCTAAACATATATATCGAACAGATTATTAAAAGGAACGTAAGCCACCATGCCACCCGACCATGCCACCATACTACCATGCTACCTGAGACGAAACAATACATTAACATTCGCTCCCATTATAATATTCAACGGAACTTCTTTTCGTCAGCCCAAAACGGAAGGAAGAGTCGTGAAAGACATTATTTGACCTACATATCAATTGAAAGCCACAATAAACGTGATATTCCTTTTGTTTTTCTTCACTGAAGAAAGATGATTAAAAATAAAATCACCAAAGTTTGGAGAGTTAATTTTTAGACTTCCTGCTTCAGTGAAGAAAACGTAGGAATATCGAGAAGATTCGTGCAGGATTCCTAAATCTAAAACCTTATATCGTTTTGAACGATATATATATATTATATATATATATATATATATATATATATATATATATATATATATATATATATATATATATATATATACTTGCTTTAACTAGTAACCTCTGGCCACGTGACTGCACAAAAGCATACGGGATACCGGGTATAAAATCCTTTCCCGGGCAGTTTTCAACGTTCATCATTTAAACAATCAAAATGGATGTTGCAATTTGACATTCAAGTACACAAAAACAACATTATTGCAGCGAATATTGCATGCTATGAATTGTTTAGCAGAGGTGCAATTAACAGAGTACCCGACTGAGCTTCCCCAAGATACAACCCACAACAGTTTGCCTAACTCCCAAATCCACCCAAAAATGTTCTGGTTGACGTAGATTCATCGATGGCTTGTGATACAGGTCCGTGAGGATGATGTGATACATGGATACCGGCCAATAGGCGCTACACTATTCGAATTTATTTAAATTTAAGCACTCTGAGCCATGGCTTATTTGAATATAAAAAATAACAGCTAAAGGCGCAGGAGGAACGCTTCATAATATCACATGCAAAGATGCAAGCCAGAATCCTATGGTCCCTGGTTCGATTCCCACGCAGGTCGGAGCGTTTTCTGATCACCTAGTTGTAAATAGATGCCCAGGAGTCAGGTGACTGTTTTGGGCTGCATCCTGGGGGAAAGTTACTGGTGGCTTTGATATAAGCCTACCAGACCTCTCCCCAACAATGGGAAACTCTGACAGGAAAATATAATGTGACGTTGGTGGAAAGATTCACCAGTTGGGCAACGTATACACACTCTTGTATTCTTAACATCAGTTCCACTTTATTAAGATGTGATTTAATAAATTACGCACATGACACCATATAAAGGTTTCCCTGACTACATTGGAGGATCAGACCGTGTTTAACTAAGCTTGGCTGCCTCTAACAACTCCTAGACCAACCATTGGTAACCCTCACGAAGCTTCCAGTCACAGATCTTGTATACACAAAGATAGATTAACTTTCGGCGTACATACACAGCCTCCATATACACACTGTACTCACCTATTTGTGCTTGCAGGATCGAGCATTGACTCTTGGATCCCGCCTTTCCAGCCATCAGTGTTTACAGCAATGACTCCTGTCCCATTTCCCTATCATATCTAGTTTTAAAAGTAGAATAGAGTTTGCATCCACAACCTATTCCCCAAGTGCATTCCATTTTTCCACTACTCTCACGCTAAAAGAAAACTTCCTAACATCTCTGTGACTCATCTGAGTTTCCACTTTCCGCCCATGTCCCCTCATCTGTTATTATTACGGGTGAACATCATCTATTTCCACTTTGTCAATTCCCCTGAGTATTTTATATGTCCCTATCATATCTCCTCTCTCCCTTCTTTTCTCTAGTGTCGTAAGGTTCAGTTCCTTCAGACGCTCCTCATATCCCATCCCTCGTAATTCTGGGACAAGCCTCGTCGCAAACCTCGGAACCTTCTCCAGTTTCCTTATGTGTTTCTTCAGGTGGGGCTCCATGATGGCGCGGCATACTCTAAGACGGGTCTCACGTAGGCAGTGTAAACCGCCCTAAAAGCCTGACCTCACTGTGTGTGTGTGTGTGTGTATGGAGGCTGACTCCATACACAGTTTCAAATGTAGATATGATAGACCCCAGTAGGCTCAGGAATCTGTACACCAGTTGAGAGGCGGGACCAAAGAGCCAAAACTCAACCCCGCAAGCACAATTAGGTGAGTACACTCGCAGATACATGTACATAATGTACAGTAAAATACAGCCATTCCGTACACGCAAATAAATGAGATATAACATATATGGAAAGACAACTGAAATTGAGCCAGGCCACCCTTTCCCCCCCCCCCCCGCCCCACCATATCCACCCGTTCTGCCGCCCACAGCCAGCCGCCCACAGCCTGCCGCCCACAGTCTGCCGCCCACAGTCTGCCGCCCACAGTCTGCGCCCACAGCCTGCCACCCACAGCCTTCCACCCACAGCCTGCCGCCCACAGTAAGGTCATAACGGTGGGCCGCTTCGTTAGTCCGTTCACATATTTTCATAAATGTCTTTTGATCTTATTATTAACATTTCCCAAAAATATGAACAACAATGTTGAACTAATTTTAAAATAAATAAATATTAATTTATATTTTTGGGAAATGTTAATAATAAGATCAAAAGACATTTATGAAATATGTGAACGGACTAACGAAGCGGCCCACCGTTATGACCTTACTGTGGGCGGCAGGCTGTGGGTGGAAGGCTGTGGGTGGCAGGCTGTGGGGCGGCAGACTGTGGGCGGCAGACTGTGGGCGGCAGACTGTGGGCGGCAGGCTGTGGGCGGCTGGCTGTGGGCGGCAGAACGGGTGGATATGGTGGGGCGGGGGGGGGGGGGGAAAGGGTGGCCTGGCTCAATTTCAGTTGTCTTTCCATATATTGTTATATCTCATTTATTTGCGTGTACGGAATGGCTGTATTTTACTGTACATTATGTACATGTATCTGCGAGTGTACTCACCTAATTGTGCTTGCGGGGTTGAGTTTTGGCTCTTTGGTCCCGCCTCTCAACTGGTGTACAGATTCCTGAGCCTACTGGGGTCTATCATATCTACATTTGAAACTGTGTATGGAGTCAGCCTCCATACACACACACACACACACAGTGAGGTCAGGCTTTTAGGGCGGTTTACACTGCCTACGTGAGACCCGTCTTAGAGTATGCCGCGCCATCATGGAGCCCCCACCTGAAGAAACACATAAGGAAACTGGAGAAGGTTCCGAGGTTTGCGACGAGGCTTGTCCCAGAATTACGAGGGATGGGATATGAGGAGCGTCTGAAGGAACTGAACCTTACGACACTAGAGAAAAGAAGGGAGAGAGGAGATATGATAGGGACATATAAAATACTCAGGGGAATTGACAAAGTGGAAATAGATGATGTTCACACGTAATAATAACAGAATGAGGGGACATGGGCGGAAAGTGGAAACTCAGATGAGTCACAGAGATGTTAGGAAGTTTTCTTTTAGCGTGAGAGTAGTGGAAAAATGGAATGCACTTGGGGAATAGGTTGTGGATGCAAACTCTATTCATACTTTTAAAACTAGATATGATAGGGAAATGGGACAGGAGTCATTGCTGTAAACAACTGATGGCCGGAAAGGCGGGATCCAAGAGTCAATGCTCGATCCTGCAAGCACAAATAGGTGAGTACAGTGTGTATATGGAGGCTGTGTATGTACGCCGAAAGTTAATCTATCTTTGTGTATACAAGATCTGTGACTGGAAGCTTCGTGAGGGTTACCAATGGTTGGTCTAGGAGTTGTTAGAGGCAGCCAAGCTTAGTTAAACACGGTCTGATCCTCCAATGTAGTCAGGGAAACCTTTATATGGTGTCATGTGCGTAATTTATTAAATCACATCTTAATAAAGCTGGAACTGATGTTAAGAATACAAGAGTGTGTATACGTTGCCCAACTGGTGAATCTTTCCACCAACGTCACATTATATTTTCCTGTCAGAGTTTCCCATTGTTGGGGAGAGGTCTGGTAGGCTTATATCAAAGCCACCAGTAACTTTCCCCCAGGATGCAGCCCAAAACAGTCACCTGACTCCTGGGCATCTATTTACAACTAGGTGATCAGAAAACGCTCCGACCTGCGGGGAATCGAACCAGGGACCATAGGATTCTGGCTTGCATCTTTGCATGTGATATTATGAAGCGTTCCTCCTGCGCCTTTAGCTGTTATTTTTTATATTCAAATAAGCCATGGCTCAGAGTGCTTAAATTTAAATAAATTCGAATAGTGTAGCGCCTATTGGCCGGTATCCATGTATCACATCATCCTCACGGACCTGTATCACAAGCCATCGATGAATCTACGTCAACCAGAACATTTTTGGGTGGATTTGGGAGTTAGGCAACTGTTGTGGGTTGTATCTTGGGGAAGCTCAGTCGGGTACTCTGTTAATTGCACCTCTGCTAAACAATTCATAGCATGCAATATTCGCTGCAATAATGTTGTTTTTGTGTACTTGAATGTCAAATTGCAACATCATTTTGATTGTTTAAATGATGAACGTTGAAAACTGCCCGGGAAAGGATTTTATACCCGGTATCCCGTATGCTTTTGTGCAGTCACGTGGCCAGAGGTTACTAGTTAAAGCAAGTATATATATATATATATATATATATATATATATATATATATATATATATATATATATATATATATATATATATATATATCGTTCAAAACGATATAAGGTTTTAGATTTAGGAATCCTGCACGAATCTTCTCGATATCCTTACGTTTTCTTCACTGAAGCAGGAAGTCTAAAAATTAACTCTCCAAACTTTGGTGATTTTATTTTTAATCATCTTTCTTCAGTGAAGAAAAACAAAAGGAATATCGAGAAAAATTCGTGCAGAATCATAAATCTAAATTTTCTGTTGTTTTCAACGAAATATGTCTAAAAGAAAGGCTGCACCAAAAATATATATATATACGAACATACTGTGTTGCTCGCCTCATAGCAGTAGCCCCCATATGCAGGGGACTTCCTATTAGCACCCCAATGTCGACAACTGGCACACATCGCGCACCACACGCCCTCCGAATTGCTGTGGCCCTCCGCCTTGCTTCCCAGTCACACTATATATAACTGTATTTGGGACGAGGTGGTGGCCGACAGGTACGGTCACCATGGCCTTCTCTGCAGAAGCATAGGGGGATGGCACTCAAGCACAGTGAAGTTCACATCATCAAGAGGAGCCTCACCACAGCTGGATGCCCAGCTGAGAGAGAGCCCCATTACCTAACGGGGCAGTAACTCTGCTGGTCTTATTGGTCGCCCAGATGGTATGACAGTGAACCCCTGGAAGAATGGCAAGCGGTTGGTATGGGACTGCACATGCGTATCAACCCTGGCTAACACCTATATTGACTTCAGTGTTGCATATCCGGGCGACGCTGCCGCTCACAGGGAATCTGCAAAGTCCCCTAAGTGCAGAGAACTCGATCACCACAACAATTTTGTCCCCATTGCTTCTGAGACACTCGGCGCCTGGTGGTAAGAGTGCCACCAGTTTTTTTTAAGGATCTGGGTTCTGGGGCTGATTGAATAACAAGAGACCCTAGAGCTTCCAGCTTCCCTTTCCAGCGCCTGTAGTGAACAATCACTACAGAAGTGAGGGAACCACTCCCCATAAGCCTCGAACAACCGGCATAACAGCACAACTACCCAACCACTTCGTTATGGAATGATTCACAGGTAAACCAGGTTATGAGGCACACATTCCAGCACGAGTCTGCCAACATCCCGTCATCAATATTATTAAGCTTCCCGCCAGCTTGTTACACTCTTAATGAGTTGTAGGTATTCATTAG
>WNGS01164858.1:36844326-36857778 GCA_020271785.1 Procambarus virginalis
TAGGTTATTATCAAGAGAAACCATTAAGCCAGTCTGTATCAATTAGAGTCTATATGTCTGTTCGTCTGTTTAGCCAAATGGTTGTAAGTTTCCTCACGTGACTTTGCATGGTGAATCGTGATTGTTTCTGGAGTGTCATAGTGGTTGGGGCGACCGCCCCCCCCCCTGGCTCTCTTGGGTGTTGATGGTGAGGTTGTATAGTGTTAAGTAGGATTGGTTCCTATTGGGACACTACCACTTATAAAGCCTAAAGTGAGGGTTGTGTTGTCCACAGAGTGGTAACATTACAACTTCTATCTTATAACGACGTCAAATTGACATTGAAAATGTTAATTCAACTTTACTCAAGCATGTTTTGCCCACTGGGAGAGAGAGAACTGGAGGGAGGGAGACTGAGAGAAGAAGGAAGAATGGGAGTGAGTAGAGGAAGGGAGAGAGAGAGAGAGAACAGAAGGGAGGTATAGGGAGGGAGAATGTATAAGGGAGGGAGGGAGACAGAGACAGAGCGGGGAAGCGCTGGATATGCCATCTATCATTTAAAGAGAATGTTTGTTAGTTCAAGAATGGAAGCCAGACAGTTATTCTTAGCTTTACCCAACTTTGAATCCTTGCGTTAATTCCTGGGATCAAGGTCCCAACGGCCCGGTCTCTGACCAGGCCTCTGACCACCTCCTAAATGGTGATGGGTAATTTAACGGAGAGTCTCCAGGGTAGTCTGGGTCACCCCCTGTAACACCCTTCAAAAGGAATCGACCTCCTTACCGCCTTCGCGAGGTCGCCGGATATGAAATGTGTAACCAAACTTCCGTAGAGTTTAGCGTTCGTTTAAATATCAGTGTATTACACACAGAAATCGCTATTGTGATTTCTGTGTGTAATAAAGTGAGGGGGAAGAGGTAGCCTATTGGCAGAGCCCGGGTGCATGGGGAAATTGCGGAAAACCCTGGTTTGTGTCTCGGAGAGGCTGCACGATCCGTGTGAGGGCAGTTGCACTCCCGGTTGCAATTATTTTGACCATGTCGTGGCACAGTCGATTAAGGCGCGTCTGGGATCCTCTCGGACGTGGGTTCGAACCCTCGTCACGGCCCTTGTAGATTTGTTCATCAGTGTATTATTGAGATGTTGACATGCAAAACGAATGTTCAGATGATAGATTTGCATTTTAGTGAACGTTTGATTACAGTGAAGTATACAGTGAGTAGTGAAAATGACTACAGTGATACGGGGATATGGTGAAGTATGTGTAGGTGGAGATAAGGAAGGTGTGATGCTTACAGTGATGAAGACTGTTGTGAAAGTAGTTATTGTGATGAGGCGAGACGGGGAAGGTAAATGAGGGGGGAGATGGGGAGGGTGTGTGATCTAAAGGCATTAAGATCGCTGTACACTGCCTGTGTGAGACCAGTTTTAGAATATGACGCCCCATCGTGGGGCGTCTTTAAAACTCATGAGGAAACTTGAAGAAGGATCAGAAGTTTGCAATGAGGCTCGTCTCAGAATTATGAGGAATGTGGAACGAAGAAAGATTAAAGGAACTAGACCTGAGGTCGCTAGGAACGAGGAGAAACACAAAAGATATGTATAAAATAATTAGGGGTGATGAACAGAATGAAAAAAATTAGAGGAAAATTTCACAATGAACACTAAGGAAAGAAGATGACATAGGTGGAAGCTCAAAAAATAGATGAGCCATAGAGAAGATAGAAATTAAGTCTCTTTTAGGGTAAGATTAGTGAGAAGATGGAATGAACTAAAGGAACAGGTTATAGAAGCGAACTCCGCTCGTAATTTTAAAGTTAATATGATAGAGCAATTGGTCAGGTCTCTGTGTATTTGATACCCTTCTGCAAGAAAGGCGGGCTCCAAGAGCTAAAGCTTAATACTGCAGGGATAAATGCGCAGGTTGGACAAAGACAAACAATTTAAAATGGGTGGGACGCGAACAAGGAGACACAGGTGGAAGCTTAGTACTCAAATGTGCCACAGAAGGGGGAAGGGGACTATCAGGAGAAATCGTTGTTGTTGTTTTAGATTCAGCTACTCGGAACAAGTTCCAAGTAGCACGGGCTATGGTGAGCCCGTAGAGGACTTACCTGGCACAGGAGTGGGGCAAGTAGCACGGGCTATGGTGAGCCCGTAGAGGACTTACCTGGCACAGGAGTGGGGCAAGTAGCACGGGCTATGGTGAGCCCGTAGTGGACTTACCTGGCACAGGAGCGGGGCAAGTAGCACGGGCTATGGTGAGCCCGTAGTGGACTTACCTGGCACAGGAGCGGGGCAAGTAGCACGGGCTATGGTGAGCCCGTAGTGGAGGCTCTCTGGAGCTATTATCAGTACAATAGCTGATACTAGAGATCTAGGTATGGATCTAGGTATAGACCGTCGCTCTACCTTCCAGCCCAAGTAATTGAGCCACATAGAGATTATAATAATTTATCCAGTGTCAGGATAGTCAGCAAATGGAATGCATTAGGCAGTGATGTGGTGGAGTCAAACTCCATACACAGTTTCAATGTAGATATGATAGTATGTTTGATGCATCACGTATTGTGATATCTGTGTGTAAGGCAGCGTCTGGGATGCTCTCGGACGCAGGTTCGAATCTTCGTCACGGCCCTTGTGGATTTGCTCTTGTAATGAGAGCCCAATAGGCCTAGGAATGAGTACACCAGTTGATTAACAGTTGAGAGGCGGGACCAAAGAGCCGAAGCTCAACCCCCGCAAGCGCAACTAGGTGAGTACACACACGCAAGTTCAATTCCCCGTGGCCCCACTCGGCTGCTCATAACTGGCGACAAGTTACCTAGAAATACCAGCCAGAGGGGCTTAGTTGGGCGCTACTTCACGCTGGACTACAAAACTTTGGCGGTGTGTATTGGCCAGAGCAACACCTGGCAAACACTCGCGTGGGAACCCTGGGGTGTTGCTGAGTGCCCGGGGCGCGCCCTGGGGGGCAGCACCTGTGGCAGCACCTGTGGCAGCACCTGTGGCAGCACCTGTGCATCACCTGTGGCAGCACATGTGGCAGCACCTGTGGCAGCACCTGTGGCAGCACCTGTGGCAGCACCTGTGGCAGCACATGTGGCAGCACATGTGGCAGCACATGTGGCAGCACCTGTGGCAGCACCTGTGGCAGCACCTTTGGTAGCACCTGTGGCAGCACCTGTGGCAGCACCTCCCCGTCTTCACCACAACACTTGTACAGCACCTTTGTTGTTGTTGTTAGTAGTACTAGTAATTTACCTGGTCATTTGGAAGGGATATGAGGACACACACAGCTGAAATATGAGGATAGCGTGAGGGAATGGCGTCCAACCACTAGGACTGTCGGGATCGAACCCCGACCCTGCAAAAAGGAAAGCCGTCGCTGTATCGACCAATCGAAACGCCTCACTAAATGACATAATATCCCGTTTTCTGTTCGTGGGTCCTCCGGTGGGTTAACATATGGCAATTTAGTACGACAGTTTCTTGACGTTGGGACGCCGGCGAGCACACACACAGGTGGTACTGGGGCAGATGGTTTCAGTTGTTGTTCGGGCCGGTGCAGCGAACACAGTGCACCGTGTCAGCGGAAGAGTCATTGTAAAGTGGGCAGTGATCTGGGAGGGTTACGGGGTGGGCATAGTGATGGTCTGGGTGGGTTACGGGGTGGGCATAGTGATGGTCTGGGTGGGTTACGGGGTGGGCATAGTGATGATCTGGGTGGGTTACGGGGTGGGCATAGTGATGATCTGGGTGGGTTACGGGGTGGGCATAGTGATGGTCTGGGTGGGTTACGGGGTGGGCACAGCAGAGGAGGACCCTAGCGAGGGAACCTGCCCAATGTTGGAGGAGGTACTCACCTAGTTTGTGGTTGCGGGCTTGAGCTTTGGCTCTTTGGTCCCGCCTCGGACCAGGTGTGTCATAGCCGCGGTTGTTCACTGTGTGTGGCCACAAGTGGTGAGGACTGTAATGAGGTAGATGTAGAGAAGGTGTGTCAGCCCTTCAAGAGTGAGAGGAGTAACTGGATTAAGATGATATTCGTGTAGTCATAGGATGGATGCCTTACACCAGACAATGAAATTTAAGAAGATGAACTGAAAAGTGTATTGATGTATGAATGAACACTGTCCAATGTTCATATCAACCAAATTAATGGTAACTTTGTCACACATCCCTGGTAGGTAATCACATTAACAACAAGGGAATTGTGACTGGTAAGCAAAATAAAGGATTTTGTGCCACAAATGTGAGATTAGAGTAAGTGCGGGAAGTACAGTGATCGCTAAAATAAAAGCCCTTGTTAGAAAATATATAAAAACAATAGCTAGTAACTCCTCTATCATCCATATATTGAACCCTATCGTCGGTGTTTACAAATATAAATAAAAATATTTAGAATTGGCTGATTTCTTTCAAATAAAGATTAAAATGCTGCGCTGCTCAACTAGGCGGTACATTATGTTGTGAAAAATATGGTTTGACTGTACTGAATAGATTGATTGGCCGCCCACAGTGTTCAAGAGAACACTGCCGCCCACAGTGTTCAAGAGAACGCTGCCACCCACAGTGTTCAAGAGAGAACACTGCCACCCACAGTGTTCAAGAGAACACTGCCGCCCACAGTGTTCAAGAGAACACTGCCGCCCACAGTGTTCAAGAGAACACTGCCGCCCACAGTGTTCAAAAGAACACTGCCGCCCACAGTGTTCAAGAGAGAACACTGCCACCCACAATGTTCAAGAGAGAACACTGCCACCCACAGTGTTCAAGAGAGAACACTGCCACCCACAGTGTTCAAGAGAGAACACTGCCACCCACAGTGTTCAAGAGAACACTGCCACCCACAGTGTTCAAGAGAGAACACTGCCACCCACAGTGTTCAAGAGAGAACACTGCCACCCACAGTGTTCAAGAGAGAACACTGCCACCCACAATGTTCAAGAGAGAACACTGCCGCCCACAGTGTTCAAGAGAGAACACTGCCACCCACAGTGTTCAAGAGAGAACACTGCCGCCCACAGTGTTCAAGAGAACACTGCCGCCCACAGTGTTCAAGAGAACACTGCCGCCCACAGTGTTCAAGAGAACACTGCCACCCACAGTGTTCAAGAGAACACTGCCGCCCACAGTGTTCAAGAGAACACTGCCGCCCACAGTGTTCAAGAGAACACTGCCGCCCACAGTGTTCAAGAGAACACTGCCACCCACAGTGTTCAAGAGAGAACACTGCCACCCACAGTGTTCAAGAGAACACTGCCACCCACAGTGTTCAAGAGAGAACACTGCCACCCACAATGTTCAAGAGAGAACACTGCCACCAACGTACACACATACACTGATGTAAGAACAGAAGAATAAAGGGAACTATTCCATATTCTTTAAGGAGTCGCCGCGTTAACAACCACACGAGAAGGTTTAATGCTATTCAAAGTCTGCTCTTCAAGCAATTGAAAACTTCTCCTGGAAGATCGATAACAAGAACCTCATACTACCAATTATAAATGACTTAATCGCTACACAGAGTGAAGGGTCTCGAATCTCCTTTGTATGGATACCTTCACACATAAATATAATCATCATAATGAGACAGACATTGCAGCCAAATTAGCGTGTAACAAAGATGAAGTTGAATTAGATCTAGGTATCCCCATCTCTGCTGTCAAAACTATATTGGTCCAAACACTCAGGTCTGATAGGAGAGAAATTACTGACTCCCAACGACCTGAAAGCACTAGTATAAAAAGCTATGGTTTGTTCAGATCTGAAACCTATATCTATGGGCAGCACAAAACGTCCACTAGACTGTGCGACACAGTGGTTCCCAGGATCAGGTTGGGTTACCGTTACCTGTGGCAGGTGGCTACAGGTGACGGGTCTCCCAATCCTGAGCACTCCAGTTGCAAACTCTGTGAGCAGGAACTGCGGCACGATCTCCCGCACTACATCACTGAATGCCCAGTTATTAGACCTTTCAGACCAGTTGGCATGAGGTACCTAGAGCTTTGCAATTACTTTATTCACTGTCGTGTTCTTGAAGATATCCTCACAGTGTACCCAAAATTTGCCAGTGCAGGCTACTAAACATATGGCCCTGTATGACTAACCATCCTGCGAGATGGGGACTTTTAGTATCACTTCTACCTTATTCACTCTTGTGTTGATGATATCCTCATAATGCACCCAGAGTCTGCCAGTGCAGACTACTATCACATGCCTCTGTATGACTAACCATCTTGAGTGATGGGGAATTTTTTAGCATCACGTAGCTAGCTTTGTGACACACTGTACTCCACTTTATATAGTCTAGCGCAGCTGCACAAATGCACATGTACAAAATGTGTTAATAATAAACAAAAGTATGAAGGGCCATACGAGGCGGCTCCTGTTTATATATTCCTAAATTCAACAATTTTAAGCAACTAACCAACGCTTGAAACAACACTGCGGTCCTTCGTCCATTTTGTTACCCGGTTATGTTTATAAATATTTATACTTGTATATCGTTATGCTTGTAAATAATTATAATTGTAAATTGGTGTACTCGTAAATATTTATGTTTGTAAATAGAAGCTAATTGTCTGTCACCTTTGCGGTGTGCGTGCACACACACACACACACACACACACACACACACACACACACACACACACACACGCACACGCACACGCACACACACACACACACACACGCACACGCACAAACTCTCACATGGTGTATTTTACCTCACATATTAGTAATCTCCGCCACCTGAGCAAAACTTTCCTCCAGTTCGAGATAATTATCAAAGGAACTAATTTGCACTGATTGTGAACAACTTTGAAAATGTTGGAAAAATTCATCCCAAAAGTTTGTGAAGACGTGACTTATCTCCTGGTCAGGTTAAATATAGACCTTTTCAATGTTATTAAAGAGTATAATAACAATAATAAAGCCCAATAATGCCTACACGGTTTGGAACTATGCTTGAAAATACCATTAAATAAAAACTAAAATTCTGTATTTTAACCTCCCAGACATAGTATAAAATACCACGTTTACAGAATAATAATAATAATAATAATAATAATAATAATAATAATAATAATAATAATAATAATAATTATAATAATTATAATAATTTGTGTCAAGACTGTAAATCACTGTATATCAACAGATGGCACGCAGGATTGACACTATTATACATTTTTATATGGAGTAACTTAGAAGGTTAAACAGGAATATATTTTGGTTTGCTCGCCTCCGCTCACGGGGTGTTGGTTCGGGCTGTTAGTCTCTGAAGATGTTTCAGGTCAAGCAAGTGTTCATATGTAGCTGTGTATGGCGTCTGTGTCCACCTCTACTACATTCTGGCTTTCATCTCTGAAAGCATCGCAATGCTTGCTTGCGAGGGTTGAGCTCTGGCTCTTTGGTCCCGGCTCTCAACTGTCAACCAACTGGTGTACAGAGTCCTGAGCCTAGTGGGCTCTATCATATCTACATTTGAAACTGTGTATGGAGTCAGCCTCCACCACATCACTACCTAGTGCATTCCAATTTACTAACTACTTTGACACTGAAAACGTTCTTTCTAATGTCTCTGTGGCTCATTTGGGTACTCAGCTTCCACGTGTGTCCCCTTGTGTGTGTACCACCCGTGTTAAATAATCCATCCTTGTCTACCCTGTCAATTCCCATGAGAATTTTGTATGTGGTGATCATATCTCCCCGAGCTCTTCTGTCATCCAGCTACGTGATGTGCAGTTCACGCAGCCTTTCCTCATATCTCATGCCTCTTAGTTCTGGGACTAGCCTAGTACCTCTGAACTTTTTTCAGCTTCGTCTTGTGCTTTACAAGGTACGGGCTCCATGCTGGGGCTGCATACTTCAGGATTGGTCTTACATATGTGGTCAACAAGGTTCTGAAGGATTTCCTACACAGGTTTCTGAAAGCACCCACAGTTCTGATGTTAGCCAGGCTTGCATAGGCCGCTGATGTTATTCTTTTGATGTGGGCTTCAGGAGACAGGTTTGGCGTGATATCAACTCCTAGATCCTTCTCTGTGTCCGTTTCGTGAAGGACTTCATCTCCCATTCCAGTGTCTGGCCTCCTATTTCCTCCTCCTAGTTTCATTACCTTACATTTACTTGGGGTTGAACTTTAGTAGCCATGTGTGTGTGTGTGTGTGTCGGACTGATAAGTTGTATAGTGTTGTAGGCGATATTGAACTAAAGACCGGTTGTGAAGTGAACCGCAGCTCACGTATTAATATATATCCAGGTTTATTATCTCTCTCTCTCTCTCTCTCTCTCTCTCTCTCTCTCTCTCTCTCTCTCTCTCTCTCTCTCTCTCTCTCTCTCTCTCCCCACCGTTCTTCCCCGACTACTATCACCAATGACCGATAATTACATTGTCAGCATTGGACAGTCCTTAAACTCTAGTTCCCACCATTGTGTGCCACTGTCTCACTGTGGCACTGTCTCACTGTGGCACTGTCTCACTGTGCCACTGCCTCACTGTGCCACTGTCTCACTGTGCCACTGTCTCACTGTGGCACTGTCTCACTGTGACACTGTCTCACTGCGGCACTGTCTCACTGTGTCACTGTCTCACTGTGAAACTGCCTCACTGTGCCACTGCCTCACTGTGACACTGTCTCACTGTGCCACTGTCTCACTGTGCCACTGCCTCACTGTGACACTGTCTCACTGTGGCACTGTCTCACTGTGACACTGTCTCACTGTGACACTGTCTCACTGTGCCACTGTCTCACTGTGCCACTGCCTCACTGTGACACTGTCTCACTGTGGCACTGTCTCACTGTGACACTGTCTCACTGTGACACTGTCTCACTGTGGCACTGTCTCACTGTGGCACTGTCTCACTGTGACCACTGCTCACTGTGACACTGTCTCACTGTGCCACTGCCTCACTGTGACACTGTCTCACTGTGCCACTGTCTCACTGTGCCACTGCCTCACTGTGACACTGTCTCACTGTGACACTGTCTCACTGTGACACTGCCTCACTGTGGCACTGTCTCACTGTGGCACTAGGAACGTGAGACAGTACTCACTGGAGTCACAACCACAAATGTTTCACTAATAATGACTGTCACACTCACTGCCAGTTGGCACTCAACACCTCGCGTGCTTGAACATGACAGTGACTCCAGGGGCTGCATGATCATGACAGTGATGACAGTGTGCCAGCTGACAGTGATCAGTAACACACAGTTGAGGTGATCAGTGATCAGTTGAAAGGCGGGACCAAAGAGCCAAAACTCAACCCCCGGAAGCACAACTAGGTGAGTACATGCACACACGGGTGCAGTGTGTGTGTGGTGTGTGTGTACTCGCCTATTTGTACTCACCTATTTGTGCTTGCGGGGTTGAGCTTTGGCTCTTTGGTCCCGCCTCTCAACTGTCAATCAACTGGTGTACAGATTCCCGAGCCTACTGGGCTCTATCATATCTACCCTTGAAACTGTGTATGGAGTCAGCCTCCACCACATCACTGAATAATGCATTCCATCCGTTAACTACTCTGACACTGAAAAGTTCCTTCTAACGTCTCTGTGGCTCATGTGGGTAACAGTTTGTGTGTGTGTGTGTGTGTGGTGTGTGTGGTGTGTACTCACCTATTTACATATTTACACACACACACACATATGTGTGTGTGTGTGTGTGTGTGTGTACCCACTCTGTAGCAACACAGTGGGTACATATATACACTGGTGGCTGAGACGATGACGAGTCAGGAACATACCCACGCACGCACACACTCACGCACGCATGCACACACCTGTATACAGTACCTTGGGAAAGGATGAAGGTTGCATGTGAAAATGAGTTTTTAATACATATATATGGGTGTAGGTGTTACTATGGAAGTGGAAGTTATATATATATATATATACTATATATTATATATATATATTATACTATATATATATATATATATATATATACCAATAAAGCTGGACTTGTGTGTGGAGTGTCCACACTCCAGTTGTCTTAATGTGCCACAATCTTGACGCTGTGGACGACATCGTCAACATTCCGGTACATAACGTTACTTACAAGCACCGCGATATTAACGCCGCCCTCTCTCCTTAATGGATTAAGTGCGTTGCCAGGTTCACACGGTTCCCGTTAGGCGAGGACTGGCTGGCGCGTCACCTTAACTCCTTAACGCTGTCGGGACAGGAAGCCGGCGGGTTTATGGCGTTTTCGTTACGGATGCTTTAGGGACCTTCCCAGGCGCCAAGCAACAACAGTTGCCCAACTCCTGAGCACCTATTATACTGCGGATGAACAGAGGCATCGGGTGAAAGGAAATGTGCCTAACCGTTTATTTTCCGCCCAGAGATTGGACCAGTGATTGTGAATCGAGGATGTGGACCATATATATATATGGTCCACATGAATATATATATATATATATAATATATATATATATATATATATATATTTATATATATACATATATATACATATATATATATATATATATTATATATATATACATATATTTTTTTTTTTTTTAAATATATAAGGGTACCACCTCTGGTGCAAGTGTAGGGACCCATAGCCTCGGAGAAGAAAATAAAGAGTACTCAGAGAAGACCTTGTGGATCCTCACTGAACACTTTGATATTTTCTTCTCCTACCACCCCTATTCTTTTGGTATGTGTGTATATTTATCTAACTTTATTTGAAAATGTCATTACACAAAAAAAGTTACAGTATTGATTACATGCAGGGTACAAGCCTGCTTGTCACAAGTTGAAAAGTTCCTCCAGCTCCTCAGATGGCGGGCAGGAACCATGGATGCAGTGAGCATTTCCTCTCTGGATTGCCACACTGAGGCGCTGAAAAAGAAAACTGGCAGCTCTAGGGTCTCTAGTTGTTTCGATTAGCTTAGACCCCAACTCCTTCAAAAAGCTAGCAGCACTTTTACCCCAGGCACCAAGTGTCTCTGAGGCAATGGGGACAAAATTGTAGTGGTGCTCAAGGTCTCTGTATTTACGTGACTTGGCCGCTTCCCGGTGATTGGCAGCTCCTCCTGCTTGAGTAGCACTGAAGTCAACATAGGTATTGGCTAAAGTTGAGACGCAAGTGTAGTCCCACACAACTGTCTACCATTCTTCCAGGGGTTCACCGTGATTCCATCTGGGCGACCGACAGGCTCATTAGAGTTGTGGGACATTAGGTACCGGGGCTCTCTCTCTGCTGGACAGCCGGCTGTGGTAAGGCTTCTCTTAATAATGTCATTGACCTCGCCGTGTCTTGCATGCCATCCTCCTGTCCTTTGGCAGAGAAGGCCATGCCGTCCGTACCTGTCGGCCTCTGCCTCGCCGCAAATACACCTGTATTCGGTGTAGATTGGGGCAGCGAGACGGAGAGCCACGGCAATTCGGAGGGCCTGCGGTGTGAGACGAGTGCCGGTTGCTGACATTGGGATTGCTAATAGGAAATCACCTGCATGGGGAGCTGCTACTGCTCTAAGTCGGGCAGTGTCATGTGGTGTTGTCGCAGCTTCTAGCAAAGTCGCAGCTTCTTGGTCGGCAATGGGGCGATCCCAGCTGGATTGCTTATGGGCTTCAGAAGGCAGTGGTTGGGGTGCTGGTCCTGCGAGAGAGACCCATTTGGTTGTGCAGTCTGTGAAGCTGGGATCATGTACCCCTGCCTGTTGAACTAGGTGCTCAGGTAGGATTTCCTTCACCAAGTTGTCAGTAACACATCCACAGTAACATACTTCAGTAACATACTTCACAGTATGAAGTAACATAACTTCAGTAACATACTTCACAGTAACACATCCTTCACCATATATACATATATATATATACACATATATATATATATATACACACATATATATATATATATATATATATATATATATATATATATATAATTATATACATATATATATATATATATATATATATATATATATATAGAATATATATATATATATATATAATATATATATATATATATATATATATATATATATATATATATGTAGGTGGTGGTAGGAGTTACTATGGAGGGGGGTAGGTGTTACTATGGGAGGGTGTACTCACCTATTTGTACTCACCTATTTGTGCTTGCGGGGGTTGAGCTTTGGCTCTTTGGTCCCGCCTCTCAACTGTCAATCAACTGGTGTACAGATTCCCGAGCCTACTGGGCTCTATCATATCTACCCTTGAAACTGTGTATGGAGTCAGCCTCCACCACATCACTGCCTAATGCATTCCATCCGTTAACTACTCTGACACTGAAAAATTCCTTCTAACGTCTCTGTGGCTCATGTGGGTACTCAGTTTCCACCTGTGTCCCCTTGTTCGCGTCCCCCAGTGTTGAATAGTTTGTCCTTGTCTACCCGTCGATTCCTCTGAGGATTTTGTAGGTTGTGATCATGTCTCCCCTTACGCTTCTGTCTTCCAGTGTCGTAAGGTGCATTTCCCGCAGCCTTTCCTCGTAACTCATGCCTCTTAGTTCTGGGACTAGTCTAGTGGCATACCTTTGGACTTTTTCCAGCTTCGTCTTGTGCTTGACAAGGTACGGGCTCCATGCTGGGGCTGCATACTCCAGGATTGGTCTTACATGTGTGGTGTACAAGATTCTGAATGATTCCTTACACAGGTTCCTGAACGCGTGTTACAAGGGTGTGTTACTGTGGTGGGTGTAGGTGTTACTCTGGGTGGGTGTGTTACTGTGGGTGGGTGTAGGTGTTACTATGGAGGGTGTGTTACTGTGGGTGGGTGTAGGTGTTACTATGGGAGGGTGTAGGTGTTACTGTGGGTGGGTGTGTTACTGTGGTGGGTGTAGGTGTTACTATGGGAGGGTGTAGGTGCTACTATGGGTGGGTGTGTTACTGTGGGTGGGTGTAGGTGCTACTATTGGTGGGTGTGTTACTGTGGGTGAGTGTAGGTGTTACTATGGGTGGATGTGTTACTGTGGGTGAGTGTAGGTGTTACTATGGGTGGATGTGTTACTGTGGGTGGGTGTAGGTGTTACTATGGGTGGATGTGTTACTGTGGGTGGGTGTAGGTGTTACTATGGGAGGATGTGTTACTGTGGGTGGGTGTAGGTGTTACTATGGGTGGGTGTGTTACTGTGGGTGGGTGTAGGTGTTACTATGGGAGGGGTGTAGATGTTACTATTGGTGGGTGTGTTACTGTGGGTGGGTGTAGGTGTTACTATGGAGGGTGTTACTATGGGTGTAGGTGTTACTATGGGAGGGTGTTACTATGGGTGTAGGTGTTACTATGGGAGGGTGTAGGTGTTACTATGGGTGGATGTGTTACTATGGGAGGGTGTAGGTGTTACTATGGGTGGATGTGTTACTGTGGGTGGGTGTAGGTGTTACTATGGGTGGGTGTGTTACTGTGGGTGGGTGTAGGTGTTACTATGGGTGGATGTGTTACTGTGGGTGGGTGTAGGTGTTACTATGGAGGGTGTAGGTGTTACTATGGG
>WNGS01164858.1:36904149-36915529 GCA_020271785.1 Procambarus virginalis
TGTTAATTAATGTGATGTACCCAAATATGGGTCGAGGAACTGAACACAAAATATTGGGCGGAATTCAAAGTCAAGTCCCAGTTTCTCGCAATTTTGGGCTTCGACACACCCAGGGTGGCTGGAGTGCCATGCAATATGAGTAAACAGACGACAGGAGCGATAACGGTGGTGGGGTGGCAGGCCCGCCACCCCCCACCTAGACACTACTCACACCCTGGCTGCCCAATTCAAACTAAACTCTCTTGGCGGCTAGAGAGGCTCACATGCCCCTATTTCTCCCCCTACCTTGTCTTGACCAATCAGCAGGAAGCCGGCACTGGTCCTGATGCCGCTTCAATGACAGCTTTTCGCGCCAAAACTCGGCATAGGAGTAGGGGTGCTTAGACCAATCACACGGGCCCCTCGCCTGTGGCGTGGCGTGACGTCACAAGGAGGGTGAGGCCTAACACAACGTCTCCCTTGGTGGGGGAGCAGCGTTCGCCCCACTGTCCCCCCTCCACCTCTAACGGTTTTTTGTTATACTACCCTCTCTGTTTCACAGAACAGGCAAATTTTGCTGTAATTCTCTCTACAGAGCAATCACAGACCTCTCATTAGTTTTAACTGCCAGCATTAACATAAGCTTTCATATGACACCCAACAAGTATATGTAAATTTGAAAGCTTCAGTTTCTAGAGTCCCTAGAGCGACTAGCCTATTCTAGAAACTAGGAAACTAGCTGAGGAGATTCTACATCTCCTCACAGTGGCAACCAGCAACAGTCTGGTGATCAAAGAGCGCCACTCCACCCATCTCTCACGAACTGACCTATCCACTTTATTAATTGCTAAAACAAATCATTTGCATATTCATGGGTTGCAGCAGAATGAAATGATGGTTGAGCCTATGCAAATGTTGTTCGCCTGAGTAAATAAATGCATTCAAATGCTTGTTCATTCATTCATTCATTCATTCATTCCACCTGGGAGTTTGTTCATCCGTCCGGCCCTTCATGCATTCATCCCTACATTTGCCCTTCTATCAGTCCGCCTCTTATTTCACCCGATCATCGTCCTGCCCTTCATTCACCCTTCTCTTCTTTTGTACCCTTCATCTACCCATCCCCCTTCCTACCCGTAATCCACCGAGAGAGAGAGAGAGAGAGAGAGAGAGAGAGGAGAGAGAGAGAGAGAGAGAGAGTGAGAGAGAGAACAACGACCGCCTCCACAGCAAGATCTATACACTGTGAGAAAGTATATATAGATCTATACACAATCACATTAGTGATTGTTAGACAGGATCAGGTCCACCTTAAATTACTGGACCAGTGATTTAAGGTGGATAAACAGGTGAATGGAAAGTAAATTGGGCACTGGGGCCGGCTAAGGTGAGGAGGTGTGTGGAGCTGCCAGCTTCACTCTTCTCTCCAACTCTTCCTTGCTCAAGGTATAGAAGCAGGTCCATGTAATTCCGGTTAACAAAAGGAAGAAACGTTCAGCAACTGAAATTGACTGAAAGAAGTCGTGGAAGCCACCTCCATCCATTTTTAATTCTGCCTCGCCCATTCTGTCTTACACAGGGCAAGGCAGAATGAAAACACTAGAGCTGATACAGAACTAAGCTATGAGGATTATTGTTGGATGTCAAAGAAATGCAGCGATTGTAACAGTGAGAATGATATATATATATATATATATATATATATATATATATATATATATATATATATATATATATTAGTATATTTTGGTAGCAGTCTTTCCTGTAGACATACGTTATTAAATATGACCGAAAAAGTAAGATTAATAATTCTAACGAATTTTCTCAATTTACCTTATGTTTCTTTTTACTGATGACGGTAAATTAAAAATCAATTCTCCAAAATTCATTCTTTATTTCTAGTCTGACGCGACACTTGAGCGCGTTTCGTAAAACTTATTACATTTTCAAAGACTTTTAGTTTATCTACACAACTTATGCTTTATGAAACAAACATTGGCTCTTATACCTGCATTTGGGTGAGGTGATGTAATACATTAGTGGGGTGAAACACAGAACATGGAAAACGGGGTATAGATTTGTAGAAGTAGAAGTCGGGTCCCAATAGAACTACATAAGGCCTATTGGCCCATATTTCTTGATGTTTCTATATTGGAGCGGAGTCTTGAAGTGGAACCCACTTCTGTGTTTCTGTGTTCTGTGTTTCACCCCACTAATGTATTACATCACCTCACCCAAATGCAGGTATAAGAGCCAATGTTTGTTTCATAAAGCATAAGTTGTGTAGATAAACTAAAAGTCTTTGAAAATGTAATAAGTTTTACGAAACGCGCTCAAGTGTCGCGTCAGACTAGAAATAAAGAATGAATTTTGGAGAATTGATTTTTAATTTACCGTCATCAGTAAAAAGAAACATAAGGAAAATTGAGAAAATTCGTGTTAGAATTATTAATCTTACTTTTTCGGTCATATTTAATAACGTATATATATATATATATATATATATATATATATATATATATATATATATATATATATATATATATATATATATCTGCAGAGTGTGTATGATAGTTATAGACATAAGCACTAGTGTCTATTGGCCTCACGAGGAGAGGAGGAAGGGTTAAGGTGTATCACAGCGATCAGTATTGCTAGAGTGCCGTACACACTTCCAGGACACGGCGAGAGACTAGGCTATACGAGGGGATGGCTAATATGACCTCAGGGAATTCAGTGTATTCGAGTACTGCAAACCCTCTCGACAGTGTAGTGGAACTCCTCCCTGGAACGTACAGAAGGTACAAGTAGAAACTGTATCCCTCAAGGTGAAAAAGATTCATCATGAACCGGGACAATTACGGTGTGTGTATGGCAGCATGATATCTGGGTTACCAAGAGGCAGGAGTTTACATGGATATTGTGGCGGGTCGGTGGCGGAGGGTGGTAGAGTGTGGTGGACTAATAAGGGAATATACTGAGTTTGGGACTATGGACACGATAATTGTATTTCGACTTAGCAATATATCATCCACACAAGCTGACCTGCAGGCCATTCTGGCTGGTTTGGAGGAAGTTCGTCTAGACGACAAAGATGTTTTCGTATTTGTCTATAGCCGAGGAGAACTTTAAGCACGAAACTGTTGAAATCTTATCTTCATGTCCATAGTTGAGGATTGTAAGAAAGGGATAAATTGTCTGTGTACCTAGTGATAAAAATGTTCGCCTGGTAACATACTGCATGTGTAAAGGAAGAACAATATATGTTCATCACTCAGAAGGTTCGGTAATAAGTTGATTGTGATTTTTTGTCTTTATATATTTGAACACGTTGAGCTACCTCATCCCTTTTGTGTACATTTATACCTCAATAAACTTATTTCAATTTCAACCTCCATCCACAACTTTAAGGCCAGATTCAACTTCGAACTCGAACGACAAGATACTTAAATTATATTGCAAAACAGAGACAAGACTAATTGTTGGGACATAAAGGTTGACCTCGCTTGCCTGTAGTCACTAATAGGCAACAACAACAACAACAACTACAACAACAACAACAACATCAACGGAGAGCAGTCCCTCCAGCTTAGTTTCCTGGTCATTAATATAATTTAGATGATGGGGACGGCTGCCTGCCACCAGTTCCCTACCCAAGGTATCAGCCTAACTTGTGACATAATGAAATACAACGTATATGAACCGTAAGGAGAGCTAGAGCCTTAAGAAGAGAGATGGGTGGGATTTAATGCCAACTGATGGACAAAATGGCTACCGAAGAGCCCCAAGACTTTCTAGACAACTCTCAGACAGCTCTCAAGCAAGTCAGACAGCTCTCAGCTCCTGGGTCCTTCTCCTGTGAGGACACATAGTTACCGGAGGCTGAGGGAGGCCGACCCACGGGCAATATTGGTCAACTGGGAAACAGTTGACCGCAGAGAGACTAGGTCAACCGGTGAGATCATCAACTCTACGAAGCAATTTTGGCGTTCCTGCTGACCGTAGCGGACCATTAGTGTGTCATGGGCAATGAAGCGTTTGGGTAATCAAGTTTGGTCGTCTCAGGTCGTTGGTGGAGTAACGCTCCCTGTGGTCAAGTGCTCAAGTGACAAGTCCCAAATTGGAGTAACTGATTAATGGATAGAAGTAACTGTGAGTTACGTTGATTGAAGTAACTATGATTTACGTTGATAGAAGTAACCGTGATTTACTGTGATATAAGTAACTGTGAGTTACGGTGATGCAAAGTATTGTGGTATCAGGTGATATGTCTGTTAATGGTGCATGTTACGAACCCGACTACATCGTCGGAGTAGCGACGTCAGCGCCATCTGTGAGTCTGCTCCCTCACCCCCACAGTATCGGACGTACTGTGGAGAATGCCATCTGGTGGTGGCTGTCAGGTACCTGCAAAAGGCTCAAGATACCTGCCTTGGGCAGCCAGAGGAGTCGCTGTGGATGACCTCTGGTGAGGTGGCGACTAGAAATCAGCGCCATCTATTGTGTTATGAGCTGTATGTCAATGCCAGAGTTAGTAAGTAGTCATTCCTAGTTTCACCAGTACCGGTCAGTTTACTGATGACGTGTCTGTACCCACAGAGGCGACGTAGGGCTGCAGTGGTACGGAAAAACAGTCTCTCCTGGGCAGCCTATCATATCTCTGCTCAATTCTGCTTGACGACTAAATGAGCCGCCCCGAAGAGGAACCGTGTGGTATCTGCTTTCTGCCTGTAGAGAGGCAGTGGAAGAATTCGGCGTATCCTGGGACTGGCTAGAGGAAGAGACGACCGACAGTGAGGGGCTATTGAGGAGAGTTACAAGCCCATCGCTAGAGGCTCCTGCCAGGGGTTAGCTACCCCTGTATTTGTCCGTGTAGAGGCCCAGCAGCACGTAGCTGAAGGTCTCTGCCAGCACCAGGCTGGAGAGTGATTGTGGGCGTTCACAAGAAACGCCTAATGGTACTGTAGACAGGCTGGCCCACGGCAAGGGGTAGACTCGTGGGTGTTTCCCAGTACTGGTTGAGGAAACACGGAAGTTGACAAAGGCTGCATCGAGTTAGCATCAAGGAGCGCTTAGTGTCCTATGAGAGAGCGACACATGTAAATATTCACGTGTAGTAATATTGTAGCATTTTATATTTAAGGTGATGGGAAAGTGGTAATAAGTTAAGTGAATACATTGATAAAGGATGAAGTGTTGTGTTCATTTCGGCTCCCTCTTTTTTTCTTACTTGTATTATCCAGCCTACTCCTTAAAAGCCACTACCGACTTGGGGTTGGATATTAGTACTTTGGTTCCACCATCAAAAAACCCAGTTGCGACCCATAGTGGCTGTAACAGTGCAATTCAAAACTGTGGCTTGAGCTGTGTACGGTGATTTATGGTGTAGTTGGAGAAGTAAACTTATGCGCAGTACTGTGATCTATGGTCCTATTGAACATATTACTGTGATTGTTATAATGAACGGTGAGCAGGACGACGCTGTGAAAACGGTGTTGCATTTACTTAACAGTTGATACACAATTTTTCGGCATTTTAGTGTGTTGGGCACTGTGAAAAGTACAGTAATTTGTAACAGTGGCGACCGTGAACGGTGAACACTATTTTGGAGCAGAAACGCTGCAGGTATGGCAACAGTAAGCACGTCACTGTTTATATTATTAATATAGTTACCTGGACATTTATGACCCCCCCCCCTCGCCCTAGACCGGGGGGGGGAAGGGGAGGTGGGGTTTACCTGGGTAGTTGTCCCTTAGTCATACTCAGAGGGGGGGGGGTGAGGGAGGAAATATTTTGAGTGCGTGTGATTAAATTTGCTCTAGTTTTCTAAAAAGTTTTCTTGAATGACAGTGGAGAAAAAATAACTTTGACAGCATTCTTAAAGAACTTTGTTTAGGTGACTAATATCTGTGTATGTATTTGCGCGTGTCACGTTCGGCACGCGTGCCATTGGTTCCCTACACCCCGCTCTTGACTATATGAAGGGTTACATAGTTTTTCTCAAGAGCTTACTATGTGATACTAAGACAAATCTCCATCACGTACGATGATTAATGAAACAGGAGCAATTAGCGATCAGTATAGCCTGCGCTGGCAAACTTTGGATCCATTATGAGGGATTTCCTTAGATTACACCTGAGTGAATAAAGTTCATCATATTGGCAGGAGTGAAGGATGCAATGGCTAGACATTTAATACTGTTACGAGTGAGATCATGACCCAGTTACTGCTCAGAGTTTACACACGGAGTGCTTAAAGGTCGGGAGATACCTCACCGGCTGCATCATTAAACTCTAAGGTTGTCTCAATCCCACATTCATCTATCAAGTTTCAAGAGGAGCAGTATTATTTTGGACCACAGGAAGGGCTCGATATTCATGAGAAACTTCGCCATGCATTGCTAATGGTGTATTTGTCTTGCTGTTATAAATGGGTTAGATCTGAGTGTAAGGTTATCAAGGGAAGCCACATCATATGCTTCTAGAGATTAGACCAACCACTTGGGCTGGACGGTAGAGCGACGGTCTCGCTTCATACAGGTCGGCGTTCAATCCCCGACCGTCCAAGTAGTTGGGGAACCATTCCTTCCCCTCCCATTCCCAAATCCTTATCCTGATCCCTTCCAAGTGCTATAAAGTCGTGATGGCTTGGCGCTTTCCCTTGATAATTCCAAATTCTAGAGATTAGTTCTGGCCTGACTGCCGCCTGAGGCGCCGTAGCTGGGAGGATATTACTCACCTTACTTGAGGCTGCGTGGAGACAATGGTAAGTTGTTTAAGCTGCACTGCGCTGTGCATTCATTGTGGTGATCTCTGTGGACCAGGCGGGAGGTTCTTCAGTGGGGTTAACGTATTAGAAATTAGTGTAAGGAGCTCAGGTACAGTAGTTTATTATATGACACATTGGTAATGATTTCGTAAGATGCAAGACGCGGACAGGGAACTTTTATTGCTTTGCTGGCGAGGTTTGTGAGGTACGCCCCCCCTCCCTCCCTGAATCGCTGGTCTCGGTGAACCTTAATGCACATATCTAAACATAATCCACAAATGAGGGAGGGAATTATCAGGGCAAAGCGCCAAGCCGTTAGACTATATAGCACTGGGAAGGGGTCAGGATAAGGATTTGGGATGGGACAGGAGGGGAAGGAATGGTGCCAAACCACTTGGACGGTTGGAGATTGAACGCCGACCTGCATGAAGCGAGACCGTCGCTCTACCGTCCAGCCCAAGTGGTCAAAAATGAACAAGAAAACGTAAGAGTCTCCAAAGGCTCCAAAGAACGTAAATTAGTCCAGGAGGCCAATGGTAATCCTGAATGATTAGTTGATGTAGTCAGTGTGGACGGAGTACCTGGAGGAGGCCTCAGCACGCTCCCTCGGCGCCCCAAGGATCAGTAAGGTGGTATAATGTCTGAGGAGCCAGAGTTTCCCTTCAGTAGGAGGCCTGGGCATATGCGTGTGGGTCCAAGGCGGACTGTCAGTGTCTGGACTTGCAGGATCTTACATGAGGGTGCAACGTTTGAGGCTCCAGATAAGTGAGCAGCCCGGGCACAGTGCCTGTGGAGTGTAACAAGTGCCAGGGTGGTGCCACGCTGTATTGTGTGTGTGTAGAAGCGGCGGTGACTGGGCGGTGCCACACAACAACAACAGCAACAACAGATAGAGCAACAGCGCCACAAACATCAACAAGCAGCACCACCATGAATCAACAGTGTGCTGCGTCCTCTGTCACTCTGGTAAAGGCCATGTTTGCTTGCTCGATCACGGCTCGGCCTGGACACTCCCTGGCCAACAAAAGAGCTGATTTAGGGGAAGGACTCGGGGCGAAGCGTTACAATAGGACCTTCGAGGCCATCTCCCGTGTACACAACAAACGGCTCATGATGCTTTTTTTAAGAATGATGAATTATAATACTTGTAGGCAGGAGTGTGTGTGTACTCGCCTATTTGTACTCTTGTAGGTGAGTACATACACACACACAAAGAAGACCTGGACAAGCTGCAGGAATGGTCGAACAAATGGTTGTTAAAGTTTAACCCAAGCAAATGTAATGTAATGAAGATAGGTGTAGGGAGCAGGAGACCAGATACAAGGTATCATTTGGGAGATGAAATACTTAAAAAGAGTCAGAGAGAGAGAAAGACCTGGGGGTTGATATCACGCCAGATCTGTCCCCTGAAGCTCATATCAAGAGGATAACATCAGCAGCATATGCCAGGTTGGCTAACATAAGAACGGCCTTTAGAAACGTGTGTAAGGAATCTTTCAGAACATTATATACCACATATGTCAGACCAGTCCTAGAGTATGCGGCTCCAGCATGGAGTCCCTATCTAGTCAAGCATAAGACTAAACTGGAAAAGGTTCAAAAGTTTGCCACCAGACTAGTACCCGAACTAAGAGGTATGAGCTACGAGGAGAGACTACGGGAATTAAACCTCACGTCACTGGGAGACAGAAGAGTTAGAGGGGACATGATCAATACATACAAGATTCTCAGAGGAATTTATAGGGTAGGTAAAGACAGACTTTTTAACACAAGGGGCACACGCACTAGGGGACACAGGTGGAAATTGAGTGCCCAAATGAGCCATAGAGACGTTAGAAAGAATTTTTTCAGTGTCAGTAGTAGATAAATGGAATGCATTAGGAAGTGATGTGGTGGAGGCTGACTCCATACACAGGTTCAAGTATAGATATGATAAGAGACCAGTAGGCTCAGGAACCTGTACATTAGTTGATTGATTGTTGAGAGGCGGGCCCAAAGAGCCAGAGCTCAACCTCCGCAAGCACAAATAGGTGAGTACACACTCGCACATCATTCAGAAACTTAAGTGAGGAGGCTTTTAGGGCGCTTTACACTGCCTACGTGAGACCAGTCTTAGAGTATGCCGCCCCATCATGGAGTCCCCACCTGAAGAAACACACAAGGAAACTGGAGAAGGTTCAGAAGTTTACGACGAGGCTTGTCCCAGAGTTACAACGGATCGTATATGAAGAGCATCTGAAGGAACTGAACATTACGACATTAGAAAGAAAGAAGGGAGAGGGGGGATATGATAGGAACGTATAAAATACGCAGGGGAATTGACAAAGTGGAAATAGACGAAATGTTCACACGGAATATGAACAGAAGGAGGGGACATGGGTGGAAACTCAGATGAGTTACCACAGCGGCTGACTCTGTGTCAGGTGGTGTGGTGACACTGAGCCTTCGTGTGTCCCGTGTTATGTATCAGCCGACCGTCCGGGGCAGTGTTGGGGCGCCTCAGACTACGTAGTCGGGAGCAAGTAAGGAGGATGGCAAGGAGCAAGTGTGAAGGAATGGGAATGTTTACTCGCCCTTCTCTTTTCCAGGTATTCCTTCGCTCTGTTTTTTTTCGCGCTGCCTTCCCTCCTTCCCTTCCTCCTTCCTCCCTCCTCTCCCTCTGCTCTGCCCTCCCTCTGCCTTCCCTGCCTTCCTGCCTTCCCTTGCCCTGCTTTCCCTAATCAAGAAAGGACCATCTCTACACCTGCCATCTGCTGTGAGTGTCTAAGGTTTATGCTTGTCAACGTGGGGATCGACGCAGTATATTGTAGCACTGTCCTGACGTAACCTACCTAAGAGTTGAATGATTCTTCGTATAAGATCTGAATTCCGTCCTTATCGTTGATGTTATCGTGTTTACGTCTACCTGAAGTGTTACGTCCACCAGCTGGACCTTCTATAGTGAATTGTTGTAGTTGTCTTGCATTCATGTCATGCGTCCCCACGGTCTCCCATCCTCTGGTAGATTTGTTATGTTACACTGGTTGGAAGGAACTTCAGAAGCCATTTGAGTGACCAAACTTGTAGCTGATGTAGTTGATCTTGCAGCATGTAAAGGAGTGGGTTGTTACCTCGGGAACCCTTAAGGTCTGGGCCCTGTCACACCCCGACACCCAAGATCACCTTAGGTGTATCTTCTTCCTTCTTCCACCTCCGAAGTTCTATTCCATTCATCCCAACCTCCTTTATCATCCCACTTTCTTCTCCCATGCACGCCTCTACTCTTTCCGTAAAGCACTAATATTTACCCAACCTCTTTTCTGTTCCTTCCCTTCTCTTTCTATCTCGTCCTCTTCCTCTTCCCTTGATAACACCTCCCCACCCACGCCTCCCTCCCACGCCTAGTCCTCCACAGGTGTACACAGCACCGTGACGGACCAGCGGGATGATGTAAGACTGCTGTTAAGTTCTCACCAGAGGAAGTAATGTTAAGGTGTTCCTGGCGACGAACTTCTCTCTGTGTTAAGGGGAAGGAAAACGGAAAAAACAGCTCATTCATGGGTATACAGTTACGTAGGTAGATATGTGGATAGATGCATATTGTAAATAGATGCGAGAGATTATAGAAGGGAGTGATTGTCGAAGGACGAGAAAGAGGGAGGAATAGGGAGGAAGAAGGGAGGAGAGAAGAAGGGAAGGAAGAGACGCACCTTGACCTAAAAGTTTGGATCAACTTTCCCTAAAATTAAAAATCCACTTCTTTAAAGCTTCCCCTTCACTCATGCGAGAGATTGTTTCCCTGAAGCTCTCAAGCTTGAAACTCCTCCAGGAAAATATCCTGCGACTAACAGACGGATCTATTGAATATTAAAGACTCCTAAGTTATATAAATTTTACCAACTATATATTCCTCCATGGTAACTAGAGGGGAGGAGGGGGGGGGGGGTAGAATGATAACAGAGAGAGAGAGAGAGAGAGAGAGAGAGAGAGAGAGAGAGAGAGAGAGAGAGAGAGAGGGGGTGGGGAAGGAAGGCAACGAGAAATAATATTTACGTTTCACAAATATTAAAATTGAATTGAAGTATCAGGGGAAAACGCCAAGCCATTATGACTATATAGCACTGGGAAGGGATCAGGATAAGGACTAGGGATGGGACGGGGGGATGGAATGGTGCCTCAACCACTTGGACGTTCGGGGATTGAACGCCGACCTGCACGAAGTAACCTTTAATATTAGGTAATGTATATACTTATGGGTTTGTGAGCTAACTCGTTTGAGAGAAGGTGATTTACTAGGTAATTGTTGTCGTATATGAGGCTGTGAACGTGATGTATACAGGACCGTCTTTCTCCTTTCCCAGCTGGAAGAGGGAGGTCTTACTCTCTCTCTCAGGTGTCAGATGGTTGGGAATAGAATGCTGTTATAGTTTTTTATTTTCTGTTTTATTTTGGAGATGCTATGGTTCTCGCTGTTTATATGTTGTGTTTATGTACTTGTCTCATAAGAGCACGTAGTGATAGGAGTTGCTGCCTCACTGGTCCCTCAATGTGTGGTTACTGCTACCTTAAACTTTTGTTCACAATCTATGTGAGTTTCTCTGGAAAGGCATTCACATCTTTATATAAAAAATTATCATTCATATTTGATATCTGC
>WNGS01164858.1:36935697-36993713 GCA_020271785.1 Procambarus virginalis
TTTTTTTGGGGGGGACTAAGACTTAAATTAGCTAACAGAGATCAAAAGCATGAATTGAACTGAAGTACAAAACCATGACAATAATTACATGTTGAATGGAACAGCAGAAATTGCAACAGAACAACAGATAGTAATGTTAACTAAATAAATAGACGGGCTACAATTTGCTTAAAATTTATACATGGCAGATATCAGCAGTTTTACAAGTTATTATTAATCAGTACAAGTTAATAATCCTTAATCCTTGATGTTCGATAATAGCAAGACATAGGTTGACATTTAGGAGGTAAGGTATGTTACATGGAGTTGATTAGGTAGTACGTAGTGATTAGGTAGTTTTTCTCCTAAACTGGTTGAGAGAGGGGCAGTCTTTGACGTGATTAGGGAGGTCATTCCACATTTGGGGTCCCTAGATTTGTAGAGCATTTATAGTTTGGTTAAATCACACTCTTGGAATATCAAACAGATTTTGTTTCTAGCGTGGTACCCATGGTTGTGGTTACCTTACCTTGAGGTGCTTCCGGGGCTTATCGTCCCCGCGCCCGGTCATCGACCAGGCCTCCTGGTGCTGGACTGATCAACCAGGCTGTTGGACGCGGGACAGTGTCGGTTTCTGCAGAATATTTTAAGAGTTTTCTGGTATTATTCACGGAGTCTATACGAGAACAGAACGGGATTAGATGGGTGATGTTCTTGGTTCTCGACTCTCAGTCGGTGCAACCCGGTTCGATCTCCGAGCGGGAAAAAATGGTTGGGCATGTGGTACCCATGGGTTCTGTTAAAACCTTCTAGGAAGCGTTTAAGGTCAGAACACAACAAGTGGGATATGCAGATGATGTTCTAATACAAGCTCCCACCTTGGGAAAAATTGAACAGTCCATTGAACTCCTCGGAAGGAAGTGTATTGAGCTCGGTTTCACTCTCTCCACAAACAAGACGAAGGCATACTCCCATCACAAGCGGAGAGCAAATGAAGAACTGCAAATTAATGGTGTAACACTTGAATGGGTTGACCACTATCGGTATCTTGGCGTCACTGTCGGCTCTAACAAGGGGAAGAAAGAGGAGCTCAATCAACTCATAGGAACATGCAAAAGTCGACTCAGGGCACTGAAAGCTATGACCTGGAATGGACATGGAGCCTCTATTGCCGTGCTAAAAATGATGTACACAGCCTATGTGCGCTCCGTCATAGACTATGCCGCACCAGTTCTGTGCACCTACTCCCAAAGCGATATGAAAAGGCTTGAAAGCATTCAAAATGAAGCCATGACAATCATTCTTGGAGTTCCAAGAACTGCCAAAACGTCTAATCTACGAGAGGAGTTGTCCCTCTGTGCTCTGTGCTACTTTAAAAGAAGCAAAAAATGGCATCACAGATCAAGGTAAGGTAAGGTAAGTCCCTTCCCAGTGTTAAAAGCAGAATTCAGGAGCTGAATGCTAAGCTTGCAATTAGGATCGCCAGAGATCCCCATTACAATGATATTGCTAAGAAAAAACTGAGCTCTGTGCTACTTTCAGGGGGAAACAGGAGAAGCAAAAAATGGCATCACAGATCAGTCTGCTACCTCGAAGAGCTTCACCTGCTTGAGCAAGCCCGTGAGCTCCTGCCTGTAGAGAGGTTACCTCCCTGGGAGGATGACTCATGCAAGATCATCATCAATGAAATGGCGATGAAAAAATCCAACATGTTACCACAAGAAATGAGGCACAAGTATCTCGAGGAAATTTATAAAGAAGCCGGAGATGAACTAGATCAAATCTACACTGACGGGTCATCTAATCCTGTCAATGGCAGGGCTGGTGCAGGATACACGGTAATCAAGGATAATACTTTCCAACGCAGAAATGAAGAAAAAGCACGTATTGAGAACTATGCCTCTTCAACGCAAGCAGAGCTAACTGCCATTGTTATGGCGCTAAAGTTTCTTGAACGGAACACTAATGGTGCAGTGATTTGCACCGATTCAAAAGCAGCACTACAAAGCCTAAGTAAAAATCAGGCAGAAAATCTTGCAATAGTCGCTGAAATTAAAGAGCTGTGAGAGTTCTTACCAATCAGGGAAGAGTCATCAAGTTTCTGTGGATCCCCTCCCATGTTGGGATATGTGGGAATGAACGAGCAGATGTGCTGGCTGCTGAAGGCGCTGAAGGAGACCATATTGAATACTTCATACCCAAGACTCTACTACAAATTAGAGGTATTGTCAGGCAACATCACCGTGACAAGGTAACTGAGGAAAGGAGGATAGAAGCACAAACCAGTGAATCTGTACGATGGTACAACATGGTTGCAGCTGGCAATCCCAATCATTATGGCCGAAGAGGAGGAGGACGAGGGAGAGAATCAGTAATAGCGAGAATCCGTCTTGGATACAGATATCCATGGAGATATGGAATGGAAACAACAGTTGAGCAGCGAAGTTGCAGAATCTGTGGTGAGAGTGATGGACACCGCCTTGACCACTACCTGAGAGAATGTGAACACCTGAGAGACATCAGAAATGTGTAGATTAATAAACCCCACATTGTTTGAGTTAGGAAAACACTATCTGTCAAATATTGATACTGTTCTTAAAAGATTTCCCCATTTTGCACCCGCAAGATAACGTAAGCTTTTAAGGGTTGATAGATGTTAATCTTCTTGTTTGAGGAGCTGTTCACTTGAGACAGTTAAGCAAGTCCCAGCTGTGTCTGGGTACAAGTGACAGGATGAACAACCCAGCGGGTTTTCTTCCTATTGGGGAGTGTTGTACATGCTGCTATGGCGGTGTGTCCACTCACAAGATGAGTGGCGCTGCCCAATAAACTCGCCCCTCGGGGCAAAATTTAAAATTTAAAAAAATTAGCTGCGTTATGTCTTCAGACTCCGTTATTATCTTATATTTTGAAGACCACGAGAAGCTGAACTATGAACTCTTCCATAGATAATAATTCATTATCATAATTCGCTTTGTAGGGGACAGGCAGCCTGACCCCAATGTCCTTTAGAGTTATATCGAGGTCCCTTCCCGTGACCGAACTACTGACCATAATACAACCCCACAACAGTTGCCTAGCTCCTGGGTACCATTACGGGCTCGCTATAGTCCGTGCTACTGGGAACTTTTTGTTCCCAGTAGATGAATCTTAAACAACAACAACAACAACATCCCGGGTACCTATTTGCTGCTAGATGAAAGAAAACGTGGCCAATTATTTTTCCCGCCTGGGATACGAACCAAGATACCCGACTGTGAGTCGAGAACGTATCCAACTGTAGTGCTTTGTGAAGGGGATAATTACCTTTGCCTCAATAACAGGTAATTATCGCTAACAAGTACTAAGACAAGGTTGGCAACGGGACAGTGTCGGTTTCTGCAGAATATTTTAAGAGTTTTCTGGTATTATTCACGGAGTCTATACGAGAAGAGAACGGGATTAGATGGGTGATGTTCTTGGTTCTCGACTCTCAGTTGGTGCAACCCCGGTTCGATCTCCGAGCGGGAAAAAAATGGTTGGGCATGTTCTCTTTCACTTAGTGCCGCTGTTCACCTAGCATTAAATAAGTACCCAAGAGTTAGGCAACTGTTGTGGGTTATATCCTGGGGAGGGACCTCGATACAAGCCTAAAGTGTATACATACACAGGCTGCCTGATCCAACGAGGAAACGAATTATTCTAAATTCGGATAAAAAAATTTATTTAAGTAATCAATACACATTATCCTCTTGTTTCCCCTCATTTGAGCAATATTCCATTATATTTACCTGAAGTATAATTTACCTGAATTTACCCTAGGACCTTAGACACTAGTGGCCTGGACGAGGACAGGAAGCCGTCGGCTTGTAAAAGGTCCCCCCCGTTGCCCCTTGATGATCTTTTCCAGTTGTATTTTAAAACTTATCAAGTTTTTGGGCATTTACGGCTTCGGTGGGCAGGAGGTTTCATGGGTTTATAACCCTGTGGGTGAAAAGGCATCTCCTGTTCTCAGTCCTACATTGTGGCTTGTTTATTTATTTATATACAAGAAGGTATATTGGGTTTGTGAGGATAGCATGGTAATTACAATCTTGTAAAGCCACTAGTACGCGCAGCATTTCGGGCAGGTCCTTAATCTAACAGATAATTTTAAGTTGGTAAATTCTAGCAGAATTTTATCAAATAATAACAGGTACATTGCAAGAAAAAAAAATGAGATGAGAGAGATTTGTAGGTACTGTATATTAAGGACATCGGTCGCTCTGATTGATTGCATTGAGAGCTTGATTGGTAATTTAACAAAGATTAATAGGCACAAAACAGCATATTGATAGCACATACAAGAAGACAGCAATGACCAAAATGGTAAAGTTGTTTGGAAAATGATAAAATTGTACATAAAGATTGAGAGATTGGGTAGCACTAGATACAGTGATATAGATATAGATTTTAAAACACAAGGTGAACTATGAAGATGAACTATGAAGATAAAACTATGAAGATGAAATTAGGTACTTTTTAGTTTTATTTTTGAATGAGGCAAAAGTTGGACAGCATTTCAATTCATTAGGGAGTGAGTTCCATAGACCAGGTCCCTTTATTTGCATAGTGTTTACACAGATTAAGTTTGACTCAGGGGATGTCAAAGAGATATTTATTTCTGGTGTGGTGATAATGGGTCCTATTACATCTGTCCAGGGAGAGTATCAGAGCAGGGTTTGCATCTAAGAACAGGGTTTTGTAAATGTAATTGACACAAGAGAATGTGTGGAGTGAGTCTATGTTTAGCATGTTTAGGGATTTAAACAAAGGGGCTGAGTGTTGTCTGAAAGCAGAGTTTGTTATTATTCTGATAGCAGATTTTTGCTGGGTGATGCTGGACTTGAGGTGGTTTGCAGTGGTTGAACCCCATGCACAGATACCATAATTAAGATAGGAATAGATTAGTGCATAATATAGTGAGATGAGAAAAGAGTTAGTTAGTTTAGTTCATTTATTATGCACCAGAGTTAGGTATATAATATCTGATTTTGGAGAGTATGCCAACTGTTTTAGATACTTTCTTAGTTATGTGTTGTATGTGGGTGCTGAAGTTAGAGTCTCTTGTCTAGGAATAGGCCAAGAAACTGACCCTTCTGTTGGGTAATCCTTATTGACAGGCTTCACCTAGTTCCAAATTACTTTGGTCGTGAGAATCACTCCAATGCAAGAAAGGTACCCATCTCCCGATGGGTCCTCACCAAAATTTGTATAGCTAAAGGTTTGAAGGCGTTTGGGCTTAAGGCTGTATGTGCCGAGGGCACTTTAGTTGGGGGGCATTATATAATAAGGTTTCAAGCAAACACCGTCATAAAACCTAATGTTTATTTACAGAACTTGCTTACTAATATATAGGTTGCTTACATTATTCTATGACTGATGTTAGAAAAGCTAATATCGCATTAGAGAGACATCAGGATGCCTTAATTGACCGATCACATGGTTCACTTGCAGCCAATCCTGCATTAACACTTTCTTAGACAGTAAATGACAAACGGCTTTCCTAACACTGCTGGTTGCAAGGGAAATACAGGAATTCCTTCTGAATACTTAGAGAATCAATATAATGGCATGCACAATCACCACAGTAATGACCTGTCAAGCTGACAGTCAACATAACATATAAATATATCTAAATGTGTTGTGTGTGTAACATACATTCACTGACAGGATGAACAATCATAAGCTTAGTTCATTTATTATATGCCCCATACCCATCCTGTGGGCAGTAGTGGAAAGGGTCACATAGGCACATAATAATAATACAGTAATAATACAGTAATAATAATAATAATAATAATAATAATAATAATAATTAATAATAATAATAATAATAATCTAAATACAAGAAGGTACAATGTGTTGGTGAGATTACATAATATTAGTATTTTTACATTCATGCAAAGCCACTAACACGCATAGTGCTTCGGGCAGGTCCTTAATCAGTCCTTTTCGATCCGGGTCCTTATTAGGCAAGATGAAAAAAAGGTACACTGTAGCATGGTTACATATATCAACAAATAAGTACAATATAAGTTGACAGCAATGATTACACTGGTAAGGATATATGTATTAAGTACTAATATTGGGGAAGTGGGTACTGTAGTACAAGATGAAGTTTGAAGCACAAGGTAGGAAACTATGAGGATGAAATTAGATACTCTTTAGTTTTACTTTTGAATAGGGAATAGGTTGGACAATTTTTTATTTCATCAGGGGGAGAGTTCCAAAGACTGGGTCCTTTTATTTGCATGGAGTATTTTCAGATTTAGTTTGACTTTTGGGATATCAAAGATATATTTATTTCTGGTGTTGTGCTCATGGGTTCTATTACACCTGTCAAGGAAACGTTTCAGATCAAGATTAGCATTTAGGAACAAGGTTTTGTACATGTAAATAGCACATGAGAATGTGTGGAGCGAGTATGTTTAGCATGTTAAGGGGCCCAGTAATCAAAAAAATATTCAAATTGTGAAAACTACTAATAAATGTTTAACAAAATTCCAACTTATTGGCTTCAGCATCATGAAAGTTTCATCCCAATATTGATTTTAGACATGTTTTTAAAAAGAAGAACAGCTCCTATTAACTGGAACTGATGGATAATGCAGTAATAAAGAGATGCACCTGTCCAACGCTCAAAGAAGTAGATAGTAAGAAGTGTTCACAAAGTGGATATGCACTTGGTGCCCTTATAGCATTGCCGAGTAATACATAATAAAACAAATAATAATAAGCACGTTATTATGCTCTATTTTGTTATATATCATATAAATACAATGACCAATGTTAATATCTTATTTTCACCAGTGTCCACAAATTTATTTTTTTAGGGGAGATTTTTTTTCTCTTCCTTTGTTTATTACCTGATTTTGTTGTAATCTTAACATCCTGTAGAGTGCATACCCGTCCTTAACTACGTAAAGATAGAATGTTTTTAACAAATACATCAGCCACAACTGGCAAAACCTGGTACTTGCATTTTTTTTTTTTTTGGGGGGAGGGGGGTGATTTTTCAGATTTCAAACCATTTTCTTTGCCTCTTTAGGTTGTTTTGATGATTAGGAACCAGATTAGGGCTATTACTTATATAAAGTATACATACATCCCCTAAATCATTATAATTATCCCTGTATCTTGTTTTTCTTGGGTGGGGGGTATTTTTTCTTTACTTCATTTCAACACATTGACCAACAACTCGCATATTCGAGTACGAATGCCAAACACTTTATTAAAACATACCAGTAAATTAATGAATTAGAACTACCTTACACATTGCTGATAACTTCAACTTCAATTATCTTTACAACTAGAGTTTCAACTTTGAGTCGGCATCAAAAATCCAGTTTGACCGATTCTCACCATTTTTACATAAAATGGGCAAAGCTGTCTGTTCTACAAGCCTATTTGACTGTTCTTTCATAAACCTTAAATGTTGGTTTATGTATGTATACCAAAAAATATTTTTTGGTATACAATTTGGTGCATATATCAAATGCCATATTGACTTTTTTACAGTAAACTATACTGAATCATATAACAAAAATGAAGATCGTATGCTCTTGAGAGCCTAATAACACCAAATGAAAAATTTGCGATATTTAATGCTCATTTGAAAATCTTAAATTTTCAACACTTACATAATTATTTAATTTTTCACGTTACGTTGGTGATTATTTAGACAAAGTTGGAGCATGTGCCTAGTAGATTATGTACAAAAAATTTGAAAGCATTTGAGCAAGGTGCAAAATTTAATTTCCTGGCTCCTTTAGGGAATTAAACAATAGGGTAGTGTGTTGTCTGAAGAGCGCATTACAGTTCCGTTACCAGATTTTTGCCGAGTGATTATGGGCTCTAGGCAATTTGCAGTGGTCAAATCCCATGCACAGGTACCGTATGCAAGAGGTATAAATTACCTCAGTGCAATGAGAAGATTGTGTGAGGGAACAATTTATGTTGGAAAGTATACCAACCATTTAAGACTTTTGGTTGTGTTATGTGGGTGCTGAAGTTCAGTTTTGTCTATGTATAGGCTATGTATAACTTTCCCCCTATTTTTATTGAAAAGGTTAACATTGTGTACCTGAAGTCAAATTTGATTTGGCAATTTACTACCAAATAAAATATAGTACATTAGGCCTTATCTATGTTTAGCGAGTTTGTTGGTAGACATCCACGAGTGGACCAATTCATTATTGACAATATTATTTGGCGAGTTTGGGTCGAGGTCAGAATAGACAGGTAGTATCGTCAGCAAATATTATAGGTTTAAGAATATTACACGTATTTAGCAAATCATTGATGTATATAAGAAATAGAGGGCCTAAGATGCTGCCCTGTGGCATTCCTACTGTCAATGGTAGATAGGGAGGTTAAGTTATTGATGGCTACATAATGGTGCATCACCAAGACAGAACTAATAATCCAGAGCTAGGCCTCAGATACCATGGTGAAGTTCAAGAGGTAGTAATGGTTTACAATATCAAAGGCCTTTCTCATGCCAATGAAGAGGCCAATTGGGAACTTCATTCTGACAAGGGTTTTATAGGTTATATTAAGCAGCCTAATAATGGCATTGGCATCCATTTAATAAAAAAAAGGTACGAAACGGGTAGGGATTTCATAAGGTCAAGTTTTTCAAAGTAGAAATAGAGCAGTCTGTAAATGATTTTTCAAATATTTTTGAAAGCCTTGGTAGATTTGACACTGGTCTAATTTAGGTCAGCTGTCTTGCCTCTTATGAAATGGCATAAAGCCTTCTTTTAGGATATCGGGAAAAATACGACAGATTTGTTTGATAGCAGTGCTATGGGTAGAGCAGGGGGCCAACACTCTAAAATACCAAAGACTTTCACTAGTGTTCCCAGCTTTGGTTTTAAGCAACTGAATTATGAATGTCTGTCGGGCTGACTGTCAAGATGAGTAGTGATAGGATAGCTGCTGATATGTAGTAACATCTGTCTGGGGTCTAATTTACTGGCAAGGTTAACACTAATTTATGAAAAGCATCTATTTAATTCAGTTGCAATTTCCAATTCTGTTGCAAGTGTGTAACCATCTTTGGAGGTTTATCTATTTGTAACTAGATTGTTATCTAGGTATCCAAGGATAGACCACCTTTAGTGTTCACCTGACAATACAAGATTTCAGACTTGGGCAAAATTGTTTAATTAATTTAGTCAAAATCTACACATGTGCTGGGACTTTCAGGCTATGCACTAGGAGTGAATACAGTCAGAACTTAAGAAAAGCATTCTCTGCCACATGTGGGATAGTACAAAATGAAGCAAAGAATGGCATTGAGCAAGGCAAGTTTATAGCAGTAGAAGGAAAAATTTAACATGAAAGCAAGAGAGGCAAAGGTAATAGCAAGTTTCCAGTAAGCTCTTAAAATGAAACGCTTACCCATTTTGTTTTCCTGATAAGGCATTTCTTGAAGTTTCAGAGGTAAAGGTCACCCTTTCCTCACCAACCCAGGTAGATTAAAGTGCAGAAAGATCACCTTTTAGTATGGCAAGTGGATGCAAGTCAGTCTACCAGAATTTAACAACAAAAAATTGCACACTTTTTTGGATGCATTTGGTCCAAGGAGAATATGGAGGAGAAAGTGACAAGGACATGCCAGAAGAGTAGTCTTCTGGCTTATATGCAAGCAGATTTTCTTTATTCCAGGCAGATGATTGATGTAGACTTTAAATTCTGTACCCACCGTACAAGTGTTAAATATTGGGCAGCAAGGACAAGGGTGTACAGCAGCTGTGGCCACAAAATTGCCAAGATGCAGATGGTAGAATATAAGAAAAGAAAAATTGCCTAGAGGGTCTTCCTAGTTTGGTAAGGAGGCAGAGATGGTGGCAGGGACAGGACAATGCACGAGACACGCAATGAGGAAGCGAGATTTTGGTCCAGAGAAAGAATCTCTTCAATCTGTGGCAGCCATCAAAAGGTAGCACCAAGCTGGGAAGACCAGCACCATCTGTATTATTAAAGATAATCTAAATATTAAAGACTATACAAGAAAGAACAAGATACAAACATACAAGAGGGTGGGTCGAGAAAGATGGTGTGCAGTTTGCGAGTTGTAACGAAGCCTACAACTTTGCCAACATTCACAGAACATACTACTGGGCAGATTTCCAAACTACCTTTTTTTTTTTAAGGGGGAGGGGGAAGTGTGAAACAGAAAAAGTAAAATGGCCTTGGCTGCAAGTTTGACAACTCCAATGTGGTTGAGAAGCTACCAAAATTTCATTGGGTGATGTCTGGTAGAAATAAAGAAGCATTTTATTTCTGGCACATTTCAGATAATTTAATAGAGGTAGACAAGGCACAAGGGCAGAACCAGAATACAGCACACCATTACTCATGTGATCAGGATATTACACTATCAGAATTTTTTTCCTTTAGCAACATTTTAATAGAATTATTTCCCCTCAGCAAGGGCAAGTTTATATTCAAAAGTAAAGAGTTTATTAATGAATTATGGCAACAAGCCAAGTCTAGGATGCCACTGTCAATATTCTATTGATAAATGCCCAAACAGCAAGTTGTATACTAAACCACACTAGGTTGCAGCTGTGCATCTGGGAACCAGCTATAATCTGTGCATAATGTAGAGCAACAGCATCATTTGGATTGATGGCAGATTGGTTGAACTGTAGGTGCATACATGGTGTTGTTGGTTCAGCATATTTCCAAGCATTGTCCCACACCTAGAATGAAGTCAACTTTGTATGAAAATGCAGGTATTAAGTACAGGTACAGTATATTTTAAACCTCACTAAAGGGAATGGTTTATGCAAGACTTTAGCAACTTTTATGAACTTCATTTCTTGATTAAGACAAAATGCATTTGTACAGTGGTAATTTTGAAGCACACCATTTAACCTTACCAGGTACTGGGTGTGTGTGTTTAAGGAGAAGGCTGGGAAAAAAGTTGCATAGTCAAGAGTAAACAACTTTAGTAATAACTAAGCCAGTCTGGCAAGTCATATGGAAGGGATACCACCTTTACTGGATATCAATAGACATCTACACAGGAGGCAGAGTCTTATAGCAGGTACTATTAAGAAAATAGCATCAAAATATTTTAACAAAGCAAGTTGCCAAACTGAAATTTGAAAACAATCGAGCCACATCAATCTTTGATATTTGTAGATGTTCAGTAACCCATTTCCCATCTTGGTAGGAAAAATATTAAGAGGGTAGTCTACTCTCTAGGCCTATGAATTTAAACCAATATTGAATAGCCAATTTTAGGGCATTTCGAAAATATAAAATTGGCAAGTCATATGGACAATAATACACTGAACTTTGAATCAAGAAAGGTAGGGAGGGGAAAAGAAAAAAAAAAAAAAGAAGCTAGTTTTATATAAATTAGAATAAACTTCTAAGTCTAGGATTTCATCCTTTAGCTTCAAGGACCAAATCAAAGATCCAGTATAACAAACTGAAAAGACCAAGTGCAGTTAAACATCAGGGATAATCTAGAACCAACTTTGCTTAGAGAAAAAATTTCTTTTAAAAGTTTTCTTTATCCCAGAGAGATATACCAAAGGGTTGTTAGTGCACAACCCGACTACAATATTAAAACTTGTGAAAGACTAAGAAATTTGTATTAAATTCAGCCTTGACTATTACAACATACCTGTAGGTAGCCATGTATGGCACAGAAACTACTAATTTTTGTAAAAAATTGTAGAGAAGTTGTGTTCAACATACCTTTTCACAGAAGTTCTGGGCAGTCTTATAGATTTTTTAAATGTTTGACAGGTAGAATTTACGGGGCAGTAATTTGTCAAGCAGCTTCCTTTAGTTGGGCAATCGCCCGTCATATTCAACCACCTGAAATTGTTGGTCCAATTGTCTGTGCAAGTGACATCGTCAGCACACGCAGTAAACCAAAGCTCACAATCGATGGCACACAGAGGGACTCCCCAGTATCTTTCCCGCCGCCACGAGCGATTTTCCTGCAGGAACATTTTTTTTAACGTTGCAAAGGAACTAGCGAGCCAAATCTTTTACAAGTCTAGACAAATTTATTTCTTGGTAAAAAAAAAAAAACATGCAAAATTAAGCCACTATGCCATTTAAATGCTCAAGGGAAGTCACTTTCAGAATACCGAAATAAAAACCTTTATAAAATAGCCTTGTTTAAGTTTTTCACAATGTTAAATTTAATAATTACAAATTTGTTAACATGTTTAAGTTATTAAAACAATGCAGAAACCCTAGGTAAATAAGAGTTCTTTAAAATATAGAATTTAGACGTTCTGCAATACTTACCGACACGACCCAGGGGCCAACATTGGGTGAACATTCGTAAAAGCAGTGATCGAGCATGAAATGCCGTTTACATTCTGAGGACATGGACTTCACTCCAGAACAGTGGTCATAATTGAAGTTGTAAGGACTAGACGCGTGAATAAGTCTAGTAGTATTCTCTGTACAGCAGGATCTATTCTTCCACTGAAGACACTAAAAAATTCAAATATAATAAAAAGGCATTTACTGTTAAGCAATTTATCATTTATGTAGAAAAGAAATAGAGGTGAATACTGACAAAAGCCGTTTACAGCTACAAGCCTATTTTTGAAGGCTTTAGATTTTTTTTAATATACTGTAGCGACAATATTGTCCATTAAAAATTAAGACGTTAAAAGAAACTATCCATACCGTAGTAAACAGACTGCCTTCTGGTCCTGGTGCACTTTGTGATGTTAGAATCTATACAAGTGTTTATTAGAGTATCCACATCTCTCGACTTCTGAGCCATGGTCATAGGCATGACCAACGTTAAGCAGAACATTCTGGGACAAAGATAAAAACCAGGTAAAGTCACTATTGAAGTTTCTGGAATAGCTTGTCAAGGACAAACTAGTAATGATGTCTATACACCTCACACAGGATACAAAATCAACTAAAATAAACTTTTTAGTATAGCAAATGACTAAGTGCAGTACATGTCTCACACTCTCCGGAGCACATTACCAAGGTCCGAGCACAATGCCAGTGCTTTACTTTAAAGTAGATGACAAATACCAGAATTCAAGTTATCCTAACTAGTGTATATTCAAGACCTTTATTTACACCTTAGTGCAAAAGTTCAATTATTTTAAGTTTTTTTTTAACCTAGTAATAGTTATAGACTTCCTAGGTAGTATACCAAACTTTTAAGCCTTCAGATTTTAAAAGTGAATTTTGCTTTCAATTAAAGTAGACAAATTATGTTCTTTTCAACAGCAAGGATCTAAGGTTTATACTTTACCATAGGAACATTTGTTAGTCAAAGTTATAGCAAAGTTCACCAAGTTAACATCAATTTTTTGGCACACTTTAAAGATTGTTTGGTAGAGAAATAGTTTAATCAATAGTTCACAGCATCAATATTTGCTAACATTCTTGGGGGAACTAAGACAACCGAATAAATAAATGGTCAGTTGAGGTTTGTGCATGTATATGTGTATACATATATATGTACATGTATGTATGAGAGTGTGTACATGTGTATACAACATTGATAATTTTGTAACTAGCGTCAAACATTGTTATTTGCTTAGCTAAACGAACTAGAGGGTTCAGTTCCTGAACCGATCATGTGCCTCTGTATCCTTTACACCACCGCCCACGGGGTGGGTATGGGGTGCATAATAAAGAAAGAAATTGATTGAATTGAGGTTTAGACCATAAATGCACGATTCAAGAAGTGGATAAAAGTAGTCAACGATTGGGAACATCATGATTTAATTAACAGTATAGAACCGCTTCACTCAAGTTCTCATAGTACTTTATTTGAAGTCTGAAAATTATATGGGAAAGTTGTGGCAGTGTGAGGTGCAAAGTTTAATGGCAATACTTGCCATGTTGGAGAACGGATTTTCAAAGTCTGGAGAAAAAGAGTAACCGTAGACAAGCCGCCGGCTTCTGGCCATGTCGAGACCACTAGAGATGGCCGCTCCCTCGGGAAGTCCTTTCTGCACACAAAGTTTCCTCCAAACTAATAATATACAACCAATTGTATCGCCAGACACCCGCGGACAACATATACCCTGCAACGAACCTCAAAGACATCAAGCAGTTTGAAACCACAAACTCCCCGCCGCCTTTCATTACCTGACGAAGGTCAGGGAGTGTGACGGAGAGCTGCCATCATTGACACCGGTGGTGTAGAGGTGGACACCGGTAGCGTAGAGGTGGACACCGGTGGTGTAGAGGTGGACGGGAGAGTGACAGTGGGCCCGTGGTGGGGAGCCCTCGTCGCCTCGCTGTCTCGCTCACTCAAGCTTCGAACACACTATGGTCGGCCTCGAGAGGGGGTCAAGTCGTATAAGGTCAATAGTATATAAGGTCGTGTATAAGGTCAAGTCGTCTACTGCAATTTCGGATACCGGGCTAGACACAACTTCCTTCACTGAGAAATTGTACATACAAACCATTTTGTTCGTATATGCGCTGGTTGTGTTCGCTGCTGTTCTCGTCTGAATAAATACATGACACTTCATCATATAATTAGCGCTTCCATTAACAATGCTTAGCACACTGTTTTGTATATTTTGTTAACAAAGCGCTCTCGTATCAGAGAAGGGAAGGGAGAGAATCTCAGGGGGAAAAGAGCTGGAACGTACGGTTATGTTACGTTGTGGGTAGATTAGATACAGTGTTTTGTTAGTTTCATATTATTTAGTATCCTGGATACAGCAGAGTTGTAGACGTTGAGACGGGGCTGGGAGCAGAGCTGAGTGTGCCGGAGTCGCGGAGCTCTATGTGGGAGAGCGTTGTAGCTGGATTGGGAATTGTGAGTGTCTGAACTCGGGGAACGAGANGAGCGGACAGCACGCTGGACTTGTGATCCTGTGGTCCAGGGTTCGATCCCAGGCGCCGGCGAGAAACAATGGGCAGAGTTTCTTTCACCCTATGCCCCTGTTACCTAGCGTAAAATAGGTCCCTGGGTGCTAGTCAGCTGTCACGGGCTGCTTCCTGGGGTGGAGGCCTGGTCCAGGGCCGGGCCGCGGGGACAATAAAGCCCCGAAATCATCTCAAGATAACCTCAAGAAGATATCCCGTACTGATGATCAACAAGCGGCACGCAATGAATGAGGAGGTTGTGGAAGCCACCTCCATCCACAACTTTAGGCCAGACTCGTCAAAGAATTCGAACGAGAGAAACGTTGCTTTATAAGACAATAGGAACAGAGGAGTACCGGAAGGCGGGGCATGGTGAGATAGTTCTCACCTCCCTGTAGTCACTCTCAGGTAAGCACCATTATCACCATCACTACCACGGTCGCCACCATCGTCGTCACCATAACTACCACCGAAACTATTAGTATTGCCACAACTACCACTATCACACAACCACCATTACCACCACCAACAATTAACAATATGCTATCACTGGCAAGTCACTCCATCAACAGTCACATAGTATATGGCAACACGTCAATTATTTAGCGACAGTGTTCATTAGATGGCCATATTGGCGGTGAGCATCACTGGGCACACGGACATCAATTCTCACCCCATATATGTGGGCTTCAACCCGTCCTCTCAAACCCCCCGACTCGGTATCAATTGAGTAACCGCGCCAGCTGGAGAAGTTGATGGACAAATGCCTCTTTTCCAGCTAATTCCCACTTCTGCAACGGTCCCAGTTGACTCACCTTGGGAGAATATCTTGCTGTACAGTCCTCGGATGCTGTATGCTACATATTAATTTGCGAATATACCAAAAAGAGCGAGTAAAGATGCACATAAAAGTTCAACACACGTTCACCCTTCCCTTAGAACGTCAACTCGCCCGTCAGAGAGAGTCGTACAGGACCCGACGACCATTGCCACAGGGCTGTGATGGATCCGGGAAATACCTCATGATTCAGAGGATATGCAATCGTGTTTCGTAGTGAGCTGTATCAAGCATCGGTATGCTAATGAAGGTACAAGTTCCTGGAGATTTTCCTTGTACGCCTGGCAGCGCATGCGTTTGCTTTCCCTTTCAATCGCAATTGCAGGAGATGTCGTTGTCGTTTGGTGGAACTGCTCGCTAAATCACGTATATACAAATGTCAGGGGAAAGTTTCTTTTATTGTGTCAGGTTATTTCTGGTGATGCATGTGATTTGTGTTGTGGGGAGCGGTGAGGTGGAGGTGGAGGAGGCAGGCGAGGTGGAGGAGGGAAGCGAGGTGGAGGAATACAGTGGAGGCGCGGAGGCGAGCCTTGGGAAGTGGGTAATGGGGGAGAAACAGCAGTGGCGGATGACGCAAGTTTTCTGCCCCTCGCCTGCCATGCGGCCCCCAGCTAGGGCCTCCACCTCCACTATGGACTCCACCTCCACCAGGCACTTCACCTCCACTAGGGACACCACCTCAACTAGGGCACTCCACCTCCACTAGGGACTCCACCTCCACCAGGCACTTCACCTCCACTAGGGACACCACCTCAACTAGGGCACTCCACCTCCACTAGGGACTCCACCTCCACCAGGCACTTCACCTCCACTAGGGACTCCACCTCCACTAGGGACTCCACCTCCACTAGGGGACTCCACCTCCACTAGGGACTCCACCTCCACTAGGGACTCCACCTCCACTAGGGGACTCCACCTCCACTAGGGACTCCACCTCCACTAGGGACTCCACCTCCACTAGGGACTCCACCTCCACTAGGGGACTCCACCTCCACTAGGGACTCCACCTCCACTAGGGACTCCACCTCCACTAGGGGACTCCACCTCAACTAGGGCACTCCACCTCCACTAGGGACTCCACCTCCACCAGGCACTTCACTCCACTAGGGACTCCACCTCCACTAGGGACTCCACCTCCACTAGGGGACTCCACCTCCACTAGGGGACTCCACCTCCACTAGGGACTCCACCTCCACCAGGCACTCCACCTCCACTAGGCACTCCATCTCCACTAGGGACTCCACCTCCACCAGGCACTCCACCTCCACCAGGCACTTCACCTCCACTAGGGATTCCACCTCCGCCTCCTTGCAATGACCTTGCAATGATTTCGGGGCTCAACTTTCCCACGGCCCGGTCCTCGACCAGGCCTCCTGGTTGCTGGACTGGTCAACCAGGCTGTTGGACGCGGCTGCTCGCAGCCTGACGTATGAATCACATTCTGTTTGATCAGTATCCTTTGGAGATGTTTGTCACGTTCTCTCTTGAACACTGTGAGGGGTCGGCCAGTTATTCCCCTTATGTGTAGTGGAAGCGCTTCTACTACACCTTCCACTAGGGACTCCACCTCCACCAGGTACTCCACCCCTTCCAGGGACTCCACCTCCACCAGGTACTCCACCCCTTCCAGGGACTCCACCTCCACCAGGTACTCCACCCCTTCCAGGGACTCCACCTCCACCACGTACTCCACCCCTTCCAGGGACTCCACCTCCACCAGGTACTCCACCCCTTCCAGGGACTCCACCTCCACCACGTACTCCACCCCTTCCAGGGACTCCACCTCCACCAGGTACTCCACCCCTTCCAGGGACTCCACCTCCACCACGTACTCCACCCCTTCCAGGGACTCCACCTCCACCAGGTACTCCACCCCTTCCAGGGACTCCACCTCCACCTCCACAAGGTACTCCACCTGTGAACTGTCCTGCAAAAAACGTAGCTTTTCGCTCCTAAGCGTTACCCAAGGCCACAAAATTGTCGTACTAGAAAATAGAAGCGGCTTGCGAAAGTGACGTTCTGTCCCGTTTTCTGTTTTAGGGCCTCTGGTAGGTTAGGAGACGACACTTTACATTAACCGTTTTCTTGACGTTGCGAAACCTGAGGAGGACGGGCTGCCGCACCCCCTACCACCAAGCACTAATGTAGAGTGGATAGCTATACACAACAACGACAAGCTCAGCACACGGCAATAGTGAGCGGGGTACGAAGATCTCACTACAGGGGGAATGATGTTTTCAGTAAATAATAATAATAATAATAATAATAATAATAATAATAATAATAATAATAATAATAATAATAATAATTTTATTATTATTATTATTATTATTATTATTTTATTATTATTATTATTATTATTATTATTATTATTATTATGAAAATCCACTAAAATTATACCGCCTGCGTCAAATCCGTCATCAAAACCCAGCTGCGATTCATCAGTGCTTCGTTAGAGATGGCATGATTAAAGTGAGAAAGACTTCAGTAGGTAAAATGTTTACAATTACTAATGAGGATAACCTCAACACTTTCCTCACCCAATGTGGTTTGTCTCACCTTATTATCCCTCTCAATGAGTCAACATAATTAACCCCCCATGTCACCTAGTGCAGGCTAGGTATCCTAATGTCTCTTTGTTTCACTTTTTAAATTAATTTTTAATTTACTTTTTACTAGTCTTTTTATTGGATTTAATTAATTGAGTGCATTAATATTTCTTTAGGTCTTATTAATTATACGATCATAACTAAACTATTTATAGTTAATAATCATTAGCTTAAATTTGCCTATGTTTATTATTCAACTTTTTTCTTGATTTCATTTATTACCTATGTTGGCTAGCCTCGCCATACTCCCTTACTCCATTGTACCCCTGGCTTTGCCTGTGTCTCAAAATGCAAATTATTACTTACAGTGTACCTGAGAGTACTTGTAAGCAATCTACCTCATTTTTCATTTTTTGATCATTTTGTGTTTGTTTTGTATAGTCTTGTTTATACATTTTTTTTCCCTTTTTTATCAAAATTCTATTTTGTAATTGCCATTCTTGCCTTGTTTTCCTACAACCAGCCTTTTATGCAGACAAGTATAGACCCTGAACTAAACCTCTTATCCACTATCTATGACAATCATCACTTTAATTATCAAAATTGCAGATATTTTACATCCCATAATGTAAACAATGTATTAACACATAATCACAATATCTCTGTAATCAACTTGAACGTTAGATCTCTAGGTAAACACTTCGATGATGTTAGTGCCATGATTGAAACTATTGACAACAAATTCTCTTTTATTATGCGTACTGAAACGTGGTTAAAAGAGGATACTACTCAACTCCTTAACATGCCTAACTACTCAGCAATTCACAACTTTCGTCAAATTCAGAGAGGTGGTGGTACTGCTCTTTACTACCACCAAGAACATGCTTAAAAGTAATTAGAACTAGAGACTGCTGTGGGAAGTATATCTTCGCCAGTTTCAGAGTCAAGGGTGCTGAGTCTGTCCTGTCTGTGGGTGCAGTCTATAGAATTCCTAACACTGATGTGTCCGAATTCAACTCAAACCTTAGAAATCTATTACTAGATAACAGACTGAACAAAAACCATCTTATTATCGCAGGGGACTTTAATATTGACCTCTGCGAGCCTGAACACCCTACTGCTGTTAGCTTCCTCAACTGTATGAATTCCTGCTTCCTCATACCCTTAATCACTAGACCTACTAGAATCACTGATAGTACTGCCACGACTCTAGATCACATCTGCACCAACATAACCTCTCCGCTTACTTCAGGTATAATCACCGATAGCACTACAGACCATTACCCTACATTTCTCTTATTTAACATTAACAAACCACCTCTAGAGACAAGGGAGTTAAGCTTTAGGCTGCACAATGAAACTGCTATAGGCAATTTTATAACTGCTGGTGCTAATGTCAACTGGGAGTCCGAGTTAGGTAACATAGGGGACATCAACCTAGCAGTGCAATCTTTTCTTCAAAAAACTCTTAGCCTTTATAACACCCACTGTCCTATGCTAACGAAACAAGTCACAACCAAAAGGCTGAACAATCCTTGGCTTACAAAGGGAATACTTAAATCCATTAATAAAAAACATGACCTTGAGAAGAAGTATAGGTTAGGAACCGTCTCCAAAGAATTCTCAAAGAATTACTCGTTATTGCTATCTAAAATAATTAGACGAGCCAAAACTAAATACTACGAAGATAAATTTACCCAAATAAAGAGCAACATTTAAAAAAACTTAGAGCACACTTTCACAAATATTGGGATCAAAGAAGATTTTAAATAACAAACCAACACTCCTGTCTAATAACGATGGTCAGCTTTCAGCCTCTGATTCTGCTATTGAGTTCAATAGGTTCTTCTCTTCCATTGGGTCATCCCTTGCAAAGGATATTCCATCTTCCATTACTGATGTTAAGGACTATCTTACAGGTAACTATCCACAGTCTCTGTACCTAAAGCCTACAAATTCCACTGATGTTAATGAGATAATCCTTTCCCTTAAAACCAAGTCTAGTGCCCTTGAGGCGATACCAACTTTAATTTACAAAAAAGCCTCCAGATCTTTAGCCCCTGCTATTGCATTGCTCTTCAACAAGTCACTTGAACTCCAAACCTTTCCAGATATTCTAAAAAAAAGCGAGAGTAACCCCTGTCCACAGATGTGGTGATCTCACAGATGTTAACAACTACAGACCTATATCAATCCTGCCTAACTTGTCAAAATATTTGAAAAACTAATCTACAAGCAGCTTTACTCTTATCTAGCCAAACACAATATACTTAGCTCTTGTCAATATGGCTTCAGACCCAAAAAAAAGCACTAACGATGCACTTATTAGTATGATTAACTTGATTCATGCAGCTCTTGATAAAATTGAGTTCCCTGTTGGGTTATTTGTGGACCTGCGTAAGGCTTTTGACACTGTCAACCACCAAAACCTTCTTCTTAAATTACATCATTATGGAGTCAGAGGTCACTCCCTGCAATACCTCAAATCCTACCTTACTGACAGGCTCCAGTATGTTTCTGTGAATAATTCAATTCCTCCCACCCTACCCATCAACATTGGTGTCCCTCAGGGCAGCATACTTGGCCCTCTCCTCTTTCTCATCTACATTAATGACCTTCCAAATGCCTCCCAACACCTCAAACCAATTCTATTTGCTGACGACACAACCTTCATTTACTCCAGTCCTGACCCCTTTGCTCTAAATGCCACAGTAAATACAGAGCTAAATAAAGTCCATCTTTGGCTAACTGCCAACAAACTCACCCTTAACTTGACAAAACTTTCTATATTCTGTTTGGCAATAAATCCTCTAATCAAATAAATCTCAGGATAAACAATACCCAAATTTGTAACAAAATAGATGGCAAATTCCTTGGCGTTCTCATTGATCACAAGCTGAATTTCCAGGGATACATTCTAAATATATCAAAAAAAGTTTCAAAAACTGTTGGCATTCTTTCTAAGATCAGATATTATGTACCTCGCCCTGCCATGGTGACGCTCTATTACTCCCTCATCTATCCATATCTCAACTATGGTATTTGTGCTTGGGGTTCTACTACCCCAAAATCATTTCCGTCCTCTAATTACTCAACACAAAGCTGCTATTAGGACAATATCCAACTCTGGCCCCAGACATCACTCGGTACCCCTACTCAAATCTCTGAATATGTTAGATATTAAGTCACTGCACATTCTCTCATGTCTATTATACGTATATAAAACGCTGAACTGTAATGCCAATCCTGACCTCAAAAGCTTCATTGAAGGTTGTAACAGAACCCATGAGCACCACACCAGAAACAAATACAGTTTTGATATTCCAAGAGTACGACTTAATCAAACTAGAAATGCTCTACAAATCAAGGGACCCAGAATGTGGAATGGCCTTCCCAATCATGTTAAAGACTGTACCTCTGGTAACAGAGTCCATTTCATGTGGTCACCATCTCATGTTGGCCTCCGAATGCATGATAGAGCTGATAAGTTAGCCAAAGAATCTGCCTTTAAAGGAGCCGTTGAGTTTAACCTTGGATTGTCAATGAGCAATCTGAGAGCAGCAGTACACCGAGGACTTCAACAAGATCTTGTAGATCTGAGGCAAAGTGAAATTGACACCAGTAATTCCATCTATCATCATACTATCATGCAAGAGGAGCCACACATCTATGGATCATCCAATAAAATCAGCAGACTTCTAGATGTTACTACTGCTCGGCTTAGACTCGGTTATAAGTATCTCTGGGAATTCTCATTATCTGCTGATGTAGACCTGACCAAATGTAAACTGTGTCAACAAAATTATTCCCACACCCTCCGTCACTATGTGATGGAGTGCGAAAACATACGTAAATTTAGAGACAATTCTATAACCAATGTTCCAGCGATGTGTAAATATTTCATTCAAAATGATCTGCTACCAGAAATTTTAGCCAAATATCCCCAGTTTGCTAACTGTAGGTAGTAACTAAGTGATTGTAACCTATCCACCGCTGCCCACTGGATGGGGGGCGGTGTGCAGGACAAACATCAATTGTGACACTACCTCTCCACATATGTCAGTTGCTTAATTTAGAACCTGTACTTGAGGTCGATCTCGAACCCATTGTTGATGTGACGACTTATATTGAATTTTGTAACTAGCTCATCAAGATTGTAGCTTGTTTAGCTAAATGAATTGTGGGGTTCAGTCCCAGAGCCCATTATGTGCCTCTGTAACCCTTTCCACTACCGCCCACAAGATGGGTATGGGGTGCATAATAAATGAACTAAACTAACTCTCTCAACCAGTTTAAGATAAAAACTAAGCACTACCTAATAAATTCCCTGTAACCTACCTTACTCCTATATTGTCAACCCATGTCTGTTTTTGTAATCAACTTTGTTTGTCGACCTAATTGTATTTGTGCTGTTGTTTCTGCCATGTTCCCCCCTTTTTTATTTTTATTTTTATTTGTTCTCAACACATTTTATACTTTAATCTCAATTAGTATTAAGTTTTAATCCTTAATGTTTTTCCTGCCCGAAACGCTTTGCGTAATAGTGGCTTTAGGCATTGTATGTACTAGCTCTATCTATAAATTTATCAATTTTTGTAAAACCTCTTGTATGTATGTACTTTACCTGAATAAACATTTATTTATTATTATTTTATATGTGAGCGCGAACCTTCGACCTCGGTATTGCCAGTTGACCAGACCACACACTAGAAGGTGAAGGGAAGACGACGTTTCGGTCCGTCCTGGACCATTCTCAATCGACTTGAGAATGATCCAGGACGGACCGAAACGTCGTCGTCCCTTCACCTTCTAGTGTGTGGTCTGGTCAACATACTTTAGCCACGTTATTGTGACTCATCGCCTGCATAAGAGCTAATTTGCACTGAATCATGGAAATACTATATTATCATTATTTTTTACCAGTTTCTATAAAATTCCTCTCAAATAATGTTTTTTTCACGCTAATGTGATGTCTATGCGTGTGTTATTAATAGTAATATTAATATTTTATTTAGATAAAAGTACATACAAACAAAATTACAAGCAGAATGTTGGATTTCTAGATAGAGCTGCTAGGATATACTATGCCTGAAGCCATTAATACGCACAGCATTATAGGCAAGATGTGTGGGGGGATGGGGGGGGGGGGAACTAAGACTTAAAACTAACAGAGATCAAAAGCATGAATTGAACTGAAGTAGAAAACCATGACAATAATTACATGTTGAATGGAACAGCAGAAATTGCAACAGAACAACAGATAGTAATGTTAACTAAATAAATAGACGGGCTACAATTTGCTTAAAATTTATACATGGCAGATATCAGCAGTTTTACAAGTTATTATTAATCAGTACAAGTTAATAATCCTTAATCCTTGATGTTCGATAATAGCAAGACATAGGTTGACATTTAGGAGGTAAGGTAGGTTACATGGAGTTGATTAGGTAGTACGTAGTTGATTAGGTAGTTTTTCTCCTAAACTGGTTGAGAGAGAGGCAGTCTTTGACGTGATTAGGGAGGTCATTCCACATTTGGGATCCCTAGATTTGTAGAGCATTTATAGTTTGGTTAAATCACACTCTTGGAATATCAAACAGATTTTTGTTTCTAGCGTGGTAACCATGGGTTGTGGTACCCATGGGCTGTGGTACCCATGGGTTGTGGTACCCATGGGTTGTGGTACCCATGGGATCTGTTACAACCTTCTAGGAAGCGTTTAAGGTCAGATTAGCTGCTTTATGTCTTCACACTCCGTTATTATCTGATATTTTGAAGACCACGAGAAGCTGAATTATTAACTCTTCCATAGATAATAATTCATTATCATAATTCGCTTTATAGGGGACAGGCAGCCTGATCCCAATGTCCTTTAGAGTTATATCGAGGTCCCTTCCCGTGACCGAACTACTGACCATAATACAACCCCCACAACAGTTGCCTAGCTCCTGGGTACCACAGTTACAGCCCCGCTCCTGTGCCATTACGGGCTCACGTCTATAGTCCGTGCTACTGGGAACTTTTTGTTCCCAGTAGCTGAATCTTAAACAACAACAATAGTCTCCGTGGTGTAGTGGTAAGACACTCGCCTGGCGTTCCGCGAGCGCTATGTCATGGGTTCGTATCCTGGCCGGGGAGGATTTACTGGGCGCAAATCCTTAACTGTAGCCTCTGTTTAACGCAACAGTAAAATGTGTACTTGGATGAAAAACGATTCTTCGCGGCAGGGGATTGTTTTCCAGGGACCTGCCCGAAACGCTACGCGTACTAGTGGCTGTACAAGAATGTAACAACTCTTGTATATATCTCAAAAAAAAAAAAAAAAAAAAAAAAAAAAAAAAAAAAAAAAACATCCCGGGTACCTATTTGTTGCTAGATGAAAGAAAACGTGGCCAATTATTTATCCCGCCTGGGATACGAACCAAGATACCCGACTGTGAATCGAGAACGTAGCCAACTGTGAAGGGGATAATTACCTTTGCCTCAATAACAGGTAATTATCGCTAGGAAGTACTAAGACAAGGTTGGCAACGGATCAGTGTCGGTTTCTGCAGAATATTTTAAGAGTTTTCTGGTATTATTCACGGAGTCTATACGAGAACAGAACGGGATTAGATGGGTGATGTTCTTGGTTCTTGACTCTCAGTCGGTGCAACCCCGTTCGATCTCCGGGCGGGATAAAAATGGTTGGGCATGTTTCCTTTCACTTAATGCCGCTGTTCACCTAGTATTAAATAAGTACCCAAGAGTTAGGCAACTGTTGTGGGTTATATCCTGGGGAGGGACCTCGATACAAGCCTAAAGTGTATACATACACAGGCTGCCTGACCCAACGAGGAAACGAATTATTCTAAATTGGATAAAAAATTTATTTAAGTAATCAATACACATTATCCTCTTGTTTCCCCTCATTTGAGCAATATTCCATTATATTTACCTGAAGTATAATTTACCTGAATTTACCCTAGGACCTTAGACACTAGTGGCCTGGACGAGGACAGAAGCCGTCGGCTTGTAAAAGGTCCCCCCCGTTGCCCCTTGATGATCTTTTCCAGTTGTATTTTAAAACTTATCAAGTTTTTGGGCATTTACGGCTTCGGTGGGCAGGAGGTTTCATGGGTTTATAACCCTGTGGGTGAAAAGGCATCTCCTGTTCTCAGTCCTACATTGTGGCTTGTTTATTTATTTATATACAAGAAGGTATATTGGGTTTGTGAGGATAGCATGGTAATTACAATCTTGTAAAGCCACTAGTACGCGCAGCATTTCGGGCAGTCCTTAATCTAACAGATAATTTTAAGTTGGTAAATTCTAGCAGAATTTTATCAAATAATAACAGGTACATTGCAAGAAAAAAATGAGATGAGAGAGATTTGTAGGTACTGTATATTAAGGACATCGGTCGCTCTGATTGATTGCATTGAGAGCTTGATTGGTAATTTAACAAAGATTAATAGGCACAAACAGCATATTGATAGCACATACAAGAAGACAGCAATGACCAAAATGGTAAAGTTGTTTGGAAAATGGTAAAATTGTACATAAAGATTGGGAGATTGGGTAGCACTAGATACAGTGATATAGATATAGATTTTAAAACACAAGGTGAACTATGAAGATGAACTATGAAGATAAAACTATGAAGATGAAATTAGGTACTTTTAGTTTTGTTTTTGAATGAGGCAAAAGTTGGACAGCATTTCAATTCATTAGGGAGTGAGTTCCATAGACCAGGTCCCTTTATTTGCAGTGTTTACACAGATTAAGTTTGACTCAGGGGATGTCAGAGATATTTATTTCTGGTGTGGTGATAATGGGTCCTATTACATCTGTCCAGGGAGTTTCAGAGCAGGGTTTGCATTTAAGAACAGGGTTTTGTAAATGTAATTGACACAAGAGAATGTGTGGAGTGAGTCTATGTTTAGCATGTTTAGGATTTAAACAAAGGGGCTAAGTGTTGTCTGAAAGCAGAGTTTGTTATTATTCTGATAGCAGATTTTTGCTGGGTGATGCTGGACTTGAGGTGGTTTGCAGTGGTTGAACCCCATGCACAGATACCATAATTAAGATAGGAATAGATTAGTGCATAATATAGTGAGATGAGAACAGAGTTAGTTAGTTTAGTTCATTTATTATGCACCAGAGTTAGGTTTATAATATCTGATTTTGGAGAGTATGCCAACTGTTTTAGATACTTTCTTAGTTATGTGTTGTATGTGGGTGCTGAAGTTAGAGTCTCTTGTCTAGGAATAGGCCAAGAAACTGACCCTTCTGTTGGGTAATCCTTATTGACAGGCTTCACCTAGTTCCAAATTACTTTGGTCGTGAGAATCACTCCAATGCAAGAAAGGTACCCATCTCCCGATGGGTCCTCACCAAATTTGTATAGCTGAGGTTTGAAGGCGTTTGGGCTTGGGGCTGTATGTGCCGAGGGCACTTTAGTTGGGGGGCATTATATAATAAGGTTTCAAGCAAACACCGTCATAACACCTAATGTTTATTTACAGAACTTGCTTACTAATATATAGGTTGCTTACATTATTCTATGACTGATGTTAGAAAAGCTAATATCGCATTAGAGAGACATCAGGATGCCCTTAATTGACCATCACATGGTTCACTTGCAGCCAATCCTGCATTAACACTTTCTTAGACAGTAAATGACAAACGGCTTTCCTAACACTGCTGGTTGCAAGGGAATACAGGAATTCCTTCTGAATACTTAGAGAATCAATATATGGCATGCACATCACCACAGTAATGACCTGTCAAGCTGACAGTCAACATAACATATAAATATATCTAAATGTGTTGTGTGTGTAACATACATTCACTGACAGGATGAACAATCATAAGCTTAGTTCATTTATTATATGCCCCATACCATCCTGTGGGCAGTAGTGGAAAGGGTCACATAGGCACATAATAATACAGTAATAATATATAATAATAATAATAATAATTATATAATAATAATAATAATAATCTAAATACAAGAAGGTACAATGTTTGGTGAGATTACATAATATTAGTTTTTTACATTATGCAAAGCCACTAACACGCATAGTGCTTCGGGCAGGTCCTTAATCAGTCCTTTTCGATCCGGGTCCTTATTAGGCAAGATGAAAAAAAGGTACACTGTAGCATGGTTACATATATCAACAAATAAGTACAATATAGTTGACAGCAATGATTACACTGGTAAGGAATATGTATTAAGTACTAATATTGGGGAAGTGGTACTGTAGTACAGATGAAGTTTGAAGCAACAAGGTAGGAAACTATGAGGAAGAGAAATTAGATACTCTTGGTTTTACTTTTGAATAGGGAATAGGTTGNTTTTTCTATATAAAAACAAACTTGAAATTATTTTGAAATTTATAAAAATAACACTTCAAAGAATGGTAAATAATATTTTTGTTCAATTTTCATTGTGAACTTGGTGGATGGGGCTAGATTATTTTCGAATGTGTTCAGACTGGTATTTTTAGCCCATACATAAAACACATCGAAAGAACAATATGGATAAGACTCGTGTTAGAATCATTGATCTCACTCTTTGTATCGTATTCAGTAACACACCATATACAGTACAGAAAGGGGAATAGGGAATTATCAATGGAAAGCGCCAAGCCATTACGACTATATAGTACTGGAAAGGGGTCAGGATAAAGATTAGGGATGAGACGGAGGAAAGAAATTGTGCCCAACCATTTGGATGATCGGGGATTGAACGCCGACCTGCATGAAGCGAGACTGTCGCTCTACCGTCCGACCCAAGTGGTTGGGCACAGAGTACAGGAGAAACCGTGTTGTTCTCAAACGCGTCTTCCCTTCTAATATCATAAGTAATCAAAAGAGGAGCGGGTTGGGGTATTTGACCCACTGCTGTACCTGCTGACGGCCGCACCGTGGTCCTCGGAACAACAACATGTAATGATCGCACCAACACTAACACACCCGCGGGGGAGAACGCTGCCTTTAGCACTGTAAACGCAGAAACCAAAGCATTTCGAACTGTCGTTTCGTACGATAGCTTAATTCATTCACATACAATCATTGAGATAATCTACGATAATCTCCGAGAACACGATAATCAGTGTCGTTGTGGCCGGAGAGGTCACGGGTGTGATGAAGCTCTTGGTCCCCAGCGTTACGAGAACGAAAGCCTGGGAGAGAAAGTCCAGTATTCCCCGTGTGGGTGAGTATTATGTGGAGATATTGAGGGAGATGTTGAGAGAGATAAGACAATACAATGATGGGGCGGAAAGCCCTTCATAGGTTTTTTCCCCATGTGTGTTCTGTGCTCCAGCAGGTACAGTACTAGAGCTGGCAGGGTGAGGGTGCTAGGCACGGTGTGGTTTTACTGATGTCTGTGGTTATGTTGTGATTTTCTGCCTCAGTCTCTATATTTATATCTCTTCTGTGTCTCTTTCATAAAAACCATGGACGTATTTACCTGAATTTACCTGATGGCTGACGTTGCTAGTGGCCGGCCTCGACGAGGACCGGAATTAGCTAGATGACCATGTGTTAGGTCTCCCATTATTACTGCGGATTTTTAAAATGGTCTCTAACGACCTGAAAGCACCAGTTTAAAAGCCTGTGATTTGTTAAGATCTGAAACCTACATTTATGGGCAGCACCAAACGTCCACCAGACTGTGTGACACAGTGATTGTCAGAATCAGATTGGGTTACCGTTACCTGTGGCAGGTGGCTACAGGTGACGGATCTCCCAATCCTGAGCACTCCAGGTGCAGACTCTGTGAGCAGGAACTACGGCACGATCTCCCACACTACATCACTGAATGCCCAGTTATTAGACCTTTCAGACCAGTTGGTATGAGGTACCTGGAGCTTTGCAATTACTTTATTCACTCTCGTGTTCTAGAAGATATCCTCATATAGCACCCAAAATTTGCCAGTGCAGACTACTTATCACATGCCTTTGTATGACTAACCATCCTGTGTGATGGAGATTTTTTAGCATCACGTAGCTAAGGTTTGACACACTATACTCCCCTTCATATAGTCTAGGGTAGCTGCACAAATGCAAATATACCTAATGTATTAATAAAAACAAATCCTTCTCTCTTTCTCTCCCATTTTTTTTTTTTTGCTTTAACTAAGACTAGGGTGTATTAGGGTTCTCAAGTGAAGTACCTAGTGAAACTGCAACCAAGAGCTGTTATCCTACCTCAGCTCATTTAAAGCCTGCCTCTAGATTTTTTTGAGCCCGTAGCCATCTGTGTGCCTGAGCCTTCATGTGATCAGTGACCTGATCTCCCGTGTATCAACCTGTTGAGGGAAAAACTTCCAGATGCGAGTCAGCCTAGGAATGAATGATCCCTGATGGAGTGGTGTTCTTGAGAGAGGCAGTTCCAGCATGAGGCTGTTGATGGCTGCGAGCCTTGTGTCACGGGTACCAACCGTATCCACGTCGTTGGGCCAGGTGCGGAACTTTAAGAATGTTGGCCTTGTACATAATAGTAAGTCCACCAACATCACGACGGTGTTACAGGCTCTGATGTTCAGATCATTCCCACCAAACTTGGTCAGGACTAGAGATGAGCTTTTAGGGAGGAACCTGCAGGTGAGGAGTGAGGAACCTGCAGTGAGAAGTGAGGAACCTGCAAGGAGGAGTGAGGAACTGAGGTGAGGAGTGAGGAACTGCAGGTGAGGAGTGAGGAACGGACTACAGGATGAGACGGCCAGCGGACACAACAAAATTACACAAAGTCTAAATAGCAAATAACTGCAGGGATCAACGGGGGACCAGGAGCTGGAGCTCGTCCTGTTCCCCCTGATAAAGGTAACCATAATCACCTAACCACCCTCCCCGCCACCCTTCCCTACACCCCCTGCCACTCCCAGGCTGCTCTGAAAAAGCGACCTCAGCATCGTTAGCGGGATAGAAAGTCAAAATGAATCTGCAGGAGGCGCGCCGTCCCTGACAACATGCAATCTATCCCCAGTAAGTATATCACACTCATCCCCCTCCCCTCTCTATCCCTCATGCCCCCTCTCTATCCCTCCTGCTCCCCTCTCTATCCCTCTGCTCCCCTCTCTATCCCTCCTGCTCCCCTCTCTATCCCCTGCTCCCCCTCTCTATCCCTCCTGCTCCCTCTCTATCCCTCATGCTCCCTCTCTCCTACCTGTGAGCCTAGTGTCCAGCACGTGTTCTAGGTTCCTGGTGATGGGTTAGAGTAGCCTAGGAGATGGGTTCCCACAGGAACCCATTAAGTAAGCAGACCCCAGCTAAATGGGACCTGCAGGAATTGGGTTTGCGCAACACACCCAACAAACGCGAGGGAGCAACACACGCCTTCCAGAACCCCAACAAAACACACAAATAGTGAATCAACTCGTTCTCTCAACTAACACCTTATGACTTTTAAAGCAAATCGCTCATTCATCTAAAATGCGATGTAATAGTTCAAATAAAGCACCGAAATATAGACGTTTTCTGCTTCGGGTTCAGTAGGTTAAGTGGGTTTGTTTGGGCGCGTACGTTCTGGTACGGCAAAATAGTTTTTTTTTTTTTTGACGGTATGTTAAATTAGAGAGAACGGGCTGGTGGGTTAGCGTACGGGGTGGACGGAGGGAAGAGACGGAGGGAAGAGACGGAGGGAAGAGACGGAGGGAAAGGATTGGAGATGGGACGGGGCGACGAGACTGAGGGTGATGGAAGGGGGGGGGGTAAGGAGTGAGAAACTGGTCCACTTTCCATTTCTAGGATGCTTTTGCGCCGGCGAAGATGTCTTCCATGGTCGCGAGGCGTGTGAGTGCTACTCCAGCAGCCTTTCTCTCGCGTGCAGCCAACGATGCTCTCATCTCGCTCCTCGCGGAGATGTCTCCGCGTGTCTTGTTGAAGGGCTTTGCTAGTGGTGGGCTGCCACATCTCTCGTTAGCGTGGGGTCAGACCTCACTCTCCAGGGGGGTTGGTTTTTTGTTTCTACCACAGACGTGGCCACACATTTACAACGCTAAGTAGCATATATACATGTCTTCGGTGCTCGCCTAGTTATCCTTGTGCGGGTGTGAGCTTGGGTCTTTTGGCACCTCTCAACTGTCAATCTGCTGATTTTTTTTCACACACACACACACACACAGGGGTATAGAGTCTTCTATTGGGCTCTATCATATCTATATTTGAAACTGTGTATGGAATCAGTTTCCACCACATCACTGCCTAATGCATTCCGTCTGTTAACTACTCTGACACTGAAAAAGATCTTTCTAACGTCTCTGTGCCTCATTTGGGTACTCAGTTTCCATACAGGTGGAATAATAATGTTATTTATAATATATAATGTATTATTGTATTAATATGATATCATATAATTATTATTACAGTATATAATTATTGTTATAGCGTTATTATTATATTTTTATTTTTATAACTATTATAAAATATAAATACAGTGAAACCAGTTTCCACACAGGTGGAGACTGAGTACCCAAATGAGCCACAGGGACGTTAGAAAGAACGTTTTCAGTGTCAGAGTAGTTAATAAATGGAATGCATTAGGAAGTAATGTGGTGGAGGCTGACTCCATACACAGTTTCAAGTGTAGATATGATAGAGCCCAATAGGCTCAGGGATCTGTGCACCAGTTGATTGACAGTTGAGAGGCGGGACCAAAGAACCAGAGCTCAATCCCCGCGCAAGCACAACTAGGTGCAGGTACACATACCCTGGAAGCAGCCCGTAGTAGCTGTCTAACTCCCAGGTACCTATTTATTGCTAGGTGAACTGAAGCGTCATGGTGAAAGAAACTCTGCCCATTTATTTCCGCCTCCGCCGGGGATTGGTCACCTGACCCTAGGATTACGAATCTCGAGCGCTGTCCACTCAGGCGTCTGACCTCCATGGACAAGGTTAGGGATCTGTTAAACATATAGTTCGGTGATATAATGAACACTCTGCCACAGAAGGTGACCAGGTGTAGCGTGTGGTCAGGTTTCACACCCTAAGGAGCAGTGTGTAAGTCAAGTCTCACCCTCAGGGCCAGTGAGTAAGTTAGATCTCACCTTTGAAGTCACTGCGACTCTCACCCTAAGGGCCAACATTCCAGAGTGTCTTGCAATGCAGTGAAACCTAACCTCATTGTAATATTACAGCTGCTCTCACAACCCTCCAGACGACGAATCATGTGGAACGTTGAATTGACAAATAAAAAAGAGCTTTGTTTTGCATTATATGAGACGACATCCATTTTATAACTTTATAGTTTTTGTTCATAGTTTTTTGTTTGTTATAATGAAAACTCTGGGAATTGGAGTGAAATAGTTCACCTTTAAGGTCTTCCCGAGTAAACTATTATAATTTTTTTATGGTTGAATATTTTCTGCAGAGAAAATATAAGTTTTTGCCTGTGATTGGTTGAGTGTTGCATCAGATGGTGATCGATCACTAACTGGTGGTTGAGTGTTGCAGCAGATGATGATCAATCACTAACTGGTTTAAAAGAGTGGCAGAGGCACGAGACCAACACCTGCCCCCAGTTCTCTACTGGGACCATTGTTCTCAACACAAACATGCTCTTGCAACTCAGAACATGAAAGACTCTTTGACTGGCTGTTTCTAACAAAACTTGAAAATAGAAAACTAGAGAGAATATAAGTCAGAAACTTCATCAAATCTCGAAGTATAAATTCAAGAAACCTGAGACACTCTTCCGCATTGACGTCGCTGCTTTGTTTAGTGATGTTGATAACTTTAAAGTTACCAGTGTGTTTAACTGCGATTATATCTTTCTTTTGGCGTAATTAAGTAACACACCTGCCGTATGTGGAAGGAGATTTAGGATGGTGCTACTCCTTACTTTGAGGTGCTTCTGGGGCTTAGCGTCCCCGCGGCCCGGTCGTCGACCAGGCCTCCTCGAGCACCAGGCCTACTCGAGCACAGGATGAACGCGAAGCACTGTTCGAGAAACGTACGAGCGTAATCAGCTGTGAGTCGCGCAAAGTGTTTACAGGTAAACAAGGAGGTTTGGTGGCTAGATTAACGAGCCAGGTGAGTACGGGCTGCTACCAGAGTATGTGAAGGTCGACCAAACCACACACTAGAAAGTGAAGGGACGACGACTTTTCGGTCGACTTGAGAATGGTCCAGGACGGACCGAAACGTCGTCGTCCCTTTACTTTCTAGTGTGTGGTCTGGTCAATATATCAGCCACGTTATTGTGACTCCTCGTCTGCATATGTGAAGGTCGCTGCTGGTGGCCTGCCCGAGGCGGTGTTCTACAGACGGAGCGCCGTTTCCAACACCCAAGTCTTCAGACCTTATCCTCGGATTATCAGAGCTTATCTTCGGGCCGTCAGACTTTATCCTCGGGTTATCAGACCTTATCATCGGATTATCAGACCTTATCTTCGGGCCGTCAGACTTTATCCTCGGGTTATCAGACCTTATCCTCGGATTATCAGACCTTATCTTCGGGCCGTCAGACTTTATCCTCGGGTTATCAGACCTTATCATCGGGTTTTAATCTCCACACGGAAATTAATATTCTTTAGAGTCCCGGTAGTACAGTCGGGTTTATTCTCGACGCACAATCGAGAATTCCGGGTACGAATCCTGAGCGGGACAGAAGTGGTTGGACACATTTCCTTTCACCTAATGTATCTGTTCATTTAACAGTGAATAGGTACTCAAGAGTTAGTCAGCTTGTGGGCTTGCAACCTGGGCGGGCTCAGTAATTCGTCCTATGGGGGGGGGGACCTCGATAAAAACCAAACGTATATGAATACACTCTGGCTTCCTGTCCCCCGAAACAATGAATTATTATTATTATTATTATATGAAATTTCTGACTATATTTCCAAGATAATAGTGCTGAAAAGCGGTGTTGCACCAATGTTCTGATTGTTGTGATTTCCGATAGCAAATCCTCCCCCCCCCCCACCTTTACTTTCTACATACACCTTGTGTGTGTGTGTGTGTGTAGGGAGGGGGAAGGAGGACTCAGAGGCTGGTGGTACAGCGGACCAGGTGTCCCTCACCCTATACGCCACGCCTGTGAAAAGGGCTCTGATAGGGAAGAACGATTGGGCACTCATCCTTAACTGTTCTGCCCCTGTTCACCCAGCAGGTTTTGGGGAGCGGGTTGTAAATTGACGTGTAGTGGTGACTCAGGAGGTCACGTTCCATGGAAAACTAATTTCTTGAAAGACAAGTAATGTTCACAATTCACAACTGATAACGTTCTAATTGTTCTCGATGAGTGAACATGCCCCGAGGTAGTGAGAACGGGCGAGAACATGTTCTCGATAAGTGAACATGGAGATACAAATCGCAGTTTTAGAAATGTCTTACCCACGTACTGCAAACAATCGCCAGCAGAACCTAAACGCGAAACCTGGCCTAACCGACGCCTAATTACACATAAAATTTAAATATATTGCAACCTTAATTTAGATTTGAGAAAATAGTTTTGAGTAGACAATAAATTTATGAACGTGCTCTTGGGGTCGGCCGCCGCCTGGACGCGTCGCATGAGGACATCAGGGTGCAAGTTACTCCAGCTTCGTAAATGAAGCTTTTATTTAAATGAAGCTTCTTAGTAAGGAGTCATGACCTCCCCCCCCCCCAGCTGGTCACGGCGGTAAAGGGTCAGGTGCCGTGACCATGACCCCCCCCCCCCAGTGTGGTCACGAGGTCCACAGTGAAGGTTCGTGACGAGGGTCGACCTGGTGAGCGCTGGTCCCCTGCACCGGTTCCCCTCCCATACCCACTGTACCCACCATACCCACCGTACCCACCATACCCACCGTACCCACCACAATATCTGATTTATACACAGATTTATTCTTGCGTGACCAACAGTGAGAACACCAGAGTGGCCTTAAGAAGAGCTGTGAGCAGTCTTGGGAGCCAGCCGTACTGCTTCTCCTTGCATCACCGCAATGCCGCTGTTCTATTAGGTGTATTGTTATTATTTACCTGGATTTACCTGAGGGACGCCATCTCTGGTGGCTTCGACAGGGACAAGATACCTTTATCATTTTCTTCCATGATGGGGGGTAATCTTGTTTAAATTCATCCACACACATCGCACATTTTCCCCCTGTTAGTTGTGTTGGTGTGACCCTCCTCCGCCTGATACAGCCTGTTTCCTCCGCCTGATACAGCCTGCTCCCTCCGCCTGATACAGCCTGCTCCCTCCGCCTGATACAGCCTGCTCCCTCCGCCTGATACAGCCTGCTTCCTCCGCCTGATACAGCCTGCTCCCTCCACCTGATACAGCCTGCTTCCTCTGCCTGATACAGCCTGTTCCCTCCACCTGATACAGCCTGTTTCCTCCGCCTGATACAGCCAGTTTCCTCCGTCTGATACAGCCAGTTTCCTCCGCCTGATACAGCCTGTTTCCTCCGCCTGATACAGCCTGTTTCCTCCGCCTGATACAGCCAGTTTCCTCCGCCTGATACAGCCTGTTTCCTCCGCCTGATACAGCCTGTTTCCTCCACCTGATACAGCCTGTTTCCTCCGCCTGATACAGCCAGTTTCCTCCGCCTGATACAGCCAGTTTCCTCCGCCTGATACAGCCAGTTTCCTCCGCCTGATACAGCCAGTTTCCTCCGCCTGATACAGCCTGTTTCCTCCGCCTGATACAGCCTGTTTCCTCCGCCTGATACAGCCTGTTTCCTCCGCATGATACAGCCAGTTTCCTCCACCTGATACAGCCAGTTTCCTCCGCCTGATACAGCCAGTTTCCTCCGCCTGATACAGCCTGTTTCCTCCGCTTGATACAGCCAGTTTCCTCCACCTGATACAGCCAGTTTCCTCCGCCTGATACAGCCTGTTTCCTCCGCTTAATACAGCCAGTTTCCTCCGCCTGATACAGCCTGCTCCCTCCGCCTGATACAGCCTGCTCCCTCCGCCTGATACAGCCTGCTCCCTCCGCCTGATACAGCCTGCTCCCTCCGCCTGATACAGCCTGTTCCCTTCGCCTGATACAGCCTGCTCCCTCCGCCTGATACAGCCTGCTTCCTCCGCCTGATACAGCCTGTTCCCTTCGCCTGATACAGCCTGCTCCCTCCGCCTGATACAGCCTGCTCCCTCCGCCTGATACAGCCTGTTCCCTTCGCCTGATACAGCCTGCTCCCTCCGCCTGATACAGCCTGCTCCCTTCGCCTGATACAGCCTGTTCCCTTCGCCTGATACAGCCTGTTTCCTCCGCCTGATACAGCCTGCTTCCTCCGCCTGATACAGCCTGTTCCCTTCGCCTGATACAGCCTGTTTCCTCCGCCTGATACAGCCTGCTTCCTCCGCCTGATACAGCCTGTTCCCTTCGCCTGATACAGCCTGTTTCCTCCGCCTGATACAGCCTGTTCCCTTCGCCTGATACAGCCTGTTTCCTCCGCCTGATACAGCCTGCTCCCTCCGTCTGATACAGCCTGCTCCCTCCGCCTGACACAGCCTGCTCCCTCCGTCTGACACAGCCTGCTCCCTCCGTCTGATACAGCCTGTTCCCTCCGCCTTACACAGCCTGTTCCCTCCACCTGATACAGCCTGTTCCCTCCACCTGATACAGCCTGTTCCCTCCACCTGATACAGCCTGTTCCCTCCGTCTGACACAGCCTGCTCCCTCCGTCTGACACAGCCTGCTCCCTCCGTCTGATACAGCCTGCTTCCTCCGCCTGATACAGCCTGCTTCCTCCGCCTGATACAGCCTGCTTCCTCCGCCTGATGTAGCCTGCTCTCTCCGCCTGATACAGCCTGCTTCATCCACCTGATACAACCTGCTTCCCCCGCCTGATGTAGCCTGCTTCATCCGCCTGATACAACCTGCTTCCTCCGTCTGATACAGCCTGCTTCCTCCGCCTGATACAGCCTGCTCCCTCCGCCTGATACAGCCTGCTTCCTCCGCCTGATGTAGCCTGCTCCCTCCGCCTGATACAGCCTGCTTCATCCACCTGATACAACCTGCTTCCTCCGCCTGATGTAGCCTGCTTCATCCGCCTGATACAACCTGCTTCCTCCGTCTGATACAGCCTGTTCCCTCCGCCTTACACAGCCTGCTCTCTCGGGGGCTCCCACCACAGCGTGACGTGAGCCCCACTTATTACATGTCTTCACCCCAGCTAGCAGCGAGCTCTCTCGGACTCTCGGTCTCGAAGATGAGTCAGTTGCTTCAAGGCCAGCCGGCCAGCCGGCCAGCCGGTCAGCCGGGTATGAGGCCGTACACCCTTGTCTTTGTGTTGGTTGACCCGCTGCAGGTGACCACCTCTTGACCTGACCTTCCATATAGCGCCTGTCACAACCTGATCTAACCTTGAGACATTTCTCACGGGCCGGCTTGGCCTTAATGACTCGCTCAGCGCCCGACTTGATGTTCTCTCACACGGCGACCTGACCTGACCCGCAGGCACGCCTCGCCTTCCTCACTTCCCTAACTCTCTTATCATGACCTCGCTTGCAACTGTATTTTTTGTGAATGGTATTGAGATGGCAGTTCGGGTGCCGCGGTATTGTATAAGATTATACAATATGCAATATTATTATGCAATATTTCATCTTCCAGTCTTTCATATATGCGTACTTAAACAAACTTGACAAGTAGTTTGTAGTCTTTAGACTTTACATTGACATCGTTAAGACTTACTGTATGAAGCTGCACAGACTCCACCTGTCCCCAGGCAACGCTCACACAGACGCCACCTGTCCGCAGGCAACGCTCACACAGACGCCACCTGTCCGCAGGCAACGCTCACACAGACGCTACCTGTCCTCAGGCAACGTAGGCTTAAGACGCATTCAAATTCAACGTTGTACTGGGCATTAAGCAGTTTTTTTTCCAAACATGACTTAATATTGCTGTAGATTAAAATATTACATTTGATTAGGCGTAGATTAGGTTAGGTGTAAATTAGGTTAAATGTAGGTTAGGCTAGGCGTAGGTTAGGCTAGGCTAGGCATAGGTTGGGTTAGGATTGGAATTTACGCTCTGTTAGCGATGGTAACTTTTTCTAAACCGGATAAATGTGTGATAAACTTGGCTTTCATAATTTGTGTATCGGAACTCGCTCTATTTTATCTACAAACTCTGAATTTATTTATAGCTGAATCATCTTACTAAAGCATGTGTTGGTCACAGCATTGGGCAGTAGAGTGTATAATTAGAATAAAAATAAAATGAAACTGCAGAATACCTATTTACCTGTACGGGATAGCTCCTCTTTATAAAAAGTCGAGGACTTTTAAACTTGTGTATATGTCTAATATACGCTTGAAACAATCTAGCGATCCACGTCTGTTACAGTACCAGGTAATTTTGTTCCACAAATCCAAAAATTCTTTCAAAATTAGTATTTTACCCAGGTCTTTCCAGTATTTACTCAGGTCTTTGCTGAATCTAAACTTCTCTAATTTATATCCACTGTTTTGAGGACTATTTGTGTTGATATATTAAAAGCCTTATCTACGTCTCCTTTATGTGACTCGTGTGTCCATTTATATTCTTCAGATGTGTCACCCTTTACTCTTCATCTTTCTCTAACATGTTAATTGGGCTTTTTTAATCTCTCTCTTTATAAAGGGGAAGTATTCAATTCCAGTGAATAACTTCGTTAACCTTCTCTGAAAATGTTCCGGTTAATGTCTTCTTTATTATTGAGACTAAACCTGGACTGCATAATCTTAATGGGACCAAACACAATTGAAGTAATACAGCTGCAAGAAATAGATCCATTTCCTGTTTACTATATTCCAGAAAATTATGCATTGATTTTATTTTTTTTTTTTTGGCTCAAGGTCATTACTAATTATGACTTCACGACATTTCTTTCTCACATTTATTAAGCTCGGATGACACTCCAGTTACGCTAATTATCTCCTTTCTTTGAAATAATCGAGCCTTAATCCAAGATATGATATATCACTATACATTACCTTTATAATGATAGCTCCCAGCAACAGACACTAGCTTATAATGAGTCTCTCATGAGGTAAAGTATCAGATGTCTTGCTAACCTCATGGTATAGCATAGGGCAATCCTTCCCACTATCAACTGCATCAAATATACGGGAAAGAGGAGCGTAAATTTGTTAAACATGGGCGGCCCTTAGTAAAACCATGTTATGAGTTCTTTACTATGATGTAGACGAATGGCTATTGCAACTATCGATTCAACCAATTTTTCTACAATAGACGTTAAACGAATTGGACGATAGTTCAAAGTAAGTGAACAATCTCCTTAAAAATCAACGCACTTCACAACTCAAGTACCCCGTTCGACTCTAATGATTTAATAAACATGCATGAATTAAGTTCATTAAGCTAATCTTTATATCATTTTGGCAATCCGGAAGAGACTTCCTCTGGCCCTGGTGACTTCTATCTTTTAATTTTCTATTTGAATAATAATTTCCTCTCTGTTAAACCACAAACTGCCTCCTTCCTCGCCTACAGAGATGTGTTCAGCTGCAACAAATTAAGTTTTTCTCCGTTAATTACTGAGACAAATTATATATTTAAAACGCCACTCATTTTTTCGGCATTATCGGTTAAGTGACCGTCTCAGTTTTCAGTATTTCAATGTTCTTTCCTAATCCTTGTGTATATTCGAAGAACTTTATCTTGTCTGCCTTGCTATGTGCACTTCATAGTTTTGAAGCATTACTAATAAACAGCTGGTTGCAGTCTTGGACAAAATAACATATAATGCTGCAGCTGGCTGTAGTATTGGACAAAATAACATATAATGCCGCAACTGGCTGTAGTGTTGGACAAAATAACATAAATGCCGCAACTGGCTGTAGTGTTTTGGACAAAATAACATATAATGCCGCAACTGGCTGTAGTATTTGCAAAATAACATATAATGCCGCAACTGGCTGTAGTGTTTGGACAAAATACATATAATACCGCAGCGGGCTGTAGTATTGGACAAAATAACACATAATGCCACAGCTGGCTGTAGTATTGGACAAAATAACACATAATGTCACAGCTGGCTATAGTATTGGACAAAATAACACATAATGCCACGCTGGCTGTAGTATTGGACCAAAAACACATAATGCCACAGCTGGCTGTATAGTTGGACAAAACATATATTTAGCCACTGACTGTAGTGTTGGACAAAATAGCATATAATGCCGCAGCTGGCTGTAGTATTGGACAAAATAACATATAATGCCACAGCTGACTGTAGTATTGGACAAAATAACATAGTAATATATGGGAAGAACCATATTTATAAAGGTGACTAGATAAAGTAAATGCTTTGGAGAAATATTTCAATGTTCGATTTTATAAGAGCAAGACAGGTTGTTTTGGGGCACTTTCCTTCAACTGTGAGGCTCTCCACCTTCCTGGTGGAGAGCTGTGAGGTGATGAGTGTCTCACACCTTCCCAGTGGAGAGCTGTTAGGTGATGGGTGTCACACCTTCCCGGTGGAGAGCTGTGAGGTGATTCGCCTCACAGCCTCGCTCCTCCTAGTAAAGTCATGCAACACTGGTCCGTATCTGAAGTATTTCCTCAGTATTTACGTTCAGTATTATTCAGAAATGAATATAATGTGTTGTGTGTGTGTGTTGAGCATCAGTCGACCTCCAAGCTTTAGGACTTGCAGAATTATTTTCCAGCCTAGCATTATTGGGCGACTGAATGTCAACACAATCCAAGAAATTTTGCCAAAAATGTTCTGAAAATTTTCACAAAACGTACACAAATCATCATTACCTAAAATCTTCTCCAACGCTCCCAGCTTTGGCTCTTCAAATGAGTTCATTATCGCCATGGTTTACAAAACTGAACGAATGTCGATATCTAGCTCCTGGGCCCACATTATGTTTGTTACCCCCTTTCCATCACCTCTTCCCCTCTCCCCTCTCCCCCCAGAGGGTGAAGGGGGGCATAATAAGCATCACAAAGGAAACAATACCAAAAGTATGATTTACTGAGATCTTTAATATGTAAATACAGTTTATACAAGTTATATATTACTCAGTATATTCATATATAATATCAAGTACCCCGGCCAGTTACCATAAGCTTATTTTTTATTATTATTGATTGGTGTCTGGCGTTACCAGACACCAAGTATTGGTGGTGTCTGGCGTTACCTGACACCAAGTATTGGTTGGTGTCTGACGTTACCAGACACCAAGTATTGGTTGGTGTCTGGCGTTACCAGACACCAAGTATTGGTTGGTGTCTGACGTACCAGACACCAAGTATTGGTTGGTGTCTGACGTTACCAGACACCAAGTATTGGTTGGTGTCTGGCGTTACCAGACACCAAGTATTGGTTGGTGTCTGACGTTACCAGACACCAAGTATTGGTTGGTGTCTGGCGTTACCAGACACCAAGTATTGGTTGTGTCTGACGTTACCAGACACCAAGTATTGGTTGGTGTCTGGCGTTACCAGACACCAAGTATTGGTTGTGTCTGACGTTACCAGACACCAAGTATTGGTTGGTGTCTGGCGTTCCTGACACCAAGTATTGGTTGGTGTCTGGCGTTACCAGACACCAGTATTGGTTGGTGTCTGGCGTTACCTGACACCAAGTATGGTTGGTGTCTGGCGTTACCAGACACCAAGTATTGGTTGGTGTCTGGCGTTACCAGACACCAAGTATTGGTTGGTGTCTGGTGTTACCTGACACCAAGTATTGGTTGGTGTCTGGCGTTACCAGACACAAGTATTGGTTGGTGTCTGACGTTACCTGACACCAAGTATTGGTTGGTGTCTGATGTTACCTGACACCAAGTATTGGTTGGTGTCTGGCGTTACCTGACACCAAGTATTGGTTGGTGTCTGGCGTTACCAGACACCAAGTATTGGTTGGTGTCTGATGTTACCTGACACCAAGTATTGGTTGGTGTCTGGCGTTACCAGACACCAAGTATTGGTTGGTGTCTGGCGTTACCTGACACCAAGTCAGATGTCATGAGTATAAAATATATGCATGATATAAGGGCTCTGATATATGACGCAATGATATGTATGGATGCCCGCGTGGTGGTGACCCCACTGGCGACCCCAAGTGGTGACCCAAGGCGGTGACCCCAAACAGTGTATCCCCGTGGTGACCCCAGGTACCCCATGGTGACCCCAGGTACGGAACGTGGGGAACCCTGGTTGTGATCCGAGGTCTCCCTTCTCTCTTCCATCTTTCTTTTTGCCCAATAAGTCACAGTAAACCATAGTAAACCAAGCCACACGTGGAACATGGTATACAGCTTCACTGTATACCATCTCCACCTGCCTCCACATTTACTGTTAGTCCCACCAGGGTGGCATGTCCTGGGACAGGGAGGCTGCAGGCTCTAGGATATTGAAATCAATCATTCCTGACAATGGATCAATGACAACGTGATCCATGCCAGTTCCCTAACATGGACACATTGCAGTGGCCTATGACCCACCTCTTGGCTCCGTGTGGACCAAGGTTCTCTGTCATCTTGGCACAATATGGCTTACTGGATTCTTAGACTCACCGCCCCCCTTGACACCGCGTGGACCCTTCCTCATCGTCCCCTCATCTTGGTGTAGTGAGGGCGAGGTGACTGCTGCTGCTGGGATGGTGAGGGACCAGGCTCCGGGGTGGAGTTAGGGGGCGCGGCGGGCGAGGGCTTGGGGTCCTGGCTGACCTAGGGAGAGAGGCGGGGAGGACAAAATAATGTGAGGTTATCACTTGAGTTATCTGTGTAGTGCACATCTTCCCTCTCGTGCCATGGAGGCCACTCACAGTACACTGCAGAGTTTATATATATTATATATATATATATATATATATATATATATATATATATATATATATATATATATATATGTATATATATATATATATATATATATATTAGTATATTTTGGTAGCAGTCTTTTGGTAGACGTACCTATACCAAAGCAAATTTGAGGGTAAAATCCTGGGAAGGATATATGTTTCAAAACATTCCATGTACAGATTGCTCAAAACGTTCACAATTGAGAACGAAGTGAAAGGTGTTCTGCCTTTTTAGACATCATGATTCATAGAATTGGTAGGAGTTTCAAATTCAATGTGTATAGGAAACCTACCAATGTGTGCTCGTATGTACATTTCTATTCAAATCATCATGTTCAGGTCAAGCGGGCAGTTTTTTCTGGTATGTTTCTCAGAGCACTGAGAGTTTGCAGTCCGGAATTTTTCGATGAAGAAATAGCATATATATTTGAAATTGGGAAGAAGTTAAAATACCCAAAATCGATCTTGGATTTTGCGTTTGGTCAAGCAAAAAAGACTTTCTACAAACAGACTACTAAGTCTAAACCGCTGGTAATGTTAACTGGAACATGCACGCTAGTAATGTTAACTGGAACATACACGCTGGTAATGTTAACTGGAACATACACGCTGGTAATGTTAACTGGAACATACACGCTGGTAATGTTAACTGGAACATACACGCTGGTAATGTTAACTGGAACATGCACGCTGGTAATGTTAACTGGAACATGCACGCTGGTAATGTTAACTGGAACATACACGCTAGTAATGTTAACTGGAACATGCACGCTAGTAATGTTAACTGGAACATACACGCTGGTAATGTTAACTGGAACATGCACGCTAGTAATGTTAACTGGAACATGCACGCTAGTAATGTTAACTGGAACATGCACGCTACAAGAAAGGATATGACTACCTGTGTCTGGGTCTTCGCCTGACTGTGGGAGAGAGCGGGTGGCCAAGTGTTCCCTGGAACGACACGGGCGACACGGAGCGTCTAGGGTGCTGGGCGGCGTGATGACGGAGGGGCGGTGACGCCGACCTGCGGACGGGCAGCGCCTGGTGTTGGCTCTGATGCTGCTGTGGAGGAGACACGGAGCGTCTGCTGGCTGGCGGAGACTGCCCACGACCGTGGCTTCTTGCTGGGGGTGACGCCGAGCGCCTGACGGCCGCTGGGGGTGGGATAGAGGCTCGGTGACGGCTGGCTGGGGGCGTGTGCTGGCGCGGGGGCGTTGGAGGCCTCGGGGGAGGCGCCGTGGGCATTACACGAGTTAAACTTAATGGCGCTGATGATGCCCGACTCCTCCATGTTGGAAGCTGTAAGCTGCTTTCTGCCGGACACTGAGAGGTGGAGTTGACAGGAGAATTGGGTGGAGGTATGTGGCAGGAGGAGGAAGGCCAGGGAGTGAGGGAGGAGGTGGCTCCTACTTCACAGCTGAGAGAGTCACACTCCCAGGCAGCAGCTGCACCCGTGGCACCCTCCTCCTCCTCCTGGCACCACGACGACGACGCCGCGCCTACCTCCACTGTGGAATTGACGGTGTCACGTGACACAGCTGTTGATGAGGTAAGTTCTACCGCGCCGGGGTAGTCCCGCTGCCACCCCGCCTGACACGCCCCCATGTTGGACTTAGTGGAGTCAGGAGGCTCCGTGGAGCTGACGTCGGAGGCCTCCAGAGTGCCCCAGTATGCCCCAGAGTGCCATGAGGAGGGCGTGCCTGCGCTGGGCGAGGTCAGCCAGGTGGAGCGGGAGACCAGGCTCTCGCTGGTGGGTCTCAGGCACTCCTGCGGCCAGCCGCTGGAAGACGCCACGGCTAGATTAGGGCAAGAACTTCGGGGTTGCCACGAGGAGCGGAAGTGGGAGCCGGTGGCCGCTTCAGAGGAGTCAGGAGCCCGCGGCGAGGCGGAGCCGCTGGCTCCTGGAGTGCAGGAGTGAGCCACATCGCCGAGGTAAGTCTCGTCCAACCCTAAGTTAGAGCTGGAGACCTCAGGCGAGAAGTGGAGTGAGGAAGATGGAGGGTCGAGCGTAATCTGGGACTCGACTCTGTGTCTGGAGGAGACAGTGTCTTGTAGTGACGCAGAAGTGACCTCGCAGCTGCTGCACCCAGCTGTTGACCCACCCGCCTGTGGTGGGTTGCTGGTTGATGAGGCGGGCTCATAGGAGGGACAGGCTCCAGGACACGACGCTGACGAAGACTTACACCGAGAGGAGGTGGAGGGTGCGGGCGAGGATGAGACTAGGGAGGCTGCGGATGGCGTGTGTGAGATGTGAGGAGCATCATCTGACGAGGAGGGTGTCGGCGAGGGTGGGGGGGAGGGTGGGGCGGGGGTGGAGGCTGCGTCCATCATCCTTCTGCTCCAACACCATCTCCTGTCCTGCACACACACAACAGCTATTATATATCACTGTATGACTCTCATATCACTGTATGACTCTATATTATATATCACTGTATGACTCTCTACATCAGTGTGTGTGTGTGTGCACTCACCTAGTTGTGCTTGCGGGGGTTGAGCTCTGGCTCTTTGGTCCCGCCTCTCAGCTGTCAATAAACTGGTTTACAGGTTCCTGAGCCTACTGGGCTCTATTATATCTACACTTATGTGTGTGTGTTGTGAATGTGAGTGTGTGTGTGTGTGTGGTGAGTGTGTGTGTGTGTGTGGTGAGTGTGAGTGTATGTGTGTGTGTGTTGTGAGTGTATGTGTGTGTGTGTTGTGAGTGTATGTGTGTCTGTATCTGTATTCACCTAGTTGTGCTTGCGGGGGTTGAGCCTTGGCTCTTTGGTCCCGCCTCTCAACTGTTATTCCAAGTCAATCGGTGTACAGATTCCTGAGCCTACTGGTCTATACCAAACTAATATTTGAAAACTTGTATGGAGTCAGCCTCCACCACATCACTTCCTAATGCATTCCATGTGTTAACTACTCTGACACTGAAAAAAGTTATATCTAACGTCTGTATGGCTCATTTTGGGTACTCAATTTCTACCTGTGTGCCTCCTGTGTTAAATAAAGTGTCTTTATCTACCCTATCAATTCATCAGAAAACCTTGTATATGGTGATCATGTCTCCCCTAACTTCTGTCTTCAACCGACGCGAGGTTTAGTTCCCGTAATCTCTCCTCATAGCTCATGCCCCTCAGCTCGGGTACTAGTCTGGTGGCATATCTCTAAACCTTCTCCAATTTGAACCTTCTTGTGCTTGACGAGATGCGGACTCCATGCTGGAGCTGCATACTCCAGGTTTGATCTGACATGTGTGGTTACAGGTTCTGAATGATACCTTACACAAGTTTTTAAAGGCCGTTCGTATGTTGACCAACCTGGCATATGCTGCTCATGTTATCCTCTTGATGTGGGTTTCGAGGGACACGTCTGGCGTGATATCAATCCCCAGGTCTTTCTCACTTTCTGATTCTTTAAGAATTTCATCTCCCAAATGGTGCTTGTATCTGGCCTCCTTCTCTCTACACTTATCTTCATTATTTTACATTTGCTCGGATTTAACTCTAACAATCATCTGTTGGACCATTCCTTCAGTTTGCCCATGTCATCTTGAAGCCTCAAGCTGTCCTCCTTTTGTCTTAATCATTCTCATAATTTTGGCATCATCAGCAAACATTGAAAGGAATGAGTCTATACCCTCTGGGAGATCATTTACGTATATCAGAAACACGATAGGACCGAGTACAGAGCCCTGTGGGACTCCGTGGGTGACTTCACGTCATTGTGAGGTCTCACCCCTCATAGTAACTCTCTGCTTCCTACTGCTTAGGTACTCCATGATCCACCGGAGCACCCTACCAGTTACTCCTGCCTGTTTCTCCAACTTATGTACCAGCCTCTTATTGGATACTGTCAAAGGCTTTCCGGCAGTCCAAGAAAATGCACCAACCTTCTCTTTCTTGCTTAATATCTGTCACCTGGTTGTAGAATTCTATCAAAATTATGAGGCAAGATTTGCCATCCCTGAACCCATGATGGTGGTGTGTCACACCTCATAAGTGTTTGTGTGTGTACGTGTGTGTGTGTGGTGTTTGTAGTTTTATGTTTGCAAATACTGTACACTCAATAAGTGACATGACAAGTATATTAACATCATTTATGTAAACAAACACACATCTGCAAAAAAACACCAAAACATAAACATTGAAAATATACCCTCACCAATACAGCATATCACTGTTCACCCATTTCTCACCGTCGTTAGTGGCGAGGCACCAGTCCGGGCGAGGAATGGAGAACGAGAAAAATAGAACAGTTATAGATTCTAGATAAAACATTACAAATATCACCGGTCCCTTCTTCATATAATTCACAGTGGTGCCTGCAGCCGCCGCTTCATACGACCAGGTATAGAGTGTGCTGTACACTGTACAAACTCTAAAATAACACTTGCTTAGCAGTTTTCAACCAAATATCAGATCACTTGGTAAACATTTTGATAATATCCATGCACTACTCACAGCACTGCGTACTAAACTATCAATCATTATTTTAACAGAAACCTGACTAAGTAAAGACTATACCCAACTCTACAGTTTAGCTAGTTATAAAGCCATTCACAACTGTAGGCCTGATAAAAGAAGGAGGTGGCACAGCTTTATATTACCAAGATACCTTCATCTGCAATAGTGTCATTAGAGATAGAGACGACTACTGTGAATATATACCTTTGGTAAGTTCTCGAATAAATCCCTTAAATCCTCCTTGACTATTGGAGCTATCTATAGATTTCTCAATACTAACATAGCTTCATTCTCAGATAACCTAAAAATCTTATCATAAACAACAATTTCAACAAAAATCACATCATTCTAGGAGGAGACTTCAATATTCACCTGTGTCAACAAAACACCCCTGTGTCGACTATTTCCTAAACAGCATGAACTTCTGTATACTAATCCCCACAATCACCAAGCCCACTCGAATCACTCAAACATCCGCTACTACCTTGGATCACGTATGGACTAACATAACAGCTTTCCTTGCATCTAGTATAATCATTGACAGAACAACCGACCACTATCCTACCTTCCTCATAGCAAACATGGACATAACACCACCAGAAAACAAGAAACTTACCTTTAGGTTACACAGTGAAGCAGCAAGAGACAACCTCACAAATACACTTCATAATATTAACTGGGAATCTGAATTCAATAATTCACAGAAATAAATTCATTAGCCAACATCTTCTAAAACTCTAAGCCTCTACAACACTCATTGTCCTCTCCTCACCAAGCAAGTAACTGACAAAAGAATAAACAATCCGTGGCTCACAAGTGGCATATTCAAAGCAATCGACAAGAAACATGAATATGAAAAAAAAACTTAGAATTAGCCTACTTACAAAGGAAGTAGTTAAGAGGTATCATCAATGCTTACCAGTATAATAAGAAAAGCAAAACTTTCCTATTATGAAAGATTCAAAGAAGCAAAAGGCAACATGAAAAGCACATGAAAAGCCATCTCTAACATCCTAGGAACTAAAAAAAACACTCATATAACCAGATAAACTCTTAAAAGATGGCTATACACCTGCAACTGATTTAGGAGCGGCAACTGAATTTAATAGCTTGTACTTGTAGGCTCCTGTAAGGGGCCTACCTCTTCTCTTCACCTGGCTCAGTTCATTCCGTCAAGGTGCCCACACCCGCTCAGCGCGCACTCTTCTGCCTGGAGGCTCATTAACGTTACACTCCACATCCCTCCCTAACACTTTCATTCCTCACTCTATCCTGGCATCACTCTGTTTTTTTCCAGCATCACTCTATCCAAGCATTACTCTGTTCCAGCCCCCCTGTGGGCAGCTTGATGCCTCGGTGGGCAGGCTGATGCCTCGGTGGGCAGGCTATGAAGCCTCTATGGGCAGGCTATGGAGTCTCTGAGGGCAAGCTGTGGTACCTCTATGTGCAGGCCATGAAGTCCTGGTGGGTAGGCCATGAGGTCCTGGTGGGCAGGCCACGAGGTTCTGGTGGGTAGGCCATGAGGTCCTGGTGGGCAGGCCATGAGACCTCAACGGGAGACTTTTATGGCGCCTCTCAGTGCAAAGTCGGCACAACACATAACCCAAATGCACCGGAAAAAAAAAGCCTCAACAGTACCAAAATAAAAATACAAAGTAAACTCAATTCGTCAAGTTGACATTGATAATGTCAAAATATGTAAAATAATATCTGTGGATTGTAGATATTTCCGCGATTTTGCACAAACACATCGTTGACTTTCATCTTAAGTCGCCAATCTCCTGTAAAACTGTCCCGGCCAACGCAGCGTCCCAAGAATTGGGTTCAAGTTCAAGTGTGTTCATTGAGACAAGAAAAAAATACATCTCAAAGGGATAGAGTAGCTTAGGCGATTTCTACCCCCCTGAATTGGGTCACATCCAACGGGAGACATCTCCCGTCACGCAGGGTGCAGTCGCACCTCCACAGATCTCCAGTATCATCTAATGATACTGGTAATGGCTCAAAAGGGCCACCACTTACGGGCTATTCATGCCCGTGCCACCTTTTTGGGTGGCTTAATCTTCATCAATCAATCAATCATGGGTCACATCCCACTGACCAAAAAAACACTCCAGCGCCCCATAAACCTGTTACCTATAATGGGAGTACCCGCGTGGGATCCAACTAAACTCAAACCTGTTTCCAGCTGATTCAAATTTCTTTGAATAGATTAAGGGTAATTAGCGGAAATTGAACGAAACCCGTTCACGGATACCAGAAGTGAGGATAGGATAGAAGGGTAATTCAAACAAATTCAGGTAAAGTACATACATACAAGGTGTGATACAAATATTGATAGATTTATAGATAGAGCTAGTACATACAATGCCTAAAGCCACTATTATGCAAAGAGTTTCGGGCAGGAAAAACACTAAAGACTAAAACTTAATACTAATTGAGATTAAAGTATAAAATGTATTGAAAATATAAAACTAAAAAAATAACGTTAAATAAATAAAAAAAAATAAAAATAAAAAAATAATGTCGGTTTTTGATTGTGTGCCAAATTTTTGTAATGTCTTTTTTATCTTAAGGTCCCGGTAGTATAGTTGGTTCGTTCTCGACGCACAATCGAGAATTCCAGGTTCGAATCCTGGCAGGACAGAAATGGTTGGGTTCATTTCCTTTCACCTACTGCATCTGTTCACCTAACAGTGAGAATCCCTAAAAAAAAAAGTGAGTAGGTGCTCAGGAGTTAGTGAGCTGTGTTGGGTTGCATCCTGGGCTCCTGGGTAGGGTCAGTAACCTGGCCTTGAGAGGAAGGGGGACTCGATAAAAAAACAAATATGTATGCATACACTCTGGCTTCCTGTCCCGTGACACAGTGAATTAAGAGTTCAAGATAAATATATTAGTCTATACAAAACTTGAGGCAAACGTTTTCTCTAATAGAAGCCTGACTCTTCAAATGAGTAACTAAAATAAAGACGCAGCAGCTTCTTGTGTGAGGGAAATAGTCTACTTAATTGGTGTACTGTACTTACCGAGTTGTACTAAACTAGTTGTACTTGCGGGGGTTGAGCTCTGGCTCTTTGGTCCCGCCTATGAACTTTCAATCAACTGGTGTACAGAGTCCTGAGCCTACTGGGTTCTATCATATCTACATTTCAAATCATATCAACCCATGTCTTACTATTTTTAAACAATGCTGTTTGTTGACCAACTTGTATATTGGCTATTTTCTTCCATGTTCCCCCCTTTTTATCTTTATATTTCCTTTCAATCGAATTTATACTTTAAGCTCAATTACTATTAAGTTTAGTCTAAGGTTTTTTCTCCCACACCTTGCCCGAAACGCTACGCGTATTAGTGGCTTCAGGTATTTGTATGTACTAGCTCTGTCTATAATAATCAGAATGTTTGAACTCTACATCTATGTATGTACTTTTTCTAAATAAAATATTATTCAAAATTCAAATTTAAATTATTATTATTATTATTATTATTATTTTATTATTATTATTATTATTATTATTTGAAACTGTGTATGGAGTCAGCCTCCACCACATCACTGCCTAATGCATTTCACTTATTAACTACTACTCTGACACTGAAAAAGTTTTTTCTAACGTCTCTGTGGAGCCGATTAATATCATTAATATCATACTATCATGCAAGAGGAGCCCCCATCTATGGATCATCCAATAAAATCAGCAGACTTCTAGATGTTACTGCTGCTCGGCTTAGACTCGGTTACAAGTATCTCTGGGAATTCTCATTATCTGCCGATGTAGACCTGACCAAATGTATGTAGACCTGACCAATGTAAACTGTGTCAACAAAATTATTCGCACACCCTACGTCACTATGTGATGGAGTGCGAAAACATACGTGAATTTAGAGACAATTCTATAACCAATGTTCCAGCGTTGTGTAAATATTTCATTCAAAATGATCTGCTACCAGAAATTTTAGCCAAATATCCCCAGTTTGCTAACTGTAGGTAGTAACTGAGTGATTGTAACCTATCCACCGCTGCCCACTGGATGGGGGGCGGTGTGCAGGACAAACATATAAATTGTGACACTAGCTCTCCACATATGTCAGTTGCTTAATTTAGAACCTGTACTTGAGGTCGATCTCGAACCCATTGTTGATGTGACGACTTATATTGAATTTTGTAACTAGCTCATCAAGATTGTAACTTGCTTAGCTAAATGAATTATGGGGTTCAGTCCCTGAGCCCATTATGTGCCTCTGTAACCCTTTCCACTACCGCCCACAAGATGGGTATGGGGTGCATAATAAATGAACTAAACTAAACTCTGTGGCTCCTTTGGGTACTCAGTTTCCGCCTGTGTCCCCTTGTTTGCGTATCACCCGTGTTAAACAGTTTATCTTTATGTACCCTGTCAATTCCTCTGAGAATTTTGTAGGTGGTAATCATGTCTCCCCCTTACTTTTCTGTCTTTCAGTATCGTGAGGTGCATTTCACGCAGCCTCTCCTCATAACTCATGCCTCTTAGTTCTGGGTCTAGCCTAGTGGCATACCTCTGAACTTTTTCAAGCTTCGTCTTGTGCTTAACAAGGTACGGGCTCCATACTGAGGCCGCATACTCCAGGTTTGGTCTTACATATGTGGTGTATTCAAGATTCTGAATAATTCCTTGCACTGGTTCCTGAAGGCTGTTCTGATGTTAGCCAACCTTGCATACGCCGATGTTATTATTTTTATGTGGGCTTCAAGAGATAGGTTTGGTGGGATATCAACTCCTAGATCTTTCTCTCTGTCCGTTGTGGAAGCTGAGTACCCAAATGAGCCACAGAGACATTATAAAAAACTTTCTCAATGTCAGAATAATTAATAAATGGAATGCACTAGGAAGTGATGTGGTGGAGGCAGACTCCATACACAACTTAAAATGTAGATATGATAGAGCTTAAGAAGCTCAGGAACCTGTACACCAGTAGATTGACAGTTGAGAGGCAGGACCAAAGAGCCGCAGCTCAATCCCCACTAGGTGAGTACATTCACACACACAGCAGTATTGGGAATGACCAAGTGACTAAACTACGCAAAATTGGAGGGGGGATCATACAGAAAACGACAAGGAAATATGTGAGGAATTAAATGCCAGTTACAGTGAAGTGTTCATGACCATACTGGAGCAACGCAAAGTGCTAGGTGAAGAGTTAACCCCTAGACAAGACAGTTTCACTTCGTTTATTATGCGCCCAATACCCATCCTATGGGTGGTAGCATAGAAGGTTACAGAGGCTCATAATGGGCCCAGGAGCTGAATCCCATACCCAAGATGAGAAGCTGACACACACTGAGGTAACAGATGAGGAAGAAACGAGGCAATTGGAATCACTAGATGAAAAGCAACAATGTTTCAATGTAAATCTCACCAGTGATCTGTATAAATAAGAAGCTTAATAAGGACCTCAATATGCCTCTAGACACAATCTTTAATTAGTCAATTGAGAAGGGAGATTTTCCCAGGTGCTGAAAAAGGTAAATGTGGTACCAATATACAAGAATTAAGAGAGAGAGAGAAGGCACAAATTATTGACCAGCATCACTGACGAGCATCTCCCCCCTCCTCAAGTACCCCCTCCCCCTCCTCAAGTACCCCACACCACCCAAGTACTCGGGGAAGGATAATAACGATAAGATTAGTTAAACGCCTTGAGAGGATAAGGTATGTAAATAAGCACCAATATGGAGAGAAAAACACTAAATAATGTCTAGTGAGTCTACTGTTGTTCTATGATAAAGCGACAACAATAAGACAAGACAGATAAGGATGGATAAACTGCAGATTTCTCGACTAGCAAAAAGCCTTTGACACAGTCCACATATGAGACTGCTACGCAAACTTGAGAAGCAAGAAGAAGTGCACTGACGTGGGTGAGAGATTACCTTACAGACAGGAGTCAGAGACATAGTTAGGGAGTGAGAAGTCCGGACTATTTAGGGTAACAAGTAGAGTTCCTTGAGGATCGGTGTTAGGTCCAATACTATTTCTCATCTATATTAATGACCTAACTATGGACGATGAGTCCTACATGTCAATCTGTACAGAGGGAAACAATTCACGAGAAAAGTCGAGATAACTCAGGATTATAAAATACTCCAAGTTCACTTAGACATTGCAGAGCTGGTCCGATAAATGGCTACCAGATTTTAACACTAGAAGTGTAAGGTGATGAAAATGGGAGAGCAGGTGATAGGAGACCCGTAGGATGGTACACGACGACGGGGACTAACTCCAGAGGCGCATATTGACCGAGTAATATCAGCAGCATACTCTACACTGCGCACCATCTGTGAGGGCACAACCCCACAACACCAGCCTCGTCGTGGATGAAGCTGCTGAAAAAAATCGCACACGTAAATTGAGCAAAATCGGCAGCTTATATAAAACCTAAATAAGTACTCTCTTAAGGCAGTCTACACACCTACGTTAGACCAATACTGGACTATGCAGCACCGTACTGAAATCCGCATTTTGTGAAATACAATATTTTTTTTTTAAATACAGAGGTTCGCAAGAAGATTAGTGCCAAAGATAAGAGGACTACGTTTTGAGGATAGGATAAGGAGACTAGATCTCACAACCCGGGAAGACAGCAGAAACAGCGGGGGATATGATCACAACGTACAAGATACTGAGGGAGTAAACAAAGTTGACAAGGACAACCTCTATAAATTGAGAGACAGTAGTTCATGAGGACAAATAGGTGGAAATTGGAAAGGCAAATGAGTAGAAGAAATGTAAGGAAATACTCATATCCAGTATTCGGGGAGCCGAGCGGACAGCACGCTGGACTTGTGATCCTGTGGTCCAGGGTTCGATCCCAGGCGCCGGCGAGAAACAATGGGCAGAGTTTCTTTCACCCTATGCCCCTGTTACCTAGCAGTAAAATAGGTACCTGGGTGCTAGTCAGCTGTCACGGGCTGCTTCCTGGGGGTGGAGGCCTGGTCCAGGGCCGGGCCGCGGGGACAATAAAGCCCCGAAATCATCTCAAGATAACCTCAAGAAGATATCCCGTACTGATGATCAACAAGCGGCACGCAATGAATGAGGAGGTTGTGGAAGCCACCTCCATCCACAACTTTAAGGCCAGACTCGTCAAAGAATTCGAACGAGAGAAACGTTGCTTTATAAGACAATAGGAACAGAGGAGTACCGGAAGGCGGGGCATGGTGAGATAGTTCTCACCTCCCTGTAGTCACTCTCAGGTAAGCACCATTATCACCATCACTACCACGGTCGCCACCATCGTCGTCACCATAACTACCACCGAAACTATTAGTATTGCCACAACTACCACTATCACACAACCACCAGTACCACCACCAACAATTAACAATATGCTATCACTGGCAAGTCACTCCATCAACAGTCACATAGTATATGGCAATACGTCAATTATTTAGCGACAGTGTTCATTAGATGGCCATATTGGGTGGTGAGCATCACTGGGCACACGGACATCAATTCTCACCCCATATATGTGGGCTTCAACCCGTCCTCTCAAACCCCCCGACTCGGTATCAATTGAGTAACCGCGCCAGCTGGAGGAGTTGATGGACAAATGCCTCTTTTCCAGCTAATTCCCACTTCTGCAATGGTCCCAATTGACTCACCTTGGGAGAATATCTTGCTGTACAGTCCTCGGATGCTGTATGCTACATATTAATTTGCGAATATACCAAAAAGAGCGAGTAAAGATGCACATAAAAGTTCAACACACGTTCACCCTTCCCTTAGAACGTCAACTCGCCCGTCAGAGAGAGTCGTACAGGACCCGACGGCCATTGCCACAGGGCTGTGATGGATCCGGGAAATACCTCATGATTCAGTGGATATGCAATCGTGTTTCGTAGTGAGCTGTATCAAGCATCGGTATGCTAATGAAGGTACAAGTTCCTGGAGATTTTCCTTGTACGCCTGGCAGCGCATGCGTTTGCTTTCCCTTTCAATCGCAATTGCAGGAGATGTCGTTGTCGTTTGGTGGAACTGCTCGCTAAATCACGTATATACAAATGTCAGGGGAAAGTTTCTTTTTATTGTGTCAGGTTATTTCTGGTGATGTATGTGATTTGTGTTGTGGGGAGCGGTGAGGTGGAGGTGGAGGAGGCAGGCGAGGTGGAGGAGGGAAGCGAGGTGGAGGAATACAGTGGAGGCGCGGAGGCGAGCCTTGGGAAGTGGGTAATGGGGAGAAACAGCAGTGGCGGATGACGCAAGTCTTCTGCCCCACGCCTGCCATGCGGCCCCCAGCTAGGGCCTCCACCTCCACTAGGACTCAACCTCCACTAGGCACTCCACCTCAACTATGCACTCCACCTCCACTAGGGGACTCCACCTCCACCAGGCACTCCACCTCCACTAGGCACTCCACCTCCACTAGGCACTCCACCTCCACTAGGCACTCCACCTCCACTAGGCACTCCACCTCCACTAGGCACTCCACCTCCACTAGGCACTCCACCTCCACTAGGGGACTCCACCTCCACTAGGCACTCCACCTCCACTAGGCACTCCACCTCCACTAGGGGACTCCACCTCCACCAGGCACTCCACCTCCACTAGGCACTCCATCTCCACTAGGGGACTCCACCTCCACTAGGCACTCCACCTCCACTAGGGGACTCCACCTCCACCAGGCACTCCACCTCCACTAGGCACTCCATCTCCACTAGGGGACTCCACCTCCACTAGGCACTCCACCTTCACTAGGGACTCCACCTCCACCAGGCACTCCACCTCCACCAGGCACTTCACCTCCACTAGGGATTCCACCTCCACCTCCTTGCAATGACCTTGCAATGATTTCGGGGCTCAACTTTCCCACGGCCCGGTCCTCGACCAGGCCTCCTGGTTGCTGGACTGGTCAACCAGGCTGTTGGACGCGGCTGCTCGCAGCCTGACGTATGAATCACATTCTGTTTGATCAGGTATCCTTTGGAGGTGCTTGTCACGTTCTCTCTTGAACACTGTGAGGGGTCGGCCAGCTATTCCCCTTATGTGTAGTGGAAGCGCTTTTACTACACCTTCCACTAGGGACTCCACCTCCACCAGGTACTCCACCTCTTCCAGGGACTCCACCTCCACCTCCACCAGGTACTCCACCCCTTCCAGGGACTCCACCTCCACAAGGTACTCCACCTGTGAACTGTCCTGCAAAAACGTCGCTTTTCGCTCCTAAGCGTTACCCAAGGCCACAAATTGTCGTACTAGAAAAATGGAAGCGGCTTGTGAAAGTGACGTTCGGTCCGTTTTCTGTTTTAGGGCCTCTGGTAGGTTAGGAGACGACACTTTACATTAACCGTTTTCTTGACGTTAGGAAACCTGAGGAGACGGGCCGCCGCACCCCCCACCACCAAGCACTACTGTAGAGTGGATAGCTATACACAACAACGACAAGCTCAGCACACGGCAATAGTGAGCGGGGTACGAAGATCTCACTACAGGGGAATGATGTTTTCAGTAAATAATAATACAATAATAAATAATAATAATATAATAATAATAATAATAATAATATAATAATAATAATAATTTTATTATTATTATTATTATTATTATTATTATGAAAATCCACTAAAATTATACCTCCTGCGTCAAATCCGTCATCAAAACCCAGCTGCGATTCATCAGTGCTTCGTTAGAGATGGCATGATTAAAGTGAGAAAGACTTCAGGAGGTAAAATGTTTACAATTGCTAATGAGGATAACCTCAACACTTTCCTCTCCCAATGTGGTTTGTCTCACCTTATTATCCCTCTCAATGAGTCAACATAATTAACCCCCCTTGTCACCTAGTGCGGGCTAGGTACCTAATGTCTCTTGTTTCACTTTTTAAATTAATTTTTAATTTACTTTTACTAGTCATTTTATTGGATTTAATTAATTGAGTGCATTAATATTCTCTAGGTCTTATTAATTATACGATCATAACTAAACTATTTTAGTTAATAATCATTAGCTTAAATTGCCTATGTATATTATTCAACTTTTTTCTTTGATTTCATTTATTACCTAGGTGGCTAGCCTCGCCATACTCCCTTACTCCATTGTACCCTGGCTTTGCCTGTGTCTCAAAATGCAAATTATTACTACAGTGTACCTGAGAGTACTTGTAAGCAATCTACCTCATTTTTCATTTTTTGATCATTTTGTGTTTGTTTTGTATAGTCTTGTTTATAATTTTTTTCCCTTTTTTATCAAAATTCTATTTTGTAATTGCCATTCTTGCCTTGTTTTCCTACAACCAGCCTTTTTATGCAGACAAGTATAGACCCAGAACTAACCTCTTATCCACTATCTATGACAATCATCACTTTAATGATCAAAATTGCAGATATTTACAGCACATGATGTAAACAATGTTTTAACACATAATCACAATATCTCTGTAATCAACTTGAACGTTAGATCCCTAGGTAAACACTTCGATGATGTTAGTGCCTTGATTGATACTATTGACAACAAATTCTCTTTCATTATACTTACTGAAACATGGTTAAAAGAGGATACTACTCAACTCTTTAACATGCCTAACTACTCAGCAAGTCACAACTGTCATCAAATTC
>WNGS01164858.1:36994713-37005478 GCA_020271785.1 Procambarus virginalis
TTGAGGGTAAAATCCTGGGAAGGATATATGTTTCAAAACATTCCATGTACAGATTGCTCAAAACGTTCACAATTGAGAACGAAGTGAAAGGTGTTCTGCCTTTTTAGACATCATGATTCATAGAATTGGTAGGAGTTTCAAATTCAATGTGTATAGGAAACCTACCAATGTGTGCTCGTATGTACATTTCTATCAAATCATCATGTTCAGGTCAAGCGGGCAGTTTTTTTCTGGTATTTTCTCAGAGCACTGAGAGTTTGCAGTCCGGAATTTTTCGATGAAGAATAGCATATATATTTGAAATTGGGAAGAAGTTAAAATACCCAAAATCGATCTTGGATTTTGCGTTTGGTCAAGCAAAAAAGACTTTCTACAAACAGACTACTAAGTCTAAACCGCTGGTAATGTTAACTGGAACATGCACGCTAGTAATGTTAACTGGAACATACACGCTGGTAATGTTAACTGGAACATACACGCTGGTAATGTTAACTGGAACATACACGCTGGTAATGTTAACTGGAACATACACGCTGGTAATGTTAACTGGAACATGCACGCTGGTAATGTTAACTGGAACATGCACGCTGGTAATGTTAACTGGAACATACACGCTAGTAATGTTAACTGGAACATGCACGCTAGTAATGTTAACTGGAACATACACGCTGGTAATGTTAACTGGAACATGCACGCTAGTAATGTTAACTGGAACATGCACGCTAGTAATGTTAACTGGAACATGCACGCTACAAGAAAGGATATGACTACCTGTGTCTGGGTCTTCGCCTGACTGTGGGAGAGAGCGGGTGGCCAAGTGTTCCCTGGAACGACACGGGCGACACGGAGCGTCTAGGGTGCTGGGCGGCGTGATGACGGAGGGGCGGTGACGCCGACCTGCGGACGGGCAGCGCCTGGTGTTGGCTCTGATGCTGCTGTGGAGGAGACACGGAGCGTCTGCTGGCTGGCGGAGACTGCCCACGACCGTGGCTTCTTGCTGGGGGTGACGCCGAGCGCCTGACGGCCGCTGGGGGTGGGATAGAGGCTCGGTGACGGCTGGCTGGGGGCGTGTGCTGGCGCGGGGGCGTTGGAGGCCTCGGGGGAGGCGCCGTGGGCATTACACGAGTTAAACTTAATGGCGCTGATGATGCCCGACTCCTCCATGTTGGAAGCTGTAAGCTGCTTTCTGCCGGACACTGAGAGGTGGAGTTGACAGGAGAATTGGGTGGAGGTATGTGGCAGGAGGAGGAAGGCCAGGGAGTGAGGGAGGAGGTGGCTCCTACTTCACAGCTGAGAGAGTCACACTCCCAGGCAGCAGCTGCACCCGTGGCACCCTCCTCCTCCTCCTCCTGGCACCACGACGACGACGCCGCGCCTACCTCCACTGTGGAATTGACGGTGTCACGTGACACAGCTGTTGATGAGGTAAGTTCTACCGCGCCGGGGTAGTCCCGCTGCCACCCCGCCTGACACGCCCCCATGTTGGACTTAGTGGAGTCAGGAGGCTCCGTGGAGCTGACGTCGGAGGCCTCCAGAGTGCCCCAGTATGCCCCAGAGTGCCATGAGGAGGGCGTGCCTGCGCTGGGCGAGGTCAGCCAGGTGGAGCGGGAGACCAGGCTCTCGCTGGTGGGTCTCAGGCACTCCTGCGGCCAGCCGCTGGAAGACGCCACGGCTAGATTAGGGCAAGAACTTCGGGGTTGCCACGAGGAGCGGAAGTGGGAGCCGGTGGCCGCTTCAGAGGAGTCAGGAGCCCGCGGCGAGGCGGAGCCGCTGGCTCCTGGAGTGCAGGAGTGAGCCACATCGCCGAGGTAAGTCTCATCCAACCCTAAGTTAGAGCTGGAGACCTCAGGCGAGAAGTGGAGTGAGGAAGATGGAGGGTCGAGCGTAATCTGGGACTCGACTCTGTGTCTGGAGGAGACAGTGTCTTGTAGTGACGCAGAAGTGACCTCGCAGCTGCTGCACCCAGCTGTTGACCCACCCGCCTGTGGTGGGTTGCTGGTTGATGAGGCGGGCTCATAGGAGGGACAGGCTCCAGGACACGACGCTGACGAAGACTTACACCGAGAGGAGGTGGAGGGTGCGGGCGAGGATGAGACTAGGGAGGCTGCGGATGGCGTGTGTGAGATGTGAGGAGCATCATCTGACGAGGAGGGTGTCGGCGAGGGTGGGGGGGAGGGTGGGGCGGGGGTGGAGGCTGCGTCCATCATCCTTCTGCTCCAACACCATCTCCTGTCCTGCACACACACAACAGCTATTATATATCACTGTATGACTCTCATATCACTGTATGACTCTATATTATATATCACTGTATGACTCTCTACACTCGTGTGTGTGTGTGTGCACTCACCTATTAGTGCTTGCGGGGGTTGAGCTCTGGCTCTTTGGTCCCGCCTCTCAGCTGTCAATAAACTGGTTTACAGGTTCCTGAGCCTACTGGGCTCTATTATATCTACACTTATGTGTGTGTGTTGTGAATGTGAGTGTGTGTGTGTGTGTGGTGAGTGTGTGTGTGTGTGTGGTGAGTGTGAGTGTATGTGTGTGTGTGTTGTGAGTGTATGTGTGTGTGTGTTGTGAGTGTATGTGTGTCTGTATCTGTATTCACCTAGTTGTGCTTGCGGGGGTTGAGCCTTGGCTCTTTGGTCCCGCCTCTCAACTGTTATTCCAAGTCAATCGGTGTACAGATTCCTGAGCCTACTGGTCTATACCAAACTAATATTTGAAAACTTGTATGGAGTCAGCCTCCACCACATCACTTCCTAATGCATTCCATGTGTTAACTACTCTGACACTGAAAAAAGTTATATCTAACGTCTGTATGGCTCATTTTGGGTACTCAATTTCTACCTGTGTGCCTCCTGTGTTAAATAAAGTGTCTTTATCTACCCTATCAATTCATCAGAAAACCTTGTATATGGTGATCATGTCTCCCCTAACTTCTGTCTTCAACCGACGCGAGGTTTAGTTCCCGTAATCTCTCCTCATAGCTCATGCCCCTCAGCTCGGGTACTAGTCTGGTGGCATATCTCTAAACCTTCTCCAATTTGAACCTTCTTGTGCTTGACGAGATGCGGACTCCATGCTGGAGCTGCATACTCCAGGTTTGATCTGACATGTGTGGTTACAGGTTCTGAATGATACCTTACACAAGTTTTTAAAGGCCGTTCGTATGTTGACCAACCTGGCATATGCTGCTCATGTTATCCTCTTGATGTGGGTTTCGAGGGACACGTCTGGCGTGATATCAATCCCCAGGTCTTTCTCACTTTCTGATTCTTTAAGAATTTCATCTCCCAAATGGTGCTTGTATCTGGCCTCCTTCTCTCTACACTTATCTTCATTATTTTACATTTGCTCGGATTTAACTCTAACAATCATCTGTTGGACCATTCCTTCAGTTTGCCCATGTCATCTTGAAGCCTCAAGCTGTCCTCCTTTTGTCTTAATCATTCTCATAATTTTGGCATCATCAGCAAACATTGAAAGGAATGAGTCTATACCCTCTGGGAGATCATTTACGTATATCAGAAACACGATAGGACCGAGTACAGAGCCCTGTGGGACTCCGTGGGTGACTTCACGTCATTGTGAGGTCTCACCCCTCATAGTAACTCTCTGCTTCCTACTGCTTAGGTACTCCATGATCCACCGGAGCACCCTACCAGTTACTCCTGCCTGTTTCTCCAACTTATGTACCAGCCTCTTATTGGATACTGTCAAAGGCTTTCCGGCAGTCCAAGAAAATGCACCAACCTTCTCTTTCTTGCTTAATATCTGTCACCTGGTTGTAGAATTCTATCAAAATTATGAGGCAAGATTTGCCATCCCTGAACCCATGATGGTGGTGTGTCACACCTCATAAGTGTTTGTGTGTGTACGTGTGTGTGTGTGGTGTTTGTAGTTTTATGTTTGCAAATACTGTACACTCAATAAGTGACATGACAAGTATATTAACATCATTTATGTAAACAAACACACATCTGCAAAAAACACCAAAACATAAACATTGAAAATATACCCTCACCAATACAGCATATCACTGTTCACCCATTTCTCACCGTCGTTAGTGGCGAGGCACCAGTCCGGGCGAGGAATGGAGAACGAGAAAAATAGAACAGTTATAGATTCTAGATAAAACATTACAAATATCACCGGTCCCTTCTTCATATAATTCACAGTGGTGCCTGCAGCCGCCGCTTCATACGACCAGGTATAGAGTGTGCTGTACACTGTACAAACTCTAAAATAACACTTGCTTAGCAGTTTTCAACCAAAATATCAGATCACTTGGTAAACATTTTGATAATATCCATGCACTACTCACAGCACTGCGTACTAAACTATCAATCATTATTTTAACAGAAACCTGACTAAGTAAAGACTATACCCAACTCTACAGTTTAGCTAGTTATAAAGCCATTCACAACTGTAGGCCTGATAAAAGAAGGAGGTGGCACAGCTTTATATTACCAAGATACCTTCATCTGCAATAGTGTCATTAGAGATAGAGACGACTACTGTGAATATATACCTTTGGTAAGTTCTCGAATAAATCCCTTAAATCCTCCTTGACTATTGGAGCTATCTATAGATTTCTCAATACTAACATAGCTTCATTCTCAGATAACCTAAAAATCTTATCATAAACAACAATTTCAACAAAAATCACATCATTCTAGGAGGAGACTTCAATATTCACCTGTGTCAACAAAACAACCCCTGTGTCGACTATTTCCTAAACAGCATGAACTTCTGTATACTAATCCCCACAATCACCAAGCCCACTCGAATCACTCAAACATCCGCTACTACCTTGGATCACGTATGGACTAACATAACAGCTTTCCTTGCATCTAGTATAATCATTGACAGAACAACCGACCACTATCCTACCTTCCTCATAGCAAACATGGACATAACACCACCAGAAAACAAGAAACTTACCTTTAGGTTACACAGTGAAGCAGCAAGAGACAACCTCACAAATACACTTCATAACATTAACTGGGAATCTGAATTCAATAATTCACAGAAATAAATTCATTAGCCAACCTCTTCCAAAACTCTAAGCCTCTACAACACTCACTGTCCTCTCCTCACCAAACAAGTAACTGACAAAAGAACAAACAATCCGTGGCTCACAAGTGGCATATTCAAAGCAATCGACAAGAAACATGAATATGAAAAAAAAAATTAGAATTAGCCTACTTACAAAGGAAGTAGTTAAGAGGTATTCATCAATGCTTACCAGTATAATAAGAAAAGCAAAACTTTCCTATTATGAAAGATTCAAAGAAGCAAAAGGCAACATGAAAAGCACATGAAAAGCCATCTCTAACATCCTAGGAACTAAAAAAAACACTCATATAACCAGATAAAACTCTTAAAAGATGGCTATACACCTGCAACTGATTTAGGAGCGGCAACTGAATTTAATAGCTTGTACTTGTAGGCTCCTGTAAGGGGCCTACCTCTTCTCTTCACCTGACTCAGTTCATTCCGTCAAGGTGCCCACACCCGCTCAGCGCGCACTCTTCTGCCTGGAGGCTCATTAACGTTACACTCCACATCCCTCCGTAACACTTTCATTCCTCACTCTATCCTGGCATCACTGTTTTTTTCCAGCATCACTCTATCCAAGCATTACTCTGTTCCAGCCCCCCTGTGGGCAGCTTGATGCCTCGGTGGGCAGGCTGATGCCTCGGTGGGCAGGCTGATGCCTCGGTGGGCAGGCTATGAAGCCTCTATGGGCAGGCTATGGAGTCTCTGAGGGCAAGCTGTGGTACCTCTATGTGCAGGCCATGAAGTCCTGGTGGGTAGGCCATGAGGTCCAGGTGGGCAGGCCACGAGGTCCTGGTGGGTAGGCCATGAGGTCCTGGTGGGCAGGCCATGAGACCTCAACGGGAGACTTTTATGGCGCCTCTCAGTGCAAAGTCGGCACAACACATAACCCAAATGCACCGGAAAAAAAAGCCTCAACAGTACCAAAATAAAAATACAAAGTAAACTCAATTCGTCAAGTTGACATTGATAATGTCAAAATATGTAAAATAATATCTGTGGATTGTAGATATTTCCGCGATTTTGCACAAACACATCGTTGACTTTCATCTTAAGTCGCCAATCTCCTGTAAAACTGTCCCGGCCAACGCAGAACAAGAACCCGGCAATGTGATGTTATAGTGGCCAGAATACGCCTGGGATATAGACGTATCTGGCAGCTTTCTCAAAACCCAAATGTCGAGTACACAATGTGTCAACTTTGTGAAAGAGAAAACATGCACTCTCTTGAACATTATATTGTAGAATGTCCCATACTGGCTGACTTTCGCCCCCCTGGGCTAAGGTATGCTGAACTTTGTAATTACTATATGAGTACTGGAACACTTGATGATATATTGGACTTGTACCCAAGATTGACCATGTAATAGATTAATTATACAATGTATGTGATGTAACTATATAACCTGAGCTTGTAAAAGCACCTTAATCGCCTTCAGTGATTAAGTGCTTAATTGCACACTAGTTTCTTTATCAGCTATCTCACCCTGTCAGAGTAAATGAGATAAATGTCTGTGAATGCATGTGTGTATATATGTATATGTGTGTGTATGTGTATGTATGGGTATAAAGTATATATGGAAGCTGATCAGAATTACATTTCACCTTTGTAAATGTACATTAATGACACTGTGTAGATGACACATCGAACACTTTATGTAAGGCATACATAAATCTGTGTATCTATGTATTTACGTATATAGGTTAGCTTAGCATTTTTAAAAGCACCGACTCACCTTCAGTGGTTGATTGTTCAATAAACCCTTGAACTATATGTTTAACCCTGTCTATGGAGGACAGAAGAAAATGTATATATGCTAGTTAGCATTGTTAATGTGTGGCCACGTCTGTGGTAGAAAACAATAAAAAAAAAAAAAAAAAAAAAAAAAAAAAAAAAAAAAAAAAAAAAAAAAAAAAACGCAGCGTCCCAAGAATTGGGTTCAAGTTCAAGTGTGTTCATTGAGACAAGAAAAAAATACATCTCAAAGGGATAGAGTAGCTTAGGCGATTTCTACCCCCCTGAATTGGGTCACATCCAACGGGAGACATCTCCCGTCACGCAGGGTGCAGTCGCACCTCCACAGATCTCCAGTATCATCTAATGATACTGGTAATGGCTCAGAAGGGCCACCACTTACGGGCTATTCATGCCCGTGCCACCTTTTTGGGTGGCTTAATCTTCATCAATCAATCAATCATGGGTCACATCCCACTGACCAAAAAAACACTCCAGCGCCCCCATAAACTTGTTACCTATAATAGGAGTACCCGCGTGGGATCCAACTAAACTCAAACCTGTTTCCAGCTGATTTAAATTTCTTTGAATAGATTAAGGGTAATTTGCGGAAGTTGAATGAAACCCGTTGTAATGTCTTTTTATCTTAAGGGTCCCGGTAGTATAGTTGGGTTCGTTCTCGACGCACAATCGAGAATTCCAGGTTCGAATCCTTGGCAGAACAGAAATGGTTGGGGTACATTTCCTTTCACCTAATGCATCAGTTCACCTAACAGTGAGAACCACTAAAAAAAAGTGAGTAGGTGCTCAGGAGTTAGTCAGCTGTTGTTGGGATGCATCCTGGGCTCCTGGGTAGGGTCAGTAATCTGGCCTTGAGAGGACGGGGGACCTCGATAAAAAAACAAATATGTATGCATACACTCTGGCTTCCTGTCCCGCGACACAGTGAATTACAAGTATCTCCGTAGTCTCCGTGGTGTAGTGGTAAGACACTCGTCTGGCGTTCCGCGAGCGCTATGTCATGGGTTCGTATCCTGGCCGGGGAGGATTTACTGGGCGCAATTCCTTAACTGTAGCCTCTGTTTAACGCAACAGTAAAATGTGTACTTGGATGAAAAAACGGTTCTTCGCGGCGAGGATCGTACTCCAGGGACCTGCCCGAAACGCTACGCGTACTAGTGGCTGTACAAGAATGTAACAACTCTTGTATATATCTCAAAAAAAAAAAAAAAAAGGAGTTCAAGATAAATATATTAGTCTATACAAAACTTGAGGCAAACGTTTTCTCTAATAGAAGCCTGACTCTTCAATGAGTAACTAAAATAAAGACGCAGCAGCTTCTTGCGTGAGGGAAATAGTCTACTTGGTGTACTGTACTCACCGAGTTGTACTAAACTAGTTGTACTTGCGGGGGTTGAACTCTGGCTCTTTGGTCCCGCCTATGAACTTTCAATCAACTGGTGTACAGAGTCCTGAGCCTACTGGGTTCTATCGTATCTACATTTCAAATCATATCAACCCATGTCTTACAATTTTTAAACAATGCTGTTTGTTGACCAACTTGTATATTGGCTATTTTCTTCCATGTTCCCCCCTTTTTTATCTTTTATATTTTCTTTCAATCGAATTTATACTTTAAGCTCAATTACTATTAAGTTTTAGTCTAAGGTTTTTTCTCCCACACCTTGCCCGAAACGCTACGCGTATTAGTGGCTTCAGGTATTTGTATGTACTAGCTCTGTCTATAAATAATCAGAATGTTTGTAACTCTACATCTATGTATGTACTTTTTCTAAATAAAATATTATTCAAAATTCAAATTCAAATTTAAATTATTATTATTATTATTATTATTATTATTATTATTATTATTATTATTATTATTATTATTATTATTATTATTTGAAACTGTGTATGGAGTCAGCCTCCACCACATCACTGCCTAATGCATTTCACTTATTAACTACTACTCTGACACTGAAAAAGTTTTTTCTAACGTCTCTGTGGAGCCGATTAATATCATTAATATCATACTATCATGCAAGAGGAGCCCCACATCTATGGATCATCCAATAAAATCAACAGACTTCTAGATGTTACTGCTGCTCGGCTTAGAATCGGTTACAAGTATCTCTGGGAATTCTCATTATCTGCCGATGTAGACCTGACCAAATGTAAACTGTGTCAACAAAATTATTCGCACACCCTACGTCACTATGTGATGGAGTGCGAAAACATACGTGAATTTAGAGACAATTCTATAACCAATGTTCCAGCGATGTGTAAATATTTCATTCAAAATGATCTGCTACCAGAAATTTTAGCCAAATATCCCCAGTTGCTAACGTAGGTAGTATAACTGAGTGATTGTAACCTATCCACCGCTGCCCACTGGATGGGGGGCGGTGTGCAGGACAAACATATAAATTGTGACACTAGCTCCACATATGTCAGTTGCTTAATTTAGAACCTGTACTTGAGGTCGATCTCGAACCCATTGTTGATGTGACGACTTATATGAATTTTGTAACTAGCTCATCAAGATTGTAACTTGCTTAGCTAAATGAATTATGGGGTTCAGTCCCTGAGCCCATTATGTGCCTCTGTAACCCTTTCCACTACCGCCCACAAGATGGGTAGGGGGTGCAAATAAAGAACTAAACTAAACTCTGTGGCTCTTTGGGTACTCAGTTTCCGCCTGGTCCTTGTTTGCGTATCACCCGTGTTAAACAGTTTATCTTTATGTACCCTGTCAATTCCTCTGAGAATTTTGTAGGTGGTAATCATGTCTCCCCCTTACTTTTCTGTCTTCAGTATCGTGAGGTGCATTTCACGCAGCCTCTCCTCATAACTCATGCCTCTTAGTTCTGGGTCTAGCCTAGTGGCATACCTCTGAACTTTTCAAGCTTCGTCTTGTGCTTAACAAGGTACGGGCTCCATATGAGGCCGCATACTCCAGGTTTGGTCTTACATATGTGGGTATTCAAGATTCTGAATAATTCCTTGCACTGGTTCCTGAAGGCTGTTCTGATGTTAGCCACCTTGCATACGCCGATGTATTATTTTTATGTGGGCTTCAAGAGATAGGTTGGTGGATATCAACTCCTAGATCTTTCTCTCTGTCAGTTGTGGAAGCTGAGTACCCAAATGAGCACAGAGACATTATAAAAAACTTTCTCAATGTCAGAATAATTAATAAATGGAATGCACTAGGAAGTGATGTGGGGGAGGCAGACTCCATACACAACTTAAAATGTAGATATGATAGAGCTTAAGAAGCTCAGGAACTTGCACACCAGTAGATTACAGTTGAGAGGCAGGACCAAAGAGCCGCAGCTCAATCCCCACTAGGTGAGTACATTGACACACACAGCAGTATTGGGAATGACCAAGTGACTAGACTACGCAAAATTGGAGGGGGATCATATAGAAAAACGACAAGGAAATATGTGATGAATTAAATGCCAGTTTCAGTGAAGTGTTCATGACCAAACTGGAGCAACGCAAAGTGCTAGGTGAAGAGTTAACCCCTAGACAAGACAGTTTCACTTAGTTCGTTTATTATGCGCCCAATACCCATCCTATGGGTGGTAGCATAGAAGGTTACAGAGCTCATATGGGCCACGGGAGCTGAATCCCATACCCAAGATGAGAAGCTGACACAGACTGAGGTAACAGATGAGGAAGAAACGAGGACAATTGAATCACTAGATGAAAAGCAACAATGTTTCAATGTAAACATCACCAGTGATCTGTATAAATAAGAAGCTTATAAGGACCTCAATATGCCTCTAGACACAATCTTTAATTAGTCAATTGAGAAGGGAGATTTTCCCAGGTGCTGAAAAAAGGTAAATGTGGTACCAATATACAAGAAGAGGAGAGAGAGAAGGCACAAAATTATGACCAGCATCACTGACGAGCATCTCCCCCCTCCTCAAGTACCCCCTCCCCCTCCTCAAGTACCCC
>WNGS01164858.1:37014679-37025358 GCA_020271785.1 Procambarus virginalis
TTTTCTGCCCGATTTTGACTAAGACTTTGTAGCGCTGCTTTTGAATCAGTGCAGATCCCTGCACCGTTAGTGTTTCGGTCAAGTATCTTAACACTATAACAATGGCAGTTAGCTCTGCTTGCGTTGCAGAGGCAGAATGCTCAATACGGCTTTTTCTTCATTTCCGCGTTGAAAGACATTATTCCTAATTACAGTGTATGCTACACCAGCCCTGCCATTGACAGGATTATATGACCCGTCAGTGTAGATTTGATCTAATTCATTTCCGGCTTCTTTATATATTTCCTTCAGATACCTGTGACTTATTTTTTATGGTATGATATTGGACTTTTTCGTTGGCATGTCATTGATGATAATCCTGCCTGAGTCATCCTCCCAGGGAGGTAACCTCTCTACAGGCAGGAGCTCACGGGCTTGCTCAAGCAGGTGAAGTTCTTCGAGGTATATCTTGAGGTTATCTTGAGATGATATAGGGGCTTTTTAGTGTCCCCGCGGCCCGGTCCTCGACCAGGCCTCCACCCCCAGGAAGCAGCCCGTGACAGCTGACTAACACCCAGGTACCTATTTTACTGCTAGGTAACAGGGGCATAGGGTGAAAGAAACTCTGCCCATTGTTTCTCGCCGGCGCCTGGGATCGAACCCAGGACCACAGGATCACAAGTCCAGCGTGCTGTCCGCTCGGCCGACCGGCCCCCGGTAGCAGAGGTAGCAGACTGATCTGTGATGCCATTTTTTGCTTCTCTTGTTTCCTCCTGTAAGTAGCACAGAACTCAGTTTTTTCTTGGCAATATCATTGTAAAGGGGATCTTTAGCTATCTTAATTGCAAGCTTAGCATTCAGTTCCTTAATTCTGCTTTTAACACTGGGGAGGGACAATTCTTCACGTAGATTAAATGTTTTGACGGTTCTTGGGACTCCATGACAGATTGCCATGGCCTTATTTTGCATGCTTTCAAGTTTTTTTCGTATCGCTTTGGAAATAAGTGCACAAAACTGGTGCGACAGTGATTTTAGTAGAAATCCTGGTGTTTTGTCTTTCTTACAAGTCTTTGGTGGTCAAGTGGAAGAGTATGCAGCTTACAAGGCCTTGGTCGTGGGTTCGTGCCCCCTCATAGCCCCAGTGGATTTTATTATTATTATTATTATTATTATTATTATTATTATTATTATTATTATTAAACACTCAGAGTTCTTATTTTAGCAAATAACAATATTTGTTATACACAGCTGGAAAATAAACTCGAATTTTGTTTAAGAAAATATATATGAAATGCTCACTCACTTCTAACCCCCATGCCTATTGCTAGGTGAACAGAGACATCATGTGAAAGCACAATTGGCCAACCTCCCGCGGGGATCGAGGCCAGGAACACCTTAAAGCAGGTTAGGTTTCTACATTCGTGTTCTTTTATGCTATTATCTCGTCTAAGTTCTTATAGCGTTTATTTGTGGACGTTACAAGCGGGTGAGTGGGTGACGGTCGTTCATTGTCCGCAGACACAATGTGGTTAGGTGCCCTGAGGAGAATGGGTCGAGCAGGCCGGTAAAAACTATTAGAACAGCTTCAGTTTTTGAGAGAAGGAGGAAGTCACAGCCTCAGTCTATGATAGGAGGAGGAGGAAGTCAGAAAACAATAGGATGGTGGTTGTAGCCTCATGTTACAACAGCCAGCATGCGACTGCTACCTTCTACACCTCTTTTGTTTAACGTCTTTCTTCTTCATCTCTTGCTTCTTTATCATTATTATTTACATAAAGTAATCACAATGGCGAGGGAATCACTAGGACGCTAGTTCGAGTCACCTCATTGCCCTAAAGGACTTTTTTTGTTATGATTATTATTAGTATTATTATTATTACTATTTTGAACAACAAATCAATTGGAGTAGTAATGTGGGGACTCGAATCTGCTATCTGGGTACTCCCAGTCGCGCCTCTTACCCCTGGACCACAGCATGGTGTGGCTGCCAGTACTCAGGCTGCTGGTTCGAATCCCCGCATTAATCGAATTGATTTTGTCATTGATATATCACGTAAGTGTGATTTATGTGTGTGTATAATAATAATAATAATAATAATAATAATAATTATCATTATTATTATTATTATTATTATTATTATTATTATTATTATTATTATTATTGAGAAAATCAGTAGGATTCATGAGGAAGAGCTTGCACTCTGGGTACTCCCAAGCACACCCATAAACCACTTAACCATGACATGCTAAAAAGCAATGCAGCCTGGAATTCCACTGAATCCTTTAAGGGTCTTGAGGCTACCACTGAAGCCAAGTCAGGGTTTCATACATTCCCCCCCCCCCCCTCCCCATGCACTCTGGCTGTGGTCTCGGAGTTCCACCTTCAACGCTTCTCTTCTCATGCACAATGAAATCGCATTAACATGATGTATAATTAAGAAAATCAGTAGAAGCCTTGAGGAGGATTCGTGGTTAAGTGGTTTAATGTGTGTGCGTTTGGGAGTACTCAGAGTGCAGGTTCGAATCCTCCCCCCAGGGCTCCTACTGATTTTCTCACTGAAATATCACGTTAATGCGATTTCTTTTGTGCATTCTATACTTTTTCTGGAAGATGATGAGTTACAGTGAGCCTGCGGTTAATAGGATGAACTCTAATTAAACTTCTTCTTTTTTGTATGTACTGTTATTGATGTTGTTGCCTCTGAACCCAGAGTGTCATTCGTTCTTCAGATTTCATCACAACTGTTGCTTTTTTAGAGTTCATTTTTGGCGGCACAAAGAAAAATAAATTTCTTTCAAAATCTGACTGAGGTTGTTTGGTGTGTAGTGCTTCGCTTATGTCCACAGTCTTCTGGTGTCGCTGAATCTCTCCGTTGTTTCAGTGGTGTTTGTCAGAATGCATAAGATTTAGCATTTGATATTTTTTCTATATAAAACAAACTTGAAATTATTTTGAAATTTATAAAAATAACACTTCAAAGAATGGTAAATAATATTTTTGTTCAATTTTCATTGTGAACTTGGTGGATAGGGCTAGATTATTTTCGAATGTGTTCAGACTGGTATTTTTAGCCCATACATAAAACACATCGAAAGAACAATATGGATAAGACTCGTGTTAGAATCATTGATCTCACTCTTTGTGTCGTATTCAGTAACACACCATATACAGTACAGAAAGGGGAATAGGGAATTATCAATGGAAAGCGCCAAGCCATTACGACTATATAGTACTGGAAAGGGGTCAGGATAAAGATTAGGGATGAGACGGAGGAAAGAAATTGTGCCCAACCATTTGGATGATCGGGGATTGAACGCCGACCTGCATGAAGCGAGGCTGTCGCTCTACCGTCCGACCCAAGTGGTTGGGCACAGAGTACAGGAGAAACCGTGTTGTTCTCAAACGCGTCTTCCCTTCTAATTATCATAAGTAATCAAACGAGGAGCGGGTTGGGGTATTTGACCCACTGCTGTACCTGCTGACGGCCGCACCGTGGTCCTCGGAACACAACAACATGTAATGATCGCACCAACACTAACACACCCGCGGGGGAGAACGCTGCCTTTAGCACTGTAAACGCAGAAACCAAAGCATTTCGAACTGTCGTTTCGTACGATAGCTTAATTCATTCACATACAATCATTGAGATAATCTACGATAATCTCCGAGAACACGATAATCAGTGTCGTTGTGGCCGGAGAGGTCACGGGTGTGATGAAGCTCTTGGTCCCCAGCGTTACGAGAACGAAAGCCTGGGAGAGAAAGTCCAGTATTCCCCCGTGTGGGTGAGTATTATGTGGAGATATTGAGGGAGATGTTGAGAGAGATAAGACAATACAATGATGGGGCGGAAAGCCCTTCATAGGTTTTTTCCCCCATGTGTGTTCTGTGCTCCAGCAGGTACAGTACTAGAGCTGGCAGGGTGAGGGTGCTAGGCACGGTGTGGTTTTACTGATGTCTGTGGTTATGTTTGTCTGTGATTTTCTGCCTCAGTCTCTATATTTATATCTCTTCTGTGTCTCTTTCATAAAAACCATGGACGTATTTACCTGAATTTACCTGATGGCTGACGTTGCTAGTGGCCGGCCTCGACGAGGACCGGAATTAGCTAGATGACCATGTGTTAGGTCTCCCATTATTACTGCGGATTTTTAAAATGGTCTCTAACGACCTGAAAGCACCAGTTTAAAAGCCTGTGATTTGTTAAGATCTGAAACCTACATTTATGGGCAGCACCAAACGTCCACCAGACTGTGTGACACAGTGATTGTCAGAATCAGATTGGGTTACCGTTACCTGTGGCAGGTGGCTACAGGTGACGGATCTCCCAATCCTGAGCACTCCAGGTGCAGACTCTGTGAGCAGGAACTACGGCACGATCTCCCACACTACATCACTGAATGCCCAGTTATTAGACCTTTCAGACCAGTTGGTATGAGGTACCTGGAGCTTTGCAATTACTTTATTCACTCTCGTGTTCTAGAAGATATCCTCATATAGCACCCAAAATTTGCCAGTGCAGACTACTTATCACATGCCTTTGTATGACTAACCATCCTGTGTGATGGAGATTTTTTAGCATCACGTAGCTAAGGTTTGACACACTATACTCCCCTTCATATAGTCTAGGGTAGCTGCACAAATGCAAATATACCTAATGTATTAATAAAAACAAAATCCTTCTCTCTTTCTCTCCCATTTTTTTTTTTTTTTGCTTTAACTAAGACTAGGGTGTATTAGGGTTCTCAAGTGAAGTACCTAGTGAAACTGCAACCAAGAGCTGTTATCCTACCTCAGCTCATTTAAAGCCTGCCTCTAGATTTTTTTGAGCCCGTAGCCATCTGTGTGCCTGAGCCTTCATGTGATCAGTTGACCTGATCTCCCGTGTATCAACCTGTTGAGGGAAAAACTTCCAGATGCGAGTCAGCCTAGGAATGAATGATCCCTGATGGAGTGGTGTTCTTGAGAGAGGCAGTTCCAGCATGAGGCTGTTGATGGCTGCGAGCCTTGTGTCACGGGTACCAACCGTATCCACGTCGTTGGGCCAGGTGCGGAACTTTAAGAATGTTGGCCTTGTACATAATAGTAAGTCCACCAACATCACGACGGTGTTACAGGCTCTGATGTTCAGATCATTCCCACCAAACTTGGTCAGGACTAGAGATGAGCTTTTAGGGGGGAACCTGCAGGTGAGGAGTGAGGAACGGACTACAGGATGAGACGGCCAGCGGACACAACAAAATTACACAAAGTCTAAATAGCAAATAACTGCAGGGATCAACGGGGGACCAGGAGCTGGAGCTCGTCCTGTTCCCCCCTGATAAAGGTAACCATAATCACCTAACCACCCTCCCCGCCACCCTTCCCTACACCCCCTGGCCACTCCCAGGCTGCTCTGAAAAAGCGACCTCAGCATCGTTAGCGGGATAGAAAGTCAAAATGAATCTGCAGGAGGCGCGCCGTCCCTGACAACATGCAATCTATCCCCCAGTAAGTATATCACACTCATCCCCCTCCCCTCTCTATCCCTCATGCTCCCCCTCTCTATCCCTCCTGCTCCCCTCTCTATCCCTCCTGCTCCTCCTCTCTATCCCTCCTGCTCCCCCTCTCTATCCCTCCTGCTCCCCCTCTCTATCCCTCCTGCTCCCCCTCTCTATCCCTCATGCTCCTCCTCTCTATCCCTCCTGCTCCCCTCTCTATCCCTCCTGCTCCTCCTCTCTATCCCTCCTGCTCCTCCTCTCTATCCCTCCTGCTCCTCCTCTCTATCCCTCCTGCTCCTCCTCTCTATCCCTCATGCTCCCCCTCTCTATCCCTCCTGCTCCCCCTCTCTATCCTCCTGCCTCCCCCTCTATCCCTCATGCTCCCCTCTCTATCCCTCCTGCCTCCTCTCTCTATCCCTCCTGCTCCCCCTCCTCTTATCCCTCCTGCTCCCCCTCTCTATCCCTCATGCTCCCCCTCTCTATCCCTCATGCTCTCCTCTCTATCCCTCATGCTCCCCTCTCTATCCCTCATGCTCCCCCTCTCTATCCCTCCTGCTCCTCCTCTCTATCCCTCATGCTCCCCCTCTCTATCCCTCCTGCTCCCCTCTCTATCCCTCCTGCTCCCCTCTCTATCCCTCCTGCTCCTCCTCTCTATCCCTCCTGCTCCCCCTCTCTATCCCTCCTGCTCCCCCTCTCTATCCCTCATGCTCCTCCTCTCTATCCCTCCTGCTCCCCTCTCTATCCCTCCTGCTCCCCCTCTCTATCCCTCATGCTCCCCCTCTCTATCCCTCCTGCCTCCCCTCTCTATCCCTCATGCTCCCCCTCTCTATCCCTCCTGCCTCCCCTCTCATCCCTCATGCTCCCCTCTCTATCCCTCCTGCCTCCTCTCTCTATCCCTCCTGCTCCTCTCTCTATCCCTCCTGCTCCCCCTCTCTATCCCTCATGCTCCCCCTCTCTATCCCTCCTGCTCCCCCTCTCTATCCCTCCTGCTCCTCCTCTCTATCCCTCCTGCTCCCCCTCTCTATCCCTCTGCCTCCCCTCTCTATCCCTCATGCTCCCCTCTCTATCCCTCCTGCCTCCTCTCTCTATCCCTCCTGCTCCCCTCTCTATCCCTCCTGCTCCCCCTCTCTATCCCTCCTGCTCCCCCTCTCTATCCCTCCTGCTCCTCCTCTCTATCCCTCCTGCTCCCCCTCTCTATCCCTCATGCTCCCCCTCTCTATCCCCCTGCTCCCTCTCTATCCCTCCTGCTCCTCCTCTCTATCCCTCCTGCTCCCCCTCTCTATCCCTCCTGCTCCCCTCTCTATCCCTCCTGCTCCCCTCTCTATCCCTCCTGCTCCTCCTCTCTATCCCTCATGCTCCCCTCTCTATCCCTCCTGCTCCTCCTCTCTATCCCTCTGCTCCCCCTCTCTATCCCTCATGCTCCCCTCTCTATCCCTCCTGCTCCTCCCCCTCTCTATCCCTCCTGCTCCTCTCTCTCTATCCCTCCTGCTCCCTCTCTCTATCCCTCCTGCTCCCCCTCTCTATCCTCCTGCTCCCCCTCTCTATCCCTCATGCCCCCCTCTCTATCCTCATGCTCCCCCTCCTATCCCTCCTGCTCCCCCTCTCTATCCCTCATGCTCCCTCTCTCCTACCTGTGAGCCTAGTGTCCAGCACGTGTTCTAGGTTCCTGGTGATGGGTTAGAGTAGCCTAGGAGATGGGTTCCCACAGGAACCCATTAAGTAAGCAGACCCCAGCTAAATGGGACCTGCAGGAATTGGGTTTGCGCAACACAACCCAACAAACGCGAGGGAGCAACACACGCCTTCCCAGAACCCCAACAAAACACACAAATAGTGAATCAACTCGTTCTCTCAACTAACACCTTATGACTTTTAAAGCAAATCGCTCATTCCATCTAAAATGCGATGCAATAGTTCAAATTAAAGCACCGAAATATAGACGTTTTCTGCTTCGGGTTCAGTAGGTTAAGTGGGTTTGTTTGGGCGCGTACGTTTCTGGTACGGCAAAATAGTTTTTTTTTTTTTTGACGGTATGTTAAATTAGAGAGAACGGGCTGGTGGGTTAGCGTACGGGGTGGACGGAGGGAAGAGACGGAGGGAAGGGACGGAGGGAAGAGACGGAGGGAAGAGACGGAGGGAAGAGACGGAGGGAAGAGACGGAGGGAAGAGACGGAGGGAAAGGATTGGGGATGGGACGGGGCCGACGAGACTGAGGGTGATGGAAGGGGGGGGGGGTAAGGAGTGAGAAACTGGTCCACTTTCCATTTCTAGGATGCTTTTGCGCCGGCGAAGCATGTCTTCCATGGTCGCGAGGCGTGTGAGTGCTACTCCAGCAGCCTTTCTCTCGCGTGCAGCCAACGATGCTCTCATCTCGCTCCTCGCGGAGATGTCTCCGCGTGTCTTGTTGAAGGGCTTTGCTAGTGGTGGGCTGCCACATCTCTCGTTAGCGTGGGGTCAGACCTCACTCTCCAGGGGGGTTGGTTTTTTGTTTCTACCACAGACGTGGCCACACATTTACAACGCTAAGTAGCATATATACATTGTCTTCGGTGCTCGCCTAGTTATCCTTGCGCGGGTTGAGCTTTGGTTCTTTTGGCCCACCTTTTTTTTTTTTTTTTTTTTTTGAGATATATACAAGAGTTGTTACATTCTTGTACAGCCACTAGTACGCGTAGCGTTTCGGGCAGGTCCCTGGAATACGATCCCCGCCGCGAAGAATCGTTTTTTCATCCAAGTACACATTTTACTGTTGCGTTAAACAGAGGCTACAGTTAAGGAATTGCGCCCAGTAAATCCTCCCCGGCCAGGATACGAACCCATGACATAGCGCTCGCGGAACGCCAGGCGAGTGTCTTACCACTACACCACGGAGACTGTAAAAAAAGACCTCTCAACTGTCAATCTGCTGATTTTTTTTCCACACACACACACACACACACACAGGGGTATAGAGTCTTCTATTGGGCTCTATCATATCTATATTTGAAACTGTGTATGGAATCAGTTTCCACCACATCACTGCCTAATGCATTCCGTCTGTTAACTACTCTGACACTGAAAAAGATCTTTCTAACGTCTCTGTGCCTCATTTGGGTACTCAGTTTCCATACAGGTGGAATAATAATGTTATTTATAATATATAATGTATTATTGTATTAATTATGATATCATATAATTATTATTACAGTATATAATTATTGTTATAGCGTTATTATTATATTTTTATTTTTATAACTATTATAAAATATAAATACAGTGAAACCAGTTTCCACACAGGTGGAGACTGAGTACCCAAATGAGCCACAGGGACGTTAGAAAGAACGTTTTCAGTGTCAGAGTAGTTAATAAATGAAATGCATTAGGAAGTAATGTGGTGGAGGCTGACTCCATACACAGTTTCAAGTGTAGATATGATAGAGCCCAATAGGCTCAGGGATCTGTGCACCAGTTGATTGACAGTTGAGAGGCGGGACCAAAGAACCAGAGCTCAATCCCCGCGCAAGCACAACTAGGTGCAGGTACACATACCCTGGAAGCAGCCCGTAGTAGCTGTCTAACTCCCAGGTACCTATTTATTGCTAGGTGAACTGAAGCGTCATGGTGAAAGAAACTCTGCCCATTTATTTCCGCCTCCGCCGGGGATTGGTCACCTGACCCTAGGATTACGAATCTCGAGCGCTGTCCACTCAGGCGTCTGACCTCCATGGACAAGGTTAGGGATCTGTTAAACATATAGTTCGGTGATATAATGAACACTCTGCCACAGAAGGTGACCAGGTGTAGCGTGTGGTCAGGTTTCACACCCTAAGGAGCAGTGTGTAAGTCAAGTCTCACCCTCAGGGCCAGTGAGTAAGTTAGATCTCACCTTTGAAGTCACTGCGACTCTCACCCTAAGGGCCAACATTCCAGAGTGTCTTGCAATGCAGTGAAACCTAACCTCATTGTAATATTACAGCTGCTCTCACAACCCTCCAGACGACGAATCATGTGGAACGTTGAATTGACAAATAAAAAAGAGCTTTGTTTTGCATTATATGAGACGACATCCATTTTATAACTTTATAGTTTTTGTTCATAGTTTTTTGTTTGTTATAATGAAAACTCTGGGAATTGGAGTGAAATAGTTCACCTTTAAGGTCTTCCCGAGTAAACTATTATAATTTTTTATGGTTGAATATTTTCTGCAGAGAAAATATAAGTTTTTGCCTGTGATTGGTTGAGTGTTGCATCAGATGGTGATCGATCACTAACTGGTGGTTGAGTGTTGCAGCAGATGATGATCAATCACTAACTGGTTTAAAAGAGTGGCAGAGGCACGAGACCAACACCTGCCCCCAGTTCTCTACTGGGACCATTGTTCTCAACACAAACATGCTCTTGCAACTCAGAACATGAAAGACTCTTTGACTGGCTGTTTCTAACAAAACTTGAAAATAGAAAACTAGAGAGAATATAAGTCAGAAACTTCATCAAATCTCGAAGTATAAATTCAAGAAACCTGAGACACTCTTCCGCATTGACGTCGCTGCTTTGTTTAGTGATGTTGATAACTTTAAAGTTACCAGTGTGTTTAACTGCGATTATATCTTTCTTTTGGCGTAATTAAGTAACACACCTGCCGTATGTGGAAGGAGATTTAGGATGGTGCTACTCCTTACTTTGAGGTGCTTCTGGGGCTTAGCGTCCCCGCGGCCCGGTCGTCGACCAGGCCTCCTCGAGCACCAGGCCTACTCGAGCACAGGATGAACGCGAAGCACTGTTCGAGAAACGTACGAGCGTAATCAGCTGTGAGTCGCGCAAAGTGTTTACAGGTAAACAAGGAGGTTTGGTGGCTAGATTAACGAGCCAGGTGAGTACGGGCTGCTACCAGAGTATGTGAAGGTCGACCAAACCACACACTAGAAAGTGAAGGGATGACGACTTTTCGGTCGACTTGAGAATGGTCCAGGACGGACCGAAACGTCGTCGTCCCTTTACTTTCTAGTGTGTGGTCTGGTCAATATATCAGCCACGTTATTGTGACTCCTCGTCTGTATATGTGAAGGTCGCTGCTGGTGGCCTGCCCGAGGCGGTGTTCTACAGACGGAGCGCCGTTTCCAACACCCAAGTCTTCAGACCTTATCCTCGGATTATCAGAGCTTATCTTCGGGCCGTCAGACTTTATCCTCGGGTTATCAGACCTTATCATCGGATTATCAGACCTTATCTTCGGGCCGTCA
>WNGS01164858.1:37058533-37063533 GCA_020271785.1 Procambarus virginalis
GGAGATATGAACAGGAGGTTCAGAAACGGTATAGTACCAGTCGGGTTCGTTCTCCATACATATCATCGGGAAATTCCGGGTTCGAATCCGGGCAGGACAGCAATGGTTAGGCACGTTACCTATCACCAAATTCCTCTCTTACTTAGCGGTAATAGGTGCCCAGGAGCTAAGGCTTCATATTAGAGAGGGGCCAGAGGGGAGGACCTCGATACAAGCCTAACATGTATATTTATATATATACACTGCCTCCCTGTCCCCCCGGCACAATGGCATTCTGACTATATTAGGCCAGGAGCCGTCAAAATAAACTCCAACTTGGATAAATACCGTTTTAGTTGGTAATATTGTGATATAAATATTGTCATGTTGTGTAAGGGAGGTATATAATGGTGCTGGAAAGTATTCATCTCTGTTGCTTCAGCCTGACTAAGATGTATTTCACGTTGTGATTACTCCATTAAATATACAGTTATCTGAGTGCAGGAGGTGGATCCTTGACAATCAGGTTGTATTTGATTAGATATAGACGTGATGTGTATTCTGACCTGACGTTGACTATATTATTCTGTTGTGTTTGTTAACTTCTTAACAAGGCCAGCAATTAGGATATATTATGAGAGTTATGTAGGATGTCTATAATTAAGTAGAAGGGGGGGTACCACGAGCCTCCTTTTTCTCTTATTTATGTGGCACTTGTTTAATAAATATTTTGGTGCCTGGAAGGAGAGTGCCTCTACTCTCACCCACACATATACATATATATACACACATATATACATACATACAACAGTAACTCTGTGTCTAGTGATCTGACCCCCCAAAAATCATCAATTTTCCAAGCATTTGCTTATCGAAAATAAATACTTTTCTCATAATAATATGCTTGTTCTGAGGAAATGTAATGGCAGATAACGTGGTATAGATTACGATGACAATGAGAAGTGGGCCAGTTTTACAGAGGGAAATAATGAGTAGATAAGGAAGTGTTGCCAGAGAGAGATGTTGCAACTAGATGATGCAGAGATAAACTCACTCTTACATAATATTAATGTTGCTCAGATGCTTTTAAATGCAAGTCTCGGTATTGTGTGTCAGTGCTGAGCTGGTACACTATATCACTGTAGAGGCGCTTTACACAGACAGGTTCTAGAGAGTGCTCGTATGGGGTCAATATATGTGTATTTATACGTGTGTTTCTAGGTATACATGATGTATGTAGTATATTTTACATATATATAATATATTATATATATATATATATATATATATATATGTCGTACCTAGTAGCCAGAACGCACTTGTCAGCCTACTATGCAAGGCCCGATTTGCCTAATAGGCCAAGTTTTCATGAATTAATTGTTTTTCGACAACCTAACCTACCTCACCTAACCTTACCTAACATTTTCGGCTACCTAACCTAACCTAACCTATAAAGATAGGTTAGGTTAGGTTAGGTAGGGTGGTTAGGTTCGGTCATATATCTACGTTAATTTTAACTCCAATGAAAAAAAATTGACCTCATACATAATGAAATGGGTAGCTTAATCATTTCATAAGAAAAAAATTAGAGAAATTCTATATTTCAGAAAACTTGGCTTATTAGGCAAATCGGGCATTGCATAGTAGGCCAAAAAGTGAGTCTGGCTACTAGGTACGACATATATATATATATATATATATATATATATATATATTATATATATATATATATATATATTATATGTAACTATATGTAACTCCTTTTTGTAACACAGTTCAAAAAGCAATATATATGTACATACAAAAGAATGGGGGTGGTAGGAGAAGAAAATATAGTGTTCAGTGAGAAACCACAAGCTCCTCTGAATACGTTTTATTTTCTTCCGAGGCTAGGGTCCCACATTGGCACCAGAGGTGGTACCTCACAAACTTTTATATATATATATTATATTATATATTTATAATATATATATATATATATATATATATATATATATATTTATTTCAACAATATTAAATTAGAAGAGTACGACAGCTTGCTGAAATCAACACTAGAAAAAGCCCTCAATCTTTCCCTCAGTGACTCACAGTGGAAACAGGCCTCCCTTTCTGTCAGACTCGGGAGCCTGGCGTGCGCACAGCAACACAAATTGCTGTACCAGCGTTCCTGTCCTCTTCAGTGGGGTCTGACAACTTGTGAAGGAAATCCTACCTGAGCACCTAGTTCAACAGGCAGGGGTACATGATCCCAGCTTCACAGATTGCACAACCAAATGGGTCTCTCTCGCAGGACCAGCACCCCAACCACCGCCTTCTGAAGCCCATAAGCAATCCAGCTGGGATAGCCCCATTGCCGACCAAGAAGCTGTGACTTTGCTAGAAGCTGCGACAACACCGCATGACACTGCCCGACTTAGAGCTGTAGCAGCTCCCCATGCAGGTGATTTCCTATTAGCAACCCCAATGTCAGCAACCGGCACCCGTCTCACACCGCAGGCCCTCCGAATTGCCGTGGCTCTTCGCCTCACTGCCCCAATCCACACCGAATACAGGTGTATTTGCGGCGAGGCAGAGGCCGACAGGTACGGACGGCATGGCCTTCTCTGCCAAAGGATAGGAGGATGGCATGCAAGACACGGCGAGGTCAATGGCATTATTAAGAGAAGCCTTACCACAGTCGGTTATCCAGCAGAGAGAGAGCCCCATTACCTAATGTCCCGCAACTCTGATGAGCCTGTCGGTTGCCCAGATGGAATCACGGTGAACCCCTGGAAGAATGGTTGACAGTTGGTGTAGGACTACAATTGCGTTTCAACTTTAGCCAATACCTATGTTGACTTCAGTGCTACACAAGCAGGAGGAGCTGCCAATCACCGGGAAACGGCCAAGTCACGTAAATACAGAGACCTTGAGCACCACTACAATTTTGTCCTCATTGCCTCAGAGACACTTGGTGCCTGGGGTAAAAGTGCTGCTAGCTTTTTGAAGGAGTTGGGGTCTAAGCTAATCGAAACAACTAGAGACCCTAGGGCTGCCAGTTTTCTTTTTCAGCGCCTTAGTGTGGCAATCCAGAGAGCAAATGCTCACTGCATCAATGGTTCCTGCCCACCATCTGAGGAGCTGGAGGAGCTATTCAACTTGTGACAAGCAGGCTTATACCCTGCATGTAATCAATATTGAACGTTTTAGTGTAATGACATTTCAAATAAAGTTAGATAAATATACACAATACCAAAAGAATAGGGGTGGTAGGAGAAGAAAATATCAAAGTGTTCAGTGAGAATCCACAAGGTCTTCTCTGAGTACTCTTTATTTTCTTCTCCGAGGCTATGGGTTCCTACACTTGCACCAGAGGTGGTACCCTTCTAGGTTTAAAATATATATATATATATATATATATATTATATATATAGTATAATATATATATATATATATTATATATATATAGTCAAGTCATATATAGTCAAGTGTATATATATACAAGTCAGCCAAGTATAGGCAATTAGATCATCGGTACAACTTCGTTCCAATAGGGTCTGAGACCCTAGGTCCATGGGGAGAGAGTGCAAGAAGGTTTCTAAAGGATCTTGGTTCCAAGCTCATTGACACCACAAGAGACCCTAGAGCGGCAAGTTTTCTCTTTCAGCGCCTCAGTGTCGCGATCCAGAGGGGGAATGCTCGCTGCATCCTCGGTTCCTGCCCAACGTCGGAGGAGTTCGAGGAAATCTACAGCCTCTAGGAAGCGAACTATTTTGTGTCCTCTTAATGCTCATTTTTTTGTATACAATCAGATATGTAACTGTATAACCTTGCTTAATAAAGTGTACACCATAAAAAAGGGGGGTGGTGGAGAAGCGAACACCCTCATGTATTCAGAGTTAAATGGCAAGTTTTTCCCTGAATGCTCTGTGTTCCCTTCTCTGAGGCTGTGGGTCCCTATAATTGCACCAGAGGTGGTACCCCCCTATATATATATATATATATATATATATATATATATATATATATATATATATATATATATATATATATATATATATATATATATTAGGGGTACCACCTCTGGTGCAATTGCAGGGACCCACATCCTCGAAGAAGAAAACAAAGAGCATTCAGAGAAGATCTTGTGGATTCTCACTGAACACTTAATTATTTTCTTCTCCTACCACCCCTATTATTTTTTTGTATGTTTTGTTTTATTTTATTGCAAAGCTACAGTTTACAGAGACACACACACACACACAAATATATAACAATTAAACATATATATAAATATATAACAATTATATATATATATATATATATATATATATATATATATATATATATATATATATACATATATATATATATAATATATATATATATATATAGGAGATAAATATATATTTACCTCCTTTCATTTTTCTCTGTGGATTTTCCGCATATATATATATATATATATATATATATATATATATATATATATATATATATATATATATATATATATATATATGCGAACAAGCCTGAATGGTCCCCAGGACTATATGCGAATGAAAACTCACACCCAGAAGTGACTCGAACCCATACTCCCAGGAGCAACGCAACTGGTATGTACAAGACGCCTTAAACCACTTGACCATCACGACCGGACATAATGAGGTGATAGCCGAAGCTATTTGAACCACCTCACCGCCGGCACTCGGATGGTTATCTTGGGCATAGCATTTTACCAAATCACCTCATTCTTTGGGGCACACGTGAGGAACACAAATGCGAACAAGCCTGAATGGTCCCCAGGACTATATGCGAATGAAAACTCACACCCCAGAAGTGACTCGAACCCATACTCCCAGGAGCAACGCAACTGGTATGTACAAGACGCCTTAAACCACTTGACCATCACGACCGGACATAATGAGGTGATAGCCGAAGCTATTTGAACCACCTCACCGCCGGCACCTGGATGGTTATCTTGGGCATAGCATTTTACCAAATCACCTCATTTTTTGGGGCAACACGTGAGGAACACAAATGCA
>WNGS01164858.1:37066033-37074501 GCA_020271785.1 Procambarus virginalis
TTCAGCCGTGTAAGCTGGAGAACGTAAAGAGTGAGAGGCCCTCAAAAAGTAATTTGGTGACACCGACCCATTTAATTAATGCGGAAATATATGGGCGTTGATGGGTACAAATAGCTGGGTACCTCCGCGTGTCTCTTTAGGTGAGGCCAGAAGTTTTGGGAGCAAATCTGAGTGACAGTTAATTGATGGCCGTCTCCATGTGCGGTACACAGTCATTAAGGAACATACCTGATTTACCTGAGGACCACTAACCCTACTAGTCTTGACGAGGATGTGGGAAATTTTGCCAACTATATCAACAAATACTATTATCTAAGAAATGTATTATTTCCATATCATATCAAAATCATATCAGAATCATTATATCCTACATGAACTGTATCCTACATTACAATGATCCCGTACACTAAAGGGCCCACGATGCTTACGTGACTTTGTGCATGATTTCTCATGGATCTAGAAGCTTTAAGAAGAATATCTTAAGTGAAAAACTATTAGAACATCAATCGATTTCTTCTTCTTCTTCTTGATAGTAGGTGCAGTTTGCATGAAGGGTTTGTCCTCCCGATGACTGCACCAGTACACATGTTGGTAGAGGCGTTTATGTTGAAGATGATAAGAGTTTCAAAAGTTCTTGTTGCGTTGTGGTGTAGACAGAAGAGCGGCGACTAGAACAGAGGTGTGTGTTAGAGGGAGACTTGCCGCACCGTAGGGCGGTGTGTTGTGTTTATGGCGTCAGCTGATCCATGGTACTGCGACGAGGCAGTTGTTTTCTGTGTTTAGCTGTTGGTGGCGCCAGGTATAAATGTGGCGCGGGTCAGATGTGACCCAATTTGTTGGTCGATTGGAGATATTTAGCCAGTGCTTTGACTATTTGCTATTTTTCTTGTAACGAGTGGTCACCGCCTCCTAATATATGCTCGATGGTAAAAGGTATTTTAAGTGAGATAAGTACTTGTTTGAAATTTACTCTGGCACTATAATGTCGGAAGCAGTGAAGGAGATAGTGTTCAATTGTTTCAGGCACCTGACAGTGGATGCAGAGTTCGTTTATGTCTGTTCTGTACTTAGAGCTGTGTGCTGCTAGTTTGGTGTGTCCCAGCCTTAATCTGGTCATCGCTATATCAATTTCTCTGTTTTTATATCTGACATGTTTCCAAGTTTCCCATTTCTTTTTAATGGACCCATAGTACAAAGGTGAGCATGACGTTTTCCATTTCGTCGCAAAATCTTGGGTGATGGTATTTTTGAAGGCTCCTTTACGTGCAACATGGGGAATTGGATGACGGGTAATGTGAGGTGTGTTGTGCATTGCTTTGGCTAGTTGATCTACTAGTTCATTATGGAGAATACCACAATGCGCTGGCACCCATTGGATAGAGGTATCATAACCGTTCAATCGATGTTCATGAAGAAGTTGAAGACATGGGTAAACAAACTCCTTGCATGTTTTTGAAGAGTACGTAATTGCTTGAATCGCACTCTTGGAGTCAGTGCAGATTGTATATGTCCTGATTGGTAATGTTGTGATTATTTGGAGAGCTTGATATAAGGCATATAATTCAGCTGTGAAAACAGATAGTTGGTTTGGTAACTGCCATCCCTGCTTGAGATGGTATTCCGGTATCCATACAGCGCAAGTGACCGAGGGTACGTTGTTCATGATGATGCGAGATCCATCTGTATAAATCTCTGTGGTATTTGGGTAGCAATTTTTCATTGTTGAGAGAAAGACTGAGGCTATGGCTGAGTTTGGTGCAGACTTTGGAATGTTGTCTTCGAGTTGTATTGCTGTATTAGGAGTTGTATAAAGCCAAGGTGGAATAGGGGGAACAGTAAGTTGGGTTTCCGAGTTTTGGAGTATAGAGAGGTCTATATTGAGGTTATTTGTAGCCCGTGTGAGGAAAGGTTGTGAGTGATTGGTTGGGAAGCGGGGGTTATGTGGGTTAACTGTTGGGTTAATTTTTGATCTGTATGGGTGTGTCTGGTGAGCAGTGGTACAGAGTGACAGATAGTTGGCACACATTATGTCTCGTCTGGTGGCTAGGCTTGTTCTGGTGAGGATTAAATCAAATCCATAATAAGAATCAATAGTACTATCAAATACTACCAATAATCTTTACATCCTATATCTATATTGTAATCACATTTTATCTAAATAATATGTCCTGACAGTAAAAATAATCAATAAATATTCCTTGAAGGCTACCTAGCTCAGGGAGCATGGTAGACGTTGGCTGGGAAAGAAGCGCCCACCGCAGCCAGGGGCAGAACGTTTATTTACATAAACAGTGCAAACATGTGACGGTGCCTTGTAAACATTTTCAGTAAAGGACGCCACACTAACTTATCATTATCACCAGTGATTACTCTCTAGAACTGGGCGAGTACCTGGACAATATCTACAAGGAAAAATTCCTAGTACTTTATCTGAAGAGTGCAGAGTGGCACACTAAGCGACCCCACTTCCACTACAACAATCATCATAATCCTATCCTACAGCAAAGCTATTAAGGATATAATCAACCAGAATCCACAACAGTAAAGTTTTGCAGCAAAATAAAGTGCCAAGAGCTCTTCAAGATAGGTTATCCAGTCTGGCAACTTGTCAGACGGCACCGGCACTCAGATTGGATAAAACATAAGTATATTGAGTGTTATTGTAGAGTGTTGATTGGCCAATTGCATGCTTGTATAACCTTAATCTACAGAATACGTCTGCCATTACACCGTGGGGTAACACCCCTGATTTCAGTCAATTTTGATTAATCTTTCAGCAACTGAATCTTTTCAAAACTATCTGGACACTCATTCATTGAGTCTTTCAATGCTATGTGGACACTCAGTCATTGAAAGTCGGTCAATCCTTGACTGAATATATTCATATAAATTGAATATATCTGTGTATATATATATATATATATATATATATATATATATATATATATATATATATATATATATATATATATATATATATATATATATATGCAAACAAGCCTGAATGGTCCCAGGACTAGATACAACTGAAAACTCACACCCCAGAAGTGACTCGAACCCATACTCCCAGGAGCAACGCAACTGGTATGTACAGGGATGCCTTAAACCACTTAACCATCACGACCGGACATAAGGAAGTGATAGCCGAGGCTATATGAACCACTTCCCCGCCGGCACCTGGATGGTTATCTTGGGCATAGCATTTTATCAAATCACCTCATTTTTTGGGGCAACACGTGAGGAACACAAATGCATTTGTGTTCCTCACGTGTTGCCCCAAAAAATGAGGTGATTTGATAAAATGCTATGCCCAAGATAACCATCCAGGTGCCGGCGGGGAAGTGGTTCATATAGCCTCGGCTATCACTTCCTTATGTCCGGTCGTGATGGTCAAGTGGTTTAAGGCATCCCTGTACATACCAGTTGCGTTGCTCCTGGGAGTATGGGTTCGAGTCACTTCTGGAGTGTGAGTTTTCAGTATATATATATATATATATATATATATATATATATATATATATATATATATATATATATATATATGTCGTACCTAGTAGCCAGAACTCACTTTTTGGCCTACTATGCAAGGCCCGATTTGCCTAATAAGCCAAGTTTTCCTGAATGAATATTTTCTATAATTTTTTCTTATGAAATGATAAAGCTACCCATTTCATTATATATGAGGTCAATTTTTTTTATTGGAGTTAAAATTAACGTAGATATATGACCGAACCTAACCAACCCTACCTAACCTAACCTATCTTTATAGGTTAGGTTAAGTTAGGTAGCCGAAAAAGTTAGGTTAGGTTAGGTTAGGTAGGTTAGGTAGTCGAAAAACAATTAATTCATGAATACTTGGCCTATTAGGCAAATCGGGGCTTGCATAGTAGGCTGACAAGTGCGTTCTGGCTACTAGGTACGACATATATATATATAATATATATATATATATATATATATATATATATATATATATATATATATATATATATAATTGATCATATACATTAAGTTAATCATAGCTAACTGAGTTATCTTTAATTTATCATATAAGTTATCATATTGAACATAAATTCTTGTACCTAGATACCAGTACTTGGACCAAATTTAAGGTTCTTTGATAGCATATTTAAATATATATCATACCTCTATAATACAAATTATTGCGTTTATTAGAATGTGAATATTGGCTGTTGTAATAATAGTGCTAGGCTGGACTATGTAAATGTTTAGATCCTTTATTTAAACAGAACTAGTGTTCAATTACATAACTAAATTTAATCTGATTAAAAATTAAATAACTGAGTTATTTAAGTTAGCTGATTTAATATTAACAGAGTTATTTAATCTTATCCTTGTATAAGCAATAGCAGCTGATTTGTTGAATTTTCTGCTGGTGGATTGTAGATCTCCAATCAACTTCTCCATTGACCCGTAAGGACCCTACCTTTCCCTTACAGCCCACAGTCTGTCATGGTGTAACAGTCTCCGTGGTGTAGTGGTAAGACACTCGCCTGACGTTCCGCGAGCGCTGTCATGGGTTCGTATCCTGGCCGGGGAGGATTTACTGGGCGCAATTCCTTAACTGTAGCCTCTGTTTAACGCATCAGTAAAATGTGTACTTGGTTGTAACAACGATTCTTCGCGGCAGGGGATCGTATTCCAGGGACCTGCCCGAAACGCTACGCGTACTAGTGGCTGTACAAGAATGTAACAACTCTTGTATATATCTAAAAAAAAATAGAACTATAGGTGCTAGGATTTGCAACTCTAGCTTGGGACTTTAGTTGCATTAATTTTGCATACAGTAATTTTTAATTTAGTGCAGAACAAGTCTTAAGTAGTTCTCATATATCAATCCCGGCATTTTTTCTACAGAGGACAGGAAGCCGTCGGCTTGTCGACGGTCTTTTCCATTTGCCTTGATGATCTTTTCCAGATGTACTTTAAAAGTTAACAGAGGTTTGGAATTTACGGCTTCGGCGGGTAGGTGGTTCCACGGGTTAATAACCCTGTGGGTGAAAAAGCATCGCCTGCTCTCAGTCCTACATTGTGGCTTGTTGACTTTGAAACCATTGTTCCTTGTTTGCATTACAACTGACCTTATGAAGAAAGTGTCCGGATCAACATCCTCCAAATTGTTCAGTTTTTTAAAGTTTCAATAAGATCCGCCCTGTCATGCCTTGACCCTTGGGCAGTTCAGGTATTTAAAACTCCCACAGCATGTTGCATACGACTAAAAAATAATGGCAAATTAGATTCGCTATGCAGGCGATGAGTCACAATAACGTGGCTAAAGTAAGTTGACCAGACCACACACTAGAAGGTGAAGGGACGATGACGTTTCGGTCCGGCCCGGACCATTCTCAAGTCGATTGTGACCATTCACAATCGACTTGAGAATGGTCCAGGACGGACAGAAACGTCGTCGTCCCTTCACCTTCTAGTGTGTGGTCTGGTCAACTTAGATTCGCTATCTTACTAATACAGGAAATCGGAATGGCGCGCACACAACAAATGTTATTGGCATCTACACTAGGAGCAGAATGTGCTGCCCGCATGGATGACCTGACCAGGGCACTCAGCGCCAGGGGACACGACGGCAGCTACGGTGATGGCAGCGGCCATCAGTGCCATCTATCATGCCAATATTATCTCTGGCGTGAATGCGAGGGAGGAAGAGGAGGAGGACATGTTGTTGTAGGACGCCTTTACGACGTACGATGTGGCTACTATGTCTGTCTGTTCTATCCACTGTTTGAAGGCTAACAGTGCGGATAAACAGCCCAGACGCTACCGGAGATTATCACGTCTGTTCGGAAGAATTACAGCGGTTACCAGCTCACAGTACAAGTATAACGTTAAGTGTAATGGTCATTATCCTAGCTAGTTAGACCCTTCAGCTTGGTTATTCTGAGCGACGACCACTAAACACAAGTAAGCAACGAGAGTTAATGTCAAGCCAAGATAGGTTATCATTGAATTATTGGTTGACCAGACCAAACACTAGAAAGTGAAGGGACGACGACGATTCGGTCCGTCCTGGACCATTCTCAAGTCGATTGTGGTGTTACGTTCTTGTTCCCCAGTAAAGGTGAAATCGCCGGCAGGCTCAGCTACCAGCCGTAACGAGGAGGAATACTTTGTGGTTACCTTACGATGATTTATGATGTTACCTTATAATGAGACGATAGGAGCTGCCTCGTATGGGCCAATAGGCCTTCTGCAGTTACCTTTGTTCTTATGTTCTTATGATTTCGGGACTCAACGTCCCCGTGGCCCGGTCCTCGACCAGGCCTCCTTGGTGCTGGACTAGTCAACAATGCTGTTGGATGCGGCTGCTCGCAGCCCGACGTATGAATCACAGCCTGGGTACAGCCATTAAACACCAGGCTGTCCCCCTGCTGACATACCACCGCCCGAAACGCCGGATTACGGATCTGCTAAACAACTAAGCTGTTAAACCTTAATTACAAAACAGAGCTGAAAATCAATTAAGTTCAATTAAGTAGAATAAATACATATCAATAAGTAATGTATATTTAATAAATTACTACTCCTGATCTATTCCAATTAATATTAAACACTACGTAACTGTGGAATTGTGGGAAATATATACATACCTATGGAATATTGTCCGCTACTAAAGATTCAATATACAGTCCACTCACGAAGAAAATAAATAAACAAATTAAGTTAACCCCATAATCCCACACCTATCGTATAGAGGATGGTTGACTTACGTCCCCCACAGAATGGTGGATAGTTGATTGATGTACCTCACTGTATGAAGGATGGTTGATTGATGTACCTCACTGTATGAAGGATGGTTGATTGATGTACCTCACTGTATGAAGGATGGTTGATTGATGTACCTCACCGTATGAAGGATGGTTGATTGATGTACCTCACTGTATGAAGGATGGTTGATTGATGTACCTCACTGTATGAAGGATGGTTGATTGATGTACCTCAACGTATGAAGGATGGTTGATTGATGTACCTCAACGTATGAAGGATGGTTGATTGATGTACCTCAACGTATGAAGGATGGTTGATTGATGTACCTCACTGTATGAAGGATGGTTGATTGATGTACCTCAACGTATGAAGGATGGTTGATTGATGTACCTCAACGTATGAAGGATGGTTGATTGATGTACCTCAACGTATGAAGGATGGTTGATTGATGTACCTCAACGTATGAAGGATGGTTGATTGATGTACCTCACTGTATGAAGGATGGTTGATTAATGTACCTCACTGTATGAAGGATGGTTGATTAATGTACCTCACCGTATGAAGGATGGTTGATTGATGTACCTCACTGTATGAAGGATGGTTGATTGATGTACCTCACCGTATGAAGGATGGTTGATTGATGTACCTCACTGTATGAAGGATGGTCGATTGATGTACCTCACCGTATACAGGACGGGTTGGTTGAAGTTACCCACGGTACAGATTGATTAATTGATGAAGATTAAGCCACCCAAGAGGTGGCACGGGCATGAATAGCCCGTAACCACGGTATAGAGGACAGGTTGATTGATGTACCCTGTCATTCAACCGACATGGACACTCGGAAACATCAACGCAGGTGTGAAAAGCCTATCACCTGCCTGGGACAGGTGTAGTAATCTTATCACATGTCTACGACAGGTGTGAATAGCCTGTCACCTGTCCTGCAGTGACAGTAACTGGAGCGTTCAGAGGACAGAAGAAGGGAGACGGTAGCGAGGTTTCGCTGACTCACGACTGACTTATTACAAACATTCCTTCGTAAAAAAATGATGTCAGCAAAGGTTGACACTCTGACCCTTCGCGTCGCATTTTCAACTGTCACGCTCCTGTCACTCACCTGTCATGGCATGACTTTCATATCACAATTTCCAACAGGTTCGGCCTGCATGAAGATAGGCCTCCAGGCCTATCTTTGTTTTTTACAATTTTCCGGAAATCTGTATCGATTACATTTATCCCAAATCACTTTAAATAATTGATAATTGTCAATATATTTGGTTTAATTATTTTATTTTTAATTTTAATATTAATCTCCGAATACATTTTAATATGATTTTCAGTTCTCGTCATCTGTTCAAATATTACTTTCACAGAGAGGAAGAAAAAGATTTCAAGGATGTCAAATTTGGAGTCTTTAGGAACATGTTCTTACTTAACCCTGGTACCCCTCCCTGGTAGGGAGCCGGTCGGCTGAGCGGACAGCACGCTGGACTTGTGATCCTGTGGTCTTGTGTTCGACCCCAGGCGCCGGCGAGAAATCCCAGGGCAGAGTTTCTTTCACCCTATGCCCCTGTTGCCTAGCAGTGAAATAGGTACCTGGGTGTTAGTCAGCTGTCACGGGCTGCTTCCTGGGGGTGGAGGCCTGGTCGAGGACCGGGCCGCGGGACACTAAAGCCCCGAAATCTCTCAAGATAACCTCAAGAGAAGATAACCCCCTCACTCCC
>WNGS01164858.1:37126879-37142240 GCA_020271785.1 Procambarus virginalis
GAAGTTGTTGACGCAAGGTCCTGGTGAGGCCTCGAGGAGGTTAAGGGGTTGACGCAAGGTCCTGGTGAGGCCGGCTGGAGGAGGTTAAGGGTTGACGCAAGGTCCTGGTGAGGTCTGGAGGAGGTTAAGGGGTTGCGCAAGGGCCTGGTGAGGTCTGAGACAGGTTAAGGGGTGACGCAAGGGCCTGGTGAGGTCTGAGACAGGTTAAGGGGTTGACGCAAGGACCTGGTGAGGTCTGAGACAGGTTAAGGGGTTGACGCAAGGTCCTGGTGAGGTCTACTAGACGATGTGTTCTGGCGCGCCAGTTGTACACTTATTAACGGTAATGATGTACGAAGAATTAAACGAAACATAACGGGAAAAGAACACTAATTCTGCTATTTCATGATGACCTTTTATGAATTTATAAATTATTACCATTTAATATTAACGTTTGTATATAAGAACAAAATTTGATTCAAATTTGACCAGGTGATTGTGGTGGTTGTGACACCTGAGGCAGGAGGGAGGGTGATGGTGACACCTGAGGGAGGGAGGGAGAGTGAAGGTGACACCTGAGGGCGTGGCCAAGACTCACCTGATACCGCAGGGTGCCGCAGGAAGCACTTCACCTGCAGGGAGTCACACGCCCGCACAAGTGCTGACAGTATAGTGGCCAGCTCCCGCCCCTCGCACGCCCACGCCGCCAGGCTGGTGGTGTCTGTGGGCGTGGTGGGCGCGGGGTACACTGGGCGGGCGGCCGGGAGGTAGTCACAGGGGTAGTTGATGGTGACCCCTGAGGGCAGGTGAAGGCGGGCCAGGTGGCGCCGCCTGGCCAGCGGCCGCCACAGCGCCGCCACCCGCCGCAGCTCCCTCTGGCGGTGGCGGGGCGACGCCGACACCTCCCACGGCGGCTCCAGCGTCGCCTGCAGGAACATGGCGTCCGGGCACGCGGCTGCGGCGTGCTGGTGAGGGGCGGCGCCGGCGTGAGCCTCCAGGAAGAGCTCCGGGAGGAGGAGGTGGTCGGGCGAGTTGTGGCTGGGCCACTTGAGGGCGACCAGGGCGGCGGTCCGCATGACCAGCGGGCCCTCCAGCGTGTGGCACAGCTGGCACTCGTACACCGAGGCGTCGTAACCCCTGCCGTACGCCAGCTGCCCGCCCCCCTCCACGGCCTGAACACATCCTGCCCGCCACCGCCCGTCGACGCCCCTCACCGAGCCGCCCACCGCCCACACCCCCGCCCACTCGGCCACCCACAACAGTCTCTCCAGACGCGCGTGTCCACTCAACTGGGACAGACGCGGAGCAAGGAGCACGTACGGCGTCGTCACGCCAGTCAAAATTCTGGTTATTGCGTGCGCCAGTGAGGGCGTGGGCGGCTCGGCCCGCAGCCCGGGCGTGGTCCCCGGCGTGGTCCCCGGCGTGGTCCCCGGCGCCTCCGTCACCACCACCACGGACACCCCCGGGTATATGCGCCTGAAGTCCGAGAGGAGACCGGCGAGGCGGCCGTGGTCGACGTCCCACACCACGGCCGTCACCGCCTCCTTCAGGGCAAGAGCGGAACAGTTGACGCGGGAGAAGCCTTGCACGTAGCGCGGGTAACCCACTTTGGAGCCCAGGAACCGCTCCGGACACGCCAGCCGTCCGTGTGGCTGGCCCGGCGCCGCCAGCACCGCCGCCTCTGTCTCCCGTCTGTCGGTGCCGCCGTCAGCACCGTCCATGACGCGCAGGTGCAGGACGGAAGCCAGGTGACGCAGCAAGGTTCTGGTGCCGAGGAGGTGAGCGCGGAAGGCAGGTGGCGCCAGGGGGCGGTCCAGGCGGGTGAGGGCGGCCACCACCTGCCGCAGTGGCCTCTCGAAGACCCTCCAGTAGGAGTGTGGTGGCCCTCGTCTGGCCAGGCACTCCTCGCAGGCCCCGGCACTGCCCCCCGACCACTGGGGCCCCGACCCACCAACAACCTCCACCACCTGCCTGCAGTGCAAAGAAAAATAAAACCATTTATAATCAAGTATTTTGGTTATATCATCTATAGTTCGATGCTGCAGCAGACCGCAACACCGTTCTGCTCCTCCTGAGCCGCAACTGACGAAGGAGACTGTAATTGACTTAACAGTTATCTTTATTTAAATGTACTTTTAACAGCATAGAAAAGATGGCACGTGATCAGTCGTCTGTCTATTGATGGGAAGTTTGGACCTGTGTTTATGTTATATAACTATTCTGCTTGCCGTTGCTGTTCTTCTCCGCTGTCAGAAACATATTTCATATTGTGCTGTAGTAAGATGGTGGCTCGCTGGTTCATGTTCTTGTTTGCACGGATGGTCAGAGACCGGGCCGCGGGGACATTGATCCTAGGAACCAACTCAAGAGTAACCTCAAGGTGGCATCATCGGCTTGTATCATCACCATCATCTTGCTGGAGGATCTTTATTATTTGCTGAAATATAACCTTTTCAATACTTTTCCATTTGTGTTGGTGTGTTGTAGGTAAACTGTTATATTACATTGAGAGTGAGATCATCCCTCTCGGTGTTGATTCGTAGCCGGCAAGCTGAGGCTGTTGTTGTGGTCACACATTAAATATACTTAATGTGAGGTTTGTTGAAGTTGATGGTTTGATTCTGGGTGAATTTCGTGTGTGTGTGTAGTGGCTGTGTATTCTGTGTGTATCTGCTGTGTATAGTGGGTGTGTGTATGTATGGGTGTATCTGCTGTGTATAGTGGCTGTATGTATGGGTGTATCTGCTGTGTATAGTGGGTGTGTGTATGTATGGGTGTATCTGCTGTGTATAGTGGCTGTATGTATGGGTGTATCTGCTGTGTATAGTGGGTGTGAGTGTATACATAACATGGCCTGGTGAGTGTAGCCATGTTCGAGTCTGGTCATAAATAACCCTCAGTAGCCTTGGGATAACGTAAATTTTATTGAGAGAATCTCGGCCATCATAGGTCTGTTCAAGGGGCCTGACGGCTGATTGGACAGCGCTTTCTTTCACCCTGATGTACCTGTTCACCTAGGAGTCAATAAGTACCTGGGAGTTTGACAGCTGCTAAGGGCTGCTTCCTGGGGAATGTGTAACAAAAAGGAGGCCTGGTCGAGGACCGGGCCGCGGGGACTCTAAGCTCCGAAATCATGTGAAGATAACCTCAAGATAACCTCAAGATAACCTCAAGATAACCATCTAGTCATATATATACAGCACAAATACACCTTTTATTATACAATAAATCTAGTCACTACAATTCTATTATAAACAGTATTAATCACCTGTTTTCAGTTCGTAATTATTTGCTATGTCGACTATCGCCTGGAAGACACTGGAAGATTATAAAGTTATGAGATACATAGCTTTGTTGTTGCTGGAGGGGGGGGGGGGGGGACTCGAACCTGTGGCTGGCCCGCTGTTGCGTAGGACTTCAGCAGCTAGCTTACCTGTGGGCTGGTGTGGTGGTTGAGGTGAGGGTGAGGGAGATGAGCAGCAGAGTCCAGGAGCAGGAAGCTACACACAACAGCACCAGTTGCACGCCCGCCTGCCGCGTCTCCCGGGAACACCACCCACGCCCGCACCGCCCACGCCCGCGGCACCACCCGCTCTCCATGCCCGCATCTGTCGACGGAATACAGGAAGGAAGATATGACGGGGGGGGGGGGGTTTGACGCGAGTGTTGAGAGTGAGTGACGGTAGCAGCCTATGACGGTCTCCTGAGGCTACTGTCTCCTGCTCTCCACACCCTGTACACGGCTCACTATCCACGCCACACTATCCACGCTACACTATCCACGCTACACTATCCACGCCACACTATCCACGCCACACTATCCACGCTACACTATCCACGCCACACTACTCACGCCACACTATCCACGCCACACTATCCACGCCACACTATCCACGCCACACTATCCACTATACAAGCCACAGAACACACCTCACAGGCTAGCCACGGTGGTAAACAGCTCACAAGGAGGAAGATAAGACACTCGCAGTAACTACGACTCTTAACCACCTCCTCAGGAGCCGTGGAGGTAATAACCCTAACGCGGCCACTGGCGTTAGTGTACCCGTTATCTGTGCCCTCTTATTAGTGTGTGAGCAACCAAGCTGTTTGAGCAAGCACAGGGTAGTGGCCTTAGGTGTGTGTGTCTGCCCTCTCCTGTCTTACTAATTTTCATTTTTTTTGGGGGGGGGGGGGAAATAAAATACCCCCCTTGTCCTCAGACTTGACGCAGCTGTATATGTATGGATGTATACAAAATATGATGCATTAAGTAAATATGACCTTTGGAGGATTGTACGTGAATCGCTGGAAGGGGGGGGGAGGGTCAAGGTCAACTGTCAATGGCTGCACAGGATCTTGGGGTCAAGGGTGAGAAAATAGCTTTTGCTGAAGCAGAGTAGTCAGCATCCCTATAACATGTTTGTAACGGTGTCACATGTGCTGAGTGTGCCTTCATATGTGGCACTCCAGGCCTCTGGTGGCCCAGAGAGCCAGCCAGCCTCTGTAAGATTAACACGATGTGTATTAATTATCTTCTCTCGTGTTCGTAAGATACTGAGAGACTTAGTCGTCTTGCTGCGCGTTATTAAGTCAAGCGGCGGGGCCAGGTGTGGTGGAGGCGCCTGGGGAGTGAGGAGCGTCGCGCTCCATTAACATTATCTCAAGAAATGTTGCTATTATCATTGCCATATACACCAGGAAGTCCTTGGGTGCGAGGGGGCAGGAGGGAGAGAGATGAAGATGCTCAAAACCAGGAGGCTGCTGGGGAGGAGGAGACGGGGGGGGGGGGACGTGGGAGTGGATCTTACCCCAGTCGCAGACGTGGCAGGTGGCTGGCTCGCCCCTCCCTCACACATTACCATAGTTTCTCCCTTCTCCTTATGCTGGCCTGCCGGGTGTGACGGTCCACAGGAGCAGTGTTACGTTACTTGGGTAGAGCGAGTGTGACACGTGTGTGACTAACCCCGGTTTGTGTTGTGTGTGTACTCACCTAGTTGTGCTTGCGGGGTTGAGCTCTGGCTCTTTGGTCCCGCCTCTCAACCGTCAATCACAGTGTACAGTTTCCTGAGCCTATTGGCTCCATCATATCTACACTCTAAACTGTGTATGGAGTCAGCCTCCACCACATCGCTTCCTAATGCATTCCATTTGTCAACTACTCTGACACTAAAAAGTTCTTTCTAATATCTCTGTGGCTCATTTGGGCACTCAGTTTCCACCTGTGTCCCCTAGTGCGTGTGCCCCTTGTGTTAACAGCCTGTCTTTATCAACCCTGTAATATGTGTGTGATATGTGGTGTGTGTGTGTGTGTGTGTGGTGTGTGTGTGTGTGTGTGTGTGTTGTGTGTGTGTTGTATGTGTGTGTGTGTGTGTGTGTGCTCTGTCTTTAGCTCACTTTATCATGTGTCCGTAATCCCCAGCTGTAATGGTTGTGTGTTTTGGTGTATAGTTTTGGTTGCTGTGTTTATATAACTTGTATCATTGCACACAGAAATCACAGTAAAATGATATATCAATACGAAAAAGTCCCAGAGCGTCTGGCACCCACCGCATAAGTTCGAATCCTCATTCCGGCTCCTGTGGATTTTCTCACTTATCATTCTTGTGTATTTAAAAAAAAATGTTTTGTGCATTGCTTTCTTGTTGTGTGTCACTGTTCATCTGTGGTTCGGGGTCCGGGAGCTGAAGACGGGGTGCCACTTTCGCGCCAAGACATATCTCATTGTGTCTTGATGAGCTGGTGCCCTGAGGGGGACGTGTGATGCCCACCTGGCTCAGGTGACTCTCCAGGAGAAGGAGGAGGAGGAGGGACGAGGCACGAGTTGGCACTCCGGTACACAGCTGGAGCTGATGAGCTCAGTGACTTGAGGTTGAAGTCCCTGAGGATGTCTCTGTCATCTAGTCCACCTCCTTCATTACCCCTTGGCAATGTCACGTGACGTAAGGCCAGTAAGGGTGTGTGGGTGGGGTCTTATGGAGGTCTAAGACCAGCGGAGCGTGTAGCTGCCACAAGACTCTCTTAAGGCCCCGTAGCATCTGCTAACAGCCTCGCACCTTGAATAGATGAGACAGTATTCATTGTCTCTGTTACGTGTCAGCAGTCATTACGTGCGGCGATGGAAGCTGCCACCACCACCAAGGACGTGGTGGTGACAGCAGCGAGCCCTGAGGCTATAAAGTTTTTTGTAGTGTCGATCGGGACACTGTCCGTCGGTGTTTCCCACACACACACACACACACACACACACACACACACACCACCACACACCACACACACCACACACACACAATGGTCGAACAAATGGCTGTTAGAGTTTAACCCAAGCAAGTGTAATGTAATGAAGATAGGGGTAGGAAGCAGGAGACCAGATACAAGGTATCATTTGGGAGATGAAATACTTCAATCAGAGAGTCAGAGAGAGAGAAAGACCTGGGGGTTGATATCACGCCAGACCTGTCCCCTGAAGCTCATATCAAGAGGATAACATCAGCAGCATATGCCAGGTTGGCTAACATAAGAACGGCCTTTAGAAACTTGTGTAAGGAATCTTCAGAACATTATATACCACATATGTCAGACCAATCCTGGAGTATGCGGCTCCAGCATGGAGTCCCTATCTAGTCAAGCATAAGACTAAACTGGAAAAGGTTCAAAGGTTTGCACCAGACTAGTACCCGAGCTGAGAGGTATGAGCTACGAGAGCGACTGCAGGAATTAAACCTCACTTCGTTGGAAGACAGAAGAGTAGGGGGGACATGATCACCACATTCAATTCTCAGGGAATCGACAGGGTTGATAAAGATAGGCTGTTTAACCAAGGGCACACGCACTAGGGGATACAGGTGGAAACTGAGTGCCCAAATGAGCCACAGAGATATTAGAAAGAACTTTTTTAGTGTCAGAGTGGTTGACAAATGGAATGCATTAGGAAGCGATGTGGTGGAGGCTGACTCCATACACAGTTTCAAGTGTAGATATGATAGAGCCATTAGGCTCAGGAAACTGTACACCTTTGATTGACGGTTGAGAGGCGGGACCAAAGAGCCAGAGCTCAACCCCCGCAAGCACAACTAGGTGAGTACACACCACACACACACACACCACCTCACACACCACACACGCCACACACACCAGTTGATGGCAGGTGAAGTATAAGGCGGGACCAAAGNTCCTTCCCATTTTGTTTAAATTAAAAATTCTTTCAGTCACCTGTTAGCCTGTTTGTTCAGATGTGTAAGAGATGCAGCTCTCTCTCTCTCTCTCTCATGTTCACTTCTTCACTTGTCTGTAAATGTCAAGGGTCGACATGTTCCTCGCGTCTCCAAGTGTAAGTTCTTGAAGGGTTTATAGATAACATGTCATATGATAACCTTTCAATAGATAACATGTCATATAGATAACCTTTCAAATAGATAACATGTCATATAGATAACATGTCATAAAGATAACATGTCATATAGATAACATGTCATATAGATAACATGTCATATAGATAACATGTCATATAGATAACATGTCGTATAGATAACATGTCATAAAGATAACATGTCATAAAGATAACATGTCATATAGATAACATGTCATATAGATAACATGTCATATAGATAACATGTCATATAGATAACATGTCATATAGATAACATGTCATATAGATAACATTTCATATAGAAAGCGACTCTGCTGTCATCTGGTGGTCAGCTACAGACTCTGCTGTAAATGACATGGTCCTCTACAGGTGCCTCTACAGAGCCATCTACAGTTGCCATGGTCCTCTACAGGTGCCAGAGCCATCTACAGGTGCCATGGCCATCTACAGTTGCCATGGCCATTTACAGTTGCCATGGCCATCTACAGTTGCCATGGCCATCTACAGTTGCCATGGCCATCTACAGTTGCCAGAGCCATCTACAGTTGTCATGGTCCTCTACAGGTGCCAGAGACATCTAAATGCCTTGCTCCATTAGCAGGAAAATGTCAGTAAATGGTAAAAATAAAGCTCACTAGATAATGAATAGTTCCTGTACTGATAACTCTCACACAGTAAGCCTTTACCAAGCTTTTGTTTGTACCACACACTGCTACGACCTCCACCACACCACCACGACCTCCACCACACCACCACGACCTCCACCACACCACCACGACCTCCACCACACCACTAGGACCTCCACCACACCACTACGATCTCCGCCACACCACTACGACCTCCACCACACCACTACGACCTCCACCTCACCACTACGACCTCCACCACACCACTAGGACCTCCACCACACCACTACGATCTCCGCCACACCACTACGACCTCCACCACACCACTACGACCTCCACCTCACCACTACGACCTCCACCTCACCACTACGACCTCCACCACACCACTACGACCTCCACCTCACCACTACGACCTCCACCTCACCACTACGACCTCCACCACACCACTACGACCTCCACCTCACCACTACGACCTCCACCACACCACTAGGACGTGCTCTGGTGGTCTGGAGAAAGGTCCATGACCCGCCCTGTCCACAGGGAATACCTGCAATTTTGACTGTAACTTTCTCCTGTTCTTACTCTCTCTCTCTCTCTCTCTCTCTCTCTCTCTCTCTCTCTCTCTCTCTCTCTCTCTCTCTCTCTCTCTCTCTCATTATATATCAGACATTATCAGACAAATTTTACTATACTATAGTTAGTCCCCAACTATATTTAGTTGTAATACATTATTGAATATGACAGAAAGGTGAGATCAATGATTCTGGACGAATCTTCTCTATTTTTCTTAAGGTTTCTTCCACTGGAGAAGGAAGTTGAAAAAGTAACTCACTAAAGTTAATATTGGAATATTATTATTATGACCTGACGCTAAGAGATGCGTTTCGTCGACCCTTGTCATCATTATCAAAAGTGCTTCACCTTCACCTCACCTTCATCCCCAGCTGCTCAAAAACCTGTATCGCGGGCTATTCATGCCCGTGCCACCTCTTGGTTGGCTTAATCTTCACCAAAGAAAACTTGTATCCACTTGAACTCATACTTTGATAATGTTGACAAGCGTTAAGAAAACGCGGTTTTAAGCGTCAGGTCTTAAGTGTACAAGGAACTTTGGAGCGTTAATTTTTCAACTTTTCAAGTGAATGAAAACGTAGCAAAAAACTAGAAAAGATTCGTCTTGAATCATTGATTTAACCCTTTGTGTGCTATATTAACATATAATTATGAATTAATATATTCTACATTTTATGTACACTTTCCTAATTACAATGTACTACAATGATATACTTGATTTATATTATATATTAGTGTATGTAAATGTATATTTTTACACATATATAAATCATATATAAATTTATACATATGAGCGTGGTGCAGTGGGTTAAAGGCGTACCTGTTATGCCAGTTGCTAGAAGGCTTCTGTGCTGGCTAGGGTTCGAGTCTCCTGGTGGGAAAGTGTTCTAAAGTTGTATACACACACATATACATATAATATATATATATATATATATATATATATATATATAATATATATATATATATATATATAATATATATATATATATATATATATATATATATATATATATATATATATATATATTGTGTTGTTTAGAATCTTAGGCCTTTAAGGTAACAAAATACTTAACACATTCTCCCTCGTACAAGCTTAAACATAAACGCAGCCCCACTGACACACTCCTTGACGGAATAAGAAGCTTGGTGTTGTGTGGGCAGCGAGGACACCACCACCACCTGGACACACACACACACGCTTCAACCGCTTGCATAGAGAAGTGAATGTGGAGACGTCTGACATTGGACGTCCCCCTCTGTTGACGCCCTACATACGCTTGATAAGCTTGGGGTCAGCTTCACCAGCTTGGGGTCAGCTTCACCAGCTTGGGGTCAGCTTCACCAGCTTGGGGTCAGCTTTACCAGCTTGGGGTCAGCTTCACCAGCTTGGGGTCAGCTTCACTATCTTGGGGTCAGCTTCACTATCTTGGGGTCAGCTTCACTATCTTGGGGTCAGCTTCACCAGCTTGGGGTCAGCTGGGGTCAGCTTGATCAGCTTGGGTCAGCAGGAGCCAGCTTGGGTCCGCTTAGGTCAGTACAGGACTAAGTTATGGGAACAATTGGAAGTTTTATTTGTATAAGGTAATTTTAGAGCGCTTTAAATATGACCAAAAAATCTTAAGATAAGATCAAAATGTAACCTAACTAATGATCTAATAAGGGTAATTGGTGACCAAATTGGGGCAATAGGTGACCTTAGGGGTAACACTTGACCTCAAAATGGTAATTTAGCTCTAAAGAGTAGTTAAGGAGTATCTAAGGATTATCTAAGATGTCATTCAGATATAAAATGGAGATCGAGAGGGTTTAAGAGGTAGTTCAGGACGAGCTAAGGGGCCAATTTAAGACGTCGTAAAGGGGTGGCTGAAGACGACCTGAGAAAGGTGGGTTAGGGTGAGCTGAGGGCGAGGTGAGAGCTGCGTCCTTGAGCACATCTTGGAGAGGTGAGCAGAGCCATGGCCTCGACCTCCGAGGTATCCAGAATGTCCAGCGTGTTGGGGAAGGCGTCCGCCCGCACGCCCATTTCTTCCGCGGTCGGCAGCGCCGCCCACACCCACACCTCCGCCACCACCTCCACCCTACAAGAAAAAAATAAAGAGTTTGGCGTAGGAGTCATCATTTGAACAACCACTTAACGAAACCTGTACATCTTTCCGTAATCACGATGGCTTTATTTGCATATAATACAAGAATATACGAGCGTGTGTACCTGGCCTTATGGGTGTGGGAGTCTTACCTGGACCAGTGGGCGTGGGAGGGGTGTTGCGTGGGCGTGATGGTCACCGCCCACCACCTGCCCTCCACCCGCAGACCTCCTCCCTCTGAAACAGGGGATATAGTGCACATAGTTAATGGCTACACCGTGTGTCGTTGAGGGGTGTGTCGTGGAGGGGTGTGTCGTGGAGGAATGTGTCGTGGAGGGGTGTGTCGTGGAGGGGTGTGTCGTGGAGGAATGTGTCGTGGAGGGGTGTGTCGTGGAGGGGTGTGTCGTGGAGGAATGTGTCGTGGAGGGGTGTGTCGTGGAGGGGTGTGTCGTGGAGGAATGTGTCGTGGAGGGGTGTGTCGTGGAGGGGTGTGTCGTGGAGGAATGTGTCGTGGAGGAATGTGTCGTGGAGGGGTGTGTCGTGGAGGGGTGTGTCGTGGAGGAATGTGTCGTGGAGGAATGTGTCGTGGAGGGGTGTGTCGTGGAGGGGTGTGTCGTGGAGGAATGTGTCGTGGAGGAATGTGTCGTGGAGGAATGTGTCGTGGAGGGGTGTGTCGTGGAGGAATGTGTCGTGGAGGAATGTGTCGTGGAGGAATGTGTCGTGGAGGAATGTGTCGTGGAGGAATGTGTCGTGGAGGAATGTGTCGTGGAGGGGTGTGTCGTGGAGGGGTGTGTCGTGGAGGGGTGTGTCGTGGAGGGGTGTGTCGTGGAGGGGTGTGTCGTGGAGGGGTGTGTCGTGGAGGAATGTGTCGTGGAGGGGTGTGTCGTGGAGGGGTGTGTCGTGGAGGGGTGTGTCGTGGAGGGGTGTGTCGTGGAGGGGTGTGTCGTGGAGGGGTGTGTCGTGGAGGAATGTGTCGTGGAGGGTGTGTCGTGGAGGGGTGTGTCGTGGAGGAATGTGTCGTGGAGGGGTGTGTCGTGGAGGAATGTGTCGTGGAGGGGTGTGTCGTGGAGGGGTGTGTCGTGGAGGGGTGTGTCGTGGAGGGCTGTGTCGTGGAGGGGTGTGTCGTGGAGGGGACGATAGTGAGACACTAGTGTAGGTGAGCATCAGAGTAATAATCATAACTATACGTTGTAATATGAAATGAAGGAAAACATTTATTTGCTACTAAATAATGAGAGAGAAAGAGAGAGAGAGAGAGAGAGAGAGAGAGAGAGAGAGAGAGAGAGAGAGAGAGAGAGAAGAGAGAGAGAGAGAGAGAGAGAGAGAGAGACTGAGACACTGACCGAGTGAGGTACCGTAGTGGGACATGTTAGCGAGGTGCAGGATACTGGGCAGCACCTCCCCGGAGCCCACTCCCAGCTCCACCGTCCTCCCCTCCAACTCCCACACCGCTCCTGAAACCAGGAAGATGAAGTTACATCTGGCTCGCGTCACTCAGGGCTGCGTCACGGGTAACACCGGTCCTCATACCCCAGCCCCGTGATCTTATGTCACTTGGCCCGTGAGCACCTCATTGTGAGCACCGTGAGCGCAGCTATCGTGGCCGGAGCCCGCCCGCCACCGCGTTCAGCGGGAGAGCGGAGAGTGGCTGCGCTCAATCCTTCCGGGGTGACCCAGGAACAATTCCCGGCGCTGTTAGCTTGGCGTACGAGTGTGATTAATGTGTTTACGCGACAAGGCGCCATTTTCCGTCACCCTCCACCCACCTGACAGCATCCTCACCTGTCTAGACGGTGGTGGGTAGGGGGGAGGGGGGAGGAACACGCTCTGGCAAGGACAGTGGATGTGGCAGAGAAGGAATGGAGATTCAAACAGTGGGGAGAAAAGTGGAAGAGGAACGTGACAGAACGTTGGAGGGAAGGTAAAAGGAGAAAGGATGGAGAGAGATGAGAATGTGATGACAGAAGGTGATAAAGAAAGGAGATAGTGACGGTGGAAAGGATATAATCGCTGATCTAAGAGCAACAAACGGTGTTGTTCTTCTCTGTATATATATATATCTATAGAAGAGAATGTCTCTATTCGAGGACGGACGCTAGAGGCAAGTCTCACTAAACTTTGCAGGGAGACTGGTGTAGGGCTGGGGATGGTCACGGGAAGATCACGGTAATATTCATACAAATCATTCCAGTCTCGCTAAGGAAATTCTCCATCTTCACTAAGATTGTAATGATGAAGAGAAAGTGGTGATGATTAGAGAAAGATGGTGAAGGGTAGGGAAGGTGGTGAAGGGTAGGGAAGGTGGTGAAGGGTAGGGAAGGTGGTGAAGGGTAGGGAAGGTGGTGAAGGGTAGGGGAAGGTGGTGAAGGGTAAGGAAGGTGGTGAAGGGTAGGGGAAGGTGGTGAAGGGTAGGGAAGGTGGTGAAGGGTAGGGAAGGTGGTGAAGGGTAGGGAAGGTGGTGAAGGGTAGGGAGGGTGGTGAAGGGTAGGGAAGGTGATGAAGGGTAAGGAAGGTGGTGAAGGGTAGGGAAGGTGGTGAAGGGTAGGGAGGGTGGTGAAGGGTAGGGAAGGTGATGAAGGGTAAGGAAGGTGGTGAAGGGTAGGGAAGGTGGTGAAGGGTAGGGAAGGTGGTGAAGGGTAGGGAAGGTGGTGAAGGGTAGGGAAGGTGGTGAAGGGTAAGGAAGGTGGTGAAGGGTAGGGAAGGTGGTGAAGGGTAGGGAAGGTGGTGAAGGGTAGGGAAGGTGGTGAAGGGTAGGGAAGGTGGTGAAGGGTAGGGAAGGTGGTGAAGGGTAGGGAAGGTGGTGAAGGGTAGGGAAGGTGGTGAAGGGTAAGGAAGGTGGTGAAGGGTAGGGGAAGGTGGTGAAGGGTAGGGAAGGTGGTGAAGGGTAGGGAAGGTGGTGAAGGGTAGGGAAGGTGGTGAAGGGTAGGGGAAGGTGGTGAAGGTAGGGAAGGTGGTGAAGGGTAGGGAAGGTGGTGAAGGGTAGGGGAGGTGGTGAAGGGTAGGGAAGGTGGTGAAGGTAGGGAAGGTGGTGAAGGGTAGGGAAGGTGGTGAAGGGTAGGGGAAGGTGGTGAAGGGTAGGGAAGGTGGTGAAGGGTAGGGAAGGTGGTGAAGGGTAGGGAAGGTGGTGAAGGGTAGGGAAGGTGGTGAAGGGTAGGGGAAGGTGGTGAAGGGTAGGGAAGGTGTGTAGTTTAGAAGGTTACAGTGATAAAGATAGTGGGTAGTGTAGCTGGGTTACAGTAGTTTAGGTGGTTACGGTTACTTCCCAAGACGAGTCGTGTTGGGTAGGAGAGTGTCACTGGGCAGTCGGGGTCGGCCCAAGTGAAATGCTCAAAGAAATATCGGCAGGTATAAGGACCCCCCGTCATGCGATTTTTTTTTTTTAGGAAGTCAAGTCTGAAATACTGTGTGTGTTTCCTATACAGGTGCTCAACAGTTAGTGTGTTGCGTAATGATAAAGTGGCGAGGGAGGAAGATGGATGGATGGGAGGGAGGAAGATGGATGGATGGGAGGGAGGAAGTGGATGGATGGGAGGGAGGAAGATGGATGGAAGCGGAGGTGAGAGGAGGGCAGAAGGAGGAAAGAGACTCGGGCTCCTCCTTCTAGGTTTTCTATATAACTAGCTAAGTAGTCATACTGGCTTTGTGCTTTCTTCTGACAATTACCTTACCTTCTATATAACTATATACATGACACGGACCTTTGCCCTCCCCACCATTCTCCATTCCTCTGTCCCTCGTCCCCACCATCCCCAACTCCTCCATCCCCTCGTCCTCCCTACCATTCCCCACTCCCATTCCTTCGTCCTCTCTACCATCCCCCACTCCCATTCCTTCGTCCTCCCACACTCTCGTCCGATGCATTCCCAAATGATCTGATGTTCCATCAGAAAATTGGGAACATCAAATGATCTGATATTCCCATCACTGAAATATAAGAAAAACAGTTAAAAAACGAAATAAAAAAAAAAATAAAAATAAAAAAAATAAACTATAATCACGAAAAGAATTGTAAGGTAAACAACACAGCTCAATTCCATCACAATGTCACACAAAATAATTAAATCAAATGAAAATAGAACGAAATCTATGAAAATTCAATTATCAAAGTAATCGAAAACATTTAATTGGAATTGAACATATTTATTATAGCGTGTGTTGCTATTATGTGCAAACAGATGGCGCTGTTTTTCGAAAAAAAACATGTTTTTACCTGTCACAGGTGTGTGGATCTATATTTGTAAGTACATAAAAAACACGCGCGTATTCGAATGGAACGTTGCGTGAAAATTTCAAAGGAATCTGTGAAGAACTTTCGGAGATTAGTGATTTTGAACAAACGAACATTACATTTACATTTATATATATATAATATATATATATATATATATCTATATATATATATAATATATAATATATATATATATATTATATATATACTATAGATTATATATATATAAATATATATATATATATATATTATATATATATATATATATATATTTTGATCGATGTTCCCTTCGGGAATCTTAATTTAAGATAAATAGGAAAACCAAGGATATACTGAACATCTTGTTTCAGATTTTACTTTAAAATTCATAACGTTCGAATACTTCTTGTATCATCATCAGATCTAAAAGAAAATAGAAATCACAATCCAATCATGAGTCATATTCAGTATGAGTTCTTTGTCTTGCCTCTTATTTGATTGTGATTTCGATTTTCTTTAGATC
>WNGS01164858.1:37243592-37259074 GCA_020271785.1 Procambarus virginalis
TTAATTTTTTTACTGTCAGAACTCAGTAGGTTCGTTATGCGTGACTCCCTTCCTCGAGATATGTTGGTGCTTGTTTACGTATCTGATAATCTCAAGGTGTTTAACTAGTCATATCTTTATTATCTTTATTGAGTACCTTGCAGGAGAGAGACTTGTAAGAGACATTGGTCTGTAGTTTTAGTGCCCTATCACCTTCCTTATAAACTGCCACGACACCCTCATTTCAGCATTGGACATACTGCCTTGTCCAACCACAGGTAAAACAGACCACGTCGGGCCCAGGCGACACCAAGACTAGCCAGACTAGCCGAGGTGCTCACAACCCACCACTACACACAGATAAAACTAAAGACTCACACCCAATGGTAGCCCAAGGTGGACAGGCTACCGAGTATTGTCCCTACTCACCACTCATCTCAATCCTATTTCCTGAATTTCCCAACTCCCATCCATCCCCTCCCCCTCCCCATGTCTTTTTCAAGCTCTTTGGACATCGCATCGCATCACTTGGACTGACGGTAGAGCGACGGTCTTGCTTCTTGCAGATCAGCGTTCAATCCCCCGGCCGTTCAATTGGTTGACCACCATTCCTTTCCTCCGTCCTCTTCAAAATTAGTATCGTCAAATCCCTTCCAAATGCTATATAGTCGTAATGGCTCAGTGCTTTCCCCAGATCTTACCTCCCTTCTCAACTGACTCATTAAGGGCTGGAGTTATTAAGGCACACACACACACGTATAGAACGCGTGAAGCATCCTTCAACACCCATGATGGAATATTGTCTGGTCCCATATAGCTATATTTTCTTCTGATAAATCTAGCTGTTTCCTCTGCTTTTGTCTCAATATCTGTCAGTGTGCCGTATGAGGTCTCCTCCTCTCAGTATCTGTCAGTGTGCCGTATGAGGTCTCCTCCTCTCAATATCTGTCAGTGTGCCGTATGAGGTCTCCTCCTCTCAATATCTGTCAGTGTGCCGTATGAGGTCTCCTCCTCTCAATATCTGTCAGTGTGCCGTATGAGGTCTCCTCCTCTCAATATCTGTCAGTGTGCCGTATGAGGTCTCCTCCTCTCAATATCTGTCAGTGTGACATATGAGGTCTTCTCCTCTCAGTATCTGTCAGGTGCCGCATGAGGTCTCTTCTCTCAATATCTGTCAGTGTGCCGTATGAGGTCTCCTCCTCTCAATATCTGTCAGTGTGACATATGAGGTCTCCTCCTCTCAGTATCTGCCAGTGTGACGTATGAGGTCTCCTCCTCTCAGTATCTGTCAGTGTGCAGTATGAGGTCTCCTCCTCACAATATCTGTCAGTGTGCCGTATGAGGTCTCCTCCTCCTCCTCCTCCTCTCCTGGTGCAGGCTGTCAGCTACTCTGGCTCAGTAGTCAACACACAGCCGTCTTGAGTAATGTTGTTTGGGCCGTTTGCTGTGATTGTCATTAAGTAGTAACTTCCGGTGAGTCTTTCCTTGGGATAAAATATATTTTCATTGTTTTCTTTTCTGATTCTTTTCATATATATATATTAATATATATATTAAGTATTCGTTGCATCTGTTCCGGCTTTTTTCTTGGGCTCTGTATTTTTTTTTTGTCTATTCTCACTTGCTTTTTGTTTTACTTTCTTGACTTTGTGTGTTGATCCACGGGCTGTTGTTGTTGTTGTGTGTATTCACCTAGTTGTGTTTGCGAGGGTTGAGCTTTGCTCTTTGGTCCCGCCTCTCAACTGTCAATTCTTTTTTTTTGTATATGCACCTATTTGTGCTGGCAGGGGTTGAGCTCTGGCTCTTTGGTCCCGCCTCTCCTCCGTCAATCAAACTGGTGTACAGATTCCTGAGCCTACTGGGCTCTATCATATCTACACATGAAACTGTGTATGGAGTCAGCCTCCACCACATCACTGCCTAATGCATTCCCCCTGTTAACTACTCTGACACTGAAAAAGTTCTTTCTAACGTCCTGTGGCTCATCTGGGTACTCAGTTTCCACCTGTGTCCCCTTGTTCGCGTTCCACCTGTGTTAAACAGTGTATTCACCTAGTTGTTCTTGCGGGGGTTGAGGTCTGCTCTTTCGGCCCGCCTCTCAACTGTGACTAACTACTAATTTTTTTTTCACACACACCCCCAGAAGCAGCTCCGTAACAGCTGTCTAACTCCCAGGGTACCTATTTACTGCTAGGTAATTGGGGCATCAGAGTAAGATACTATGCCCATTTGTTTCTGCTTGGTCCGGAATCGAACCCTGGCCATAAAAGTGTGAGAGAGAGTGTGTGTGTGTGTGTGTGTGTGTGCTCTCTGGATATTTTTGTGTGTATATATATCTTTTGAAGGTCTTACCATTATGTAGAAAGTGGATTATTAGTGTGGATCAGAGTTTCTAAAGTGTTGTCACTGGATTCATATGTGTAACCTTTTGGTGAGGTGACTTGTATATATTAGTAGTTGAGATGTTTGGGGGACACTGTCATATTCTGGTGCCTGTGTGTGAACTTTAACTCTAGAGAGGAGGTTCAGGACTTAGTCAAATTTCATGGTTTGTGAACTTAACTTTTGAGAGGCGATTCCTGACTCTCCCAGATTTCTGAGACATTGTGAACTCTTACCTTTTGAAGACGAGTAATTGACTTTGCCATGTGTTAGTCCAGCTGGGATTTAGTTTTCTGAAGACAAACCGATATTTCATTGACTTGTATAATTATGTTCCTGCTGAGACATTTAATACAGAATCTTACTTAGTGACATCTACCTCCTTGACTTAACTGATTGTTACTTAGTTGTGGATTTGTATATAGATAATGGTGTATATAAAGCTGTGTTATGTAGATAGGTTCACCCCAGTAAACTGGTAGAGTTTACTTAGAATTTCACTCACCCAGAGACATTTCTGATCTATTCCCTTGACGGTCAGGAAGTTCAGTGATTTATGACGGAAAGTTTTATCCTGGAGCCATGCTGTGGATCATGGCATGTGTGTGTGTGTGTGTGTGTGTGTGTGTGTGTGGTGTGTGTGTGGTGTGTGTGTTGTGTGTTGTGTGTGTGTGTGTGTGTATGTGTGTGTGTGCTGACACCTAAGCCAGTGTCTCAGCACGAGGACACATATGAGACATGTGTCACTTAACAACCCGTTCAGCCAGTCTTCCCGGCTGTGACATATCTCTTAGTCCTTCACCCAACCCCCTCCTTTATTATTATTATTATTATTATTATATTTTATTATTATTATTTTATTATTTTTTATTATTATTTTATTATTATTCATTATTATTATCTTATTATTATTTTATTATTATTATGTTATTACTTTATTATTGATCTATTTTAATAATAGTTCTCATTGTTGGGGACAGGAAGCCTGCGCGTCCAATCGAGGTCCCTCTAAGCCAACAGTGGACCTTCCCCGGAATGCGACCCCGCAACAGTTGCCTAACTCCCGGGTACCTATTTGCTGCTAGGTGGACAGAGTCATCAGGTGAAATAGAACGAGCCCAAACGTCTCTGTCCTGCCGTGGGGAATCGAACCCCCCCAAACAGGACCTTTTAGTCGAATATTCAATACACTGATGGGATTTTTCTTCACCTATTATAATGTAGGGTGAATTGTTATTATAAAAATATTACCCCCCCCCCCAAAATTCCTCCTATCGCAGCTATGCCGGGTGCAAATGATAGGGTGTTGCAAATGCCCTGGTCGATAGGCATCTTTTGCAACCCCCCTGTTATTTGGCATTATCTTTGCGCTATCCAACTATTGGTGTTGGCAAGAAATATTGTCTATAAAACGTCTGGAAAAATTTACTTCCTGTTACGTTACTTGCTATACATCTGATCATTGCTACACACACACACACACACACACACACACACACACACACACACACACACACACACACACACACACACACACACACACACACACACACACCTGACCACCATAGCTACAAACACACTTGACCATCAGAGCTACACACACCTGACCACCATAGCTACACACACACACACCTGACCACCATAGCTACACACACACCTGACCACCAGAGCTACACACATGACTCTCACCACTATTTTCCTACCCCCTCACGGGCACTTACAGCATGTAAAAATTATCACAGAAAATATCACATAACTTTCATCCCAATGAATCACTCCACTATTGTTTTTGCTTTTTTTTTACATAAATTACAACCCAATAACTCGCCTTGAATTGATGTTCATTTTACAAGCCTCTGTTTACATGCTCTAAACACCCCCCCCCCCCCCAGGTGTCCGTCATCTCAAGAGGCGCCAAGTTCAATACGCGGGAACATTTCCCGCCAAATTTCTCTTCCCGCGCTCATAAAGTCATAAATATCCGTTCTCTCTTTTTTCCCCGCGCGCGCCAAAATGAGGATAACACCAGCGTTATATAATAAGACATGAGAGAGAACACGTGTTTTCATGTGTTGAAAACACGTGAAAAACACATGTAAACACGCGTTTTCACGATACGGGACACAGAGAGGGAACACTGATGGTGACAGAGACCGACGCCCTGTCCATTAGGTTTTTGGGACGTGTGCTAGATATTAAAAGAGCGATTGCCACATGGCGCCGTTCGATTCCCCGATGATCCATATGGCTATGATGGGTATCGTTCATACACTCCGTCCTCGTATTCCTTCTTTACTCCCATGCGGTTTTACCTAGGTACTGGAGTTATGAGGTACTGGCGTTATGAGGTACTGGTGTTATGAGGTACTGGCGTTATGAGGTACTGGTGTTATGAGGTACTGGAGTTATGAGGTACTGGCGTTATGAGGTACTGGTGTTATGAGGTACTGGCGTTATGAGGTACTGGTGTTATGAGGTACTGGTGTTATGAGGTACTGGCGTTATGAGGTACTGGTGTTATGAGGTACTGGTGTTATGAGGTACTGGCGTTATGAGGTACTGGTGTTATGAGGTACTGGCGTTATGAGGTACTGGGTTATAAGGTACTGGTGTTATAAGGTACTGGCGTTATGAGTAACTAGAGTTACATGAGACATCACACAAAACAGGTAATCAGCCACAAGCGAGGACACCATATTACCGGAGATGAGAGATGGAGGGAGGCTGAGGTCAGCGTCACCAGGTGCCGCCCCGGGAGCACGCCGGCGGGACGTCATAATAACGCAGCTCAGTTTTAACGTTCCAACCCCCCCCCCCCCAGACACGGAAATAAAAGGCAGTGACGACGTTCCGTCATAAAGATCAAGAGACGCTCGAAGGTGGTGCAGTGGTTAGAGTACCAGCACTGTTGATGTGGAGACCTGGGCCTGGGTTCGAATCCCGAGGGTGGTCATAGGAATTTAGTGATACCTATATTTGGGGGAACAACCAGGCTTTAATTTGTATTTGGAAACTTTCCTTATAAAGACTACTCATAGCCCAGTCGGAGGAGCTTGGGCTTCACAAGCATGGGGTCAGGGTTCGAGACCCATACAGCCCAGGTGAATGGGTAACAGAGTCAGTCTTGACCTTCTGGTATAGACAAGTCCACCTCTCGAAGCACTTTTATAGAAAACGTTCCACCGGAAGTAAACCACACCCCCCCCCCTGCCACCGCCATCTTTTCACCCAAGATGAGGAAAAAAACCGTTTTCTGTCTTTTAATTCCATTACGAGACGGAATACACCTCCACCACCTCCCCAGAACTCCCTTTTACCTGCCTTCACACTCATACTCTCTCTCTCTCTCTCTCTCTCTCTCTCTCTCTCTCTCTCTCTCTCTCTCTCTCTCTCTCTCTCTCTCTCTCCTCTCTCTCTCTTATCCCCTGAGGAACGTGTTGACATTAATCTCGCTTTATGCGTCTCTTCATTCTCCCGCAAATAACTTTTAGAGCTCTCGGGGGAGGGTGAAGAGAGAGAAAGAAGTGAAAGTAGAGGAANGTTAATCTTTCTTCATATGAAAGATTTCTAATTTGGGGAATTAACTTAGTCATCCTTCGATGGACACGTTCAAATGAATTTATGCCCATTCTATTGTACGGCGACCAAAACTTAACAGCATAATCTAAATGTGGCCTAACCAGAGCAAGATATAGCTGAAGAACCACACCAGGTGTCTTGTTACTAACGCTTCGATTAATAAATCCCAGTGTCCTATTTGCCTTATTACGAACATTCATGCATTGATCATTTTGTTTTAAATTCTTACTAATCATAACTCCCAGATCCCTTTCGCAATTCGACTCCGCAATCTCAACACCATCTAGCTCGTATCTTGTAACTCTATCATCATTACCTAGCCTCAAAACTTTACATTTATCAACATTAAACAGCATCTGCCAATCCTTTGACCATTTCAAAACCCTATTTAGATCAACTTGAAGTGATAGTGAGTCTTCTCCGTGTTAATTTCCTTACCGATTTTTGTATCATCTGCAAATTTAAAGATGTTGCTACTCAAACCTGAATCTAAATCATTTATATATATTATAAACAACAGAGGTCCCAGGACAGAGCCTTGAGGCACTCCACTAACAACATTATCCCACTCTGACTTAACCCCATTTATACTAACTCTCTATTTCCTTTGGAATAGCCATGCCCTAATCCAACTTAATATAGCACCCCAATACCATGAGCCTCTATTTTTTTAATCAGTCTTTCATGTGGCACTGTATCAAAAGCTTTGCTAAAGTCAAGGTACACAACATCACAATCCTTACCACTATCAACTGCCTCAACTATGCTAGAATAAAAAAAACCATATTGCGACTCATTTATTAATTTATGTTTTTCAAGATGAAGACGAATTGTATTTGCAATTATCGATTCAAGTAACTTTCCCACAATAAACGTTAGGCTAATTGGCCGATAGTTTGACGCAAGTGATCTATCTCCTTTCTTAAAAATTGGTACCACATTAGCTACCTTCCATGACTCTGGCACTCTACCTAACTCTATTGATTTATTAAATATGGTAGACAGTGGCTCGGAAAGCTCCTCTTTGCATTCTTTAAGCACTCTGGCAAACACTTCATCCGGCCCTGGGGATTTGTTTGGTTTTAGTTTTACTATTTGTTTAATTACATCCTCCCTGGTAACTGCTAAACTAGTCAACCTGTCCTCGTCCCCACCCACATATATTTGTTCGGCTGAAGGCATATTGTTAAGTGCCTCTTTAGTAAATACAGATATAAAATATTTATTAAAAATGTTACTCATCTCCTCGTCATTATCCGTTATTTGACCTGTCTCAGTTTTAATGGACCTATCCTTTCCTTAGTCTTAGTTCGATATAACTGAAAAAACCCTTTAGGATTTGTCTTCGCTTGCCCTACTATGCGAAATTCGTAGTTTCTTTTTGCTTTCCTTATCTGTTTTTTAACATTTCTAACCAGTTGTACGAATTCCTGTTCTAAACTAACTTCCCCATTCTTAACCCTTTTGTACCACGCTCTCCTTTTACCTATAAGGTTCTTCAGATCCTTTGTTATCCACTTTGGATCATTAGTATTTGATCTGTTCAATTTATATGGTATACTACGTTCCTGGGCTTTGCTTAGAATATTTTTAAAAAGGTTATATTTTGAATCCACATCGAAATCCCCTTTTACGTCACCTGTCGCTAGGTTCACGTCTAGCCCACACCCCATCCCCAAGACATTCCAATCTATTTGACCCCAAAAAAATTCTTAGGCTATTGAAATCAGCTTTTCCAAAATCAGGCTCTTTGACAGAATTTTCTCCTACAGGTCTATTTCATTCTACGCTAAATCTGATTTCTTTATGATCACTGTTCCCTAGCTCACTCCCTATTTCTATGTCCTTAATTTGTGTTTCCCTGTTAGTTAACACTAAATCTAAAATATTATTTCCCCGCGTTGGTTCCTTAATATGTTGCGTAAGAAAGCAATCATCAATTAATTCTAGAAAATCTTCTGCTTCACTATTCCCTGTTTTGTTCACCCAGTTTATTCCACTAAAATTAAGGTCACCCATGACATAAATACTGTTAGATCTAGATGCTCTAGATATTTCATCCCATAGATGCTTTGCTTCCATTCTGTCTAAATTTGGTGGCCTATATATAACTCCTATTATAATATTATTTGCTTTTTCGTTTAATTCTATCCAAATTGTTTCTGTGTGTGGCTCAGTTTTGATTCCCTCTTTGAGACTACATTTCAAATTGTCCCTAACATATATGGCTACTCCCCCTCGTCGTCTAATATATCTATTTGTGTGAAATAGTTTAAATCCATTTATTTGATATTCAGCTAATAGTTCTCTATTTTCTACATTCATCCACGTTTCGGTAAGTGCAATAATATCTATTTCTTCTGTACAGACAAGAGCATTTAACTCGTTTATTTTGCTTCTTAGACTTCTACTGTTAGTGTAATATACCCTAAGTGAATTGTTATTTTGAGGCCCTTCTCTTTCCCTGATCATTTTGCCAAATTTGTTTCTCCAACAAACACATACTTTTCTTACCTCCTTTCTCCCTATCAATTCCCATACCACTATCTACTAGCAGTGTAAATCCAAACAAACACCTCTAACCACTGGTTCCAACGAGTTCGCAACAGCAACAACCGCAGCCCTCGATAGATGCACCCCATCACGAGCATACATTTCATTTCTTCCATAAAAGTGTTCCCAGTTGTCTATGAAAGATATTGCATTTGATTTGCAATATCTTTCCAGCCCAGTAGCTGGAACCCTTTCCAGATCAGTACCCAGTCGATCCTCCCTTTAAGTCCTACCCTTGAAACTATCATGTTAAAGTGTGCTCAGTTCTATTCTGCACTTTATTAACGAATTTTTTTTGTTCAGCTGTCATCTTGAGCCATACAATCATAAACAACAATCTCTTGGTTATTACTAATAAATATAATTCCAATTTTAATTCCGCTGCCTCGCCTTTTCTGTCCTACCAGAGAGGGGATGGTAATAGAACTCGGGCCTCCCTATTGTGAATCGAGGGCGTAGCCCACTATGCAATGTCTTAAAAAAAGCATTCAATATAATCCTTGTTTACGTATTTCAAGGGCTGAGCATCACTCAGGAATTGGTCTCAAAACGTCGTAGTATAAAACAAAAATTCAGTTTTCCTCTCAAACTTGAAATATTCAGGAACAAACATTCCGACACGAGCGGCCCAATTCCGTAGGAAAAATAATATATATATATATATATATATATATATATATATATATATATATATATATATATATATATATATATGTCTCTGAAAACTCCAATATATATATATATATATATATATATATATATATATATATATATATATATATATATATATATATATATATATATATATATATATATATATATATGCAATTGACGATCACTAAACACTGATCATTTGTATGCGGAAAAACCACAAAGAAATGGGAAAGAGAGATGAACGTTTCGGCCTGTTAAAGCCTTCGTCAACACCAGACTACAACACAACACCAACACCAGACATATATATTATGTATAGTAATATGTGCCCTCGATTTATGTCAGCACGATCAAGGCGTCATTCGCTCACTGTCAACATGGCCGGTGATTCTCTGGCCATGTGTCAACATGCACGCAGACTCCCTCACCTTGTGCAACATGGCGGAGCTCCACACCAATCAATCTCGCTCTCAAATAAACAGTTTCACAGCGGCATGCGCAGCTCATTTTGTTTACATGTGTACCGGCTAAACCCTGACGTGTATGGTGATACATGTATACCATGTATACTCATAAAGTTTACGAATGGACTAAAAGGGTGTACCCATGAGTATATTCAAAAGGTGTTTAATATATTGTCAAACAGCACAACTCGAAATAATTATGTAAATTGGGTAAGTTTAGATTATATGAAGACCTGGGGTTACACAAGCTGCGTGGGATCACTAGATTGTTTCAAGCGTAGGTCAGACATGAGTTTGGGGTGTACATAAATAGGAGCTGCGTCGTATGGGTCCATAGGAGCTCCCCCGTATGGACCAATTGAAGCTGCTTCCTCGTATGGACCAATAGAGGCTGCCTGCCTTGTATGGACCAATAGGAGTTGCCTTCCTTGTATGGAAAAATAGAAGTTGCCTACCTCGTATGGGCCAATAGAAGCTGCCTGCCTCGTATGGGCCAATAGGAGTTGCCTACCTCGTATGGGCCAATAGAAGCTGCCTGCCTCGTATGGGCCAATAGGAGTTGCCTGCCTCGTATGGACCAATAGAAGTTGCCTACCTCGTATGGGCCAATAGAAGCTGCCTGCCTCGTATTGGCCAATAGGAGCTGCCTGCCTCGTATGGGCCAATAGGAGCTGCCTGCCTCATATGGGCCAATAGGAGCTGCCTGCCTCGTATGGGCCAATAGGAGCTGCCTGCCTCGTATGGGCCAATAGGAGCTGCTTGCCTCGTATGGGCCAATAGAAGCTGCCTGCCTCATATGGGCCAATAGGAGCTGCCTGCCTCGTATGGACCAATAGGAGCTGCCTGCCTCGTATGGACCAATAGGAGCTGCCTGCCTCGTATGGACCAACAGACCTGCAGTTTCCAATATTATTTTCTAATATAACCCTGATTAACGCTATCTTTTAAACTTATGGATATCTTCCCTTTATGACACTGATTATGTCTTATGTCCTACTTCCCTCTTTCTGTTTGTCCTGCTTCCCTGTTCTTACCTTTTATTATAAATTACACTTGATCACTTGATCACTGTTCTGGATACCTGTCTCGTCTCCCTTCACTTTGTTCCTTAACCTTGTTCATTATCCTTCCATCTAATAGTAATGACGTTAAAATAAAACAAAAATAATAACACCAGAAATAATAATAATAATAATTTGTAATGGTAATGTCTTCTCACAGATATAATAACATACAATAAACAAAAACAAAAAAAACACACTTGTGTATTTGTGAAATTTATGTAAATGAATTTACACCAAGTGTTTCTGCACTCTCCTGAGTGCTTTGTCAAGGTCTGAGTGCGTGAAGAGTGCGAAAGACTTGGTGTAAATTTCTTACATAAATTTCACAAATACACAAGTGTGAATTTTTTATCCAAAATAATAATAATAATAATAATAATAATAATAATAATAATAATAATAATAATAATTTATTATAATAATAATAATAATAAAGAAGTATACTCTTGTAGTATACTGGATTTGGGTTGATAACAAGATTCTGGAAAGAAAGTCATGGAAGCGAGATTCCCCATCATGCTTAAGGCTGCAGCATTGCCAAGATCCCGTGTGTAGTGTACCCGGGGAGCCGCAGCACCACCACCACGCTATATTCCAGAGCTGCGAGGTGTTTTACATGGTAACGATGTTTCCGTGATATTGTCATAGTTGGGAGGGGTGATTGTGGATAGGTTGGAAGAGGGAGGGGGTGATTGTGGATAGGCGGGAGATGGTAAGAGTGATTGTGGATCGGTTGGTGTAGGTAGATGAATTGTAAGTAGATGACAGAAGGGAGGGCCGGGTAGCGATTGTGTTAGGCAATGATTGTGTTGGGCAATGATTGTGTTAGGCAATGATTGTGTTAGGCTATGATTGTGTTAGGCTATGACACGGGCAGGGCTGGTTGCCCTGCCCGTGTCGACCGTGGAGACCAGAAGGATGGTAAACAATGAGGGGAAACACATCTACAGATTTTTTTATAATTTAATATAATAATGCTAAAATGAATGTAATAACACAGTCGGAAAGAAACTCTGAAATTGTTATTGCTTCTAAAACAAAGAAACTTCCAAAATATTACATAGTGATGCAGGAAGAAAAGTGACATTGAATGATCAAGTAACTAAGGTACGAAAAAGGGGAGATAAATATACACGAAATTATAAAGAAATTTGTGATTTGTGGAACCAGTTACCGCGTAACGTAATTTATTTATTTATTATATACAAGAAGGTACATTGGAGATTAAGAGAGAGTATACATAGCAATGATGATTAATCCTTTTTGTAAAGCCACTACATGTGAGAAACTCCAACTTTGGAATGGAGGAATGTCAACTTTCATGGAGTGTTCACAACTGAACCTGTAAAGCTCCCAGTGCCAGAAGATGAGGTAAACTTAGATGAGAGACTTAAATACTGAGGTAAAACAGAAGACAACATATCACTAAAGAATTTCAAAGAAGCAACTCAGGTCCTCAGCATTAATCTTTGATGAGTCACTTACATGGGACGAATTGTTCCAGTTGCTACAAGAAGGCGAATGTGGCACCAATTTGCAAGAGAAGCGGCACTTATCTACAGACCAGTGTCACTAACAAGCATCCCTCTGCAAAGTGCTCAAAAGAATAATAAGATAAAACTAGCAGCACACCTAGAGAGAATTAGTTATTTAAACAAATATCAACATGACTTTAGCGAAGGGAAATTATGTTTGATGAACCTATTGCAGTTCTATGACAAAGTAATTCAAATAAAGCAGGACAGAAAAGGTTAGGCAGACTGCGTATTTCTGGACTGCCAAAAAGATTAAACGTAGTCTTAAACGTTGTTATTATAGGAAACTAGGCCAGCTGACATTGCCCTAGATAAGCAGTGGTTAGAAAGGCGGGAGTCGAAGACCTAATGCTCGATCACAGCAGAACTAAGTGAGTACAAACAGATGAGCACACACACACACAGAAGGGAGGGGGAGCCCAAGAGCTAACAGCACGATCCTGAAGGTTCAAATAGTAAATGTACAAACGCACCGATCAAAGACTCCCACAGGAAGTCCTACACAGGCTGCACGAACGCGAGGACAAATACCTACTGAAGTTTAATCTTACACAAGTGAAGTGATGAAGTTTGCAAGAGACGAGAAAACCAAAGAACAGAACAGTTCAAGAGAAAGGCAGTTCAAAGTTTAATAAAAAAAAGCGACCTGAAAGTGGATATGTACCATAAGCCTTAATAACAGAGGCACACATTAACCCTTAAACTGCTAAGCAGGGAAACCTATTGAAAATCCATAAGGATCAATCGTATTAGGTGATTTTCAACACAGAAGGAGATTTGTTGATAGCTGGTTGGACCAGTGTAAGACTTAAGTGAATAACAATACAAGACTTCACAAAACTAGCAAATATTAAAAAGGCGTGGAACGGATCCAGACTACTAATCATGGGAGACTCCAACCACGGGAAGATAGATTGGGAGAACGGAGACCCACATGGAGGACCAAACACATGGAGAGCTAAGCTGCTGGATGTGGCAACAAGAAACTTTCTAAGCCAACACATCACGGGACCGACAAGAATGAGAGGAGAGGATGAACCAGCAATGCTTGATCTGATAGTCACCCTGAATGAGTCGGATATAAGGGAAGTTAAGTTCGAAGCACCCTTGGGAATGAGGGATCATATCTCGTCAAGCATAAGACTATACAGGAGAAGATTCAAAGGTTTGCCACCATACTAGTAGTCGAACTGAGGTGTATCAGCTACGCGGAGAGACTACGGGAATTAAACCCCACGTCGCTGGAAGAGAGAAGAATTTGGTGGGGGACATGATCACCACATACAAGTTTTTCAAAGGAATTGATAGAGTAGATAAAGACAGATTATTTAACACAAGGAGGACGTGCACTAGGGGGACACAGGTGGAAACTGAGTGCCTAAATGAGCCACAGAGACATTAGAAAGAATGCTTTTAGTGTCAGTGATTTACAAATGGAATGCATTAGGAAGTGATGTGCTGGAGGCTGACTCCATACACAGTTTCAAGTGTAGATATGATAGAGCCCAATAGATTCAGGAATCTGTACACCTGTTGATTGACGGTTGAGAGGCGGGACCAAAGAGCCAGAGCTCAACCCCCGTAAGCACAACTAGGTGAGTAGAAACACACACGCTATGAGGTGTTTTATGTTGCCTGATATTGTGAGTCTGTAACAATATATTGTTTTATATTTGAGAACAAATCCTGGAAGACACTCAAGCAGGATTTATGACCTCAGATATATTTTGAGGATTCAGTTATGGGATTTTAATGTTGGAAGAGCGAGTGTTTGTGTGCTTGTCTGCGAGGGTCTGTTAGTGCGCTTGCGTGAGACTGTGTTTGTTCACATGTGTGTGAACGTGTGTGTGTGTGTGTGTGTGTGTGTGTGTGAAAAAAATTAATAGTTAGTTACAGTTGATTGAGTGACAGTTGAGAGGCGGGCCGAAAGAGAAGAGCTCAACCTCCGCAAGCACAACTAGGTGAATACAACTAGGTGAGTATACACACACACACACAAACACACACACACACACACACACACACACACACACACACACACACACACACACACACACACACACACACACACACACACGTCGTAGGGGCCTCGTAGCCTGGTGGATAGCGCGCAGGACTCGTAATTCTGTGGCGCGGGTTCGATTTTCGCACGAGGCAAAAACAAATGGGCAAAGTTTCTTTCACCCAGAATGCCCCTGTTACCTAGCAGTAAATAGGTACCTGGGAGTTAGTCAGCTGTCACGGGCTGCTTCCTGGTGTGTGTGTGTGTGTGTGTGTGGTGTGAGAAAAAAAAAATAGTAGTTAGTGTAGTTAGTAAACAGTTGATTGACAGTTGAGAGGCGGGCCGAAAGAGCAAAGCTCAACCCCCGTAAAATACAACTAAGTGAATACACACACATACCAGAAATATGGAAGACTGCTAATGTAGTACCAATATTTAAAAAGAGTGACAGACAAGAGGCACTGAACTACAGGCCAGTGTCCTTAACTTGTATACCATGCAAGGTGATGGAGAAGATTGTGAGAAAAAACCTGGTAACACATCTGGAGAGAAGAGACTTCGTGACAACCCATCAACATGGGTTCAGGGAGGGTAAATCTTGCCTTACAGGCTTGATAGAATTCTACGATCAGGTGACAAAGATTAAGCAAGAAAGAGAAGGATGGGCGGACTGCATTTTTTTGGACTGTCGGAAAGCCTTTGACACAGTACCCCATAAAAGGTTGATGCACAAGCTGGAGAAACAGGCAGGAGTAACTGGTAGGGCGCTCCAGTGGATAAGGGAGTACCTAAGCAATAGGAAGCAGAGAGTTTCAGTGAGGGGTGAGATCTCAGAATGGCGTGAAGTCACCAGTGGAGTCCCACAGGGCTCTGTGCTTGGACCTATCCTGTTCCTGATATACGTAAATGATCTCCCAGAGGGTATAGACTCATTCCTCTCAATGTTTGCTGACGACGCCAAAATTATGAGAAGGATTAAGACAGAGGAGGACAGTTTGAGGCTTCAAGAAGACCTGGACAAGCTGCAGGAATGGTCGAACAAATGGCTGTTAGAGTTTAACCCAAGCAAATGTAATGTAATGAAGATAGGGGTAGGAAGCAGGAACCAGATACAAGGTATCACTTGGGAGATGAAATACTTCAAGAGTCAGAGAGAGAGAAAGACCTGGGGGTTGATATCACGCCAGACCTGTCCCCTGAAGCTCATATCAAGAGGATAACATCAGCAGCATATGCCAGGTTGGCTAACATAGAACGGCCTTTAGAAACT
>WNGS01164858.1:37267351-37284645 GCA_020271785.1 Procambarus virginalis
CCAGCAACACCACCAACAACACCACCAGCAACACCACCAGCAACACCACCAGCAACACCAGCACAACACCAGCAACACCACCAACAACACCACCAGCAACACTACCAGCAACAACACCAACAACAACACCAACAACACCACCAGCAACAACACCAACAACACCACCAGCAACAACACCACCAGCAACACCACCCAGCAACAACACCACCAGCAACAACACCAACAACACCACCAGCAACACCACCAGCAACAACACCAACAACAACCACCAGCAACACCACCAGCAACACCACCAGCAACAACCAACAACACCACCAACAACACCACCAGCAACACACCAACAACACCACCAACAACACCACCAGCAACACACCAACAACACCACCAGCAACACCACCAACAACACCACCAGCAACACCACCAACAACACCACCAGCAACACCACCAGCAACACCACCAGCAACACCACCAACAGCACCACCAACAACACCACCAGCAACACCACCAGCAACACCACCAGCAACACCAACAAGAACACCACCAACAACACCACCAGCAACACCACCAGCAACACCACCAACAACACCACCAACAACACCACCAGCAACACCACCAGCAACACCACCAGCAACACCACCAACCAACAACACCAGCAACACCACCAGCAACACCACCAACAACACCAACAACAACACCAACAACACCAACAACCACACCAACACACCACCAACAACACACCAGCAACACCACCAACAACAACACCATCAACACCACCAACAACACCACCAACAACACCACCAGCAACAACACCAACACCACCAGCAACAACACCACCAGCAACACCACCAACAACAACACCATCAACACCACCAACAACACCACCAACAACACCACCAGCAACAACACCAACAACACCACCAGCAACAACACCAGCAACACCACCAGCAACAACACCAGCACCACCACCAACAACACCACCAGCAACACCACCAGCAACAACACCAACAACACCACCAACAATAACACATGCAACAACACCACAACACCACCAACAACAACACCACCAACAAACACCACCAGCAACAACACCAACAACACCACCAGCAACACCAAAACACCACCAGCAACAACACCAACAACACCACCAGCAACACCACCAACAACAACACCAACAACAACACCAACAACAACACCAACAACACCACCCAGCAACACCACCAGCAACACACCAACAACAACACCAACAACAACACCAACAACACAATCAACAACACCCACCAGCAACACCACCAGCAACACCACCAACAACACCACCAACAACACCACCAACAACACCACCGCAACACCACCAGCAACACCACCAACAACACACCAGCAACACCACCAGCAACACCACCAGCAACACCACCAACAACAACACCACCAGCAACACCACCAGCAACACCACCAACAACACCACCAGCAACACCACCAGCAACACCACCAGCAACACCACCAACAACAACACCAACAACAACACCAGCAACACCACCAGCAACACCACCAGCACACCACCAACAACACCACCAGCAACACCACCAGCAACACCACCAACAACACCACCAGCAACACCACCAGCAACACCACCAGCAACACCACCAACAACACCACCAGCAACACCACCAACAACAACACCACCAACAACACCACCAGCAACACCAGCAGCAACACCACCAAACACCCACCACCAACACCACCAACAACACCACCAGCAACACCACCAGCAACACCACCAACAACACCACCAGCAACAACACCAACAACACCACCAGCAACAACACCAACAACACCACCAGCAACACCACCAGCAACAACACCAACAACACCACCAGCAACAACACCAGCAACACCACCAGCAACACCACCAACAACAACACCAGCAACAACAATACCAACAACACCACCAGCAACAACACCAGCAACACCACCAGCAACATCACCAACAACACCACCAACAACACCACCAACAACACCACCAACAACACCACCAACAACACCACCAACAACACCACCAGCAACACCACCAACAACACCACCACCAACAACACCACTAGCAACACCACCAACAACAACACCAGCAACACCACGAACAACACCACAAACAACACCACTAGCAACACCACCAACAACACCACCAGCAACAACACCAACAACACCACCAACAACACCACCAACAACACCACCAACAACACCACCAGCAACACCACCAACAACACCACCACCAACAACACCACCAACAACACCACCAACAACACCACCAACAACACCACCAACAACACCACCAACAACACCACCAGCAACACCACCAGCAACACCACCAGCAACACCACCAACAACACCACCAGCAACACCACCAACAACACCACCAACAACAACACCACCAACAACACCACCAGCAACAACACCAGCAACACACCAACAACAACACCACCAACAACACCACCAGCAACAACACCAGCAACACCACCAACAACAACACCACCAACAACACCAACAACACCACCAGGAACAACACCAGCAACAAGAACAACACCACCACCACCACCAACAACAACAACAACAACAGCAACAACACCAGGAACAACACCAGCAACAACACCAGCAACACCACCAACAACACCCCACCAACAACACAACAACACCACCAGGAACAACACCAGCAACAAGAACAAAACACCACCACCACCAACAACAACAACAACAAAACAACACACCAGCAACAAACACCAGGAACATCACCAGCAACACAACACACCACAAACAACACCAGCAACACCACCACCACCAACAACAAACAACAACACCAGCAACAACACCAGGAACAACACCAGCATCACAACAACAACACCACCACCAACAACAACAACACCAGCAACAACAACACCAGCAACAACAACAACAACAACAACAACAACAACAAGACCACCACCAAAAACAACAACAACAACACCAGCAACAACACCAGCATCAACAACAACACCACCAACAACACCACCAACAACACCAACAACACCACTAGCAACACCACCAACAACACCACCACCACCAGCAACAACAACAACAACAACAACCCCCTCTCCACACGCCACATTAAGCCTAACCATCAGCATGACCTCCGGAGTGCTGGGCGACATTTTCCTTACAATTCTTGCAGGAAATGACAAGGACACAATCTAAATAACTAGATTTTCTTGTGGCCTCTCTGTTCTTGCTTGTGCTTCCTTGTTTGTCATAGTTTGTCTGTCATCGTCCTTGTTTATGTTTATTTGTCTGTGTTTAGTCCGTGTTTGTCCTCTGTGTTTCCTTGTTTGTCTTATGTGTTTCCTTGTTTACTCTGTCTCCTTGTTTGTCCTCTGTGTTTCCTTGTTTGTCTTTGTTAGTGCAAATTTGCATTTTTCTTTGTCGCAAATTGTTTTTCTTATTTTTGTCAACATTAAAGTCCCTTAAACAAGGGTTAAACAAAAAAAAAAAAAAAAAAAAACAAGGCTTTTAACAAGGCCCTAAAGGCCTTGTTTGCCATGAACGATAATCACCTGTATTACGGGTCTGTATACATGAATGTTTCTTAATATTTCGTCTCTTCTCTCTTCTCTTGTCTTGTTATATTTTCCTTATTCCATGTCTCAATTCCTTTCCCTTTTTAATTATTCATCTCCTTCATTCTTTACGTCTTCTCCTCTCTCTCTCTCTCTCTCTCTCTCTCTCTCTCTTTTACTTTTCTGCCTTCTCTACTTCTTTATAGTTCATCTATGTCCTCTTCCTCTTATCTTCATATTTCTCTTGTTTATTCTTTTCATATTCCATCTTATTTTTTTTTTTTCGTCATCTTAAAATTCTCGATTTTCTCCTTATTCTGCAGCACTAGCCAACGCGCTCTTCCCGGATTGGCTGCTCCTACTCCAATCAAAATCAATCTTGACAATGGAAAAAGCAAAACGTAATCGTATTGGCTTATCCTAAACTATTCTCCTTTTGGTTCTTTTCCAAGAACCGAAAAAGGTTTTCGGAAAAACAGACGAAAAATATCATTGATTTGGTGTTTTCACCAGTCACGAACCTCTCGCCAACACCTGACAGTTAGCTGCCGCCTGATTGGCCAATACTCCACCAATCGGGATGTGACAGATGACGATCTTCACTACTCAATGGCTGTGAAGAGCGTGTATGGTAATTGGCTGGACTTACGCGATCAACTTTCCTGCCAGCGATTGACCTTTTAAGTTCAATCAATCAACGGGCAGGTCGCGCAGGCCGTGAGAAGTTAAAAATCTGCCTAGGGGTGACAGCAGATGCATCAGGTGAAAGGAAAGATGACCAGCCATTTCTGTCCGGCGTTGGGAACAAACCCGGGATTCTAGATGGTAAGTCGAGGAAGTGGACCACTCTACCACAGGAGCCTTGTGTCTTTCCCTGCTGAGTCCAGCATAAAGAAGCCCAAGGCTTCATACCTAAGGCTGCCCTGCTGCTCAAGATGCCGTGAGAAGAGAACTATCTTGAGGTTAGGTTATCTTGAGATGATTTCGGGGCTTTTTTTTAGTGTCCCCGCGGCCCGGTCCTCGACCAGGCCTCCACCCACAGGAAGCAGCCCGAGACAGCTGACTAACACCCAGGTACCTATTTTACTGCTAGGTAACAGGGGCAAAGGGTGAAAGAAACTCTGCCCATTGTTTCTCTCCGGCGCCTGGGATCGAACCCAGGACCACAGGATCACAAGTCCAGCGTGCTGTCCGCTCGGCCGACCGGCTCGACGACTTCCTGTTCCTCTGCTCTGAAGAACTTTCTCTCTGAGCTCTCTCTCCTGAGAGTTTCCCCTTCCCATAGCTGATGGGAAGCTAGCTTAACTTGTTTTCTCTGCAACACGCCCTGCCAGTCGGTTTACAACCGGGTACCCGATTACTGCTGGGTGAAGAGGGGCGAGCAGCTTATAAGAACTGACGCTAATAGACAATCCACCCTCACCAGGAGTCGAACCTCAGATCCATCGCTTGCGAGTCGCGGGTTCGAGTAAATTGCGAATCGTGAACCAGTCACTCAGTTTTTTCCCGACGGCCAGCACGCCAGGCCTAACCCACCCTAACCTAACCTAACCTCACCTAACCTAACCTCACCTAACCTAACCTCACCTAACCTCACCTAACCTAACCTAACCTAACCTAACCTAACCTCACCTAACCAAACAGGCGGCAGTAACAGGCTTCCTGGTCGGATTCGACACCGTTCGAAATGCTTTAAATCCTCACCAATCGAAACAGTTCATAAATGCTCACCGTTCGAAACTGCACAAATGCTCACCAATCAAGATTTGCTAGCAAACAAAAAATTGTACGGAACTCGCCAACCAGGCAACTCGCAATTTGGCAAGAGTTGCAGGAGGACTAATTACCGAAACAACTTGATTTGGCGTTTACAAATCGATGCGCGAGATTAGGAGACAGGTGAGAGGAACGGAACCCGGGATTAGCAGGACGGAAGGCTGTTCAGAGGCCGAGGGTTGAGACAGAGGTCTAAGGTTGAGACAGATGTCGACGAATGAGACAGAGGTTGAGGGGTTAGACAAGAGCAGAGAGTTTAGATAGAGGTCGAGGGTTGAGACAGATATGGGTTTAAACAGCGGTCGAGGAATGAGACTGGAGTATGAAAAATAGGACAGGGAATGAGACAGTAGACTGTTTGAAACGGGGGGACAAGGGACGAGACAGGGGACAGGCAATGAGACAGGGGACGGAGTATGAGATAGCAAACGAGAGCTGAGACAAGCTTCGAACCAAAGGTCGAAAAAAAGAGACAGGAGACTGGATATCATAAGACAGGAGGCTGGAAGAGAAAGAATTATAAGAATATATAAACAAAAGAATATAAAACTTTCATTCCAAAAATATTCAGAGAATTAATCATTCATGATAACAAGTCCAATTCTTGCCATAAACAAGAACTCTAAAGCCAGCACACGGGGCGCCTCGAACGAGCGCCTCGAACGAGACGTGGAGACTGTCATCTGTCCTACCGGTGAAGCTCACGACCAGCTGTGAAACACCTGGTTGGGGCTCCAGTCTCAAGTAGGGACTGGAAGAGTAGGGGGGGGGGGTAGGGGGTCCTCGATCCAGAACCTGCCAGTGGTTCCGAGTGGGTCGACTTTTGTACCATCGTGGACGAGTCGGTTAGAGGCAGTGTATGTTTGTGTACGTGTTTGTGCATGTGAGTGTGAGTGTATGTATGTGTATTTTTACACTTATTTACACTTACACTTACACTTATTTACACTTACACCCTTTTATACTTGCAAGAGACGTAACAACCGCTCGCTGGAGCTGAGAGCACATGTCTTCATAGTGGATCTGACCATTCAAGGGGCCCCCCCCTTGACCCCCCTTAACGAGCAGTATACGAGTCAGAGTGTCTCTCGGATACGCTAGTTAGGCCCAGTAAATAACCAGATCAGTATGGTCATTCCTAGCGGCTAGTTTGCTTAGGTGCCTCTAACCACCCTTGGCCCTCTGTACTACCTTGTTTGGGCACCGGTAATCACCATAGCCTTAATCACAGGAACAAGTTCGCTATCAGTTCTAATCATGTTAAAGTGTTTACGTTTGACCTGTCGAAAGATCCTGTGTATAGCGAAAGCCAAAGAAAGGGAGGAGAAGGAAGACTGTGAGAAGGAGGAGGAGGAGGGAAAAGGAGTCGAGAGAGAAAAAGGGTAAGAAGATAAATGACGAGGAAAAGAGAGGAAAGATGGAGGGAGGGGGGGGTGTCTCTGTTCATTTGCATAGAGCAACACGCCACTGCAGTAGCTGCAATGTTGCAGGTAAGAGTAATGTCTGGACAATGGTGAGTGATTATGCAAGACTTGCCTCTGTGCCTAGAGCGGAGAGTTGATTATTACCTCCGGTCTCCAGTGTGTTATGGGGAGAGAGAGAGAGAGAGAGAGAGAGAGAGAGAGAGAGAGAGAGAGAGAGAGAGAGAGAGAGAGAGAGAGAGAGAGAGAGAGAGAGAGAGAAGCAGCAAGAGATAAACTCTCATGTACTTCAACACATCAACTTTACTTAGGATTTCCTAGTCATCTCTTTGTGTTACTAGCACAGGCTAGGTCAGGAAGGTTTACGTTACGTTACGTTACGTTACGTTACGTTACGTTACGTTAGTTAACGTTAGATATCAGCAAGTCACAACCTATGAAAACAATGACATTATCAGTCAGTTTTAACCTTTTTATTTATATAATATTCGCTTCCTGCATTCTGTATATATTGTTGTTCTTCGGTTCTGTCCGTATATTGCTTCAAGTCTGTTTGCTTCCATCTACTTTCCTCCCAGGTACCTGGTACCTGGTTACCTGGTTGATGAGGTTCTGGGAGTTCTTCTACTCCTCAAGCCCGGCCCGAGGCCAGGCTTGACTTGTGAGAGTTTGGTCCACCAGGCTGTTGCTTGGAGCGGCCCGCAGGCCCACATACCCACCAGAGCCCGGTTGGTCCAGCACTCCTTTGAAGAAAACTATCTAGTTTGCTGTTGAAGCTGTCCACGGTTGTTCCGACAATATTTCTTATACTCGCTGGGAGGATGTTGATCAACTGTGGACCTCTGATGTTAATACAGTGTTCTCTGATTGGTAACAATGGTAGCTGTGTCAACAAAGTGTGGCATGTGGTGTGAGGTCATGTAGTGTGAGGTCATGTAGTGTGAGGTCATGTAGTGTGAGGTCATGTAGTGTGAGGTCATGTAGTGTGAGGTCATGTAGTGTGTGGTCATGTAGTGTGAGGTCATGTCGTGTGAGGTCATGTAGGGTGAGGTCATGTAGTGTGAGGTCATGTAGGGTGAGACTAAGTAGTGTGAGGTCATGTAGTGTGAGATCATGTAGTGTGAGGTCATGTAGTGTGTGGTCATGTAGTGTGAGGTCATGTAGTGTGTGGTCATGTAGTGTGTGGTCATGTAGCGTGAGGTCATGTAGTGTGAGGTCATGTAGCGTGAGGTCATGTAGGGTGAGGTCATGTGGTGTGAGGTCATGTAGTGTGAGGTCATGTAGTGTGTGGTCATGTAGTGTGTGGTCATGTAGTGTGAGGTCATGTAGTGTGAGGTCATGTAGTGTGTGGTCATGTAGTGTGAGGTCATGTAGTGTGAGGTCATGTAGTGTGAGGTCATGTAGTGTGTGGTCATGTAGGGTGAGGTCATGTAGTGTGAGGTCATGTAGTGTGAGGTCATGTAGTGTGAGGTCATGTAGTGTGAGGTCATGTATGGTGAGGTCATGTAGTGTGAGGTCATGTAGTGTGAGGTCATGTAGTGTGAGGTCATGTGGTGTGAGGTCATGTAGTGTGAGGTCATGTAGTGTGTGGTCATGTAGTGTGTGGTCATGTAGTGTGAGGTCATGTAGTGTGAGGTCATGTAGTGTGAGGTCATGTAGTGTGAGGTCATGTAGTGTGAGGTCATGTGGTGTGAGGTCATGTAGTGTGAGGTCATGTAGTGTGAGGTCATGTAGTGTGAGGTCATGTAGTGTGAGGTCATGTAGTGTGAGGTCATGTAGTGTGAGGTCATGTAATGTGAGGTCATGTAATGTGAGGTCATGTAGTGTGAGGTCATGTAGTGTGAGGTCATGTGGTGTGAGGTCATGTAGTGTGAGGTCATGTAGTGTGAGGTCATGTAGGGTGAGACTAAGTAGGATGATAACAAAAATCAATAACAGAAAGAACAGATGGCAACAACAGGAGCAGCAACAGATCCCAATAACCATAGTCAAAGATAACAATAACACTAAGCACAGATAACATTAATGGTAAGAACAGGTGAGAATAACGATAGCAGTGCAGATATCCCAGAGAGCACAACAGAGACCATGGCACACCCTTCCAGTGCTTATGTCAAGTGATAACATAGGATAACACATGTTAATTATATACATGAACCCTGCACTCCCCTCGGAGACCTGCGCAGGTTGGCTGAGATGGAAGGGGTAGGAGGGAGGAAGAAGGAATAAGAAAGAGACAAGAGAGAGAAAGAGAGAAGAGGCTCGACCATCACAAACTTACAGATAGCTGAGGTCAGCATGAGAGAAGCTGAGGTCAGCATGAGAGAAGCTGAGGTCAGAATGAGAGAAGTTCAGGTCAGCATGAGAGAAGCTGAGGTCAGCATGAGAGAAGCTGAGGTCAGAATGAGAGAAGTTCAGGTCAGCATGAGAGAAGCTGAGGTCAGGATGAGAGAAGCTGAGGTCAGCATGAGAGAAGCTGAGGTCAGCATGAGAGAAGCTGAGGTCAGCATGAGAGAAGCTGAGGTCAGCATGAGAGAAGCTGAGGTCAGCATGAGAGAAGCTGAGGTCAGCATGAGAGAAGCTGAGGTCAGCATGAGAGAAGCTGAGGTCAGCATGAGAGAAGCTGAGGTCAGCATGAGAGAAGATGAGGTCAGCATGAGAGAAGCTGAGGTCAGCATGAGAGAAGCTGAGGTCAGCATGAGAGAAGCTGAGGTCAGCATGAGAGAAGCTGAGGTCAGCATGAGAGAAGCTGAGGTCAGCAAGAGAGAAGCTGAGGTCAGCATGAGAGAAGCTGAGGTCAGCATGAGAGAAGCTGAGGTCAGCATGAGAGAAGCTGAGGTCAGCATGAGAGAAGCTGAGGTCAGCATGAGAGAAGCTGAGGTCAGAATGAGAGAAGCTGAGGTCTGAGAGAAGTGAGGTCAGGATGGAAGAAGCTGAGGTCAGGATGAAAGAAGCTGAGGTCAGAATGAGAGAAGTTCAGGTCACCTCTTCATTCCCCCTTCCACTTTATACCTCATTTCATTTTCGCTGTGTTTTCCTTCCAGCCATCTCTCTCCGTCTTCCCCCTCTCTTCCTTCCTTCTTTCCTTCTTTCCTTCCTGTTATTTCTTCCTTAGTTTTCACTCTTGCTCATTAAACTTCCCCTTTATCCCCTCTTCTCATTGCCTCGCTTTATCTTCCCTTCCTTTGTTCTTCTCTTCATTTCCTCTCTTTCATCACTTGTCTTCCTCTCTACCCCTCTTTCTATTACTGTTCTTACTATTGCTTTTCCTTATATTACATTCTTTCCCTCGTCTGTTCATTCACTCCCTTACCCCTATCTCATTTTAAATTCATTTCTCTTCCATATCCATACCTTTCTCACGATAACAAAGATATCGACCTTCACTACCCTTTCTCACTTTTTTCTCTTACTTTCTCTTCTACTTTCTCTCCCATTTCCATGTCATCTTCCTGCCCCCCCCCCCACTCCTTTCCCTCTTTACCTAATATAAATATTCACAAGTAGTAAATACACCTTCATTCAGATCATTAACATGAGTCAAAACTCCCGCCAATTAGTTTGCTCGCGTGATTATACCCGCCATTACCGCAGCGACAAGGGACCAAAGAATCCACTAGCATCCATCACCGTTCTTGTCAGGCTTTGTTTACGTTTGTGACGTCACGCATGGTGGCAGCGTCCTTATGGTGAGGTGTAAGTGATAATATACTGGCACACTATCACGCGCACACGCACGCGCGCACACACACACACACACACACACACACACACACACACACACACACACACACACACACACACACACACACACACACACACACACACACACATGCACATACTGCAGACGAGAAACCCATGGTTTAATCAGAGATGTAAGCTAGCAAAGCAATTAAGTAAAAGGGCGTGGAGAAACTATAGAAATAACAGGACACTTGAGAGCAGAGACAGATACCAGAGCGCCAGGAATGAATATGTCAGTGGGGAAAAGAAGCAGAAAGACAATATGAAAATGATATAATATAGCAAGCAAGTCAAAAGGCAACTCAACCTAAATTGCTGCACAGCCACATCAGGAGGAAAACAACAATGAAGGAATAGGTAATGAAACTGAGGATGGGGGCAGACAGATTCACTACAAACGACAAGGAAGTATGTCAGGAACTCGATAAGAAATTCCAGGAGGTCTTCACATTAGAGCAAAGAGAAGTTCCAGAGATAAGAGAGGGAATAGATAACCAGGCACCGCTAGAGGAGTTTGGGATTACCAGTGGGGAGGTGAGGAAGCTTTTGCTAGAGTTGGATGTGACAAAGGCTATAGACCCAGATGGAATCTCACCATGGATACTAAAGGAAGGAGTAGAAGCACTGTGCCTACCACTCTCGATAGTGTATAACAAATCACTGGTAACAGGGCAGCTGCCAAAAATTTGGAAGACTGCTAATGTAGTCCCGATATACAAAAAGGAGGATAGGCAGGAGGTACTAAACTACGTCGACCGTGCTCTCAGCCACAGCTCAGGATGGAAGCAAGTCGATGTAGAACTCTGTAGGGTAAGGCAGGTCCTAGTCAACAACGGCTTCTCTAACGGTTTTGTTGAAGATATTATAAAAAAAAGGTGAAACGCCATGCAACCTCTAAAGAGTCAACCAACACAACACTTGTACCCCCCTATTAGACTACTTTACAGGAACTTCTTTCCGACGGCTCATAAAACGGAGGAAAGGGTCCTGAAAGATATTGTTGATAGGAACGTTATTCCTACAGACAAAAATCAGAAAATACAATTGAAAATTTATTATAAAACCAAAAAAACGGCCAATCTACCCATGAAAAACTCCCCAGACACAAAGCAGAACGCCTTGAAGGAAACCAACGTCGTCTATGCCTTTAAATGCCCATTTGGGGACTGCAAGCCCCAAAGAACTCAGTACATAGGCAAGACAACAACGTCGCTTTCCAGACGATTAACAAGGCATAAACAACAGGGCTCCATCAAGGAACATATAATCTCCTCTCACAACCAGACTATCGCCAGAGAAATCTTAACAAACAACACAGAAATCATCGATAGGTACACCGATAGCAGACAGCTCGACATCTGCGAGGCACTACACATCAAAAAGTCAACACCAGCAATCAACAGCCAATTAATGCACAACTATATTCTACCCACTTCAAGACTCCGAACCAACACTGAAGCAGCAAGAGAAGGTATGGGCCAATATGCCTTCTGCAGTTACAATTCCATTCTTATGTTCTCATTCCCAACTTATACCCATTGTTTCGTGTTCTGTCTTGTGTTTGTCACAAGTTTGTTCACCTCACCCAAAACTTTTGTACCATATCACCTCACCCAAAACGAGTATAAGTACGATGAATTTGTGTGTAAATTAAGTCTTTGAAAATGTAATAAGCCATTACGAAACGCGTTCAGGCGTCAGACCATAAATAAAAATGAATTTTGGAGAATTGATATTTCCATCACCACCGATAGTGAAGAAAAATATAAGAAATATTGTGAAAATTCGTGTTAGAATTATTAATCTTACCTTTTATTTAATCTTACCTTACCTTACATATTCAACAACATATGTTTACAAGAAAGACTGCTACCAATATATATATATATATATATATATATATATATATATATATATATATATATATATATATATATATATATATATATATATATATATACCAGGATTACTATATTCTTCTTAACAATGAAACCAGTTCAACGACCAGGACCCAACTGTTCTAGCTGCAAGGTCGCTATATTTAGCCTAAAGGTTGACTGAGAATGTCACCAAAGTTATCCTAACTTTGCTACAGACAAATGCCAAATTATCCACAACTTTGGCGGATGTAGCCACCAAATTAAGCCACAACTTTGGCGGAGAGAAAGTCGCCAAATTCCGTCCAACTTTCCTGGTCATTGCAACCCGAGCAACCGGGGCGGAAAAGGTTAATTTACCTGGAAATGAAGGAGATTTTAGAATTAATGATGCCTCGTGTGTGTACTAAATAGTGAAGAGTGGTGATTGTGTTTGAAGAGAGAGAGAGAGAGAGAGAGAGGATGGGGAGGATTGTATGAGAGAGGATGAGGGACTGCATAGAGATTGTGAGAAACAGGCAGTATAAGAGAGATTAGGTTCTTATACACTCAATCTTTCTCATCCACAGAACATCAATATTCATTCACCAAACAATAATAATCGAATTATATATATATATATATATATATATATATATATATATATATATATATATATATATATATATATATATATATATAAACTCTTAAAAACCATCTGCTCAAAACATCACTTCCAAAAATGTTTTGTAACATTTAAAATAAAAGGAAGCAAATGGAGACGAAGCGCGTATAAGGTCACGAACCCCGCGCGGAATGGCACTTGGAGCCCACAAAAGTACGGCTGAGAGCCCGTTATATGCGCCTCGATCCTGTTTATCCAATCTCAATCCTATCTAAAAGCTCACTGGAACACACGCTCCTCCGCTCTTTGCTCAGTGCTCCCCCTGGCGCAGAAGCAGACTGAAGAGGGGGAAGAAAAGGAGGAGAAGGAAGAGGGGGGAAGAGGAGAAGGAAGAGGAAGAGGGGGGAAGAGGAGAAGGAAGAGGAAGAGGGGGGAGTGGTGGAAGAGGTGGAACAGAAGGAAGAATTGAAAACAGAGAATGAGGTTGAAGAATAAGAGAGAAGGAGTGTTTATTCGTGCAGTTATGCAGACCGGAAACATGTAAATAATAATAATTAAGTGCCACGAAGGATAGATAGAGAGAGATAGAGATAGTAATAGATTGAAATGGAGAGAGAGAGAGGAAAGAGTGGGAGAGTTAATCCCAGGAGTGGTTGTCATTCTAGACGTGGTGTAAAATATTTCTGCAGAAGGGTAATTTATCTCCCCTTGAGAGTGTGTGTGTGTGTGTGTGTGTGTGTGTGTGTGTGTGTGTGTGTGTGTGTGTGTGTGTGTGTCTGTCTGTGTGCGTGTGTGTTTCACCTTTTTGGGACTTAGGAACAAGTTTTTAACTCATGGACCCCGCCTGTTCAGCTACCTAATGCCTCCCAACCTGTTTTGTCTTCCTGAGCAACTACTGACTACCTCCAATGACGCAAACTTCAACCGCTGTTTAACTCCTAGGCACCAGTTTACTGCTAGGTGAACAGAGGAATCTGATGAAAGGAACCGTTGCCCAAACGCTTCTGTCCTGCTGCGAAGATCGAATCCGGGAATCTCAATTGTGGTCCAACGACTTAGAGCACCTTTCTTCTTCCTAGCATGGATAGGTAAGTTGGCCTCGTAATTTGTATTAATATTCCCTCTGCCTCTGAAGATGCTAGAAGAGTGTTTTAGCCAAACGCGTCCATCAATGCAGGAATTAATGATGTCTTTCGTTCACATCTAACACATGTCAATAACAACAGCTACTTCCAACATATAAAAGTTTTGTTAACCCTACGTTAATGATTTTTTTAGTCTACGTTAATGATTTTTTTTTTAGTCTCTAGTGATATTCTATATATATTCTCCACTACTACTTAAGTGAGTGGGGGGAATTTAATATATGAAACTAAACAAGCACCAGCATATGATCTGCTTCTATGCTACACAACAGCCCCGCAGCATTGAACCCCACAACAGTATGGAGACTTCATCACTGCAACATGAACAAAAGACAGAATCGCTAAAACGAAACCAATCAGAATAGTTATCATAACATAATCAAAACCACACCCACAACAGCCAATCAGAACCTGTCCAAAAATAACTGATGGCAAGTAATTACATGTAAACAAACTGACATATAAATTACAGCTTCATTAAACGTTCGTCACAAACAGTTTCCAAAACAAAATTAATCAAGATTGTGTTATTAAGCAAATTAAGAAACTTTTATGCATTTTGTTTAAATATTTTGACTGGGCTCCGAGGTCGGCTCTGGTACCTGCAGTATGGAGCTCAAGTCCAGGTCGATGTCAACAACCGAACAATTTCAACTTCTTAATTAGACGGACGTGTTCGATTCTGTCAAACTTGGCTCTCACATTAATTAGTTCAGGAATTTCGTATGATGTTTGGAAATATATTGGCTATTGATAACTTTACGTTATTATTATTATTATTATTATTATTATTATTATTATTGATATTATATTATTATTATTATTATATTATTATTATTATTATTATTATTATTATTTTATTATATAATTATTCTTTTAATTGTATATGATGGGATTGGGTGTTTATAAATAGGAGCTGCCCCGTATGGGCCAATAGGCCTTCTGCAGTTACCTTTGTTCTTATGTTCTTATTCACCCCCTGAGAGCTCACCCTTCTCGTACTTCAGGGTAAGCCTCACCCTGCCAGTCCCCCCTGGAACACGACACGCCAACCAACCAGGTCCCTATTTTCTGGTGGGGTGAACAGGGGCGAAAGATCATAAGAACATAAGACAAAGGCAACTGCAGAAGGCCTATTGGCCCATACGAGGCAGCTCCTATCTATAACCACCCAATCCCCTCATATACATGTCCAACCCGCGCTTGAAACAATCGAGGGACCCCACCCCCACCACTGTTACGCGGTAAATGGTTCCACAAATCAACAACCCTGTTACCGAACCGTATTTACCCAAGTTTCCTAAATCTAAATTTATGAATTTATACCCATTGTTTCGTGTTCTGTCTTGTGTTGGTACTTTTAATACTCTATTAATATCCCCTTTGTTGTGTCCATTAATCCACTGTAAACCTCTATCATGTCACCCCTAACTCTTCGTCTTTCCAGTGAATGCAATTTAAGCTTTGTTATCTTTCTTCATATGAAAGATTTCTAATTTGGGGATTAACTTAGTCATCCTTCGATGGACACGTTCAAATGAATTTATTCCATTCTATTGTACGGCGACGACCAAACTTAACGCATAATCTAAATGGGGCCTAACCAGAGCAAGATATAGCTGAAGAACCACACCAGGTGTCTTGTTACTAACGCTTCGATTATAAATCCCAGTGTCCTATTTGCCTTATTACGAACATTCATGCATTGATCATTTTGTTTTAAATTCTTACTAATCATAACTACCAGATCCCTTTCGCAATTCGACTCCGCAATCTCAACACCATCTAGCTCGTACTTGTAACTCTATCATCATTACCTAGCCTCAAAACTTTACATTTATCAACATACAGCATCTGCCAATCCTTTGACCATTTCAAAACCCTATTTAGATCAACTTGAAGTGATAGTGAGTCTTCTTTCCGTGTTAATTTCCCTACCGATTTTTGTATCATCTGCAAATTTAAAGATGTTGCTACTCAAACCTGAATCTAAATCATTTATATATATTATAAACAACAGAGGTCCCAGGACAGAGCCTTGAGGCACTCCACTAACAACATTATCCCACTCTGACTTACCCCATTTATACTAACTCTCTGTTTCCTTTGGAATAGCCATGCCCTAATCCAACTTAATATAGCACCCCCAATACCATGAGCCTCTATTTTTTTAATCAGTCTTTCATGTGGCACTGTATCAAAAGCTTTGCTAAAGTCAAGGTACACAACATCACAATCCTTACCACTATCAACTGCCTCAACTATGCTAGAATAAAAAGATAGCAAATTTGTTAAACTTGAACGGCCATTTATAAACCATATTGCGACTCATTTATTAATTTATGTTTTTCAAGATGAAGACGAATGTATTTGCAATTATCGATTCAAGTAACTTTCCCACAATAAACGTTAGGCTAATTGGCCGATAGTTTTGACGCAAGTGATCTATCTCCTTTCTTAAAAATTGGTACCACATTAGCTACCTTCCATGACTCTGGCACTCTACCTAACTCTATTGATTTATTAAATATGGTAGACAGTGGCTCGAAAGCTCCTCTTTGCATTCTTTAAGCACTCTGGCAAACACTTCATCCGGCCCTGGGGATTTGTTTGGTTTTAGTTTTACTATTGTTTAATTACATCCTCCCTGTAATGCTAAACTAGTCAACCTGTCTCGTCCCCACCCACATATATTTGTTCGGCTGAAGGCATATGTTAAGTGCCTCTTTAGTAAATACAGATATAAAATATTATTAAAAATGTTACTCATCTCTCGTCATTATCCGTTATTTGACCTGTCTCAGTTTTAATGGACCTATCCTTTCCTAGTCTTAGTTCGATATAACTGAAAACCCTTTAGATTTGTCTTCGCTTGCCCTACTATGCGAAATTCGTAGTTTCTTTTTGCTTTCCTTATCTGTTTTTAACATTTCTAACCAGTTGTACGAATTCCTGTTCTAAACTAACTTCCCCATTTTCTTCCCCTTTTGTACCACGCTCTCCTTTACCTATAAGGTTCTTCAGATCCTTTGTTATCCACTTTGGATCATTAGTATTTGATCTGTTCAATTTATTGGTATACTACGTTCCTGGGCTTGGTTTAGAATATTTTTAAAAGGTTATTTTGAATCCACATCGAAATCCCCTTTTAC
>WNGS01164858.1:37345380-37357723 GCA_020271785.1 Procambarus virginalis
CAGGTGACCCTCACCGGTTCTCCGGGTGGACCGCACTCGTCTCGAGGAGATGCAGCAGGCAGAATCCCCAAGTTGATTGTAAGGCCAAAGGAGGGACGTATTGGTCCTGAGAAACTACTCACTTTACAGGCAAGAAGGCATATAGTAAGACAGTGTAAACCTGTAAGGATGGAGGTCGGAAAAGCCTCTCAGGTACGAGAGATCAAGTAGCGTTGCCAGCCAAGTGCAGAGCGGCAGTGTTGAGTCCGTTGCACGCTGTTGCTGCGGGTCACCTAGGGGTGACCACGATGCGACGTCCAACGTCGAGGGAAGTGGCTGGGCAACTACAACATCTTTTCTCTTGGGTGAGGAGGCCAGGGAAAATCAGGCTGACAGTGGAAATATGTTCCGGTCTGAGTGTGTCAGACGAACAATGATAAATTGGGAGTGATGCGGATTCGGTCGTCGCCCTACCGATCGCAGTCGAAGGGGGCGGTCGGAAGATTCCACTCCACCTCAGAGACAACTCTGAGAATGTCTGCGTAGAGCAGGAAGACGAGTGGGAAGAGACAGCGGGCCTGTTTTGTTGGCCATTTGCAAAGCAGTGGCAGAACCGTTTAAACTTCTCACAGTTCCAGTGGTGAACGGACGTGAGGTGTGGAGCCCTCGGTCCGTATAGGTAAGCAGTGGACGCCCAGGATGACCTTGAGACGGTCTGCAGACACATGAGGAGTGTCACACATTGGCGGCTGCAATACTGGCTGGAAGCCAAGATTTTCAGTGGAAAGGACAGCGTAGTCGCAGATGCGTTGTCCCGCATGCACTAACCAGACATGACTCTTATTTAGGGGAGGGGTATGTGACGGTGTTCCCCCCCTTCTAATTCTCCCACGCTGCTGTAAGAGTCATGTCCACTATTCCGAGCGTTCTCTACATTGCAGGCAACAATTGAACTATGTGGGAGAGAACAGTATTCTCGAAGAGCCGAGAAATTTGCGAAAATATAGTATTTGGCCTGTGGGATAGGCCCTTTAGGGAGCCAATATGGCGCTGCGCAAGTCTGTTCTCCCGCCAAAACTGTGTGACGTCAGTGGCGCCAGATTGGTCACCGTCAGCGACGTGGCACTGGGAGCCAATGAAACCAACTTTGGGAAAAGTGACGTCACATAGGCATAGGGGGTCCGCCCGTGTTGGCGCAGGCGACATCAGTCTTTCACGACACGTCCGAGAGGTAGGACGCGCGATCGGTCATCCTGTCAGAGTGACGGATTTACCGAACTCCGGTGGATTTAAGCGTCTCCAGTTGTTGGCACGCACTCTGTGAGGTCTTCCTGCAACCCAGATGAGGCTCAGATAAGGAATTGACAAATATTGAGCAACAAGTGCTCAGGGACAGGTGCGTTGCAAGAAGTGGGCCGGGCATCGACGTGTGTCGTCGTGGCAGTTCACAGTATAAGAGACAGCTTAGTGGCCGGGCCACCCACCGTGAGTGAACCAGGTTGACAGCTTGTCAACCAGGTTGAACGTGTGATCGACGATCCTGTCAAGTTTGACAGTAACCCCACCTTCGTGGACCCTACGAGTCAACAGTTGAATGCAAGCACGTCGAGAAGTCTTCCCAAATACCTAGCGATATATCTAGACGACGAGGGAATTGACAGTGTTGTGAGCTTCAAGTGCTCTGAAGTCGGGTGCTGTGGTGTGTCGTCCGGGACGGCTGATAACTTCAGTGACTTCGTAGTGGTGAGAGGCAGTACTCTGGGAGTACAGTGACAAGGACTATTGGGAAACGTACGACGACCGCCGAGACGTAGGCTGGCTGTACGTTGGGAGGAAAGTGACGGCCAGGAGACCGACTTCAACCCGGCGACGTACTGTAGGGGAAAGCACGGACCTGCTGTGTACAGAAGCGGCGAGACGCGACATCCTAAGGCGTGGGGCTTGTGTTCTGGATGAACGAGGCGAGAGCCTGGACCAGGAGCTACAACCCAACTGTCATCCTAGGATAGGTGAAGTAGGTGTTTACAGTTCCCTCCCATTTCCCCTTAGTTAGCTATATATATTATTCTTGTCAGAATATTTTATATGTCGTGAGCAAGTCTCACTTGAGTTTAAGTCACAGAGAGCACAGTATGTGGTGAGGCTACCCAGAGCGCTCACAGTATCAGTTTACATATATATCTATGTGGGTGTGTGCAAGCACCAAGATTCATCAGAGAATTTACTGTGACTATTATTATTGATCTGTGATTATTATTATTATTATATTGGTAGTAAACCAGATATTGGTGTATGGATCTCTATAATCTATGATATAAATGCCTGTGGATTGATCTCTATAATCTATTGATATAAATGCCTGTGGATTGATCTCTATTATCTATTGATAAGTGCCCGTGTGTTGATCTCTATAATCTATCGATATAAATGCCTGTGTGTTGATCTCTATGATCTATTGATATATATGCTGAATTTGATTATGATTTATATATGACATGACTGTGTACTGAATAAATCATATACGTGAAGTGATTGCCAGTGATATCTCTTTAAGAGGAAGTTAAGATATAAAGAAAAGTTCAGTGATCAAGTGAGTGCATTCACAGTAAATATTATTAAGAATAGAGTAATCTTTTGGTACGGTGAAAAGTCACTGTGAGAGTATGTGAATAGATGTTGATCGTGAGGCCAGTGATATCATAAGTAAGCCATGTGAATGTTGAATAGTGTTTGGAAAAAGTTAAATAAACGGGGATCGTGACAATTAGAAAACAAGTACTAGTCTTTCCCACGATCGCGAGGGCCCGGTCAGCTGGCATCTGACAGGTGACACGTGCCGATGTTGCCATATGGTGCGCTCTAGAATATTATGCTATGAATGGAGCGATTGTCATATATTATTCTGATACATTGATGCATATATTTCTCGTTGTCTTTTAAGTAAAATACCAAAACTCTTTGGTGTTTTGATATCATCCCCTCCATTTATCTTGTGACCGTGTGAGGATGTAAAGTAGAGTGACCTGCCTGATACTATATATTGAATTGCTCTTGCCACAATTACACCTGACCACTGCAGTGTTACTGGACACACGAAAACCAGTTGGCGACCTGAAGGCTGTATAAGAGTTCGGTGTCGGGGGGGCACAGATTGAGGGAACGATCTGTGCTCTCACTCATCTTATAATCTAAAGGCCGGTTGTGAGATCGACTGGGATACTCTCCGAGGCCAGCAGTGGAGCCTAGAGGATTGAGGAAGACCCGCCGAACGACGGTGAGTAAGGGTTATTGTTGGAGCAACCACCTGGGAAGGAGATCCAGTCTACTGTTGCTTTACCCTTCTCTAACGAGAACACCGTGAAACCCCGACAATATATATATATATATATATAATATATATTATATATATATATATATATATATATATATATATATATATATTATATATATGTTGTTGACTTATTGACTTATGTTGACTTCAGTCTACTCAAGCACGGAGGAGCTGCCAATCACGGGAAGCCGGCAACACGTAAATACAGAGACCTGAGCACCACTCCAATTTGTCCCATTGCCTCAGAGACACTTGGTGCCTGGGGTAAAAGTGCTGCTAGCTTTTTGAAGGAGTTGGGGTCTAAGCTAATCGAAACAACTAGAGACCCTAGAGCTGCCAGTTTTCTTTTTCAGCGCCTTAGTGTGGCAATCCAGAGAGGAAATGCTCACTGCATCCATGGTTCCTGCCCGCCATCTGAGGAGCTGGAGGAGCTTTTCAACTTGTGACAAGCAGCCTTGTACCCTGAATGTAATCAATATTGTAACTTTTTTTGTGTAATGACATTTTCAAATAAAGTTAGATAAACATACACGCATACCAAAAGAATAGGGGTGGTAGGAGAAGAAAATATCAAAGTGTTCAGTGAGGATCCACAAGGTCTTCTCTGAGTACTCTTTATTTTCTTCTCCGAGGCTTTGGGTCCCTACACTTGCACCAGAGGTGGTACCCCTTCTAGGTATTTAAAAATATATATATAATATATAATATATATATATATATATATATATATATATATATATATATATATATATATATATATATATATATATATATATATATATATATATATATTTAGGGGTACCACCTCTGGTGCAATTGCAGGGACCCACATCCTCGAAGAAGAAAACAAAGAGCATTCAGAGAAGATCTTGTGGATTCTCACTGAATACTTAATTCTTTTCTTCTCCTACCACCCCTATTATTTTTTGTATGTTTTGTTTTATTTTATTGCAATGCTACAGTTTACAGAGAACACACACACACACACAAATATATAACAATTAAACAATCAGCGTTCGAAGACCTCGTCCAGCTCCTCGGAGGTTGGGTGCGTACCCAGGATACAGCACGCATTTCCCCTCTGTACTGCGACACTGAGGCGCTGGAATAGGAAACTGGCTGCTCGTGGGTCTCTAGTTTTCCCAATGAGTTCCTCACCAACCTCCTTTAAAAACTTGAGTGCACATTTACCCCAGGCGCCCAGAGTCTCTGAGCCTATCGGCACGAACCTGTAACAACGTTCTAGGTCTCTGTACTTGTGGATTTTCTGGGTCTCCCTGAAGGTGGCTGCTCCACCTCCCTCCGCTGAGCTGTAACGTAAATAGGTATCAGCCAATGTAGATGCACAGGTGTAATCCCATACGACCTGTTTACCTTCCCTCCATGGCTGCAGGGTGACTCCATCTGGGCGTTTTTGGCTGTTGTCAGGTCTGCACAGCTGGGGTTCCCTTTGTGCTGGACACCCAGCTGTAGCCAAACTTCTCTTGATGATGTCATTGACTGCCTCGTGTCTGGCAATCTTTCCCTGTGTCTTACGACAGATGAGACCATGGCTGCCGTATTGGTCTGCCCGTGCCTGGCCGCAAATACACCGGTGCTCGGTGGAGATAGGGGCGGCAAGGCGCAGAGCAACACCAATACTTAGGGCCCGATGATCCAGGCGGGTGCCCAAGGCGGAATTAGGGACTGCCAACAGGAAGTCCCCAGCATGGGGGGCTTGCACAGCTAGGAGACGCGCTCTGTCCTTCTGAGAAGCTACGTCCAGCAATGCTTTGGCGATGTTCTCCACTATGGGGCTATCCCATTTGGCCTGTTTACCGTCGTTTGGACAAGTTGGTCGGGTGTGTGAATTGGCGAGTGTGTCCCACCGACCAGCTCCTTCCACAAATTTGGGATCACGAATCCCAATGGAGTTCCTTAGGTATTCTGGTAGTATTTCCTTCACTAATTCACTCGTAGCACTGGTCGAGGATAAGAATGCCGGCAATGCTAACTGTGTCGCCTTGCGAATACCTATACCCCCGAGTCTAACTGGGAGCGTTGCTTGGTCCCACTGGTCATCTTGCATTTTTCTTCTTTAAAGATCTTCATAATGTATATATATATATATATATATATATATATATATATATATATATATATATATATATATATATATATATATATATATATATATATAATGTCGTACCTAGTAGCCAGAACGCACTTCTCAGCCTACTATGCAAGGCCCGATTTGCCTAATAAGCCAAGTTTTCATGAATTAATTGTTTTTCGACTACCTAACCTACCTAACCTAATAACCTACCTAACCTACCTAACGCATACCAAAAGAATAGGGGTGGTAGAAGAAAATATCAAAGTGTTCAGTGAGGATCCACAAGGTCTTCTCTGAGTACTCTTTATTTTCTTCTCCGAGGCTTTGGGTCCCTACACTTGCACCAGAGGTGGTACCCCTTCTAGGTATTTAAAAATATATATATATATATATATATATATATATATATATATAATATATATATATATATATATATATATATATATATAATATATATATATATTTTTATATATATATATATGTGAGAAAGCTGCATGAACGCGCAAGCCATATATCACTTAGAACTCTTTGACCCGGCCAGGATTCGAACCCATGCCGTCCAGGATCACCTCTAAACGTACACAGTACCGTGACCACCGCACCAATGATCGTCTATAAGGATTGGTCAGTCTTGGCGCTTATTAACTAAGCTCCCTGACTGACCAACCCCCGACGACACTCATGGATCCATTTGGGTACAGTTTTTCATCAAATTCTGGCGCATGCACGGGCCGCACTGAGTCTAACATGTGTGAGAAAGCTGCATGAACGCGCAAGCCATATATCACTTAGAACTCTTTGACCCGGCCAGGATTCGAACCCATGCCGTCCAGGATCACCCCTAAACGTACACAGTACCGTGACCACCGCACCAATGATCGTCTATAAGGATTGGTCAGTCTTGGCGCTTATTAACTAAGCTCCCTGACTGACCAACCCCCGACGACACTCATGGATCCATTTGGTACAGTTTTTCATCAAATTCTGGCGCATGCACGGGCCGCACTGAGTCTAACATGTGTGAGAAAGCTGCATGAACGCGCAAGCCATATATCACTTAGAACTCTTTGACCCGGCCAGGATTCGCGTTACCTGTTATGCCTGGAGTTGGAAGGCTTCTGTGCTGGCTAGGGTTCGAGTCTCCTGGTGGGAAAGTGTTCTATAGTTGAATAACTACTCTTGCGTGTTTAGGCAAGTTGGGCATAAGCATAGACACAGTGTCTTCCCATATTCAACAGGGACTTGATGAAAAAACGTAAATTTGACCCCTCACTTCCTCTAGTGGTCTTGGGAGATGGTGGTCTTTGGGTGTTGAAATACCCCAGAATTACCATCTCTTTAAGGCTCTGAGTGTGGTGCAGTGGGTTAACGCGTTACCTGTTATGCCTGGAGTTGGAAGGCTTCTGTGCTGGCTAGGGTTCGAGTCTCCTGGTGGGAAAGTGTTATATAGTTGAATAACTACTCTTGCGTGTTTAGGCAAGTTGGGCATAAGCATAGACACAGTGTCTTCCCATATTCAACAGGGACTTGATGAAAAAACGTAAATTTGACCCCTCACTTCCTCTAGTGGTCTTGGGAGATGGTGGTCTTGGGGTGTTGAAATACCCCAGAATTACCATCTCTTTTAAGGCTCTGAGTGTGGTGCATTGGGTTAACGCGTTACCTGTTATGCCTGGAGTTGGAAGGCTTCTGTGCTGGCTAGGGTTCGAGTCTCCTGGTGGGAAAGTGTTCTATAGTTGAGTAACTACTCTTGCGTGTTTAGGCAAGTTGGGCATAAGCATAGACACAGTGTCTTCCCATATTCAACAGGGACTTGATGAAAAAACGTAAATTTGACCCCTCACTTCCTCTAGTGGTCTTGGGAGATGGTGGTCTTTGGGGTGTTGAAATACCCCAGAATTACCATCTCTTTTAAGGCTCTGAGTGTGGTGCAGTGGGTTAACGCGTTACCTGTTATGCCTGGAGTTGGAAGGCTTCTGTGCTGGCTAGGGTTCGAGTCTCCTGGTGGGAAAGTGTTATATAGTTGAATAACTACTCTTGCGTGTTTAGGCAAGTTGGGCATAAGCATAGACACAGTGTCTCCCCATATTCAACAGGGACTTGATGAAAAAACGTAAATTTGACCCCTCACTTCCTCTAGTGGTCTTGGGAGATGGTGGTCTTTGGGGTGTTGAAATACCCCAGAATTACCATCTCTTTTAAGGCTCTGAGTGTGGTGCATTGGGTTAACGCGTTACCTGTTATGCCTGGAGTTGGAAGGCTTATGTGCTGGCTAGGGTTCGAGTCTCCTGGTGGGAAAGTGTTCTATAGTTGAATAACTACTCTTGCGTGTTTAGGCAAGTTGGGCATAAGCATAGACACAGTGTCTTCCCATATTCAACAGGGACTTGATGAAAAAACGTAAATTTGACCCCTCACTTCCTCTAGTGGTCTTGGGAGATGGTGGTCTTTGGGGTGTTGAAATACCCTAGAATTACCATCTCTTTTAAGGCTCTGAGTGTGGTGCAGTGGGTTAATGCGTTACCTGTTATGCCTGGAGTTGGAAGGCTTCTGTGCTGGCTAGGGTTCGAGTCTCCTGGTGGGAAAGTGTTCTATAGCTGAATAACTACTCTTGCGTGTTTAGGCAAGTTGGGCATAAGCATAGACACAGTGTCTTCCCATATTCAACAGGGGACTTGATGAAAAAACGTAAATTTGACCCCTCACTTCCTCTAGTGGTCTTGGGAGATGGTGGTCTTTGGGGTGTTGAAATACCCCAGAATTACCATCTCTTTTAAGGCTCTGAGTGTGGTGCAGTGGGTTAACGCGTTACCTGTTATGCCTGGAGTTGGAAGGCTTCTGTGCTGGCTAGGGTTCGAGTCTCCTGGTGGGAAAGTGTTCTATAGTTGAATAACTACTCTTGCGTGTTTAGGCAAGTTGGGCATAAGCATAGACACAGTGTCTTCCCATATTCAACAGGGACTTGATGAAAAAACGTAAATTTGACCCCTCACTTCCTCTAGTGGTCTTGGGAGATGGTGGTCTTTGGGGTGTTGAAATACCCCAGAATTACCATCTCTTTTAAGGCTCCGAGTGTGGTGCATTGGGTTAACGCGTTACCTGTTATGCCTGGAGTTGGAAGGCTTCTGTGCTGGCTAGGGTTCGAGTCTCCTGGTGGGAAAGTGTTCTATAGTTGAATATATATATATATATATATATATATATATATATATATATATATATATATATATGTATATATATATATATATATATATATATATATATATATATATATATATATATATATATATATATATATATATATATATATATATATCCAGTTCTCGGAGAAGTTGCCGAGACACTATTGTCAGAGGTCACGAAGTTTGTCAACGACTGCCTCTCTGGGTTGATCCCAGATACAATTAAACCCTTTTTCTTCGGAGCATCCCTCTGTGCCCTTAAGAAGAAGGATGGTGGAGTCAGACCCATTGCCGTGGGTAACACACTTCGGCGCCTTGTTGCTAGGGCAGCTGTCAGAAAAATTAGCATAGACGCTGCAACGATGCTTCGACCCCATCAACTAGGTTTTGGTGTCCCCCATGGCTGTGAAGCAGCAGCTCATGCAGCACGAGCCTATATCAAGCACCTCCCAGAAAATAAGGCATTAATTAAATTAGACTTTAAAAATGCCTTCAACCAGGTAAAAAGGGATGTGGTACTGGAAGCAGTTCGAACAAGCTTTCCTTCCCTACTCCCCTTCGTCTCAGCAGGGTACAGTAGGGAATCGACGCTGTTGTTTGGGGAACACGAAGTTGTATCTGCAGAAGGTGTCCAGCAGGGAGACCCACTTGCCCCTTTTCTTTTTTGCATGGCTGTTAAAGAGGTTACAAGCAGGTTGACCAGCGAACTCAACATCTGGTTCCTGGACGATGGCACCCTGGCAGGGACACAGGAGGCCCTGCTAGAAGATCTACAGCTGGTGAAATCTAAGGGAGAGGAGTTAGGACTCACCCTAAACCCTTTAAAGTGTGAAATCATCTCATCTAGCCAACCAACCATAGATGCAGTGCGAACCATATTGCCAGGAGCCCAAGTGATCGCTCCCACCGACAGTGTGCTGCTAGGGGCACCTCTGGGCTCGAGCGCCATAGAGGTAGTCCTCGAAGAAAAGCTGAACGACCTGAGGAGGATGGAGGGATGAATAGGGGCCTTGGACGCCCACGATGCTTTGTACCTTCTCACAAGGTGCCTGGCTTTGCCCAGACTGACCTATTTCCTAAGGTGTGCTCCCTCCTTCGACAGCCCAAAATTAACAGAATATGACTCGCTCCTAAGGTCATTAACCGTGAAAGTGTTAAACCTCTCCCTGCAAGATGACCAATGGGACCAAGCAACACTCCCAGTTAGACTCGGGGGAATAAGTATTCGCAAGGCGACACAGTTATCATTGCCGGCATTCTTATCCTCGACCAGTGCTACAGGTAAATTAGTTAAGGAAATACTACCGAAATGCCGATAATTATTAAATATTTTCAATTATTATTATAATAATTATCATAATAATAATTGTTGTATTTAATAATTATCACTCTTCCTTCTACTTGGTCTTGAAGGAGGCCGGCCTCGGGTGAAGGGGGGCTGTGACGATCTCTGTCTGGGACCCGTAGGTGCGGGACCGGGACGTCCACCTCCGGGGCTCGTGCGGCCTCAGGCTCTGCTTCAGGAGGCTGGGGTCGTTCGTGCCCTTGTTGGGGTGGTTCTTCTCCGGCCCCGACCACGGCGGTCTCCGGGGTTGGAGGTCCCTGTGCCCTTCTTCATCACCTTCGAGGTCAACCCCGGAACTCACAGTTCCTGCGACGGCGCTGGAACCAATCGTATTGGCGTATGCCTTTCCATTGGAGACTTTCAGCGCCGTGGAGAGGGGGGACCTGCTGCCTGGGTAACAGCTTCTCCCCCGATTCAACCTACCCTGGCTTTGCGCCCTGGTGAGGCCACTCCAGACCGACAACCAGAGCGCAACTCCATAGTCTCCTGAGACTGATGGATACCTACTATTGGAATACCTAAGAGACTCCATTGGGATTCATGATCCCAAATTCGCGGAAATTTTTGAAAACTAGCGAATACAATTCTTGGTTGTTAAGATTGTTTGATTTTGAAATTTCTGAGAAACATAAGCGGCTGAATAAGCTGAAAATTGAATTGCATGAAACTCTGTTTCTTAAACATTCCATGACAACATTTTCAGTCTAGGGTGATCCATTATTAAACAATGCACTTCCTAGTTCATCCCCAATAAGTTCACTAAATGATAGCCATTCATTTTATAATATCTCCAACCTCCTTCCAATTTCACCGGTAAACTCAACATTGCATTTAGCAGGCCCTTAACGTTTATTATTGACCCCACTGATTTTTGTTATATTAGTTTTAATTACATAGTTATTCCTTTCACTACGACTACCATCACTTACACTTCGCTTTCATTCATTTCATCTCCCATTGTTTCATTATTGTCCTCAACCACTATTTCTTGCCTTTCCTACTACTGTTTTGTTACTTTCCTTTAACTTCATCTGAATGTTTATTTTACATCAGTGGACTCACTTCTCTGCCCAAGATTTCGTATTTACTTGCCAACTTTCCTTATTTCAGCCCACAAATCCTTGACAATACCATTATGGCCATCTTTCTGAGCCCCAGTAACCATGACTTCTTTCACCGTTATACTGTCACTGCCGGAGTCCTGAATGGTGGCGTGGCTGCCTGTTGCTTGAGCCTGACGAATTACAGGTGACTCCTTTACCCACGCATTCGTCCGGGTCACTGGCGCTGTTTGGTGCTGACTTCTCTGCTGTTCTCCCGGTGTCTGAGTAAGAGCTCTTGCCTGCTCTAACATTCTCTGGTCTGGGCACATCCATATTTGGCCTCTTACTACACACAGCTGAGCTGGCGTTGTGAACACCTCCACAGTTGCAGCATCGGGGGACTATTTTCTCACCCAGTTGAAGTTTGTTTCTACACACATTAGAGAAGTGAGACTTTCTGCAGAAACGACATCATGGATCATGTTGACAGCTGCAACATTTGTGTCCCCATCTGCAGCATTTCAGGCATATTACGGGCTCTTTCACATACTTTGTCATCTGCCTGTAGCCAGCCCCGGCGATGAACAGTTTCTCGGGAACTTCACCGCTCATTAGAGCCACCACCTGATTCCTAGCTTCACCTTTAATAAGGGGCCGCTTAGCCCACACAAATCGTCGGTCGTTAAGAATGAATTCGGGTTCTAGTATACGAGGTTATTTGTAAATAATCACCTTCATCAGTTTCTCAATCTCCTCTGGTGTTTCCATTAAAGTTCCACGATATCCCTAATGGGTCAGAGACATAACAGCCTCTGTAGAACCTACCGTTAAGTAAGGTCTGTTCACACCTTCCTTCAGTAGTGGCTCGAACTTGTGGTGCTCTCTTCCAAGTTCAAGTTCAAGTTCAAGTATGTTTATTGAGACAAGAAAGAAAAACATCTCAAAGGGATAGAGTAGCTTAGGCTATTTCTACCCCCTCTCTCTTCCAAGGTTGACTGTCCATAGCAGCTTCTGGTGGTAGGTCAGTGTGCACGAGGTAGAGAAGAGAAACCTCCACCTCCGCTGACCGTCACCTTCCTGGGCAAGTTCCTGACTTTGTTCATTCCTTTATCGCTGATTATTTTCAGCGTTGTTCTTCATTCTCTTGTCGTTTCCATTAGTCTTACTATCACTGTCTACACTTTGCCTCAGATCCTGTCTTTTCCGTTTCTTCTGTCCTCTAGTTAACACTTCCTGAAAATTATTCTCCGCTACTGACTGGCTGCTTGCCGGCCTGTGTCCATGTTTAATGCAGATGGTAGTACCCAGTTCCTCTGTTGTACGATCATCCTCTCAACATCCAGCATGGTGCAAGATGTGCAGAACATG
>WNGS01164858.1:37363723-37371081 GCA_020271785.1 Procambarus virginalis
CGGCGGGTAAGCGATTCCATGGGTTTATAACCTGTGGATGAAAAAACATCTCCTGTTCTCAGTCCTATGTTGTGGCTTATTGAGCTTGAAACCGTTGCTCCTTGTTTGTGTTACATCTGACCTGAAGAAAATATTCGGATTAACATCCTCTAACTTGTTCAGTACTTTAAAAGTTTCAATGAGATTCGCCCTGTCATGTCTGGTTTGCAGTGTTGATAGCTCTGTGGCCTTCAAGTGTTCCTGATACGGGAGATGACTTAGCTCTGGTATGACTTTAGTTGCCCGGTGTTGCACCTTCTCCAGAGCAGCTATGTCCTTCTGAAAATGAGGTCTTCAGGCTCAGATACAGTAATCTAAATGAGGGCGTACTAGAGTTTTCGTGTCCTCTATATAATTAATAGCGCTTAACGTGGACTTTGTTGGCCGCAAACGTCCATTTTGTACGTTCGACCCAATAGTTGCTGAGAGTACTATCATTTCAGGAAAATGGGATGAGATCTGTCCTAAGACACTCATTGGCTTCCCTCATTTCCTCAATCATGTGGCATATTCCCCTTCTCGCTCTTTGCATCTCCTCCCATCCCCTCCTTTATTATGCCTTCCCCTGCTCTATCTCCTCGCATTATTTCTTTAATGTCTTCCCTTTCCTTCCTTTTTATTTTGCTGTTTTATGCTGCACTCCTCTCCTGTCCCTCCCTCTCCCTACTATCCCTCAGCCTCCCTCATTCTACCTTATTCTTACCCAACCTTGCCCATCCCCCTTCCTAACTCTATCCCCATCCCCCTCCTGCTCCCTACCCTGCTTCTTGCGGGTGACATTTAAGTGATTTACGTCACACAGGAAACGAGATTATGAAACGCCTCGATAGGAAGCCAAAGGCTCTGGAGAGTGTTGGCTCCGCAGAGGTTCTCGAAGTGGCACTCCATATGGTGATTAGTGACTCGGTGGCTCCCTGCACGGTGGGTAGTGTTGTATGTGACCCACCGTGGTACTTCAGACGGTGGGTAGTGTTGTATGTGACCCACCGTGGTACTTCAGACGGTGGGTAGTGTTGTATGTGACCCACCGTGGTACTTCAGACAGTGGGTAGTGTTGTATGTGACCCACCGTGGTACTTCAGACGGTGGGTAGTGTTGTATGGGACCCACTGTGGTACTTCAGACAGTGGGTAGTGTTGTATGTGACCCACCGTGGTACTTCAGACAGTGGGTAGTGTTGTATGTGACCCACTGTGGTACTTCAGACGGTGGGTAGTGTTGTATGTGACCCACCGTGGTACTTCAGACAGTGGGTAGTGTTGTATGTGACCCACCGTGGTACTTCAGACAGTGGGTAGTGTTGTATGTGACCCACCGTGGTACTTCAGACAGTGGGTAGTGTTGTATGTGACCCACCGTGGTACTTCAGACAGTGGGTAGTGTTGTATGTGACCCACCGTGGTACTTCAGACGGTGGGTGGTAGTATAGTGTATTTCAATGGTCCACAGATATTATGATGTTTAATTAATGAAGTTAAGTTCCAGCTCCTGCGCTATGAAAAAAACGGAAACTATATATGAAACTCGATCAAATCACACTGTAAAACGAAAATGAAATGTAAAGGATCTAGGAGTAATCATGTCAGATGACGTTACATTTCAAGAACACAATAAAGCAACTGCCACAACTGCAAGGAAAATGACAGGTTGGATAACAAAATATCCCGTCCTCCTAAGGACGGCCAATCCTGTTTCCCAATGTTAGGAAAACGGCAAATAAAAAATGTCCTCTCCTAACCAACCAGAGGACCCAAAACAGAAAACGGGACAGTACGTCACTTTCGCGAGCCACTTCCATTTTCTATTACGACATTTTTTGACCTTATGTAACGCATACGAGCGAAAAGCGACGTTCTTTGATATTTATGAAGACACTAGTTGTTAAGACACCTGGAAAGCGTGTAAAGATCATTTACTGATAAAATGCACTCTTTTAAACATCTAAGTTATTTGAACCGATTACAAGTTAAAAATCTATCTTCTATAGAACGAAGGCGAAAGAGATACATAATAATTTTTACTTGAAAAATATTTGAGGGACTGGTTCCGAATGTACGCATGGAAATAGCAGCACATGAAACCAGTAAGCATGGCAGAATGTGCAGAAAAACCCCACTAAAATACAAAGGTGCAATAGGTACGCTGAGAGAGAACTTTATCAACATTAAAGGCCCAAGACTTTTCAACACTCCCGCTTCACATAAGGGACTTAACAGGCCGGCCTCTCACGGTGTTCAAGAGAACTCGATAAACACCTCCAATGGATACCTGATAAACCAGGCTGTAATTTATACATCAGAACAGTTTGTGGACCAGACAACCAACCAGGAAGCTTGGTCAGAGACCGGGCCTCGGGAACGTTTATCCTCGGAACCACCACAAGGTAGATGAAGTGATAGTAGTCACATTGGAAAGAATGAGATGCAGTGACAGTAAAGTGAGGGGGATAGAATGACACATTCCCAGTAGAGTGAGGGGGTGGTAGAATGATACGCATTGCCAGTAGAGTAAGGGGATAGAATGACATACATTGTCAGTAAAGTAAGGGAATAGAATGACATACATTGTCAGTAAAGTAAGGGAATAGAATGACATACATTGTCAGTAAAGTAAGGGAATAGAATGACATACATTGTCAGTAAGTAAGGGAATAGAATGACATACATTGTCAGTAAGTAAGGGAATAGAATGACATACATTGTCAGTAAAGTAAGGGAATAGAATGACACACATTGCCAGTAGAGTGAGGGAATAGAATGACACACATTGCCAGTAGTGAGAAGAAAGAAAGAATGAGACATAGTGAAAGTAAAAGATGGTGAATTACACTGGAAAGAATGATACACAATGGCAGTAGAGTGAGAAGAGTTACACTGAAAAAAATGTGACTGCCAGTAAAGTGATGAAATTCACACTGAATAAATGAGAGAATGCCGGTAGAGCAAGGAGAGTCACACTGGAAAAAATGAGACCGTGCCAGTAGTGAGGGTGAGTCATTCTGAAAATAGACACAATGTGAGTAGAGTGTCACAATCTACTCAGTGTCCCCCCAGCCTTCCCCAAGAGTTGCACTGGAAGGGGGGGAAGGAGGAGTGCCAATAAATGAATTTATGAAACAAAGCTTACTTTGGCAGTACCAGAAAAATACGGAATTTTCCAACTCACTGAGCAGATCCAATCCATTGCTGAAACCATCACTGTGTCCTATGAAAGCATGTTCAGGATCATATTAAAAGACGCAGCAACATTTTAACTACTTTTTGTTTATTTATTTATAACTTACCGAAACGTAAGCGAGTCATAGAACAATTTTCATATTCATTTACGGTCTTGCAAAGTCACTACTACAGTTATACATAAAGCTGCCCGTTATTAATAATGGCAATTTTCATACAGCTCTCATTATGGAAAACGAGTCAGCAGCTCAGAGATCTTGAATGCCAAAATATTTTATGCATTGAAGTTTTGTTTTAATATTGGAGACTGCTTATGCTGCAGATTGCTAAGTACATTCGGTAATAACCCAAGTGTAAATACTGTACCTAAGTGTAGTTAAAGGATGAGAGGTATGCTTGTGGTGTCCCATCTTCCCAGCTCTGTCATATAATGCTTTGAAACTACTACCGGTTTTGGCCTCTAGCACCTCTCTTGTTCAGACTGTCTACCATCTGTTCGTGAAAATTTATTTTCTAACGTATATTCGGCAGCTTTGTTTAATTAGCTTAAATCTATGATTTCCTATTCCTGAAGTTCTTTGTCCCAAGAATTCTTCTTTATCAATTCTGCCGATTCCCGTTACTACTTTGTATATTGTGATCATATCTCCTTGCATTTTTTCTTCTAACTCTAGCATATTTAACACCTCAAACCTCTCCTCGTAGCTCTTGTCTTTCAGTTCCGGAAGCCATTTAGTTGCATGTCTTTGCACTTTTTCCAGTTTGTTGATGTGCTTCTTAAGATGCGGGCATCACACAACCGCTGCATATTCCAACTTTGGTGCACTCACCTAAGTTGCACTTCCCTAGTTGTGCTTGCAGGGGTTGAGCTTCGGCTCTTTGGTCCTGCCTCTCAACTGTCAATCAACTGGAGTACAGGTTCCTGAGCCTACTAAGCTCTATTATATCTACATATAAAACTGTGTATGGAGTCTGCCTCCACCACATCACTGCCTAATGCATTCCATTTGTTAACCACCCTAACACTGAAAGCAATCTTTCTAATGTCTCTGTAGCTTTTGAATACTCGGTTTCCATGAGTAATTATTGATGAGTAACTGTTGACATCTTTACTTTAAAGGTGAGAGTGAAGACCATCGTGTGTCACCACCATGACACTCCCGTCGAGGTTCATCATTATCTTGGGTGAGTACCATGACACTGTGGTGGGACCTCTAGGCCAAGGTAATTTAGTGTAGTTATCTATGGTTTCATAGTCAAGTTGAGAACCGTTATATAACTAGGTGGGTGCAGATTAAGTGTGTATATTATGACACCCAATATAATTTAAGGTTTTGACATGTCTAATACAGAACTTGTGTAGAACCTGTTAATTTTAACTGCATTATTTGTTATTAAACTGCAAGATATTATCACTACCTCAGTATGAAAATGACTAGTCAGTTCACTTCTGCAAGCACTGCCAATCTTGATAATGGGTGAACATATGCCAGCTAAAAGAAAGAAACCTCAATTGTCCTTCTTTATATTGGACTCGACCCAAGGATGGCGTCTTACACTAAACATAATGATAAATATCGTTTGTTGTCTGAGGGTCGTGTCTCGCAAATTGACCAAGAATAGAGATTCAGTTGATAGCAAGTAAAGCATTTATTTTTTTTTTATTTTATTTTTATTTTTATTTTTTTTTTTTATTTTATTTTATTTTATTTCTTTCTTTTCATTTATATATACACGAGTTCTTACATTACTGTGAAGTCACTAACATAAATGAATCTGACTGGAGAAATGTGGTAAGTGGGGTACCACGGGGGTTCATTTTAGGACCCCACCTTTTCGTTCATATTCATCAATGACATAGATGAGAATATTACAAACCACATCATCAAATTTGCAGATGACACAAAGGTTTATGGTAAAGAGGGAAAGGATGATGATATTGAAGCCTTACAAAGAAATCTACATGAACTCCACAAATGGTTGGACTCGCAAATACTTTTTAATATCGACAAATGCAAGACCTTGCATGTGGGGCACGGCATCCCACACCACAACTACCAAATTAATAACATTATATTTCAGCAGGTTGATGAAAAAATGACCATGGGGTCAAAATTAACCAACTTGTATAACTTCTGATATCTGCTATGTATAAGCTTAAAGAAAATTGTAGTCTGTTTATTTAAAATTGCTTCTGCAGTTCTGTTGTAATTTCTGCTGTTCCATCCAACATGTAATTGTCATTTTTTTCTTATTCTAGTTCAATTCCATGCAATTGATCTCAATTAGTTTTGTCTTAATTTTTAAATGTTTTCCCACATCTTGCCCGAAATGCTGTGCATATTTTATGGCTTTATGCATAGTACATACTAGTCAGGTAAATTAGGTAGCTCTATTTAGAAATCCAACATTCTGTTTGTAACACATTTTGTATGTATGTATTTTTTACCTGAGTAAATATTATTATTATATTGCTGATTGAAAGTTGCACAGCAGGTAGGAGCATCATTAAAAAAAACTAACCAAATCCTTAGAATAAACAAGTATACCTTTGCCTTTAAATTGATCACATAGAATCTCTCTCTCTACACCACAATAACTTTATTTGCTTCCATGTTATCTTTTAAGTCATCACCCGCACCTTAATAAGTATTTCAACCTCTCGCCATAATTATCTTGCACTGCTTAAATAATTCACTCTCGGGGGACAGGCAGCCAGAGTGTATTCACACACGTTACACTTATTTCGAGGTTCTTTTTCCAATTCTCACCAAAGGGCGAATTACTGACCCCGCCTAGGATTGCAAAAAATTATGGCACCTATATGTATCTTGAAAACAAGCTGACTAACTCCTGAGTACCGACTTACGGCTAGATGAGCAGGTGCATTAGGTGATAGGAAATGCAGCCAACCATTTCTGTTCCGTCTGGGATTTGAACCTAGAATTCTAGATTGCGACTCGAGAACGAACCCGACTGTACTACCGGAACCCTTGTGAAAAGAAATGTATTGTCTGTATACATTTAATTCTTACATACCATTCTTACGTCGATCGACCTCCCTCATGGTCCACCTGTTTTATTTTGATTAATGAGGAAGTCATCACACAACCCTGGCATTTACCTACATTAATATCCACCTTGTCACTTGTTGTATAATTCATTCTTGTATGTGTCCTACACACAATCGTTTTATAGGGTCCATGTGGAAGTACAGTAGCCAAAAGATACAAATATATACGTTAAGCATGATATACATATATAATGCTGCACAAAGTCAGAATAAATTGTGTTGTACAAAATGACATAAATTGGATTGGTACAAAATAATAAATGAAATGAGATTTAAAATGATAAAGTGGGTAATTACATAATGATAGATAAATTTAACTGGTGCAAAATCATAAATTGGGTTAATACAAAATAAGCTAATTTGGATTGGTACAAAGTAGATAAATTGGTTTGGTGTAAAATAAGATAAATTGTGTTGGTTCAAAATTATACATAAAATAAATTTGCAAAAGTGAAAAGACAATGAATGCTAAAGGAAGCTAACTCAGAAACATAGTGTGCTGTCCAATATATGTTAAAAACACAGTAACATGCATGGGATCATTGAAACGCGAATGCTGAGAAAGTATAATGGGAAACTGATATGCAGGAAAGTTGTGCGATAATACAAATGATGATATCTAGGAGTAACATGGGTACTTTGAAGGATAGATTCTCCATACATGCTCATCACTGTCCAAAATCATTCTCTATTAACTATGTGAACTGCATTTCAGAGGCTGTTTACTATATATATTACAAAAAAATTGTGGCACATGTATGTATCTTGAAAATATTTCGAATATCTATGGAAATATTTCTGATTTGTATTTTCCACAAATTACTGAGAATAATACAAATTACGATAAAAAGGGCAGAGCTTATAAAGTATGAGGCCCATGTGTTAACTATTGGTTTAAATAAGTATCTTAAATTCCTAAATACCTTGCCTTCCAGCAGCGGTGGTGGGCGTGGTCACAGCACGGTACAGCAGGGCCTCAGAAAGGTGCAAGGCCTTCAATAATTACAGGAGTAGTACTAAATACTGGTAACATGAACAAATGAATTATTTTTGTTATCTTTATACTGGAT
>WNGS01164858.1:37379691-37392487 GCA_020271785.1 Procambarus virginalis
GTTCCTGCCCAACGTCGGAGGAGTTCGAGGAAATCTACAGCCTCTAGGAAGCGAACTATTTTTGTGTCCTCTTAATGCTCATTTTTTGTATACAATCAGATATGTAACTGTATAACCTTGCTTAATAAGTGTACACCATAAAAAAGGGGGGTGGTAGGAGAAGCGAACACCCTCATGTATTCAGAGTTAAATGGCAAGTTTTTCCCTGAATGCTCTGTGTTCCCTTCTCTGAGGCTGTGGGTCCCTATAATTGCACCAGAGGTGGTACCCCCCTATATATATATATTTATTTATATATATATTTATATATATAAATATATATTTATATATGAAGAGAGAGAGGGGAGAGAGAGAGAGAGAGAGAGAGAGAGAGAGAGAGAGAGAGAGAGAGAGAGAGAGAGAGAGAGAGAGAGAGAGAGAGAGACAGACAGACAGACACATAGAGGTGGAACTAGACAGAAGCAGATGGGTACATAGATAGAGAGGGGAGGGGAAGAGACAGACCCGGGTCATGTGTGTACCCCAGTAAAGTTTATTACAAATACATGGAGCAGATATGTTGCCCATTTTCCATAGTCAGGGACAGAAAGCTAGGTAGATTAATCAAGATCCCACTAGGCCAATACTGACCTTTCCCATGATGCAAAGCATTGCAATCATTGAACTTTGGCTACATATTTACTTGTAAGGGAACAGAAACATCAGGTCAAATGAAACGTTGCCGAAATACTTTTGTATAGACATTGGAATAATATGAATGTCCAAGACTTTGAATGTAGATTTTATGCTACACTGCAAATATGTTTTCTTGTAATAGGTTGTGTTGTGAATACTGCTCAGCACATAGTACAGTAACATCAGCATTTACAATTGTTGTCATTCTTCCTTTAGCGTTCTGATGTATGCCTGGCAGCACGTCACATTGGTGCCATTAACAGCACTGGAGGATATGTCACCTTCGAAGAGACGAGGGTACCTAAGAGATTCTATGGCACCACCAGGAACAGGATTGTTTCAAAGAGCACGTGAGTGATTATCGATATGTGTAATCTAACCATAAACAATAGTAGATAGTCTCTGATGAGGTGATGGTTAGGAGACAGTTTTTGACTCGACGACAGTTGAAGAAACAGGTATGAGATACGTTTTGGCTACGAGGGACAGGTTACCTTGCGATGATTTCAGGGCTCAACGTCCATGAGACCCGGTCCCTTACCAGACCTCCCAGGTAGGGAGGGAATTCTTACTCAAAGGCATTCCGGTGGATGTAGTATACAGTATATGGATTTTACTAAAACCTTTGAAAAGGTACCACATGAAAGACTGGCAAGAAAATTACAGGCACGTGGAATAAATGATAACATTTTAGAATGGATAAAGCAATGGTTGAAACAAAGAAAACAAAGGGTCGTGCTAAATGGGAACAAATCTGAATAGAGAAATGTGGTAAGTGGGGTACCTCAGGGGTCCACTGTGGGGCCAACCCTTTTTTTCACATATATTAATGACGTAGACGAGAATATTACAAACCGTATCATTAAATTTGCAGATGACTAAAACATTTATGGTAAAGTAGGAAATGATAATGATATTGAAGCCTTAAAAGAACTCCACAAATGGTCAGAAGACTGGCAAATGCTTTATAATATTGAGAAATGTAAGACCTTACATGTGAGGTGTAACCACCCACGCCACAACCACCATACCAATCCCATTACATTACAACAGATTGATAAAAAAAGGACCTTGGAGCCAAAATCCAACATACACTAAAAGGTGCATAACAGGTGGGAGCAACAGTCAGAAAAGCTAATCAAACCCTCTGAATAATCCAGCCTGCCTTTGACTTTAAAGACAAGAATATAGTGATTCAGTTGTATAAATCTCTGGAGCGCTCCTATTTGGACTACTGTATCCAGGCATGGAGACCTTACTTACAGAAGGACATAGCTGCGTTGGAGAAAGTGCAACACTGAGCAACAAAAGACATTCCAAAGCTAAGTCACCTCTTATATCAAGAACGGTTGAGGGCCACAGGGCGGATTTCATTGAAACTTTTAAAATACTGAACAAGTTGGATGTTGATCCTGACAATTTCTTCAAAAGGTCAGATGTAACACAAACAAGGAGCAACGGTTTCAAGCTCAACGAACTCAGAATGTGATTCTGAGAACAGGAGATATTTTTTTCACCCATAATGTTATAAACCTATGAAACCGCCTACCTACCGAAGCCCCAAACGGCAAAACTCTGTTACGTTTTAAGATCTATCTGGAGAGGATCATCATGGCAAATAGTGCTAAAAGTTGCACGCTACGACTACCAAATTAATAGCATTACATTACAGCAGATTGATGAAGAAAAAGACTTTGGAGTCAAAATCCACCACTCATTAAAAGTTGCACAGCAGGTGGGTGCAGCAGTCAGAAAAGTTAACCAAACTCAGGGTAATCACAGGGTAACTTGCCCAAGACCATTTTCAACAAGCCGTCGGCTTCCTGCCCTCGACGTTAGTAGCCCTCAGGTAAAAAAAAATACAGTAGATCTGCTACACCATTATATACATATTACTAATTTCCTAACAGTTTGGTTTATAATTCTGAAAAAAGTAGGCGTGATAAGTTCCTGAAAAAAGCTTACTGGATCGGTGATTCTTTACAGGCAAATTCATAATGTGAACAATTTCCTCAAGTGTGAATGTGAACATCAGGCCAGGTAGAAGATTGCAATGGGTGTGAGGATGGACACCCAAGATGTGTCTACTGTAGAACAATTCCTCCAATCACAATTAAGCTTGGCAAGGTCAGAATTTTGTAGGTCCCATAGTTCACCCCCATTGAAGCGTAGACATTGTTAAATAACTTTAATATAAATAAATAGGTAAAAGTACATACATATTGAGTTACAAGCACAATGTTGGATTTCTAGATAGAGCTAGTACAGAGTATATACTACGTCTATAGCCATTAATACGCACAGGGTTTCGGGCAAGATGTGGGAAAACTTAAAATTTAAGACTAATTGAGATCAAAAGAATGAATTGAACTGAACTATAAGAGAGAATGACAATAATTACATGTTGAATTATCAGCAGCAATTGCAACAAAGGAGCAGATAGTAATTTTGAATAAATAAACAGACGGACTACATTTTTCAAAAATTTATACATGGCAGATATCGGCAGTTTTACAAGTTAGTCATTAATCATTAATGTTTAATAATAACAAGACATAGATTGACATTTAGGAGGTAAGAAAGGTTACTTGGAGCTGATTAGGAAGGAACTACCAACCATCTCTTGGAGGGAGCTGAAGGGCGAACATGGCGCGGAAGCATCATGGCAAAATTTCAAGAAGGTCATCAGGGAACTCGTTCAAAAATATGTGCCGAAAAGAAGAAAGACAAGAAAGGGAACTAGATGGATGACACAGGTCGTAAGACGAGCATTGGTAACCAAGAGCAACCTCGGGAGAATGTTTAAATCTACGATGGACATCATTGATTATGAGTTATACAAAAGGGCACTAAACTCGACCATTCAGATAATTAGAGCAGCCAAAAAAAAACTACGAAAGAAAACTTGCCCAAAACATAAAGATCCAAAATCGCTCTTTGCCTATATAAGAGGAAAAACCAAAACAAAGTACTCAGTTGGACTCTTAATAGATGAGTCTAGCCAAGCTATAATGGATGATAAAAGAGCAGCTGGCATTCTTAAATTATTGTTTTACATCAGTGTTCACACATGAAAGGTTGGATGACATCCCATCACTCACACAAATGTTTGAAGGAGGAGTGGAGAATGGCATATACATCAATGACATAGATTAGAATATTACAAATCACATCATCAAATTTGCAGACGACACAAAGAATTATGGTAAAGTGGGAATGATAATGTTATTGAAATCTTACAAAGAGATCTACATGAACTCTACAAATAGTGAGAAGACTGTCAAATGCTTTTTAATATCTACAAATGCAAGACCATGCATGTGGGGCATAACAACCCACGCCACGGCTACCAAATTAATAGCATTACATTACAGCAGATTGATGAAGAAAAAGACTTTGGAGTCAAAATCCACCACTCATTAAAAGTTGCACAGCAGGTGGGTGCAGCAGTCAGAAAAGTTAACCAAACTCTTGGGATAATCAAGCGTACTTTTGACTATAAGGAAATGAAGGTAATGGTTCAACTGTATAAATCTCTGGAGCGCCCCCATTTGCCCCAATACTCCAAGCCTGGAGACCTTATTTTCAGAAGGACATAGCTGCTCTGGAGAAGGTGCAACACCGGGCAACAAAAGTCATTCCAGAGCTAAGTCATCTCCCGTATCAGGAACGCTTGAAGGCCACAGGGTTATCAACACTGCAAACCAGGCATGACAGGGCGGATTTCATTGAAACTTTTAAAATACTGAACAAGTTAGAAGATGTTGATCAGAATATTTTCTTCAGGTCAGAACTAACACGAACAAGGAACAACGGTTTCAAGCTCAACAAGCCACAATGCAGGATTGAGTACAGGAGATACTTTTTCGCCCACAGGGTTATTAACCCATGGAACCGCCTACCTACCTAAGCCGTAACTGCCTGAACATTGTTGAGTTTTAAAATATACCTAGTAATGATCATGAAGGCAACTGAGGCGACCTTCGACAAGCCGCCGGCTTCCTGTTCTCATCGAGGCCACAAGGGTTAGTGGCCCTCAGGTAAATAATAATAATAATATTAATAATATATTTATTTGAAAGAAGGTACAATGGGTTGGTGAGATTACATAAGATTGGTATTTTTACATTCTTGTAAAACCACTAACACGCATAGCGTTTCGGGCAGGTCCTTAATCTAATATATCAGGTAAAATGAAAAGGTAAATTGCAGCAAGGTCTTATATCAACAAAAACTACAATATAAGTTGGCAGAGGTGATTTCACTGGTAAAAAATATATGTCTTAAGTACATCATGTTAATGTATGTGTAAGTAAGTATTGGGGAAGTGGGTAGTGCAAGATAGTGTGAGTTTGAAGCACAAGGTAGGAAACTATGAGGATGAAATTAGGTACTTTTTGGTTTTACTTTTGAAAAAGGCATAGGTTGGACTATTTTTTAATTCATCAGGGAGTGAGTTCCAAATACTGGGTCCTTTTATTTGCAAGGAGTGTTTGCACAGATTTAGTTTGATTTAGTTTGGGGATAACAAAGATATATTTATTTCTGGGGTGGTACTCATGGGTTCTATTACACCTATCAAGGCAAAGTTTCTGATCAAGATTAGCATTTAGAAACAAGGTTTTGTATATATAGATAGCACATGAGAATGGGTGGAGTGAGTGTATGTTTAGCATACACTCTAAAATGTTTGGTATACTCTCTAAAATCAGATATTATGTTCCAAACTCTGTTGACCAGACCACACACTAGAAGGTGAAGGGACGACGACGTTTCGGTCCGTCCTGGACCATTCTCAAGTCGATTGTGAAGTCGAGCCGTCCTTCCAAACTCTGCTCTCCTCTCACTATACTACGCGCTAATCTATCCCTACCTTACACATGGTATCTGTGCAGGGGGCTCAACCTCTGCACACTACCTCAAGCCCATCATCATCCAGCAAAAATCTGCTATCAGAACAATAACAAACTCTGCTTTCAGACAACACTCAGACCCGCCCTGTTTAAATCCCTAAACATGATAAACATAAACTCACTCCACACATTCTCTTGTGCCAATTACATTTATAAAACCCTGTTCTTAAGTGCAAACCCTGTTCTTAAGTGCAAACCCTGTTCTGAAACTCTCCCTGGACAGATGTAATAGAACACATAATCACCACACCATAAATAGATATATTCTTGATATCCCCAGAGTCAAACTTAATCTGTATGAATACTATGCAAATAAAGGGACCTGGTCTATTCCCAGGTCCCTTTATTTACTCACTCCCTAACTCACTCCGTAACGAATTGAAAAGCTGTCAAACTTTTGCCTTATTCAAAAAAAAAAAAAAAGTACCAAATCTCATCTTCATAGTTTCCTACCTAGTGCTTGAAACTCGCACTGTATCTAGTGTTTCCCAGTCCCCCAATATATGTACCTAAGCCATACAACTTTACCATTGTAATCATTGCTGTTATCTGATATCATTGTTGTTATTCTGAACACTTTTTTTTTACATGCAAGCATGCAAGGGAAATCCAATAAATACAATAAAATTACATGAAAACAAAATGAACAAAACAAGAAGCCACCGGCCAGAAGGACCGACAGCACAGGGCAGGAATGAGCAAAAGTGGAGAAACGCATGAGAAACACAGCAGACAACAAGACACAAAATATAAAAACAATAACAAAACAAGCAAACAATGCAAGCAATAAAACAAAACATAGGAACAACATAAACAAATTAAACAAACACCGGCGGAAGGACCGGCAACAAAAGAAAATACAACACAAGAAAATACACAACATACAACAAGCCATAAAAACGAACAAAGTAAAAATAAAACACAACACAACAAGGTAATACATGAATAGAACACACAGGGGAAAGCAATAACACAAAAACAAATACATAAATAAGAACATTCACTGCAAACGCCGGCGCCTCAACAAAGGAAGAGGCACGGGCACAAAATACAGTAGGGCAAACAAAACGCCAGAGGGGCACACAACACTACAAGCAGCAAAGAAACATAAAATCAACGGACATACTTGCCTGGGAACAAGCCCTGCGGGAACCCCACCTTGAACGCCTCCCAACGCAACCACCCCCCAAGCGTCCCTTACACCCACCGGGGACGCCATTTCATCCGGAACCTTAGCAACAAACACCCTCAAACAGGGGACCCAAATGGTATCACTTCTGACTCGAGTAACCGCCACTAGCCCCCACATCATGGGAATCCCCCACCATGAAATTCCCCTGGCTCGTATTCAGCAGTAACTCAGCAATCGCCACCCAGTGACCCGGAAGCATCACAAACGCCGGCAACACGTCCTCCAGGTCCCCAATCCGCACCCTCACAGGAGTGGCCCGGACATAGGGCACCACCACAGGGGCACCAGCGGCCACGGGCACACCACCAGACGACTTCAGGGAACCAGGACAGCGCGCATCCTTCCATAGTGTCACAACCAGGCCACGCCCAGCACCAGCAACCACACCATCCCTGGGAGTGGAAGCCACCACTCCCCACTGCGGAGAGTCCTCAGGTGGAGAAGGAACAGAAGGCACCCCCGAGACACGGGCACCAGCACCAGCAGGCACATGGACCTCTGTCACCACTAACTGCGGAGACAGCGACGCATCCGGTTCCACATCGTCAGCACCCGAAGACCCACAGTCACTGAAGTCCCCAACAACGGCCCAGGCAGAAGACAAACGCCGGGAACGTTTGGGCTCCGGTCGGATATCGTCAGAGCCGGAAGTGGACCCAGAAACCCGGGCACCACCAGCCGGACGAACCGACGCCCGACGCAGAACGGCAGCAGCCTCCACCACAGGGGGAACTGGGCCACACACAGTAGGAGGCTCCACAGCCACTCCAGCACCCAGCTCAGTCGAGACACCCGGCGAGGGCGCAGGGCCAGACGCAGCAGCAGGAGACGAAGAAGACGAAGACGTCGACGACACGCAGAGACCATCTGGAAGACCCCCGGGAGCAGCTGGGACAGTTGCGACAGATCTTCCTGCGACAGGGGCAGGAAGATCAGCCGACGGCACCGGAACACCAGGAGGAGGGGCCGCACCATCAGGAGGACCGCCGGGCGACTCAGGGGGAGCCGCAGCAGCCAACGGGACCTCCACATCCTCGCCCACAGAATCCACCCCAACAGGGAGCGGCGGGAAATCCTCCTCCCGGAACAGGTTCACAGGAGCGACTGCAGCCTCCAAGCACCCGGCAGCCCGATGCCCCAACAGGCCACACCGAAAGCAGGTACGGGGTTGCCGGGCATAGTATACCCCGACGTAGTACCCCAGAAGCCGGACTGAAGAAGGACTGTCAGACCTCAAGCGCATCCCAAGGGTGCGAATGTTTGTCCGCATACCCTTATACCTCCCTGAGGACAGCGTGTGCACCCGCACACTGACAACCGCGCCAAACTGCTGGAAGTAACGCCGGAGTAGATCTTCGGGAAACTCCAAGGGTGCCCTTTGCGCACTCAAGTAGGTCAGGGCACCACTACGGTCTGTAATGGTCACAGAGCCGGCACCATCCGGCAGCGACAAGGAACGCCTCTTGTAACGGCTGAGGAACGCACGGTACACCTCCTCCCCTGCCAACTTGATAATAACCCGGTGAGCAGTTACCATCTCAACTCCGTAGACGTCGTCGACCGGGACACGGAGCCTGTCACACATGACAAGCTCAACTAGAGGATAGCCAACACGGCCTGTAAACTCCAGTTCCACGGAGTTTACTCCCATCACAGGAGGGAGAAGGCCTCTCATCGCAAGTGTGCGACGTCAGCACCAGCCAAGCAGCAACTCATTCTGAACACATAGTTTCCTGCATTATACCTTGCAATAATCCTCAAATTATGCTACAATGTACCTGTGGATAACCCTTAAATTTACTTTAATGTACCTACTTATCCTGTCAAATTTCTTTGACGACCAGAGTCGTCAAAGAGAAGAGACCAGAGTCAGACACATAATATCTGATTTTAGAAAGAATACCGACCGTTTTTGAGACTTTTTGGCTGCGTTTTGTATGTGGGTGCTGAAGTAGTCTTTTTTTTTCTGGAATGTCTCTGCCAAGTAATTTTAGATTGGGATCTTGGTAAAACGAATTCAGTGATCTAAAAGGAACCACAGGACATTTTGCAGTACTGAACATTAGGTTGTTAATGCACATATTTTTTTACATATTTAAATTTTTTACATTCTTTTACAATTTCAATCAGGAATTAACAGGTAAGAGGATAGTCTTTGGTCAGGAGGAGACAGGTAGGAAACAGTTTTTGGCTTCAGTGGTGGATAGCTAAGGATAGAATTTTGGCCAGATATGATGATATTCTTTGACTGTAGGGAAATAGTATTTGGTTTGGGAAACAGTTGGCCGTCAGGGGATAGTCCTTCGTTTGGATAGAATAATGTGAGGGGAGAGGGGTTGGGTGGGGCTTTGGAGGGATAGGTATAGTTAACTTGGAATAACAAGCGGAGGACGTATCAAATACACGAAATGACAGTTGGGCAACTAACTTGTATTACATAGTTATAGATAGGGGACATGCTTAGCCTAAAAGGTGATAAAGTGATAAAAACTTAAAGTAAAATGAATGGATTATGATTGGTAGGGAACAATTCATGATAGAATTTGTCATTTTATTACCTGCTGTTCTTGACCAACCATCAAACTTGTCTTCTACAGGGACGTAGAACCCTCCTCAACAGTATTCAAAATAATAAAGACCAGTCCTGCTGTTACTAAAGAGGGTAAGACATTGTCAGGCTTGTTGCATCATTATAATTTCTGGCCTTCCTGTGTTATTTGTATTGCTTCAGTTGCTTGACTATTCAATGAATGACTGTTCATTCATTTAGTAACTTGTGCCCTTGTGTTCCATCTAGTATTATATGTATAGAGTTTGCCCTTTGCTTCATAATAGCACCAACTGTCTTTCCCATTTTTCACTAATTCATATTTACTCACTATTTAGCACTAAAGGTTTGTGCACCAGTGCAATCTTTTTATACCAAATACTCACTTGTACAGAATCTACTCTTTTCAACTTGGTTAATTCTTGTAACATGTACCCTACTTTTAACTCCAGTATTTGCTCTTGCTGTTCTCTAATAAAATTTATCCTTCCATTTCTTCACTAAAGTAACATATCAACCACTTGGCTACTCTTGCACAACTGTTCACTTCACATGCAGTATGCACTACAATACCATTTCTGATACCATTCAATTGCTTTACTATAGTACCATGTATTCTTTCTCTACTCCATTATCGCACAATGGAAATTCCTTTTAATACATTATACTAGTGTAATATGTAATTGTTGTATGAAGTACCATGTACCCTGCCTTTTTTGTACTTCAATACCATGTCCTCTTGCCTTTTTGTACTTCAATATTATGTGCTATTGTCTTTTGTACTCCAGTACCATGTCTTCTTGCTTTTTTCTACTCTTAGAAAAAAGTATTAATGAAGAGAGGGTAATGGTAATTACCTAAGTATAGTTACAGGATGAGAGCTACGTTCTAGGTGTCCCGCCTTCCCAGTACTCTTTGTCGTATAACACTTTGAAACTACTGTTTGTGAAAGCGAATTTTCTTGTATTTCTTCGGCAGCTTTATTTAGTTAGTTAAATCTATGACCTCATTCTTGAAGTTCCAGGTCTCAGAATTCTTCCCTGTTAATTGTATCGATTCCCGTTACTATTTTGGAACGTTGTGATCATGTTGCCTTTTTTTCTTCAATCTTCAAGTTTTGACATATTTAATGCTTCTAGCCTCCTCGTTGCTCTTGTCCTTCAGTTCCAGGAGTCATTTAGTTGCATATCTTTGCACCTTTTCCAGTTTGTTGATGTGCTTCATATGATATGGGCACCATACAATCGCTGCATATTCCAGTTTTGGTTTCATAAAGGTTATGAACAATTTATTCCGTATTTCACCATCCAAGTATTTAAAAGCAATTCTGAAATTGGAAAGAAAATTTTAAATTTGAAATTCAGCAAAATAAATGGGCGGTGTGTTGTCTGAAGACAATGTTTGTTACAGTTCTGATAGCAGATTTTTGCTGAGTGATGATTGGCTTGTGGTAATTTGCAGTGGTTGAACCCCATGCACAGATACTGTGTGCAAGATAGGGATAGATTAGTGCATAGTATAATGAGAGGAGAACAGAGTGGGAAACATAATATCTGATTTTAGAGAGAACACCGACCGTTTTGTGATTTTTTGGCTGTGTTGTATGTGGGTGCTGAAGTTCAGTCTCTTGTCTATGTATAGGCCAAGGAACTTTCCATCATTTTTATTGTTAATATTAACATTGCCTATCTTAAGTGGAGTTTGATTTGATGATTTACTACCAAATAAAATGTAGTAGGTCTTATCTAGTTTAGTACGCGTTTGTTGGTTGGCATTGAGTGAACTTTTTTTAATTCATTATTGACAATATTATTTAGGTGTGGGGGTTTGGCGGTCAGGTTAGATGAAGGTAGTATCGTCAGCAAATGGTATAGGTTTAAGATCGTTAAAAACATTTGGCAAATCATTGATGTATATAAGAAATAGGAGAGGTTCTATGATGCTGCCTGTGGCACTCCTACGGTTAATGGTAGAGTGGGGGAGGTTATATCATGGATGGCTACATATGATGACTGTCACTGAGATAGGAAAAGCAAGGTCTCTGATACCAAAATGATGAAATTTAAGTTGGAAGTAGTTAGGTTTACAGTATCAAAAGCATTTCTCAGGTCAATGAAGAGGCCAATTTGGAACTCATTTTTGTCAAGGGCTGTGTAGATTATATAAAGCAGACTAATAATTGCATCATTGGTACTCTTTTCGGAACGGAAGCCAAACTAGTAGGGATTTAATATGTTGAGTTTTTACAAGGTAGGAAGTGAGCTGTTTGTTAATATTTTTTTTCAAATATTGAAAGTATAGGTAGATTTTATATTGGTCTGTAATTATGTCAGCTGTCTCGCTCCTTTATGAACTGGGTCACTCTTGTTTTTTTAAGGATATCAGGAAACGTATGACCCTCTAGAGATTTGTTGAACAGCAGAGCTATGTGTGATGCAATTATTATAACCCCTTGCCTTACTTCAGCTTGGTAACATAAACCGTTGCCTTGCTTCAGCTTGGTACATAAGCCCTTGCCTTGCTTCAGCTTGGTAACATAAACCCATTGCCAGATACCATCATTGCTGCAGTGTCCTACAACTCATTATATAGTACAGGACATTTTATTACTATTAAATCAGTTATATAACACGTTTCTTGTACCATCGTAGATTGTGTCATTCAGATATAGTGATTTCACGAGTGCTAGTCACGTGACATATTTTGCATTTTTACAACATTCGTTTTGGTGGGAAGATGGTTAGACTGTTTATTTACAGATTTGCGTGGAGATGTGGTGATGGTGCACAACTCCTACTCTGACAGCAAGTATTCTGGACGACTGCTCAGGTTAAGTTGCCTCAGCCAGGATAAGACCACCAAGCTCACACAGGAAAGTTTGGTCTCTGGAGATATGAGAGAAGTGACCAAATAGAGGAAGGTAACGAAGAATTTCTAGTTTTATTAACAAGTTTTTTAAATTTTGTTTCATACGAGTTTTGATCAAAATGTGCAAGCATGTACATTTATTTATTTATTGTGTATATTAAGGTCCAGTGGGCCATGAAAGTTCTGTATATATGTTGGTGATTAAATAGTATGTTCTTGAAAACCACTAACACGCATAGCTTTTCGGCCAAGTCTTAAAGCTAAACAAAGAATTTGCCAGGAAGCACACACTTATCAAAACGAAAAAAAAAAGAATCTTAGGGGAAACAATTAAACATATAAAATGTTACAAACAATTATTACTGCAAGGAGATAGTAGTTGGTTCATTGTTACCTGCCCACCACCAGTTCTGCCTCAGTGGACACTGTTAATCGATCCAGTTTTCGTTTGCCTCAGGCTGTCTGAAGTGTCATTAAAGCTAACCAGCCTGTGGTCTACCCTTAGGCCATAATGTTCGTAAGTTCGAGGTTTTTAAATAATAACAATTTACTTCTTAATTAGGAATTGATTATGTCTCTGTAGTACCGCTCATATATGTG
>WNGS01164858.1:37392512-37408202 GCA_020271785.1 Procambarus virginalis
TGGCCATGTTTTCACTAACAACATGTCATGGGTTATATTTGGCGCTAGGGTGTTTTAAGAGATCTAACGGGTCATGGCAGTTAAGCTGTCCTCCAAACAGACTGGGTCTAGGAAATAGTGAAATCTTCTTCTATTTTAATGTTTTTTTCGAGTTCACTTTCAACAAAAAAGATTACATGACATGTTTAAAAGAAAATCGGATGCATATCTCTGTTGGACGCTGAAAATATTACGTGCAAAATTAAACGGTTACAAAAAAAAATTAAATATTAAAAATTTAAACAAATAATAGAATAAATCCTTGACAATGAATGATGGAAGCTTTTTCCAGAAAAATTAACAATATAACATTTTCCTCGCATTGACAAGAAATAGAAAAAGAGGATGAGAGAGAGAGAGGTTGAGAGAGAGAGAGTTGAGAGGAGAGAGATAGATGAGAGGAGAGGAGAGAGAGAGAGAGAGTTCTGATCACAATACGAAGCTAAGAGACCAGGTTACCATGAAATAAGAATACAATAAGAAGAAACGTTTCATCAGGAAGAGTTAAATCGTAAGGCTAGTTGTACATGGTTAGTGTTAAGACTAGACAGGCAGGGATACTCATCCAAGGACACAATTCAACCACTAAACAGAGACAATGTGACGTGCATCATGAAATAAATAGTGACAAAAAAACCAACATTTTGCTGTCAAGTTGCTGGTTCCTGATCTACATCGACAACCTTCACACCTTGGTCCATAGAATGTGTAAACAATTGTCTGCAATATTTATTAATCAGCAAGCACCATGCCTCCATAAATCACACAGGTAAAACAGTGGGGCAGAAAAACGGCAGTCTGAGAGTCTTAAACAGTTAGGGGCCCCGCTGACTTCGCCTGTTATTCCGAAGTCAGTCATCTCGAAGTCATGTAAATTTCACCAAAATTTAGAGACATTATCTCACAATAAGTAATAGCCTTTTTTTTACAATCATGTACTATTTAGTAGATAATATTGTTTCGAGAAACGTCATTCTGCTGCTGTTCTTAGTATTCCTCTCAACTAAATGGCTATAGTCCCTGGATGTCTCCAAGATGAGCTCTGTTGCACTGGATATTAAAAGTGGCTTTTGATTGTGTATAGCATCTTGAACAAGCAGTAAAGTATCAAGACCTATGCATCTCAGGCTTATTAAGAAGGTACTAGGAAAGAGACCGCAAGAGTCCTATTGATCTATTCGAGGCGGCTCTTATTTGTATCCACTCTAAGTACTTAATTCATGTTTATCCGAAGGGCTAATATATATATATATATATATATATTATGTAACCCGGTAATTCGTTACATAAATGAACTATATACACAGTATTTACCCAGGTTCTTCCTGAATATAAACTTTAATAATTTCGATCTATATTTTGTTTAGATAGATAGAGAACTTTATTTATATCCCTTCGTCCATTCTTATTCTTCAATCATTACGTAATATTCGTTTTTCTAATTAAATTTTACCTTATGTAATATCTTTTTATAAGGAAGATGTCTGATTCTTGGGTTTCATTTTCTTATCCTTCTCTATAGGTGTTCTGGTGAATTAATGTCCGTTCTATAATATTGTCTTCGTACTTGAACTGCATAATCTCAAGGTTTTGTTTGGTGTTGTGGTTAACGCTTATTACATTCTGGTGGGATATTAAGATCACCGAAATTACTTACTGGCCAAACAGCAAGAACACTTTAGTCATGAACACAGTCCAGGATTGAAGTGAACTCCCAAGTGTATATTTACTGAGAAGTTGGGTACACCTCTCTGAATACACTTGATTGACTGATAAGATTAAGCCAACCAGGAGGTGGCACGAGCATCAATAGCCCGTAAGTAATAGATCTTATTTTTTTTTATTTTTAGTGAATGTATACTGTTTGCTGAGGTCGCATTTAAATCGTCAGGCTGCTATCGCGGGGAAGGATACTGCTTGACAGTGTTTATGAGATGTCCAGCTGCTGGATACCTTTTTTGACCAGATGAGTGGCAGTGTTGATGGCCTCAGGGAGGTTACTGCAAGATTCAGGGACTCTTAAAGCTCTTCTAAGGTCGTTGGTTGCTTCTTATTCCAGGAGATAGTGAAGTAGTGGCTTTTATGTGTCTGTTTGGCAAATTCCAAATCAAGATGCATTCCCTCTGTCTGGGTTCACCAATCTCCCTGTTGCATCTGTAACCTAGATGTAGTCTATATAACCGAACTGCTGTTTCCCTGTGGATTCCTTTTGGGATGTTTAACTTTTCTAACTTGGTATGATGAAGATACCATATTGCAGAGGGCGAACCTTCTGCTGCTCTCTGGTGTAGATAGACTTTGTTGAGGTGTGAGAATTTTTGGTGATGGTGTTGTTTATGTTCTCTAGGCTGGGTAAGATTGTTTTACGTATCACTGGATGACAAGTTGCCAATTTAACAATTTCATCTACTTTCTCATTTAATGGGATTCCAACACGGGATGGGGTCCAGTTTAGGGTGATGTTGAATATTTTGCCTTTAGCTACTGCTCCAAGATACAAAATGGTGGTAACTATTTCCACGTTATCTTTCCACTGCTTTTGTCCTAATATTGAAGTGCAGCTTTTGAGTCTGCGTGTATGATTGCATTCTGATTGTTTTGTGCAATTACATATGCGAATGCATGTTGTATGGCAACAGTTCAATTCGGGTTGATGATACTAGTCCTCCCAGTCTCCAATATACCTGTTCGCTGGCCGTGCAAAGAGCAGCGCCAGCACTCTCATATTCTGTGTCCACCGATCCGTCTGTGAAGATGTGGGTGGATCCTGCTACTGCAATGCTGCTCATTTGCTTTTCTATGGTGTGCCTTAGTACTGTTTTATCATAGGCAGCCTTTTCTTTGGAAGATCTTCTATTACTATTTTGAAGGTAGGCTCCTCCCACGGCGGAGAACAGATGTATTTTGGGTGTGGTTGATCACCTGCTCTATTAAGGATCGTGCGTTTTAATTGTTGTCTGTTTAGGACTTTTCCTGCTCTGGCAGTCCAAGAGTTTCCGGGGTTTTGGCCAAATCCAACCACCAAGGCCTGTTGTACCCGGACTGGATCAAGGGAAACAGTTCAAAGGATTTCTTGAGGTGCATATCAGCATTCCTGGTCAGTCATTAAATTGGGCTAACAGAGTTGTAATACATTCCACTGTGCCAACCCCTCTTCTATAGCCATACATATCCTGGTGCAGTTTAGACATTTTCCACTCTTGTCTGTTGAGTGCCATTCTGTCAGCCGTCTTTGCCGCACAGCCTTGAAGAGAGATTGACCTTAGATTAGCTGGAGCTTTGGGTTTTGGGATCGGCACTCTGTCTGCCCTATTCCAAGCCATAGATCTTGTTTGAGAACTCCTGGCTAAATTAATTAACCTAAGGAATGCAGCATCTCCCTCTGGGCCGAGGTTTCTAATCATTGTATTGGTTATTTTGTTTCTCCAGGGGATGTATCTTTGGAGTTTTTCTTAGCCCGATTCAAGGCTAACCCTGTGTGAAAGGAGTAGTAGTGTCAGAAATTTCTGCACACTATTTAAAGATTCTTTACAATTTTTCTTCGTCTAATCCTACCTGCACTGCTAATACATCTGGTGGAAGCTGATTACTGGCTGCTCTCTCTGCAAACCTGGTTGCCAGTACTTCGGTTTCCTGAAGCAGGTCCTTAGGGTGTGGGGCTTTAAGTGTTTTTATTTCCTTTGGCGCTATGGATTTGCTGACACATCTCTCCAGGAGAGATGTGTTCATTCAGATGTGAACACCCTTCCTGCCACTTTTGTTCTCTTATTATCCTGGTCTCTTGATGCACATATTCCTTGACCTCACAAAGTAAGGTCCTGTTGCGGCCACTTGGCTGCTTTTTTATATAGCTTCCTTGTTCAGTCTATGATTGAGTTCTTTGATACGTTTGCAATAACACCAGTGATATTTATGGTGTCTGGAGGACTGTTTTTTTTTCAGCGGAATAGAGTAGTTAGCTGCACTTTGAACAGCTTTGACAAAATCTTGTTCTGCCTGATGAATGTCTTCAGGAACATCAAAGTTTCTATGCCACTCTGAAATAAGGTTTTGAAATTGGCCCCATGTTGCTAAAGCGAAATTCCAGGCTTCAGATCTATCCACCCCACCAGGTAGTGGGGTGGATAGATCCTACTTAAGATCAATTTGGACCCCATAGTGGTCACTTGTGAATGTGGGCTCAACTGACCATGTTGCTGCATCTCTTAGGGAGGCTGAAACGAAGGAAAGGATCTACCTCCTTGGTTGTGGGTGGGTTCATTCTTGTTTAGGCTTTGGATTTATGGTAGCTGGTCTAGTAGATGTGCTATGTGAGTGCCGGCCTCATTTGTTGTGTTCGATCCCAATGCCAAACGATGATGGGCATTGAAATCTCCACAAATTATTGTGTTTGAGGTGGTCGCGTGTCCAAATAAGACCGAGAGATCCATTTCAGCACGTGGAGACCTGTAAGCATTAAACACTTCAAGTTTGTCGTATCTTAGCTCAATGGATACTCCCATCACCTCTGTCACTGGCCCACCATTGGGTGGTCTGGTTAAGAGCTTGGAGATCACGTCACATTTCACATAGATGGCACATCTCATGGATTGCCCGTTGGACCCATAGAAGGAAGAAGCTTCGATAGCCGAGATTTTAGGTTCTAATCCGACTTGAAGCAAGCTCTCCTGTAATATCAGGATGTCTATGCTGTTGTTTACTGCTATGCATTGCAAGTGTTACAATTTTGTGTGCAGCTCTTGCGCATTCAATTGCAGGATCTTTAGTCTTCTAGGTCGTTGGAACTTGCTGATATTACCGTGGTATTCATGGAGTCAGATTAACTCAACATGGAAGTTGAAATTGGAGTTGAGGATTTTGGTCCTGGATACACAGTTGATTGATTGATGAAGATTAAACCACCCAAAAGGTGGCACGGGCATGAATAGCCCGTAAGTGGTGGCTCTTTTGAGCCATTACCAGTATCAAGAACTGGTACTGGAGATCTGTGTAGGTGCGACTGCACCCTGCGTGACGGGAGATGTCAGGATACACGTTCTTGTGCTCAAGACAAAGCTGTCGAATAAAGTAAATCTTAATATTTAGTTAATTTATGGTAAAGTATTTTGGTTTAAAATTCCAACTAGTAATGATTAAGAGTTCTTAATCACATTCATATTTCAAATTTCTTAACATTGTCTAACTGAGATTTCATAACACTGTTATCATTACTATGGATCAGAACCCTACAATCTCGAGAATTAAACTCTACCTGCTTTTTTTAGACGATCTTAAATCGTCTTGAAGTAATTTTAAGTCATCTTCTGTATATATTCGTCTCCCTATTTATGTATCGTTGGTAAATATACAAATGTTAATCATCATTCCTGTGACTAAATCGTTTATATGTTCAAAAAGAGAGGTTCCAGTACGGAGCCCTGAGGAACCTCCCCTTACAATGGTTTTCTAGCCTAGACTTAACTCAATTCATTCTAATTCTCTGCTTACTTTGAAATAGTTAAGCCCCTCTTCTAACTTACTATGATTTTCCACCCCCCTAATACCCCACCTTTAGGGAAACTTTATAACCCTAATATCCCTAACTTTAGGATAACCTTCCACCCTTAATACCCCTAACTTTAGGATGACCTTCCACCCTTAATACCCCTAACTTTAGGATAACCTTCCACCCTTAATACCCCTAACTTTAGGATAACCTTCCACCCCTAATACCCCTAACCTTAGGATCTAACTAACTACCTCCTAAGTCAGTCGTGAGGAACAGTGTCAGATGATTTGGTGAATAAAGGAATTAACTGAAACAGTTATTTCCTCTATAAACTTTTTGAAATATACAAAAAATAACGGGAGTAAATAGGTTGAACACGATCAGCTCCGGGAAACATCATGCTGCAAATCCTATATTAATCAATATTTATCAAAATGTACCAAGTCTGGTTGACTAGACTACCCAACCAAGAGGCCTGGTTAGAAACCGGGCCGCTAGGAGCTGGATCCTCGGAATCATAGTGAAGTATGTAAATTTGAGCTACTGATGATGAAATGTTCTTCTTCTTTCTTTTCATTTTGGTGACTTCTTCATTCACTTGAATGAATTCAATCTGCTTATGTAAGGCTTATATGGTAGTGGTCCTATGGAGGGTTATATGGTAGTGGTCCTATGGAGGGTTATATGGTAGTGGTCCTATGGAGGCTTATATGGTAGTGGTCCTATGGAGGGTTATATGGTAGTGGTCCTATGGAGGGTTATATGGTAGTGGTCCTATGGAGGGTTATATGGTAGTGGTCCTATGGAGGTTATATGGTAGTGGTCCTATGGAGGGTTATATGGTAGTGGTCCTATGGAGGGTTATATGGTAGTGGTCCTATGGAGAGTTATATGGTAGTGGTCCTATGTAAGGCTTATATGGTAGTGGTCCTATGGAGGGTTATATGGTAGTGGTCCTATGTAAGGCTTATATGGTAGTGGTCCTATGGAGGTTATATGGTAGTGGTCCTATGTAAGGGTTATATGGTAGTGGTCCTATGTAAGGGTTATATGGTAGTGGTCCTATGTAAGGGTTATATGGTAGTGGTCCTATGTAAGGGTTATATGGTAGTGGTCCTATGTAAGGGTTATATGGTAGTGGTCCTATGGAGGGTTATATGGTAGTGGTCCTATGTAAGGGTTATATGGTAGTGGTCCTATGGAGGGTTATATGGTAGTGGTCCTATGTAAGGGTATATGGTAGTGGTCCTATAAGGGTTATATGGTAGTGGTCCTATGGAGGGTTGTATGGTAGTGGTCTTATGTAAGGGTTATATGGTAGTGGTCCTATGGAGGGTTATATGGTAGTGGTCCTATGTAAGGGTATATGGTAGTGGTCCTATGTAAGGGTTATATGGTAGTGGCCTATGGAGGTTATATGGTAGTGGTCCTATGGAGGGTTATATGGTAGTGGTCCTATGGAGGGTTATATGGTAGTGGTCCTATGTAAGGGTTATATGGTAGTGGTCCTATGTAAGGGTTATATGGTAGTGGTCCTATGGAGGGTTATATGGTAGTGGTCCTATGTAAGGGTTATATGGTAGTGGTCCTATGGAGGGTTATATGGTAGTGGTCCTATGGAGGGTTGTATGGTAGTGGTTTGGTGGCTTAATCTTCATCAATCAATCAATCTCACTGGGGGGCGACTCGTTCAGCGTAGGTCCACAGTCCTCCAGCGGTTCGGCCACTCACGCCCTTTCGCTGTCTTCACCAGGCAGCAGATAACATATACGTGCTGTCCCACAGCCTAATCTACTCCTACGATTCTTAGAAACATTCCAGCAAATACCTAAATATAATAGTAGGCCTATCTTGTCTAACATCAAGAGAAATATAGGAGGGAAAAGTGATCTTCCTTTAACATGTCCTGCCCTCAGACGCTTGGACTCCGTTGGTTGTCGGGGTTCCTCGGTCCCTCCGTCGTTTTTCGGCGTTCCAGATGAGTTACCAGTCCACAGGCGTCGTGAAGACACGCGTCATCTCTGAGCTCACTCCCATAGTGAAGTTCCTGGGCACTGGTTCATTCAGTCGTCACTGCACACGTCGTTTCCCTCCAGCAATCCTTCACCGAGACCACTCACTCATGGATCAGGATGCGTCTTCTCCCTTCTGAGGTCCCAGTGGGCGTGATCCAATCACAACAGCTCTGAATACCTCGGAGTTCCACTGACAGCGAGACACTCCTTACTCCTGCCGCAGCCATTCCCACGACTCTTCCAAGACTATCAGCTCACAGCTCTCGGCGCGCTGACACCGCTGGAACTCGGCTTCTTGCTCTTCCCTGAAGTACTGTAGTCTTCCGAAGTCACTAAGAACTTGTCAGGCTGCGTAACTCCACTGAATGTGACTCCTGGACCTCGGAACTAGAGAGCTCAACCAGCGCACGACCGCTCTTGACGAAGCGCCACGAATCTCTGCAGGCTCAGCGCCCCCAAGCCCTGAGCTAGGTCTCCCGGTGATGTCATGGCGGGCCTTGATTGGTCAGTCACGTCACATGACCTCGGCTGCCAATCACCAGCCGGCTGGCGCCGTCCACAAAATGGCGGATTTGTAGGCAGGGGGTCGCGATTTTGTATGTACACGGGGCGCAACCCCCCCCCCCCCTCACCTGTCAATCTTTTAATGCAAATTTCTCCGTAAATAGGTAACCATTTCGGTAGCCTCTTACATCAAAAGACTCCCTGCATTTCAGGGAACCTGCAGGGTAGTGGATATGACTCTTAACATTGGCATTGGGGAGAAATAGGAGAGGGCACCATTTGTTTGTGGGTTTTTCAGTCATCCTGATGTGTTCATTTCCCTTCGCTGTGGATGTAGGGGCCGGGGGGGGGTTCTCTCTGTTGTCACCTGTTCCTAGCTGGGAGTGTTTTTGGTGGCTGTTTTACCCTCTCCATGATTGTTTGGAGTTTTTGTCGTTTCCTTCTGCAAGGTGTTTCCCCTCCTTCCTACCAGTTTTGCTATGATTTTCGGGACCTTCAGGTTCGATGTCCAAACCTACATTGTGCGAGAATCCTGTGCTGCACTTTCTAATTTTTGAATTACGTTTAAGTATATGGATGGTGAAATTATTAAGACAAATCGAGCGGGGGAGACCTTCGACAAGCTAGCGGCTTCCTGTCTTCGTCGAAGCCACTATGGTTAGTGGCCCTCATGTAAATCAGAAATACTGAAGAAATTTTTCACGACTTTTGCGAGACCAAAATTTGAATATGTAGCAGTTGTATGGTTCCCATATCTCGAGAAGCACATCATTAAACTGAAAAAGGTGCAAAGACATACTATTACATGGCTTCTGAAACTAATAAAATAAGAACTCCAAGAAGAGACTGGAGATGTTAAATATTCCGAAGCTAGATGAAAGAATGATAAGAGGTGATATGATTTACAAAATAGTAACAAGAATTGACAAAATTGATAGAGGAATTCTTGAAACCTGCAACTTAAAGAACAAGAAGTCATAGATTCAAGCTGAGGAAACAAAGGTGCCAAAAAATATATTAGAAAGTTTCCTTTGCAAACAGAGTTGTAGACGGCTGGAACATGTTAAGTGAGAAGGTGGTGGAGGCCAAAACTGTCAGTAGTTTCAAAGCGTTATATGACAAAGAGTACTGGGAAGACGGGACACCACGAGCGTAGCTCTTGTCCTGTAAGTACACTTAGGTAACTACATGTCTACATACCGTATGTACTATTGGGGGCTGTTACGCTTAACAATGGATTAGTGTAAAACAAATTATGAATATATTTTCCTACCAATAAATAATCAGTTGAACAGTACTGTACATGCATTTCTGTTACTTCATTCCAGTAACAAGTTTAATGAATGAGCATCAATTGATCCTGAGGACTGCTGAGAGTGATAACAAGCATGCATTCCGCTGCTTGGGGAGAAGTCCTGCCACCGATGTTGTGGCTGCTGTCCAGTTTTATGATTGTAAGTTTTAATCTTGGCACACAAAGTATTAACATTACCTCATTCCTCTTCTGAAAATGAACTTTTAGTGAGTAAATAATATCTCGCCACCCCTTATAGTCCTTGACCCACTGTGTGTCTCTAGACTAGTTCACATTCCCTGGCCCTTCCTCATTATGTGTTTGCACAGATTTAGTTTAACTCTGGGGATATCAAAGAGATATTTATTACTGGTGTGGTGAATATAGGTTCTATTACATATGTTAAGGACGAGTTTCAGATCAGGATTTGCACTTAGAAACACGTTTTTGTGCATGCAAATTGCACAGGAGAATGTGTGGAGTGAGTGTATGTTTAGCATATTTAGGAATTTCAATAGTGAGTTATTGTTCTGATAGCAGATTTTTGCTGGATGCTTCTACATTCTTGAGATAATGGGCTTGAGGTAACTTGCAGTACTTGAACCCCAAACACAGATATCGTGTGTAAGATAGGGATAGATTAGCGAGTAGTATAATGAGAGATCAGAGTGGGAATATAATATCTGATTTTTGAGAGTATACCTACAGTTTTTGAGACTTTTTTGGCTATGTGTTGTATGTGGGTACTGAAGTTGAGATTCTTGTTCATGTATAGGCCAAGGAACTATTATTATTGTTATTTGTATTATTATAATGATAGTGGGGGAGGTTATATCATTTATAGCTATTATATCATATTGATGTCTGTCACTAACATAGGATCGAATACAGTACAGGGCAAGGCCTCGGATTCCACAATGGTGAAGTTTAAGTAAGAAGTAGATATGGTTTACAGCATCAAAGGCCTTTCTCAACTCAATGAAGAACCCGATTGTGAACTCATTTTTGTCAAGGGCTGTGTAGATTATATCAAGTAGACTGATAATGACATCGTTGGTAATCTTTTGGGAGCGGAAGCCAAGCTGACAGGGACTTAATATGTTGAATTTTACAAGGTAGGAGTAGAGCTATTTGTAAATAATTTTTTCAAATATTTTTGATAGTACAGTATAGAAAAATTAGATGTCAGTCTGTAATTGTTTGTCAGTCGTAGTCTAAGTATTAAGGCCTGGTTGTCTTGGGAGTCTGCAAAAATTAGGTGTAAAAATAAAATTCATGTTCTCAAATGCATTATTGTATTTTTTGACAAAGAGTAGTAGAAAAAGTAGAAAGAGAAAATTCAAATTTCACAATTTGTGACATTTTTCGCTTGCACAGCCATGAATAATTTACTGGAAATCAAGTTCGCTCAAATGCTCTTACTCGATGTAAATCAAAATTTTGACCTCAGGCAGTTCTTGATTCATTAAATATTCCCTCCCCTACTGCAATTGGATGCCATCAGACACAGGTACAATTGCAAAAAAATATATATATTTTAGAATACTACAAAGAGGTCGTTTGACACAATTTGCTTATATACATACAGTTCAAAACTACATATAGTTTCAGCATCAGCTGCAGTTACAAGGTTTCATATGCTCCTTGAATTGAGTAATTTCATCCCTAAGGTTGGGTTCCAGATCCTTAGAATACCAAGAAAGCTGGTTGTTTGAAAAGTGTTATAATTCCTCATACTTCAGTTGCAAAAGATTTGACAATAATCCATATTTCGTGCTCAATTCTGAATAAGCATCCATCAGCTACACAGCTGATCAGTGACAAATAGAAAGATATTGATATGAAATGGATCACATGCTGAACCTAACAGCTTAGTTTCCTGTACTGCTCGATCATAACACTATATTTTCGCACACTTCTCATATGTATTCTGGTTCTCTCTTCCTTGTAGGTTGATGTATCAACCTTGACGGTGCCATTAGTTTCAAACTCATCACATATCTTTCTGTGATGCAACAAATTCTTTCAGCAAATAAAGAACTTTTACTGCTGCGCTCAAATCCAATCCTGAACTTTATAGACTTGTGCTTGTTAAGTGGAAGCGTTATAGCAGTGAAGAACCATACACCGATAGAATAGCCTGCCCAGATTACAAGTGTAAGGATTGTGGTTGTAAGGCTCATGGTCTGATTAGTGATGTGTTAGCAACAGTCTGTGAACCTGAATAGCTGTGTTATCACTGATCCCTGAGATTCTAACCACCTGTGTCAAAATACTGAATATCAGAGCCCCGTGGTTTTAAACCACTATCCAGCAAATGTAAGAAATACTGAAAAAACAAGCGGGGGAATTTCCAAGAGGGAATTGGACAAGTTTCTGCTGGAAGTGTCGGATCAGCCAGGTTGTAATGAATGTGTAGGCCACTACAAGGAACAGCCATACCAATAAAGTTATCAGAGGAAAAGCCTGAACCCAGCGGAAGGAGAAGAACTCTTGAATCTGTGTATAGGTAAAGCTATGTATAAACATTAAATTCTATGACTCAGACCAGCTGTATATAAGCTCCTTGTCTTTGACTAGCTGTGTGAGAGCAACAGTTCCCATTGCCCTAAACTGATCATCAGCACCAACATCTGGAACACTGTGGTATAGTGAGTAGTACACTCGCCATGTAGGCAAGTTGACTCGAATCCGGAGTAGAGTGGGAGGATTGGGCATTATTCCTTCTGTTTCCCCTTGTAACTCAGTTGTAACCGAGGACTTGGCTGTAAAGAGATTTTCAGAACATTTATAGTAAAGTACGAAGTAACAATGATACTGAGGTTATCACTGATTTCTTTACAGGACCTTAAGTGGTCAGAGGATTTGCAAATGATTTTTAAAGGTACCTGATTGTTAGACGATTTGGCTGGTCGTATTTCAGGAAAAATTAAGAGTAAGGACCTATCCGCAAATTAAGGACCTGCTATGCTAATTAGTGACTACAAGAATATTAAAACTCTTGTATATATAAAAAAAAAATAATAAAAACATAGAGCTCCACATAGAATTAGAGTTTGGTTAAGAGCAAGGCCGCTGAACTAAGTATTAAAAAAAACACTCAAGTATTAATCTTTGATCTCTGATAAATTAATAAAAGTATACAACAATGAGCAAACCGAAGGAAAATGCCTTTTTCATTTCCACTGCTAAACCTGCAGTAAGCAAGGCAAGGTCCTTAACGACCCAAGCACCACCATCAATGATACGGTTGAGAGTAACGAGGAGAACAGAGGGAAAAATGAAAGTGACTTGATTAAAGAACTACAAGAGGGTCAGAAGTGTTTTGATGAAACAGTTTATGGACTTTCAACAATCGATAATTAACAATCGTGTAGGTGTGATTCCAGAGGTTAACCAGGTTAACCGAGGCAGAAATTATTCACTAAGAGACAACACTCTGAATGCAGCAGAGTTGAAGATAGTGACATAGAAGATCTGGTGGGAACAGCAGAAGCTTTGGATAGAAAAAACGAGGAAACAACCACATCATAAGGAACCTAGCAAACGTAAAGGGTAAGAATGACCAGGAAATCGTTGAGGAAATGATAGTGAAACTGATATGTAATGAGGAGGATCTTAGTCTATCCAATGTTGGGAGGTTAGGTAAGCCGAAGTGAATCTGATACGCATAACCATTGCAAACTTTGAACTCAGAATGAACATCATCACCAGTGCACATAACCTAAAAGATCTTGAAGGGTATAACCAAGTCTATATCTTCCCTGACCACACAGTTGAGCAGCAAAAAATAACAAAGTACTAAGAGGCAAGATAAAGAAGTTACGAAATTCAGTCGCATACAAAGCTAATGATCAGTAGGGGATGGGTGATAAAGATAGAAGATAGCAGAGAGGACATAGTTCCACCCAGCCAGGCAGATCTAACCTTACATATCTCGGAAGACAAACAGGCAGAAAACCGGAGTGAAAATGAACAGAATAATAATGTACATAATCCAGGAGCTGTCTTTCAGCACAATAGGAACAATGTAAGAAAGTTAAATTGCTTATATACAAAGGCTAGAAGCCTGGAGAATAAATTTGATGCATTGTGTACATATTCTGAGGCCGAGAAGCCTGACTTCTTTGTATCAATGAAACATGAGGACGAGAGGACATTCTTGAAGAGGAATTCCACCTCCCAGGGTATCATCCACCGTTCAGAAAGGACAGAACAACAAAAGCAGGTGGTGTACTGCTTTATGTGAAAGAGGACCTGAATGCAACCACAAATGAGGAACTGTTTATGTTGGGCTTACAGATGTTCCCAATGTTTTATTATAGAAATTTCTCAAATGACGTACTAGTAAATAATAAAACTGCAAAAAATTGTGAGAAAAACAAATCAACGACATTGAAATAAACATGTAAAAATATCTTTGTGTGGTCTCCTGCCGCACGCCTGGCCCGGGTAACCTCTACAAGCTGGTCCCTGCACAGACACTTGTGAATCATTGACATCATTGCAAGATGTCATCCCGCCACCACAGCCATAGTGAGCCACTCCCCCCCTCACCCCACCTCTCCTTGATAACGGAATGCATTTTAACAATATTTAATCCACTGTGTCCATGACAACTCGTGTGTATCATTTACCCTAATTAGTTTATATGGCTTAGCTGCTGTAACCTGCTGTGTTATGCAGTACATTTAATATCTCTCCATCAATAATTTAAACAGTATAAATCATTTTACAAGAGTATTCTGATCCATTGTCTTGCTACAGCCAATTATCACTCCCCGTCACCCACTGTGAGGTTCAGCAAGGGGGAAGACGTGATCATCCCGCTGGTCAAGAAGGACCAGTCACTGTCCAGTTATGTGAGAACTAAGAGACTGCCAGACGATTGGTCAGACACCACTCTCCAGATTCCTCTCAATTATGGACCCGCAGATCTCAGTCTCGCTGGCATATACGTTGCTAGTGATAAAAATGCGGCTTACTTTGACGTCATTATTCGTGGTAAGTTGTAATGTTTGGTATATAATAAAAAACTAGCTTTTATTTTAATTAATCTAATGCTTCGTTATATTATATGTTAGCTTGTTTTATTGTTGTCAATATAGGATAACAATTAACCCACATTTATTTACCTGATTTACCTGAGGGCCTCTAACCATAGTGGCCTCAATGGTGACAGGAGGCTGGCAGCTTGTCGAAGGTCCCCCCCTCCTCTATTTGCCTTGATGATCTTTTCCAGGTATATTTTAAAACTCAGCACAGTTCTGGCAGTTACGGCTTAGGCGGGTAGGCGGTTTCATGGTTAATAACACAGTAGGTGAAAAAGTACCTCCTGTTCTCAGTCCTACATTGTGGCTTGTTGAGCTTGAAACCATTGCTCCTTGTTTGTGTTACATCTAACCTGAAGAAAATATTCGGATTAACATCCTCTAACTTGTTCAGTATTTTAAAAGTTTCAATGATATCCGCCCTGTCATGCCTGGTTTTCAGTGTTTTTAGCCTGTGGCCTTCAAATGTCCTAATACGGGAGATGACTTAGCTCTGGAATGACTTTTGTTGCCCGGTGTTGCACCTTCTCCAGAGCAGCTATGTCCTTCTGAAAATGAGGTCTTCATGTCCGGATGCAATAATCCAGGTGGAGGCGCACCAGAGACTTCTACAGTGAAGGACTACATTTTGTCCCTTAAAGATAACGGTACTCTTGCAGACGACGATCACAATAACGTGGCTGAAATATGTTGGCCAGACCACACACTAGAAAGTGAAGGGACGACGACGTTCGGTCCGTCCTGGACCATTCTCAAGCCGATTGTTACTTGACAAGACAATCGACTTGAGAATGGTCCAGGACGGACCGAAACGTCGTCGTCCCTTCACTTTCTATAGTGTGGTCTGGTCAACAAAGGTACTCTTGATTACTCCCAGGGTTTGGTATCTTTTTTGACTGCCGCCCCACTTGTTGAGTAACTTTCAGTGAATGATGGATTCTGACTCCAAGGTCCTTTTCTTCATCAATCTGTTGTAAGGTAATGATGTTAATGTGGTAGTTGTGACGTGGATTGTTATGCCCCCACATGCAAGATCTTGCATTTATCGACATTAAAAAGATTTGTCAGTAAGGGTCGTGGTAAATGGGAATAAATCTGACTAGGGAAATATGGTAAGTGCGGTGCCACAAGGGTCCATCCTGGGGCCAACCCTTTTTGTCATACATCAATGACAGATGAGAATATACAAACCACATCACAAAATTTGAAGATGACACTAAAATCTATGGTAAAGCGGGAAGTGAAAATGATATTGAACCTTACAAAAGAGATCTACATGAACTTCACAATGGTCAGAAG
>WNGS01164858.1:37436674-37457381 GCA_020271785.1 Procambarus virginalis
ACGGCCATTTGTAAAACCATGTTGTGACTCGTTTATTCATTTATGTTTTTCAAGATGAAAACGAATGGTATTTGCAATTATAGATTCGAGTAACTTTCCCACAATAGACGTTTGGTTAATTGGTCGATAGTTTGATGCAAGTGATCTATCTCCTTTCTTAACAATTGGTACCACATTAGCAACCTTCCACGACTCTGGCACTCTGCCTGACTCTAATGATTTATTAAATATGGTAGACAATGGATCGCAAAGCGCCTCTTTGCATTTTTAAGCACCCTGGCAAACTCTTCATCCGGCCCTTGGGATTTGCTTGGTTTGAGTTTTACTATTTGTTTAATAATATCATTCCTGGTAACTGTTAGACTAGTCAACCTATCCTCGTCCCCATCCACATAGACTTGTTCGGCTGAAGGCATAGAGTTAAGTTCTTCTTTAGTAAATACAGAGATAAAATTTTTATTAAAAATACTACTCATCTCTTTGTCATTATCCGTTATCTGACATGTCTCGGTTTTTAATGGACCTGGGTTCACGTCTTGCTCCAAGATCGGCCCACCCCCTATGCCCAAGATTTTCCAATCTATTTGACCCCAAGAATTTCTTAGGATATTAAATTAGCTTTACGAAAATCTGGCACTTTATCATAATTTTCTCCGGCAGATCTTTTCCACTCTATGCTAAATCTGATTTCTTTGTGATCACTGTTCCCTAGTTCACTCCCAACTTTGATGTCATTAATCTGAGTTTCCCTGTTAGTTAACACTAAATCTAAATATTATTTTCCCGAGTTGGTTCCTTAATGTTTTTTTTTTGGGAGTAAAGAGGAAGGAGAGGCCTAGGTGAAGGGAAGTATAGAAGTGGGAAATACAGTGAGAGGTATGAAAGCAGGCGGGCTGTCCGCCTTGCTGACACGATGTGTGGGTGTTGGCAGCTAAGCTAAGCTGGCTCCCTCTTGTCAGGGAGCTGTGAGTGTGTGAGAGGTTCTTCACATGTGTTTCACCATATATGGATGTCTATAGATGAATACTGAGTAGCATTCATATATACACACTCCGATGCTTCCACACATGTTGTTCTGTTTAAGTCTCTTTGTTTTATTATTATTATTTATCGAGTTGTTCATACACACATATTATTATTTATCGAGTTGTTCATACACACATATTATTTATCGAGTTGTTCATACACACATATTATTATTTATCGAGTTGTTCATACATACACATATATGAACTGTTCATATATACACATGTATATCTCATCTGGGGATTATATACTGTGGGGCGGGGTTTTCATCCAGAGAATCGAGGCTCTTGGGCTACCAGCTGTGGGAGCGGGGCGTCTCATCTTGGAGCAATCTTTCAAACATTGGATCCTCCAACATTTCGATGGTGTTCCACACCCTGATGGCTTGGTGCTGCAGTCTGATGTTGAGTGGCTGTATGTTCAGGAGTTCATGGAGCTCCTGGATTGTCTGATCATATGGTGGACGGTGTTTTGCTGCTCTCCTTAGCGCCTTATTTTGTACTGCTTGCAGTTTCTGCATGTTAGTTTTCTTTATGGTGTGTAGTGGTACTGGGGGATACTCTAGATGCGGCCGAACGAGAGCCTTATATAGGTGGATCTGAATGTTAGTACTGAGGCTTCGGAATCTTCTCAGTTTTCCTAATGCTGCTTTGGCTTTGTTTAGTCGGTCCCTTACATGAATTTGTATCCCTGTTCTATTTATCATAAGTCCCAGTATTCTGCCTACCTCTGCATATTGGATCGGATGGTTGTCAAGGATGATGGGGTCCGGGTTTCTTTTCGCAATGTGTATTATCTGAAACTTTTGTTTGTTGGTGCTAATTTTCCATTGCTTCTCAAAGTTGTTTATGAGTTCAATTGCCGCCTTGGTCTTGTCGGCTAGTAGCGGCTTTGATGGTCCCGGTTGGCAAATTATTTGGGTGACATCGTCAGCGTATGTGATGTATTCTCCATGTTGAGGTTGGGGTAGGTCAGCTGTATATAAGTTGAATAAAGTGTGGGGGAGAGGCAGCTTCCTTGTGGTACTCCACTTTTCAGTTCTATTACTTCGCCCAAGTAGCTGCCGATATTAAGCCTAGCCGTTCTATTGTCTATAAAGCTGCAGAGAGTAGCAGTAAATCTTTCAGGAAGCCCTAGTTCAGATATCTTATATTTTAGGCCTGTGTGCCACACTTTGTCGAAGGCTTTCGAGACGTCCCAAAGCACTATATTACACTGATCTTTTTTCGACACTGCGTTGGCTATATGCTCGTAGATCAGGGCTATAGCTGTATGGGACCTTCTGCGGTTTCTAAACCCATGCTGCCTGGTGTTATACTTCCCTTCCTCTTCCTGTACTTCACAAGTCTCTGGTTGATAATTTTTTCGAATATTTTACCTGGTACTTCGAGGAGGGAATTGGCCTGTAGTTTTCAGTTTGGGTTGGGGGTTTACCTGGCTTGGGGATTAATCTTATTGTGGCATTTTTGAAGTATGCGGGGAATAGTCCAGATGCAAGAGCTGCATTTAAGATACATGTGTATTGATGGAGTGCAATCACTGGTAGGTTGGATAATACCATCTTATTTATTTTGCTGTTGCCCGGCGCCTTGTTCTTGAAACCCATTATTGTTTTATGGACCTCTGCAATGGTTATGTGTTTCATAAGGTGGCAGTCATCGCGTATGTTGTTAAGGTCTATTGTTTGCGTCGGGAGTAGAGCTGCATCTCTGTTATCGACTTAATGTGTTGCGTAAGAAAGCAATCGTCAATTAATTCTATCAAATCTTCTGCTTCGTTATTCCCTGTTCTGTTAATCCAGTTTATTCCACTAAAATTAAAGACACTCATGACACAAATACTTTTAGACCTAGATGCTCTAGATATTTCATCCCATAGATGCTTTACTTCCATTCTGTCTAAATTTGGTGGCCTGTATATAACTCCTATTATAAGAGTATTTGCTTTTTCGTTTAATTCTATCCAAATAGTTTCTGTGTGTGGCTCAGTTTTGATTCCCTCTTTTAGACTACATTTCAAATTGTACTTAACATATATGGCTACCCCTTCCTCGTCTAATATATCTGTGTGAAATAGCTTAAATCCATTTATTTGATATTCAGCTAATAGTTCTCTATTTTCTACTCTCAACCAAGCATCAATGACCCAAGGATACCTCCAGAAAGCAGCTGTCTCGTTCTTCGCCTGAAAAGAAGGACACGACCTTCCAAGAGGCCAATGCCAGCAGAAAGAGAGCCGTGGAAAAACTTTTAACTTTTTACTATCATATCTTGTGATCATTATGAGGTGTTCTCATTTGTCATCAGCTCCTACTTTGTCTCCGTGTTGCTTGCTGATGGACTGTAGGCATAAATGGTTCAGTTTACCAATCTGATTACAACTCTCCAGTGCGATTATGTCAACTTCTCATAGGTCATTAATTATTAATTTGTTTACCTTTAGATATTGTTTCACCAGCATGGCAACGCCTCCACCTTTCCAAATTGTTCTGTCATGTCTCGAAATTGAGTAGCCACTTGGGAGTATGCTCCCCTACTACAGTCACTGTACTACCTTCCCCTACTACCACCACTCCACAACCTGCCCCCTACTCCCAACACTCCACAACCTGCCCCCTACTCCCAACACTCCACAACCTGCCTTCTACTCCCACTCCCCATAACTTGCTTATCTATCTGCCTCACACACACTATCCTCCCAATTACCCATCCCACAGCCTACCCATCCACCCTCGCCATGTAACTATACAATATGTTATGCAATAGTGTAACATGAACATTTGGTGTAACTTATCTAAGAACATATAACACCATGTAGTATAACAGTTTGCCTCAACTGTTCAGGGAGAACTGATGAAAATATATATAAGTGCTTTTTAGCGCTAACTGGATAGCCACATCTGTAGTAAAATATAACATATAAATCAATTTCTTACCCTCAGCAAGAGTGCTGGCAACACGGCATTGTTGAAGACTGTGACCTTCAGAGTTGCTGGCCACAATACAAACATTGTATTCGGAGTATGGCATCAGGTTTTTTATTTCTGCTGGTGATGATTCTTGCAATACCTGCTGCCATAGTTTCATTGCAGCATTGTTAGTTCTTCCACAGCTCTGGTACTTCCTAAACTGTGTTTAATGTTTATTAAAAAGAAATAATCATATATTAAATTCTGAAAAGTGGGAAGAAGAAAGCATGTGTGCATAATGTTTCTACTCTCTAAGTGAAAGTCAACAAGCTGAAAATGAAATACAATGCTGAATTTATTTTTTCATCCCTTATAATGTGACACTTATGTAATATTTTGGTACCATAGAATTGAGTGATTTATCACTGAGAATTTTGTTATTAACTTATTTAATGTCAACAGAAGTCGTCATGACATGCATATCAATTGAGACAGAAATATAGCATAATGAACAGGTGAGGAGAGGAAACATTGTAAAAACCAGTATTCATCTAACCTTTAGGTAAAGGTTTAAACTCTTGGTCAATAACTCGTCAACAGGTAAATATTAACTGGAGGGAATAGGCATCTGTGATCCAACAGGAGCAGAGGGCTTATCCATAGAGGATGGAACACTGTCTCCTATCATTTGACATTATGAGAGGCTTCACAAACCATATTTAACTTTCTTTTGGGCAATCAGTGCACATAGTCCCTACACCATGACCAAATAGTGATAAAAAAAAGTACGGAAAATACTAATCACGGAAAAATATCAGACCTGTGTCTTAAGGCACCCAATCGGGGGTGCGCAGAGCGCCATATGGAGCTTTTAGGTATAGGGAGTGATTCAAAACGCCTACGGGTATATGGGGCTCACATCCTGTGCCTCAGGACTCCAGTAAACAGACACCATCTTGAAAAAACTCTTCAGCATCCGTGCTGGCTGTGGAAGTATTAGTACTGAGAGAGCGACCAAGGCTGGCGTATGCAGGAGCAGTGCACAGCACCGCTGGCAGCAAGGGGGGCCACAGCACCACTTAGTAATAAATAAAATAGGGAACTGAAATTATTTTGGATTGATAGTGTCATAGATGATCCTGACTGTGATAAAGACTATGTACAACGTCCAGATATCAGTGAATGCAATGCTAGTTATGATACTCACAGCATGAGGTAAAGACACCATTGTTTTTTATATCTACGCATCATGAAACGACCTTATGTTCCTTCACAATTTAATCATGTTGAAAGGGATTCATATTCGGGATTTTGCGTCAGGAATGTGATAATAACAGCAGTTTTGTAGCTAGTCATAGTGAGAAGTGTAGATTATTGAAGGCATTGTCTTGCATCATGTGACTGCTGGTGTCGTCTGCTTGTGGCGCCATGCTGTGTTTTGATTTCATCACCATACCCACCAGAACTGCTTATTAGTATGTTATGGTGCATATAAATGTTGATAGTTATATATAACTTGTGTATATAGTGTAATAACAACAAGAACACTGTATAGTTGATCTAAGAATATAATACGTGTCACCATATATGAACGCAATATTTTTGAGAAGAGCGATGTTCCACATATTGAACTATATAAATTCCACAAATTATACACTTTTGAATAATATTACTGCAAGAAACTATGTATAAAACCATTCACAGACACTGAAATAACTATGAAAAAAATGTATTTGGGGCAGCCTCTGTCGCTAGGCTGACCTTAGAATCTTATTCTGTGTATATAAACTCTCAATACACGATCTTTGTTGTTCATTATGGTGTATAAAAATGTAGATAGTTATATACAAAGAGTGTATATAGTGAAATAACAGCAAAAACACTGAGTGATCTTTGAATATAATATACATGTCACCGTATATATGCTCCATAATTTTGAGCATAGCGATGTTCCACACATTCAACTATATAAATTCAACAAATTACACACTTTTGAACAATATTACAGCAAAAAAAAAAAAAACTGAGAAGAAACGAATGAGAGACATTGAAATAATTATGAAAAATTATATTCGCGGCTACTGCCGCCTCACGGGGTGGCTGGGTCGAGTGTCTCCGTTAACAATATATGAGAAAATAATTTTTTGGAAATAATTTATTTTTAGCACACCACGGGGAGAGTCATATTTTAATGCAGTGTAATGGTTAAACTAGCCACCTGAGCACCATACAAATGGCGTTGGACAAGCGACAGAAAACCCAGATGTGTAAGTCAGAAGAGAAGACCGAACCAGTGAGGTACCTCACTGGTTCCTTCACCAGGTGCTGGTGAGGACCCTTTCAACCTGCTGATAAAGGCAGAGCCATGGGAAAAACACACGGGTTCGGACACTGAGCAAGCAGCGCCTGAAACCAAGGCTGGGCCGGCCACCATGGGGCCAAAAGAATCACTATCCCTCTGTAAGATTCCAACCTAGTCAGGACCTCGAGGAATAGCTGGACTGGAGGAAAGACCTATGAGAACTCCCATCTCTACCAGTCCAGCTGAAACCGTCCAACACAAACATCTCGCAATCAGGGAACGGCGCCACATACAGAGGAAGACGCAGAGACCAAGCCGACTCGAAGAGATTCACATCTGGGCGTCCTTACATCCAACAAAGCCAACTCGGTGTCGACCGTCCACCCTATGGAAAGTAAAATGAAGTGAGACAGGCCGTCCGCCAGAACGTTGTGTTCAACGTTCTGGCGGACGGCCTGTCTCACTTCCTTCTTCCTTTGAATGCGATCAGCGCAGAGAGCAAAACCCTGAGAACTCAGCAGAAGAGCAACCCGAAGTGACCAGCTCCAAAGAGGTGCGGACTGAAAAGAGCCCTCACCCCCACCCCCCACGGATGAGACAATGAACCATGGGGAAACAGGCCGAATGGAGTCTGATCACTGAGCCCCAAGGAATCCGAACCCGCTGCAGTGCCTGCTACACCGTGACAAACTCCAGCATGATTCTGTGAGCTCGATGAAAGGACTGTGACCCCAACACCCCTGACCGGACTGATGAGCACGGGTCACAAAGCCCCAATCGAGCACCGAGGCGTCCGTGAAAATATCGAGCAAAGGAAGAGGAAGGTGCCATGGTACCGAACCCCCAAAACCCAAAGAGGAGGCTGGTGACATAGCAACAGGCACAGGGACACCAGGGGACAGACCCATCTATCGTGTAAGCGACAAAAGGGGACAACCCGAGAAACCAGAACAGCCTCCAGAGCCAAACCCTGCCCAACGGAAAAACCAGAGGGGCAAAGTGCAGGTTCCCACACTGCTGCTTGAGCAATTGCCGAGTCACCTGGGACCTCCACAGCAGCAGCTGGCAGCAAGACTGTAGCAGAAGTAAGGCCTCAGGGGAGGGGGGAGAGAAAGCGAGGCCATTCGAGAATCCCAAACTAGACCCAACCTAGTTCGAACCTGGAACGGAATGAACTGGGACTTCTTCCAGTTCACCAAGAATCCGAACCCTGTGACATGGGATAGAGCCAGATCCCTAGCTAGCAGACAAGCAAACTGGTTGAGAGCCCAAATCAACCAGTTGTCGAGGTAGGCCAAGACCCCACAGACCAAGCAGACAAAGACGGGCCACTATAACCCACCAGTTATAGTGGCCCAACAAGGTGAGTACAACCCGAGTCAAGCGCATAAAAACCCGGTGCCAGGTTCAGCCCAAAAGGAAGACAGTGAACGAGGTAAGCATGGTGCTCCACAATGAAACCGAAGCAATCCCTGAACCTCAGATGAATAGGGACATGCCGATAATTGTCCTTGAGGTCCAATGAAACCATCTAAGTGCCCGGCTTGAGAACGAGCCAGGCTTGGGTCACTTGGTCATTGGAAAGGAGGGGCAAGGAATCAACCAGTACTGATGAGACAAGGCCAGAACATATTGGAGACCCCTGGCAGTCCTGGTTCGAGACCAGATACCAGTGGGAACCTCACAGAAGAGACGAGGATGAGTTGACCACGCTTAAGCAAGCCCACTCGAAGCCGACAAGTTGGATGAAAGAAGACAAGGCTGGCTCTAGCAGACCCGATTCTCCCGAAGGAGGAAGGGCAGTTCACTTCCACTGAAGGCCGTGAGACGTGGTCGTTTGGACACGACCAGAAAAGTCCACAAATCGTAGGACCAGGCATGAGCAAACAGAGTCAGCCTTCCCCACATTGCCCAGTCAAAGGGGCAACCCGCGAAAGGGCCGTCGAGAACCCGAAATGCCAGACTTCTGTGCAAAGCGAGCACCGTGCTGACCAGACAAAGTGAACGGCACCGAGACCTCCCCCCTCCGCCGACCCAGAATCGACACTACTAGCCTACTCTTCCGAGAAGGCCGAGACAGACCCTCCTTGGACACACAACATATCAGAAATAGGACAGCCACTCGTGGAAGCAGCCAACAAAAACAGAACAACGCTGTCCTCCTGGAACAACAAAGACAGAACGGCAAAGCTGAAAGAAGGGATATGGCCCAAGTTCTGTCCAAAGACAGAGCCAACAGCGCTTGCTGACAAAGCTAAGCAAAGCTCCCAGCGAATAAATGAACAGTCCGCCGGCCAGGACGACTCCGGAACCTCATAATGCATCCAATAATTGCGGGAACAACTGAACTCAAAAGAGGTCGGATCCATCACCGAGGCATAAATTGGGTCGTGCAGGAAAAAGCGCCCTCGGAGCAGCAAGGGCCTCCCGAACTATTGCAGGAGAATAACAAGAGGAAGAAAACCTCCGGAAAGACGAATCAATGGGGCCCAAAGGCACCCGGAAATAAATCCTAGGGGGAAACCACTAAAACTCACAGGGAAGGAGGATACGAAAATCCCCTTCCCTGCAAAAGCAGATCCTGTGCAGAGGATACAAGGGCCCAAGCAGGCTCAAAAGGAGCCCGAGAGCTCCACCTGGACTCCCCTTGAACCCCGAAACACTACGGTACGAACACATACACAAACCAATTCACTCACCTGGTAAGTAACAAAGTACAGTTCACCTTTCTCCGATTTCCAGTTAATGTTCAGCTGACGGCGCAGGCCACTGACAGACACGTCCGAGAGCACTGGAGCTGTGGGAGTACGGTTGCCAGGTAACATGATGGTTATATAAGACAGGTAATTATTATGATGATTGGTTCATTTATTTAAGCTACCGATACCCATCCCGTGGGTATTGGTGTAAGGGTAACAGAGGAATACAATGAATTCAGGAACCAAACTCCAATATTTGTTCAGCTAAGTTACAGTGATAATGAAGTACTTAACAAGGCAGCAATGAGCACAAATAACATGATAATTTATTTGCAAAAAAAGAAAGAATGGAAGTCGTTACTATTACTGTATAATAATATGCTAAAGTGAAACACATTTTAGAAAACCCTTTAATACATTTTGTGTATGGGTTTGTTACGACCCTGGGTTCTTAATTGGAAGCCAGAGGTCAGTTTGCGTTCTTAAATAAATATTTATACATTAATTGATAGAATTGGATTATGTAAGAGGGATATTTAATTAACAGTTACTTTCATTCAAGACATTTCATATCCCTGATATGTTTTTGTTTCTGTCTTCCCTGCCAGACGTAGGAATATCCTTGTTGCTCACAGAGCTAGAAAACTTTTGTGTTAATTATAAATTATATAATATAGAGCGAGATATTAGCTATTCTGAGAATGGTTAAAGTACCTAGTAATGAATGTCTGTGAAGACTTGTAATAGTTGGTGCTGTACGATCAGTTCAGTATCTATCCAGGCAGCGATCTTGAGAGCGCTCCGGTGAGAACTGTTCTTTCTTCTCTGGCTGGTTCTCTGTGCGGTCACACACGACCCTGTGGGCTCTGTTCCTTACCTCTCCTCCTCCTCCTCTCGATGCCTCAAAACGGCATCGTTTTGATCACGAATTCTTTGTAATGTGTGATTGTGAAACTGGAATGGTGATGGATATGTTATATTCCGGTACAGACACAGACATACTCTCTCAAGATCCTCGTGGGTTTTCTGGCAGTGTAGTGAAGATGGCCATGGAGCCACTGCTGAACAAAGAGCACATTCTGTACACTGACATATGAGCCCCATGCTAACAAAGTTCTTGCTTGAACATAACACGGGAGTGTGAGGCACTGTGAAGACACACAGGAAATAAATGCCAGTTTTCTGTGGGGAGCCCCGTCGGCTCCCTGAAGCTATCAAACTGACATATACCATATTAGTTTAGTGTCATCAGTCCTTGGAGTTCTGTGGACTTGCCGGAGACCAGCGCCAGAACCTGGTCCACTCAGAGGGGAACAATGGCAATATGAGCACTCTACATTTTTGTTTGTCATCAACCGGGAAAGGCACCCAGAAAGGTAGGCGAACCAAAACAAACCTCTAACTGGCGAAAATTGCACCCTACGTCCGAACAGGGCCCAAGAACTCCCCCAAAAGTAAACAAGAAAACAAGCAAATTGTAATCCAACTAGCGCGCCCGTTCGTGCGCTAGTTGGATTACAAATTGTAATCCGTTAGTGCGGCCCCCCCCTTTCCTCGATAGGGAGGAGGGGGGACCCTGCTCAGGCGAGCCGGCTGCTTCATCTCCAGTTCGTAGACTGATGTGTCAGTATTAAGACGTCCTCTCTGGCCTCGTTTCTTGACTCGCTTTGGTGTGTTAGGCTTTGCCAGGATAGTGTGGTGTGGTGGCCAGGTGTTCTTTAAGTGCACTGGGGTGCCTGCACCTAAGGCTGTCTTCCCTAGGTGCCCGGTAAGTACTTCCCTTGTGGGTTAGGGTTTCCTTCCCTGGGTCGTTCGAATCTCACTCCCAGTTGAGGGTTTCATTGCTTGATGTTGTTCTTGCCCTTGAGGTCCGTCGACGACCCCAACAAAAAGAAAGGGCAGTCTGCCAGCCAGGAAGACTTCAGCACCTCGTAACGCATCCAGTAAGGAAAAGAAAAGCCAAACTCAAAAGAAGGATCCATTATCGAGACGTAATCCAGGTTTCGCAGGAGGTAAGCCACAAGGGCCTCCCGCACCTCCCTCGGCAGGATGCGGAAGGCTGAAAACCTCTGGAAGGAGGGAACCAAGGAACCCAAGAGAACCCGGAACCGAACCCTTGAGGAGTCGAATTCATATCAAACTTGTACAGGGTGAGGGGGAAAGGAAAACCCTCCCCCTGTAACAACAAACCCCGAGCCGAGGGTACCAACACCCAAGTGGGGTCAAACGGGGCCCAAGCCACTCCCCCAAGTCAGTTCCTCCTCAGCCCTGGGATCCTCCTCGTCAGGACCCGGTGCCGAGCAGTCCTCCAAACCCTCTGCCTCTGGAGAAAAGGCAGAGTCCACTGAAAAAGCTGGGATGAAGATTCCAGCACCAAAAATTCAACTTTGGCACGACCCAAAAGCCTCAGCAAGAGGAACAGGGTCGAATGCCTCCGAAACCGAACCGAAAGGGACAGTCACCGAAGTCGCCAGTTTCTCACCACCAAGAAAACCCTGCCCCGACTCCGAAACCCTCAGAGGTTTGGGAGCCGGGATGGGTGGGGGTGGGGGCAGGATGAACCACAGTAGGGAAAGGGCAAGGAGGCGCGGCCAAAACCAAAAGTCGAGGCTACTAACACCCCCGGGTCCGGGGTCCCTATAATCAAAGCGGGGGGACAAGAGGACAGAGCAACCTTCAAACTCGCATGTAGCGAGGTGGGACTCAGAGGTCTCCTCCATCGGACCAATGAGCTCCGATGGGGGTTTCCAGGGCTTTTAGGCTGACTGCTACGGGAAGACCAGGCAAGGTACTGCTAACCGTTTATCCAAAGCTACGAAGCAAACAAACTAAAAGCTGAACCTATGCAGCTTGTGCAAGCACTGGGACCTAGCAGAGGGCCACCAAAATCATACAAGTGGTCCTGCAGCCACACCAGGCAGACCTCCACCAGGAAAAACAAAACAAAACAAAACAAAACAAAAAGAAAAACCCTGCAAAAGCACAACTTCTCCAGGGGAACATAACCGGTCGCTATGCGTATATCAGGCAGCTGCACAGTACCTTGTGCCCCAGCCATCGACGATACTACCTCCTACTCAAGGTCAAACAGGAGTAAGAACCACCCCAGCTGAAACTCCAAGGGCGGGTAATCACCAAGCAGCAACAGAACCACGCGTAGGTAGTCTCCCTAACGACTAAACCGCAAGGGCAGTACTTACAGGGCACCTAGGGAAGGTGTTCCAAGGTGCATGCAGCCCCAGTACTCTTGTGCTACTCCTGGATTGCTCGCCACCAACACAGAATAACAACACCACTATGCAGCACTGCTCAAAAGGATGGAGCCAGAGTCGATCAACCGCCACCAACACAACAGTCTGTGAACTGAGGTTGTGTAGCCGGTGCGTAAGGTCTGGGACCCCCCCCACCCTGGGAGGGAGGAGTTGTGCAGACAGCAACCCGTTCTCACACTTGCTTATAGTCAATATTGGCTTATTTAATAAGTGCATATGTGACATACTAATTGATTGTGAATATTTTAGTTTACCTTGAAAAGCTTAATAGAAAACACCGACCTCACCTAACCTTCTTAGTATGTTAAGATAAGCATCTTATTGCTTCTTAATTACAAATATTACTTAACCTATACCGTTGATAGGTTAAGTAATAATTGTAAATAAGAAGCAATAAGATGCTTATCTTAACATACTAAGAAGGTTAGGTGAGGTTGGTGTTTTCTATGAAGCTGTTCAAGGTAAACTAAAACATTCACAATCAATTAGTATGTCACATATGCACTTATTAAATAAGCCAATATTGACTAAAGCAAGTGCGAGAACGGGTTGCAGATAGTCGCGACGGCTGTCATTATGTCATGCTTGTTTACTTGTTTTCGATTGGGGAGTTCTGCTTGCTAGTTCGCTTTCGGATTGCAATTTTTTACCAGCTGTAGTTTGTTTTGGAATTCCTACATTTCTGGGTGTCTGACCTGGTAGATGGCGTACATAACCTGCTTCCAATTACATTGGGGGGTGTCTATAGGCCATTGCTCCTCGTGCCTCTCTGAGAGTGCCAGGTTCTGGCGCTGATCCCCGGTAGGCCTAGAACTCCATCGATTGACTGTTGCCACGGTTTAATATATACACACCAGCCCGGTATAGCTCCATGGAGCCGTAGGGGCTTTCCACAGAAAACATGTGTGGATGATTCAAGAACCCATCTGGATGGCCAATTACTTCACGGAGGAAAGGGGCTTTCTTGCATCAGAGCTGGATAAAACACCCAGCCAAGCAGGCACTCCCACAGCCGAGTGGTGCATCCACCCTGCTGCCAGAGCCAGGAAACACTCCTTGGGCAGCCAACGCCAGCCCAAGGAACACTTCCTTTTGGTTGAGAACATGTTATTACCCAAAGTTACCAAAGCTTCCTAGCATTATGTATGTAATGAAGAAATATGATATATTTACTCACTACAATATTGGCACTGAGTTTAGAACATGAAAAAAACATATTGTTACTCTGAAATAATATAATTTTATAATGAAATTAGACAAAACTAAGTGACAGGTGACGCCATAGGAAGTCGATGATCCAAGTGACACTGCTGTAGAGCGACTTATCCAAGATATATTGTTACCTGAAGTGTGTTTGCTGGTATATCAGCCTCCTGTATCTAACCTAACTTCCAGGCAATAATATGGGTAAGTCCCTCCACAACATAGTTGCTTGGATCGTCGACTTCCTATGGCATCACCTGACACTTAGTTTCGTCTAATTTCGTTTAAAATGATATTATTTTAGAGCAAAAATGTTTTTTATTTTCTACATTCAGCACCAACATTTTAGTGAATAAATATATTTCTTCATTACCTATATAATGCTAGGAAGCTTTGGGTATTTAGACGCACAGCTCTAGTACAGTCAACACTTCCCTCAAGTGCAACCATCACTAGTCCATGGATCACTTCCCTCTCGTAGAACCAACACATGTTTAAGTAATACTCACCTCCAGCACAGTTATTGTTGTGACAGCTGCAGGTGCCAGTGAAGCGGTCACACTCATTACTCGAGCACTTGCTACAAGTCTCACTACAGTTAACACCAAATGTTCCAGGTGGACATTCTGTAACAAACAATAAAGATAAAACCAAACATTCATTTCCATCAGCCAGTTTGGCTTTAAGAGGTCCCTCATTTTTATTGCTAATGTTAACATTGTCTATGTGAAGTTGAATTTAATTTGATGATATATTACCAAATAAAATAAAGTAGGTCTTTTCAATGTTTATTGTGAGTTTGTTGATTGACATCCATGAGTGGACTTATTTTAATTCATTATTTACAATATTATTTAGTGTGTGGGGTTTGGGGTCAGAATAGATGAAGGTAGTATCGTCAGCAAATAATGTAGGCTTAAGAATGTTAGAAACATTTGGCAAATCATTGATGTGTTTAAGAAATAGGAGAGGTTCTAAGATGTTTCTGTGTGGCAGTCCTACTGTTATTGGTAGAGTGGGGAAGGTTATGTTATTGATGGCTACATATTGGTATCTGTCACAGAGATAGGAGTGAATATAGTTCTGAGCATTTGCTACACCATAGTGGTGAAGTTTAAGTAAGAGGTAGTTATGGTTTACAGCATCGAAGACCTTTCTCAGGTCAATGAAGAAGCAAATTGGGAACAAATTTTTGTCAAGGACTGTGTAGATTATATTAAGCAGACGAAGATTGGTACTCTTTTGGGAACGGAATCCAAACTGGCAGGGATTTAATATGTTGAACTGTTGAGTTGACTTAAGATAGAGTTGTTTGTAAATAATTTTTTCAAATATTTTTGTCCAAATGACTAAATCCTGTCAAATATTTTTTGTCACAGTTATGATTTTGATATTGAATTGTTCACGAATGATTGTTCTATCGTTCCATTGTCAAAATAATAAGTACATAAATATATTTTTGTAAATTTTGTTGTTGTTTATAGAGGATGTAGGACCTCTGTTTTTTTCACATCGAGGGGAGGATTAGCCCTCCCCTCGAAAATGAAAATTAGATGGAACAAATCGACCTCACTCCATATACTGTAGTTAGTTCAAGCGCGGACACTCTGTATGATTAATATTTAAGTACTGTATGGATTTGTGAGCTCCTTGAGGGTTCTTAAATAGACGAGGGTAGAAATAACCTAAACTGCTCTATCCTTTTGAGATGTATTTCATTTCCTCAATAAACTTACTTAAACTTGAATAATGGGTAATTTTTTATACATGTCTAAGACTAAGGAAAAGAAGGTAGTGATTCAACTGTATAAATCTCTTGTGCGCTCCATTGTATCCAAGAATGGAGACCTCGGGCCAGATTCACGAAGCAGTTACGCAAGTACTTACGAACGTGTGCATCTTTCCTCAATCTTTGACGGCTTTGGTTTCATTTCTTAAACAGTTTACAAGCATGAAAACCTCTCAAATCTTTTATGGTTGTAAACAGTCTCCTGGTGCCTCGGAGCTCATTGACTGTTTAATAATTATAAACAAAGCCGCTAAAGATTGAGAAAAAATGTTCAGGCTCGTAAGTGCTTGCGTAACTGCTTTATGAATCTGGCCCCCTCATCTTCAGAAGGACATAGCTGCTCTGGAGAAATGAAAGGGCAATGGAAGTCATTCCAGATATAAATCATCTCTCGTATTAGGAACAATTGAGGGCCACAGGCCTAACAACACTGTAAACCAGGCATGACAGGGCGGATCTCATTGAAACTTGTACAATACTGAACAAGTTGGGGATGTTGATCCAGAGAATTTCTTCAAAAGGTCAAATGTAATACAAACAAGGAGCAACGGTTTCAAGCTCAACAAACCTCAATGTAGGTCAGAGAACAGGAGAGACTTTTTCACCCACAGGATTATAAACCGAATAAAACCGCCTACCCGCCGACCATAAATATTATAACTGCTACATTCTAGAGTACAAACTGGAAAAGATCATAAAGGAAAATGGGAGGCCCTTTGACAAGCCGCCAGCTTCCTGTCCTCGTTGAGGCTACTAGTGTTAGTGGCCCTCAAGTAAAATTCAGGTAAATTGTCTAAACTTTCTTAACTACCCTGACAGAAGGAACAGTAAGCACACAAAATATTAACAGCATAAATATTTCAAATATGGTTATAGCGATGGTTGTTGTTGTGTGGTATGATGGTATCATGACTACCAACTCAACTAGGTGAGTTGTACTCACCTAGTTGTGCTTGCGGGGTTGAGCTCTGGTTCTTTGGTCCTGCCTGTCAACTGTCATTCAACTGGTGTACAGATTCCTGAGCCTACTGGGCTCTATCATATCTACATTCATTTGAAACTGTGTATGGAGTCAGCCTCCACCACATCATTGCTTAATGCATTCCCTCTGTTAACTACTTTGACACTGAAAAATTTATTTCTAACGTTCCCGAGGCTCATTTAGGTACTCAATCTCCACCTGTATCCCCCTTGTTCGTGTACTACCCGTGTTAAACAGTGTGAGCTGTAAGGTGAATTCAGATGACGGCAATCAGGTCACAGTTAGCAGTTGAAGGTTAAGCCAGTCTGGTGAGATGGCGGAAACCAAAGCTGGTCAGAGGTGGCATTGCTACTGGGTGCTCTGTGGCGAGAATGATCTTGATGCTTAAAGTCAAAGATTCACATGATTATTCCAAGGGTTTGGTTAGCTTTTCTGACTGCTGCTTCTACCTGCTTTGCAACTTTCATTGAGTGGTGGAGTTTGAGTCCAATGTCCTTTTCCTCATCAGTCTGTGTCCGACAATGTCAGTCTGTGGCCGAAATCATCTACAGTACAATCTAAAGGAATATATTTGCAAGTTAACTCACCTTTTGTACAGATGGGGTTGGTACTGCCATCATATGTTTCAAGGTATGTGTAGCCCGGAGCACAAGAGCAGCCGTATGGCTCAGGCAGACAGATGACAAGGCCATGACAGTCTCCTTCCTTGGTGGTGGCAAATTCCAGTGTGGCGAAGTCACACCTCAGCTGGCATTTTTCTCCAAATGTTCCAGGCAGGCAAGCTGTGGGAGGATAGAAAGGCTTCAATACTAAGTGTGAGGAGATGTAGAATCTCCTCAGCTAGTTTTCCTAGTTTCTAGAATAGGCTAGTCGCTCTAGGGACTCTAGAAACTGAAGCTTTCAAATTTACATATACTTGTTGGGTGTCATATGAAAGCTTATGTTAAATGCTGTCAGTTAAAACTAGTTAGAGGTCTGTGATTGCTCTGTAGAGAGAATTACAGCAAAATTTGCCTGTTCTGTGAAACAGAGAGGGTAGTATAACAAAAACCGTTAGAGGGGAGGGGGGACAGTGGGGCGAACGCTGCCCCCCCCCCCACCAAGGGAGACGTTGAGACGTTGTGTTAGGCCTCACCCTCCTTGTGACGTCACGCCACGCCACAGGCGAGGGGCCCGTGTGATTGGTCTAAGCACCCCTGCTCCTATGCCGAGTTTTGGCGCGTAGTGCTGTGATTGGAAGCGGCATCAGGACCAGTGCCGGCTTCCTGCTGATTGGTCAAGACAAGGTAGGGGGAGAAATATGGGCATGTGAGCCTCTCTAGCCGCCAAGAGAGTTTAGTTTGAATTGGGCAGCCAGGGTGTGAAGTGTCTAGGTGCGGGGTGGCGGGCCTGCCACCCCCACCACCGTTATCGCTCCTGTCGTTCTGTTTACTCACATTGCATGGCACTCCAGCCACCCTGGGTGTGACGAAGCCCAAAATTGCGAGAAACTGGGACTTGGACTTTGAATTGCGCCCGACGTCGTCCATGGGGAGGTGACGCCGGCCAGTGTCACTCCTGTAACCCCAGTGTAAGAGCGAGTCATGCTCTGGTATGATGGGGTTGTTAGTGATTCCCCATCCAAGTGTGTATGGCACGCGGCCACCCAGGCCGCCCTCTGGCCGCCCGCGGCCGCCCACCGCCCACGGGCACCCGCCGGCCGCCCAGTCACCCACCCATGCGGCCCGGCGCGGCCCGGCCCGGGCCAGGCCCAGGCCACCCACCTTACACCGCGCGCGAGCTGCTCGGGTGGGGTGGGGTGGGGTGCTGTGACGTCACGCGCCACCCGTGGCCACCCTCCTGAAGGCCACGCAGTGGCCACATGTTGGCCACCACCTTTGGCCACCCCTTGGCCACATTCCCAGGACAGCCTAAGGCCACATCTTGTCGACGCACGAGGAGCAAGCTAAGTGTTGACAGCCAGGTGGTAAGGACCTGGGAAATGAGGAAATGTGTGGAAGGAAACGTGAGTACTTTATCAGTGTCTCAGATTAGTGGAAATCATAGTAGAAAAGTTGTGTGAGCCCCTAGCCCGGCCAGGCTAGGGAAGTAGCTGAGACGCCCGTCTGTGGCATGCCCAGGTGACTGTGGGGCAGTACCTGGAGTGGGAAATTGTCACTGTAAATCACGTAGTGTTATAATTATATATCTGTAGATATATTGTTGTGTGTAGACTGACTGGAGTTTGGGACCAGTCAGTGTAGAGAAATCATCATATAAATGATCCAGTCTGGCGATTCTGTATAATCGTCCAGCCTTGGTTAGTGCCATGGTACCTCATTATGTAATTAGGCCAGGTTAGAGTTAATTAAGCAGGCCGTGGGGCAGGGTTATTAGTGGATATCCTGAGGTCTGTATATGTCCTGGTGATTAATTTACATTGTTTATGTAAGGCATTTCATGTGTTTCATTTGCATGATTGTTGTACTGTGTTGTGTGGTGAGTCAGTAGATGTGATCGCTGACTGATTGCCTAATGATGTCATTAGCATGGGGGGCATGCTGACGGTATCATTATGTGCAGGTTTGTGCAGTGTTATCAGGTATACGATATTACTGTCCTAGGAACTGTGTTGAGGATTTAAGGGGACCCTTTGAGTATTCAGGGAAATTCTCAGTCACTTAATGGAGCGAGCAATTTGTTAATTTGCCTAATTATGGGAGAATTAGTGCCAGCTGTCCGCGTAGAGCGACGGTGTCTATATTAACGTATATTGTCTTGCTGAAGCCACCGGGATCGGGCGATCTTTTGCAACGTTTGCAAGATTAGAGGGACAGTAAGATGGTATACCTTGATTGTTGCAAAACCGTGTGTTATTACTGTGTGGGCATAGTAATTAACGAGTTGCAGTAGTCGCAACTGTATGTGGGCAGTGCTATTTTATGTTTTGCATGCCATTATATGTGTGACCTATGTAACCTTAGGGTTACTTTGTTTCTTTAAGTTGTGTGAGTACTTAGGATTCAGTGAGTTAATTAGGGGTAATTAACTGGATAAGGGGGTGCACACTTGAAGTTGTTGAATGAGTGAGTGCTGTTATGGGAGAACAGTGCTGAACTTGAGCTTGTGGGAATACGTGTCCGGTGCAATTAATTGTCCGTGTGACAATTAATTGACCACTCTAGCTAATTATGTAATTAGCATTCTCATCATGAATTCACGTAGTGGGAGAGGATCTGTCAGAGTCTGTCAGTGATAGTGCTAACGTCAGTTGCTCGAGACTAACTGCCTTTCAGGGTTGGGGCAATTAGTGGCTCATGATAATTAGTGGAGTAATTAACGTCTGGAGTCTTGAGGACTCAGATGACTCGGTAAAGCGAGGTCATGGGGTTAGCATAATACGTTATATTAATCATATTCTGTCTGGTGACAGTGGATTAAGTTGCACTCATTGTTAATTAGGGTAATTAACTCCTCTTCCGTGAATTCACAGTGTTTGATGAGACCTGCTTAGGCAGTGCGGAGTGAGACGTATTTATGTATGATTAATTATCGGTCCTGGTGACAGTTAATAATTGCTCAAGGCTAATTAGGGTAATTAGCACTCATTAGTAAGTAAACGTAATTAATGATACACAGACTGTTGAGAAGCCACCCACTTGGGGTAGGCTTAGTTAACGTAACTCAATTGGGATGTAATTAGTGGTCCGTTTGACCTTAATTAAGAATTACTCACTGAATACTTGCAAGGAGTCAAGTGTGATGTAATTTAAGAGTTTGAGTTATTGTGACAAGAGGACTTGTGTTAACGTAGAGTACTATCATGTTGTGTCTAGCGTGAGACACTTGTTGTGATTAAAGTAGTACTTGTTGCTGACTGCTGTGATCAGTCAATTTCCATCATTATTCACATAATCAATGTGCAATTGATTAGGCAATTTCTTTTGGTTATCGTCTAGTGACGAGGGTAAAGTAACTTAGGGATGAGTGGAGCTGTGTCCCAGAATCCCACCTTGCCTGACTGTGTTCACTTTAGTTGTGATAGGGGAGTCACTGTTAGACTACCCACCTGATTACGGGGTCGCTCCTGTGGGCGGGAGGCCTTAAGCTTGTGATTAGAGTAGTTGCCACTAGGAACCGTGTCACTATTGATTGCTTGCTTGTGTCATCAGTGGAGAATTGTTCAGTTAGTTCATGTTGTCAGCCCGAAGTGTCAGCAGGATGGAGCCTGCTGTCATTTCTCGAGGGGCTGTTGAATAGCTGTGTTGCAAATGCCACTGGTTGGACTTTAACGTAATTAATCACACGCTGTGGGTAACTTAGTCTGTGATATTTTTCTTGAGTTTGCAATATTGCGTCATCAGTGGGCACACCTGTGTTCAGGTTAGTTCAGTATGCAGCCACACAGCAAGGGTTGCTATTTAGCTGTTGGTTATGGTGCCACTGGGATGGACATTAACGTAAAGATTAATTTGAGGAAGGGTGATGGAGTTGCCAGTGAACCCATTAGTTATTGATGTCATTGAAAGGCTACTGATTTGATTGCA
>WNGS01164858.1:37458381-37473024 GCA_020271785.1 Procambarus virginalis
CTTACAGCCACACCAGGCAGACCTCCACCAGGAAAAAACAAAACAAAACAAAAAAGAAAACCCTGCAAAAGCACAACTTCTCCAGGGGGAACATAACCGGTCGCTATGATATCAGGCAGCTGCACAGTACCTTGTGCCTCAGCCAGTGACGATACTACCTCCTACTCAAGGTTAAACAGGAGTAAGAACCACCCCAGCTGAACTCCAAGGGCGGGTAATCACCAAGCAGCAACAGAACCACGCGGAGGTAGTCTCCCTGTAGACTAAACCGCAAGGGCAGTACTTACAGGGCACCTAGGGAAGGTGTTCCAAGGTGCATGCAGCCCCAGTACTCTGTGCTACTCCTGGATCGCATGCCATCAACACAGAATAACAACACCACTATGCAGCACTGCTCAAAAGGATGGAGCCAGAGTCGATCAACCGCCACCACACAACAGTCTGTGAACTGAGGTTGCGTAGCCGGTGCGTAAAGTCTGGGACCCCCCCCTCTTCCCCCTCCCTGGGAGGGAGGAGTTGTGCAGACAGCAACCCGTTCTCGCACTTGTTTATAGTCAATATTGGCTTATTTAATAAGTGCATACGTGACATACTAATTGATTGTGAATATTTTAGTTTACCTTGAAAAGCTTCATAGAAAACACCGACCTCACCTAACCTTCTTAGTATGTTAAGATAAGCATCTCATTGCTTCTTAATTACAATTATTACTTAACCTGTACCGTTGATAGGTTAAGTAATAATTGTAAATAAGAAGCAATAAGATGCTTATGTTAACATATTAAGAGGGTTAGGTGAGGTCGTTTTTTCTATGAAGCTTTTCAAGGTAAACTAAAATATTCACAATCAATTAGTATGTCACATATGCACTTATTAAATAAGCCAATATTGACTGTAAGCAAGTGCGAGAACGGGTTGCAGACAGTCGCGACGGCTGTCGTTACGTCATGCTTGTTTACTTGTTTTCGATTGGGGAGTTCTGTTTACTAGTTCGGCTTTCGGATTGCAATTTTTTACCAGCTGTAGTTTGTTTTGGAATTCCTACATTTCTGGGTGTCTGGCCTGGTAGATGGCATACATAACCTGCTTCCAATTACATTGTGGGGTGTCTATAGGCCATTGCTCCTCGTGCCTCTCTGAGAGTGCCAGGTTCTGGCGCTGATCCTCGGTAGGCCTAGAACTCCATCGATTGACTGTTGCCACTGTTTAATATATACACCATCAGCCCGGTATAGCTCCATGGAGCCGAAGGGTCTCTCCACAGAAAACATGTGTGGATGATTTAAGAACCCATCTGGATGGCCAATTACTTCACGGAGAAAAGGGGCTTTCTTGCATCAGAGCTGGATAAAACACCCAGCCAAGCAGGCACTCCCACAGCCGAGTGGTGCATCCACCCTGCTGCCAGAGCCAGGAAACACTCCTTGGGCAGCCAACACCAGCCCAAGGAACAGTTCCTTTTGGTTGAGTACGTCTTATTACCCAAAGTTATCAAAGCTTCCCAGCATTATGTATGTAATGAAGAAATATGATATATTTACTCACTACAATATTGGCACTGAGTTTAGAACATGAAAAAAGCATACTGTTACTCTGAAATAATATAATTTTATAATGAAATTAGACAAAACTAAGTGACAGGTGACGCCATAGGAAGTCAATGATCCAAGTGACACTGCTGTAGAGCGACTTATCCAAGATATTGTTGCCTGAAGTGTGTTTGCTGGTATATCAGCCTCTTGTACCTAACCTAACTTCCAGGCAATAATATGGGTAAGTCACTCCACAACATAGTTGCTTGGATCGTCGACTTCCTATGGCATCACCTGACACTTAGTTTCGTCTAATTTCATTTAAAATAATATTATTTTAGAGCAAAAATATGTTATTAATTTTCTACATTCAGCACCAACATTTTAGTGAATAAATATATTTCTTCATTACCTATATAATGCTAGGAAGCTTTGGGTATTTAGACGCACAGCTCTAGTACAGTCAACACTTCCCTCAAGTGCAGCCATCACTAGTCCATGGATCACTTCCCTCTCGTAGAACCAACACATGTTTAAGTAATACTCACCTCCAGCACAGTTATTGTTGTGACAGCTGCAGGTGCCAGTGAAGCGGTCACACTCATTACTCGAGCACTTGCTACAAGTCTCACTACAGTTAACACCAAATGTTCCAGGTAGACATTCTGTAACAAACAATAAAGATAAAACCAAACATCCATTTCCATCAGCTATTTTGGCTTTAAGAGGTCCCTCATTTTTATTGCTAATGTTAACATTGTCTAACTGAAGTTGAATTTAATTTGATGATATATTACCAAATAATATAAAGTAGGTCTTTTCCATGTTTATTGTGAGTTTGTTGGTTGACATCCATGAGTGGACTTATTTTAATTCATTATTTACAATATTATTTAGTGTGTGGGGTTTGGGGTCAGAATAGATGAAGGTAGTATCGTCAGCAGATAGTGTAGGTTTAAGAATGTTAGAAACATTTGGCAAATCATTGATGTGTTTAAGAAATAGGAGAGGTCCTAAGATGTTTCTGTGTGGCAGTCCTACTGTTATTGGTAGAGTGGGGAAGGTTATGTTATTGATGGCTACATACTGGTGTCTGTCACAGAGATAGGAGTGAATATAGTTCTGAGTATTGGCTACACCATAGTGGTGAAGTTTAAGTAAGAGGTAGTTATGGTTTACAGCATCGAAGACCTTTCTCAGGTCAATGAAGAAGCAAATTGGGAACAAATTTTTGTCAAGGGTTGTGTAGATTATATTAAGCAGACGAAGATTGGTACCCTTTTGGGAACGGAATCCAAACTGGCAGGGATTTAATATGTTGAACTGTTGAGTTGACTTAAGATAGAGATGTTTGTAAATAATTTTTTCAAATATTTTTGTCCAAATGACTAAATCCTGTCAAATATTTTTTGTCGCAGTTATGATTTTGATATTGAATTGTTCACGAATGATTGTTCTATCGTTCCATTGTCAAAATAATAAGTACATAAATATATTTTCTGTAAATTTTGTTGTTGTTTATAGAGGATGTAGGACCTCTGTTCTTTTCACATCGAGGGGAGGATTAGCCCTGGGGCTGACGGGTAGGACGAATTCCGCGATGGAACAAATCGACCTCACTCCATATACTGCAGTTAGTTCAAGCGCGGACACTCTGTATGATTAATATTCATGTACTGTATGGATTTGTGAACTCCTTGAGGGTCCTTAAATAGACGAGGGTAGAAATAACCTAAACTGCTCTATCCTTTTGAGATGTATTTCATTACCTCAATAAACTTACTTGAACTTGAATAATGGGTAATTTTTATACATGTCTAAGACTAAGGAAAAGAAGGTTGTGATTCAACTGTATAAATCTCTTGTGCGCTCCATTGTATCCAAGAATGGAGACCTCGGGCCAGATTCACGAAGCAGTTACGCAAGTACTTACGAACGTGTGCATCTTTCCTCAATCTTTGACGGCTTTGGTTTCATTTCTTAAACAGTTTACAAGCATGAAAACCTCTCAAATCAACTGTTTTTATGGTTGTAAACAGTCTCCTGGTGCCTCGGAGCTCATTGACTGTTTAATAATTATAAACAAAGCCGCTAAAGATTGAGAAAAAATGTTCAGGCTCGTAAGTGCTTGCGTAACTGCTTTATGAATCTGGCCCCTTATCTTCAGAAGGACATAGCTGGTCTGGAGAAATGAAAGGGCAATGGAAGTCATTCCAGATATAAATCATCTCTCGTATTAGGAACAATTGAGGGCCACAGGCCTAACAACACTGCAAACCAGGCATGACAGGGCGGATCTCATTGAAACTTGTACAATACTGAACAAGTTGGGGATGTTGATCCAGAGAATTTCTTCAAAAGGTCAAATGTAACACAAACAAGGAGCAACGGTTTCAAGCTCAACAAACCTCAATGTAGGTCAGAGAACAGGAGAGACTTTTTCACCCACAGGATTATAAACCCATATAACCGCCTACCCGCCGACCATAAATATTAAAACTGCTACATTCTAGAGTACAAACTGGAAAAGATCATAAAGGAAAATGGGAGGCCCTTTGACAAGCCGCCAGCTTCCTGTCCTCGTTGAGGCTACTAGTGTTAGTGGCCCTCAAGTAAAATTCAGGTAAATTGTCTAAACTTTCTTAACTACCCTGACAGAAGGAACAGTAAGCACACAAAATATTAACAGCATAAATATTTCAAATATGGTTATAGCGATGGTTGTTGTTGTGTGGTATGATGGTATCATGACTACCAACTCAACTAGGTGAGTTGTACTCACCTAGTTGTGCTTGCGGGGTTGAGCTCTGGTTCTTTGGTCCTGCCTGTCAACTGTCATTCAACTGGTGTACAGATTCCTGAGCCTACTGGGCTCTATCATATCTACATTCATTTGAAACTGTGTATGGAGTCAGCCTCCACCACATCATTGCTTAATGCATTCCCTCTGTTAACTACTTTGACACTGAAAAATTTATTTCTAACGTTCCCGAGGCTCATTTAGGTACTCATTCTTCACCTGTATCCCCCTTGTTCGTGTACCACCCGTGTTAAACAGTGTGAGCTGTAAGGTGAGTTCAGATGACGGCAATCAGGTCACAGTTAGCAGTTGAAGGTTAAGCCAGTCTGGTGAGATGGCGGAAACCAAAGCTGGTCAGAGGTGGCATTGCTACTGGGTGCTCTGTGGCGAGAATGATCTTGATGCTTAAAGTCAAAGATTCACATGATTATTCCAAGAGTTTGGTTAGCTTTTCTGACTGCTGCTCCTACCTGCTTTGCAACTTTCATTGAGTGGTGGAGTTTGAGTCCAATGTCCTTTTCCTCATCAGTCTGTGTCCGACAATGTCAGTCTGTGGCCGAAACCATCTACAGTACAATCTAAAGGAACATATTTGCAAGTTAACTCACCTCGTGTACAGATGGGGTTGGTACTGCCATCATATGTTTCAAGGTATGTGTAGCCCGGAGCACAAGAGCAGCCGTATGGCCCAGGAAGACAGATGACAAGGCCATGACAGTCTCCTTCCTTGGTGGTGGCAAATCCCAGTGTGGCGAAGTCACACCTCAGCTGGCATTTTTCTCCAAATGTTCCAGGCAGGCAAGCTGTGGGAGGATAGAAAGGCTTCAATACTAATAGTGTGGAGATGCACGCTTCAGGTATATTCCCCACCCCCTCCCTCCCCCACTCACACAAGCAGGCTCATGGGATGAAACAAAGGCATCAACTTTCTGCACAATTTCTCCTGTCAAGTGAACTGTCAAGAGAAGCATGGTTATGCAGGATAAGACAACTATTATTAGTCACACTATGTAAACCGGCCTCGGGTGAAAGGGGGCTGTGACGATCTCTGTCTGGAACCTGTAGGCGCGGGTCTCAGACGTCCTGGAACTCGTGCTGCCCAAGCTCTGCTTCAGGAGGCTGGGGTCGTTCTTGTCTTTGCTGGGGTGGTTGTTCTCCGGCCCCAACCACGACGGGGTTGGAAACCCTGTGCCTTCTTTTACCAACTTCGAGTTAAACTCCGCAGCTGGAGCCCCCTAGGGCAGTTCGTTGTTGCCCTCAACCTCGTTCTGACAGTTCCTGCGATGGCGCAGGAACCAATCGTATTGGAGTTTGCCTTTCCTTTAGAGACTTCAGCACTGTGGAGAAAGGGGGACCTGCTGCATGGGTGACAGCTTCTCCCCTGTATCAACCTATCCTGGCTTTGCGCCCTGGAGAGGCCACTCCAGACCGACAACCAGAGCACAACTCCTAAGTCTCCTGAGACTGATGGATGCCTACTACTCCTACATTGTACCTATTAATAATATATATATATATATATATATATATATATATATATATATATATATATATATATATATATATATATATATATATATATATATATATATATGTTATTAAATATGACCGAAAAAGTAAGATTAATAATTCTAACACGAATTTTCTCAATTTTCCTTATTTTTCTTTTTACTGATGACGGTAAATTAAAAATCATAAAAGTAAATTAAAAACCTTTCCAGGCGTTTAACAATGCATAAGCAACAGGGCTCCATTAAGGAACATATACTCTCTTCCCACAACCAAACCATCACCAGAGAAATCTTAACAAACAACACAGAAATCATTGATAGATACAGTGACAACAGGCGCTTGACATCTGCTAGGCACTACACATCAAGAAGTCAACACCAGCAATCAACAGCCAATTAACGTACAACTATATTCTACCCACTTCAAGACTCCGCTCCAATATAGAAACATCAAGAAATATGGGCCAATAGGCCTTCTGCAGTTCTATTGGGACCCGACTTCTACTTCTACAAATCTATACCCCGTTTTCCATGTTCTGTGTTTCACCCCACTAATGTATTACATCACCTCACCCAAATGCAGGTATAAGAGCCAATGTTTGTTTCATAAAGCATAAGTTGTGTAGATAAACTAAAAGTCTTTGAAAATGTAATAAGTTTTACGAAACGCGCTCAAGTGTCGCGTCAGACTAGAAATAAAGAATGAATTTTGGAGAATTGATTTTTAATTTACCGTCATCAGTAAAAAGAAACATAAGGAAAATTGAGAAAATTCGTGTTAGAATTATTAATCTTACTTTTTCGGTCATATTTAATAACATATGTCTACAGGAAAGACTGCTACCAAAATATACTAATATATATATATATATATATATATATATATATATATATATATATATATATATATATATACAATGCATAAGCATATATATGTATGTAACATAAGCATATATATATATGCAAACAAGCCTGAATGGTCCCCAGGACTAGATACAACTGAAAACTCACACCCCAGAAGTGACTCGAACCCATACTCCCAGGAGCAACGCAACTGGTATGTACAGGGATGCCTTAAACCACTTGACCATCACGACCGGACATAAGGAAGTGATAGCCTGAGCTATATGAACCACTTCCCCGCCGGCACCTGGATGGTTATCTTGGGCATAGCATTTTATCAAATCACCTCATTTTTTGGGGCAACACGTGAGGAACACAAATGCAAACAAGCCTGAATGGTCCCCAGGACTAGATACAACTGAAAACTCACACCCCAGAAGTGACTCGAACCCATACTCCCAGGAGCAACGCAACTGGTATGTACAGGGATGCCTTAAACCACTTGACCATCACGACCGGACATAAGGAAGTGATAGCCTGAGCTATATGAACCACTTCCCCGCCGGCACCTGGATGGTTATCTTGGGCATAGCATTTTATCAATGCTATGATAAATGTGGTTTAAGTGTGTGATGGTCAAGTGGTTTAAGGCATCCCTGTACATACCAGTTGCGTTGCTCCTGGGAGTATGGGTTCGAGTCACTTCTGGGGTGTGAGTTTTCAGTTGTATCTAGTCCTGGGGACCATTCAGGCTTGTTTGCATTTGTGTTCCTCACGTGTTGCCCCAAAAAATGAGGTGATTTGATAAAATGCTATGCCCAAGATAACCATCCAGGTGCCGGCGGGGAAGTGGTTCATATAGCTCAGGCTATCACTTCCTTATGTCCGGTCGTGATGGTCAAGTGGTTTAAGGCATCCCTGTACATACCAGTTGCGTTGCTCCTGGGAGTATGGGTTCGAGTCACTTCTGGGGTGTGAGTTTTCAGTTATATATATATATATATATATATATATATATATATATATATATATATATATATATATATATATATATATATATATATATATATATGGGGGGTACCACCTCTGGTGCAATTATAGGGACCCACAGCCTCAGAGAAGGGAACACAGAGCATTCAGGGAAAAACTTGCCATTTAACTCTGAATACATGAGGGTGTTCGCTTCTCCTACCACCCCCCTTTTTATGGTGTACACTTTATTAAGCAAGGTTATACAGTTACATATCTGATTGTATACAAAAAATGAGCATTATATATATATATATATATATATATATATATATATATATATATATATATATATATATATATATATATATTAGTATTAGTTTATTAATGTACTAATATTATATAGGTACAATATACCTATATAATATACCTATTAATATTATTATATTAATAGGTATATTAAGCACACAGAAACTGTATTGGAGGGGACCTACATTCCCTCCAATGCGTTATGTGTGATTTCCTCCGAGGCTATGGGTCCCCCTTCTTCCAGCCAGAGGTGGTACTCCCTTCCATATAAAAAAAAAATAGGTATATTATATAGGTATATTGTACCTATATAATATTATATTATTATTAATAGTATGGTACATTAATATTAATATACTATAATTAATAGGTACATTGGTACATTGTATATAGGAAGTATATTAATTGGTACATTGTAGCAAAATTTAAAGATTACTTAGCAAGGGCTGGCTGAACGGCTGAATATTTAAGCAGGTTGGCTGAACGGCTGAATATTTAAGCAGGTTGGCTGAACGGCTGAATATTTAAGCAGGTTGGCTGAACGGCTGAATATTTATGCAGGTTGGCTGAACGGCTGAATATTTAAGCAGGTTGGCTGAACGGCTGAATATTTAAGCAGGTTGGCTGAAAATATATACAAGCTTATTGAAGGAAGAACAGCAAGAAAATGAAAAACTTACCATGTTGACAGGTGTCACCTATGAAGCCAGGAGGACAGACACAGGTGCCAGTTTGTGTGTGGCACTGACCCCCATGTTGACACTTGGGACAATCATACTGACACTCTGTTCCGTACTTTTCCTTCTCACATTCTGCAACACAATTATTGTTTAGTTAACAAGTTTAGGTGCACAGCAACACATCTGTGGTTGACTGCTAAGTTTGTTGGCAGTTAACCACAAATGAACTTTATTTAACTTATTTATTTATGTACAAGACGGTACATTGGGTTTGTGAGAGAATGAAACATTGTTGTCCTTACAGTCTTGGAAAGCCAATCACACAAACTAGAAGATAGAAGAAAAAGGGGCGATATGATCACTAGGTACAAAATAGTAACAGGAATCGATCAAATTGATAGGGAAGAATTTATGAGACCTGAAACTTCAAGAACAAGAGATCACAGATTTAAACTAACTAAACAAAGCAGCCGAAGAAATATAAGAAAATTCACTTTCGCAGAGTGGTAGACGGTTGGAACAAGGTCATTACTGAACTCATTCAAAGATACATGTCAAAAAGGAGAAAGAAAAGAAAGAGAATAAGATGGACGACACAAGTAGTAAAACGAACTTTGTTAACTAAACGTAACTTCTGGAGACGGTATAAATCCACGATGAACATCATGGAATATGAGATATATAAAATGGCATTAAATTCAGCCACCCAGGAAATCTGATTAGCCGTAAGAAACTACGAAAGAAAACTTGCCCAAAACAAAGGAAGATCCAAAGTCATTCTATGCCTGTATACGAAGTGAAACCAAAACTAAGGACTGTAGGACCACTAACAGAGGAGACTAACCAAGTTATATTAGATGATAGTTGGGCAGAAAACACTGAATGAATACTTTGCATCAGTGTTCACACTACAAAGATTGAATGACATTCCATCACCTACACAACTGTTTGAAGTAGGTGAAGAGAATGAATTAAAAGATATACCCATAACAAGTGACGGAGATGTTATGAGCATATCCCCATAAAAATACTTAAAGATTCAAAAGCCCCAGGTGAGGATGGAATTAAATCCAAAGTCGTAAAGGAACTAGCAGATGCACTATGCATACCACTGAAACTCCTTTTCAGAAAATCCCTGGAATAAGGGATTGTCCCCCTAGATTGGAATTATGCAAATGTTACCCCCTATTTAAAAATATAAAGGCAGAAAGAGCTCGGCAGAAAACTACTGTCCGATCAGCTTGATATCACACATCTGCAAGCTCACGGAGAGAATCCTAAGGGAGGGAATCATACAACATCTCACAGAGAACAATCTTGCAAAATCAACACAACATGGATTTGTTAAAAATAGATCCTGTCATGTTCACAGAAAATGGTACCATCCGTTTTCTATGTGCGGCGGCTGGACGCCAGTAGAGAAGGTAAACAAAGCATACAGGAGGCTACCAGCTTGGGAGCTACTCTAGTCATGTAATCAGTTTAAGTATTAAAGTCAGTAACCAGGAATGACTTTACATCAACCTTACACCCAAGACTATCTCAGCTATACACGGATACCACAGATCCTGCCTTACAAACCTGCTCACATTTCTGGAAACGGTAACCGGCTGTTCAGACACAGGACTGCCGGTAGATGTGGCGTACATGAACTTTGCTAAAGCTTTCGACAAGGTACCACATGAAAGACAGGCAAGGAAATTACAGGCACGTGGAATAAATGGGAGAATACTGGAATGGATAAAACAATAGTTAAAACAAAGAAAACAAAGGGTCGTGGTAAATGTGAATAAATCTGACTAGGGAAATATGGTAAGTGGGGTGCCGCAGGGATCCATCCTGGGGCCAACCCTTTTTGTCATAATCATCAGTGACAGATGAGAATATTACAAAGCACATCACAAAATTTGAAGATGACACTAAGATCTATGGTAAAGCGGGAAGTGAAAATGATATTGAGACCTAACAAAGAGATCTACATGAACTTCACAAATGGTTAGAAGACTGACAAATTCTTTTTAATGACGATAAATGCAAGATCTTGCATGTGGGGGCTTAACAACCCACGTCACAACTACCAAATTAACAGCACTACCTTACAACAGATTGATGAAGAAAAGGACCTTGGAGTCAGAATCCATCATTCACTGAAAGTTACTCAACAAGTGGGAGCGGCAGTCAAAAAAGATAACCAAACCCTGGGAATAATCAAGAGTACCTTTGTTGACCAGACCACACTATAGAAAGTGAAGGGACGACGACGTTTCGGTCCGTCCTGAACCATTCTCAAGTCGATTGTCTTGTCAAGTAACAATCGGCTTGAGAATGGTCCAGGACGGACCGAAACGTCGTCGTCCCTTCACTTTCTAGTGTGTGGTCTGGCCAACATATTTCAGCCACGTTATTATGACTCGTCGTCTGCAAGAGTACCGTTATCTTTAAGGGACAAAATGTAGTCCTTCAACTGTAGAAGTCTCTGGTGCGCCTCCACCTGGATTATTGCATCCGGACATGAAGACCTCATTTTCAGAAGGACTTAGCTGCTCTGGAGAAGGTGCAACACCGGGCAACAAAAGTCATTCCAGAGCTAAGTCATCTCCCGCATTAGGAACATTTGAAGGCCACAGGCTAAAAACACTGAAAACCAGGCATGACAGGGCGGATATCATTGAAACTTTTAAAATACTGAACAAGTTAGAGGATGTTAATCCGAATATTTTCTTCAGGTCAGATGTAACACAAACAAGGAGCAATGGTTTCAAGCTCAACAAGCCACAATGTAGGACTGAGAACAGGAGGTACTTTTTCACCTACTGTGTTATTAACCCATGAAACCGCCTACCCGCTTAAGCCGTAACTGCCAGAACTGTGTTGAGTTTTAAAATATACCTGGAAAAGATCATCAAGGCAAATAGAGGAGGGGGGGACCTTCGACAAGCTGCCAGCCTCCTGTCCCCATTGAGGCCACTATGGTTAGAGGCCCTCAGGTAAATCAGGTAAATAAATGTGGGTTAATTGTTATCCTATATTGACAACAATAAAACAAGCAAACATATAATATAACAAAGCATTAGATTAATTAAAATAAAAGCTAGTTTTTTATTATATACCAAACATTACAACTTACCACGAATAATGACGTCAAAGTAAGCCGCATATTTATCACTAGCAACGTATATGTTATCAATAGCAATGTATATGCCAGCGAGACTGAGATCTGCGGGTCCATAATTGAGAGGAATCTGGCGAGTGATGTCTGACCAATCGTCTGGCAGTCTCTTAGTTCTCACATAACTGGACAGTGACTGGTCCTTCTTGACCAGCGGGATGATCACGTCTTCCCCCTTGCTGAACCTCACAGTGGGTGACGGGGAGTGATAATTGGCTGTAGCAAGACAATGGATCAGAATACTCTTGTAAAATTATTTAGACTGTTTAAATTATTGATGGATAGATATTAAATATACTGCATAACACAGCAGGTTACAGCAGCTAAGCCATATAAACTAATTAGGGCAAATGATACACACGAGTTGTCATGGACACAGTGGATTAAATATTGTTAAAATGCATTCCGTTATCAAGGAGAGGTGGGGGGGTGGGTAGGGTGGGTGGGGGGGGGGGGTGGAGGGGGAAGTGGCTCACTATGGCTGTGGTGGAGGGATGACATCTTACAATGATGTCAATGATTCACAAGTGTCTGTGCAGGGACCAGCCTGTAGAGGTTACCCGGGCCAGGCGTGCGGCAGGAGACCACACAAAGATATTTTTACATGTTTATTTCAATGTCGTTGATTTGTTTTTCTCACAATTTTTTGCAGTTTTATTATTTACTAGTACGTCATTTGAGAAATTTCTGTAATAAAACATTGGGAACATCTGTATGCCCAAACATATTTATGTCACTAATATGTGCACCATATTATATTCCAATAGCAATAACACATGACTTTTGCAGTTATCACAATGACTACACATGTTATATGTAACTAACTACATTTGTATGCATCATTACGAACCATTAGGTAGTTCTGTGGGGTGTGATAATCTCCCAATCAGTGACTTTGTCTTAGTCTCGCGCTACACATTTTCCACCAATTTATAACTGCACTCATTTAATTTACCTGAATTTACCCGAGACCCACTAATACTCGTGCCCTCAACGAGGACAGGAAGCCAGCGGCTTGTCAAAGGTCCCCCCCATTTGCCCTGATGATTTATTCCAGCTGTATTTTAAAACCCAACAGAGTTTTTGGTATATACGGCTTCGGCGGTTAGGCAGTTCTATGGGTTTATTACGCTATGGGTAAAAAAGCATCCCCTATTCTCAGTCCAACATTGTCGCTTGTTGAGCTTGAAACCGTTGCTCCTCGTTCATATTACATCTGACCTTTTGAAGAAATTGTCCGGATCAACATCATCCAAATTGTTCAGTACAGTATTTCAAAGGTTTCGATGAGATCCGCCTTGTCATGCTTGGTTTGCAGTGTTGTTAGCCCAGTGGCCCTCAACCGTTCCTGATACGTGAGTTAACTTGGCTCTGGAATGATTTCAGTTGCCTAGTGTTGCACGTTCTCAAGAGCAGCCATGTCTTCCTGAAGATAAGTTCTCCATGTCTGGATGCAACAATCCAGGTGGGGGACGCACCAGAAGCTTTTACAGTTGAAAGACTACATTTTTTCACTTAAAGGTCTCTTGATTATTCCCAGGGATTTGGTTAGCTTTTTTTTACTACCGCTCCCACTTGTTGTGTAACTTTCAGTGAATGATGGATTCTGACTCCTAGGTCTTTTTCTTCATCAATCTGTTGTAAGGTAGTGCTGTTAATTTGGTAGTTGTGACGTGGGTTGTTATGCCCCACATGCAAGATCTTGCATTTATTAACATTAAAAGTATTTGCCAGTCTTCTGGCCATTTACGGAGTTCATACAGATCTTTTTGTGAAGTCTCAATATCATTTTCACTTCCCACTTTACCATCGATCTTAGTGTCATCTGCAAATTTGATGATGTAGTTTGTATTATTTCATTTATATCATTGTCATATAACATGACAAAAAGGGTTGGGCTCCAAAATGGACCCCTGTGGCACCCCACATTCCACATTTCTCTAGTTAGGTTCATTCCCATTTAATACGACCCTATGTTTTAACCATTGTTTTATCAATTCCAGTATTCTCCTATTTATTTCACATGCCTGTAATTTCCTTGCCAGTCTTTCATGTAATGCTGTTGTTACCTTGTCGAAAGCTTTAGCAAAGTCCATGTAAGCTACATCTGCTGGAAGTCCTTTGTCTGAACAACCGGTTACCGTATTCCATAAATGTGAGCAGGTTTGTAAGGCATGATCTATTTTTAACAAACAAATGGTGTGTTGATTTTAGAAGAGTGTTCTCTGTGAGATGTTGGATGATTCCTTCCATTAGGATTCTCTCCATGAGCTTGCAGATGTGTGATGTCAAGCTGATCGGAAGGTAGTTTTCTGCGGAGCTCTTTCTGTCTTTTTTAAAAATATGGATAACATTTGCATATTTCAAATCTAGGGGAACTATTCCTTGGTCCAGGGATTTTCTGAAAAGTAGTTCCAGTGGTATGCATAGTGCATTTACCAGTTCCTTTACCACTTTGGATTGAAATCCATCCACACCGGGGGCTTTTGAGTCTTAGTGTGTCAATGTTCTCCTGAATGTGTCGCATGTTATGGGTATATCCCTTATCCCTTCCACTGCAACATGAAAATTGTGAAATTTGAATTTTCTCTTTCTAATTTTTCTACTACTCTTTGTCAAAAAATACAATAATGCATTTGAGAACATGAATTTTATTTTTACACCTAATTTTTGCAGACTCCCAAGACAACCAGGCCTTAATACTTAGACTACGACTGACAAACAATTACAGACTGACATCTAATTTTTCTATACTGTACTATCAAAAATATTTGAAAAAATTATTTACAAATAGCTCTACTCCTACCTTGTAAAATTCAACATATTAAGT
>WNGS01164858.1:37553232-37596129 GCA_020271785.1 Procambarus virginalis
AATCAACTGATGTACAGTTTCCTGAGCCTACTGGGCTCTATCATATCTACACTTGAAACTGTGTATGGAGTCGGCCTCCACCACATCACTTCCTAATGCATTCCATTTGTCAACCACTCTGACACTAAAAAAAAAAAGTTCTTTTAAATATCTGTGGCTCATTTGGGCACTCAATTTCTACCTGGGCCCTAGTGCATGTGGCCCTTGTGTTAACATTATTAACATCACCTTGTGCCCAGGTAACATCATCATTGACCTACTGACCATTATTAATCCGGCTGTTGTAAACTTTGTTAACACCATTGCAGCCTACTTCAAACAACTAGATAGAATATTCTATCAAGTGACTCACAACTTGAAAACAAAGCAAAAAGAAATGCAAGTGAAATAAAGTTTAAATTATAAGGTCAAACCACTAACGAAGGAGAACTAGCTGGTTGACCTGTTTAGTAAGGTGAGGAGAGTTCAATTAGGGCCCCGAATATATCCATCATGTTCAACAAAGGTATTAAATGTAGAGACAATTGGCTAACTATTAAAAACTGTGCGTGAAATTGGATGCAACAATAGTGTGTGATAGAGGTAGGGGGGGGGGAACAAAGGATGAGACGAACTCATCATCAGGCTATGCTCATCCAAGCTGAGGTTGAACCCAAAGACCCAATCATAAATTTTAATGAACTGTTATCCGAAACGGTATTTTCTCGAATGTAAAATTAATATTACTGTAAATTATAATTTTGTGTGTGTTCGTAGGAGAGGTTTGGTGTTTTGTTTCTGGTAATTATTTGTATTTTAAGGATGTGAGTCACTGGGTAAAGAGGTGCTGTACAAGTACTGTAAGAGAGCTGGAGGCACTCGTTAGAAAACCTTATACGATAATGAGTTGTGAGTCATCTGTAAATTGTTTTCATACATAAAGTTGAGCCAGAAGCAGTCCCCCCCCCCACCCACCCACACCCCCCCACCCCACACACATACCCCACCCCACACACATACACACACGTGTGTGAACTACGACTCAGACTGGGCTGGAAAACTGTGATAGCGATGGTTGCCATCCACCTCCACATGGATATATACACTCGAAGTGTATATATCAGGTAACGGAGTGTTACCCGCTTCTCGGTGTATATACACAGATTGATGATTGATTTGATTGTTGCCGCCGAAGGCGGCTAGTTTATTGTGCACCCCATACTCATCCTGTGAGCGGTAGCGCAAAAGCATTACAGAGGGCACAAAAGGTCTTTATCAGACCTCATCTTAGATTATTACATTAACAATTACATCTATCATTTACACCTTATAGTTACAATGTCATCTAGTTACAGAGTAAGTGCTATTTCAAGAGCTACATATTTACAGTAAGTCATCATACATTAATGGTAGGTCTTATCGCTAATACATAATAGTTTGACCAATGGGGATATTACAGAGTCATAAGGGAGCTTCTGTTTATTATTAGTCCTCACAATACACTACTTGTTTCTGAATCTCATATGTCGTTTATCTACTGGAAGCGAAATGTGGATACAGTGCAAGGATTTCAGGTAATTTATCCATGGTAATAAGATAGGTTGCCATATCATACAGAGTGAGCTTAGATTTATCTCTAAATGGCTCAATTTTACTACAATCCAAGATATAGTGTTCGAGTGTGTGTCCCTGTCTTTGTCCACACACTTTACACTTTACTTCATCTAGATCCCTATACAAGCCGAGCTGCCAGAGATACTTGTAGCCAAGTCTTATACGAGCTGTGACAACATCTGTTAGTCTACTGACTTTGTTACTTGCTCCATACACATGTTTTACTTCACACATTTCATTGTGATGTACAATGGACCTGCTAATTCCAGTTTGCACAGTTCTACTTTCTTCAAATTCATCCAGGAGTTCTCGTCTAATGACATTTTTAAGGGACCTATTTGATAATTCAAGATTCCGTTCAATACTGTCTTTATTTACTGCAGCCTTAGCAAGGGCGACTTTAGTCCTGGACTATGTTGAGGACTAAAGTATTCTTGCTGGTTGGTCCGTAAGCTATTGTGGTGGCCTTAATAACCCCTCCAGAGGCTGATAGATCTTAAGCCCAACACCAAACTTGCTGGTTGTACAGTATAATATTGTGGCGGTCTTAATAATCCACCGTCTTCATGTAGGTGAAAACCTGTCATGACCGAGAAAGTAATGTAAGGTGACCTTGTCATGACCAAGAGAAGGTAACGTACGCTGACCTGTCATGACCAAGAGAAGGTAGGATTAGCGGACTTGTCATAACCCTGGGAAGATTTATAAGTATACAAGCAACAGTTGACAACAAGCAACAGTTGACAACACACAACAGTTGACAACGCACAACAGTTGACAACACACAACAGTTAACAACACGCAACAGTTGACAACAACCAACAGTTGACAAGACGCAACAGTTGACAAGACGCAACAGTTGACAACACGCAACAATTGTCAACACGCAACAGTTGACAACGCACAACAGTTGACAACACACAACAGTTAACAACACGCAACAGTTGACAACAACCAACAGTTGACAAGACGCAACAGTTGACAACAACCAACAGTTGACAACACGCAACAGTTGACAACAAGCAACAGTTGACAACAAGCAACAGTTGACAACAACCAACAGTTGACAACACACAACAGTTGACAACGCACAACAGTTGACAACACGCAACAGTTGACAACACGCAACAGCTGACAACAAGCAACAGTTGACAACACACAACAGTTGGCAACACGCAACAGTTGTCAACACGCAACAGTTGACAACAAGCAACAGTTGACAACACGCAACAGTTGACAACACGCAACAGTTGACAACACGCAACAGTTGACAACACGCAACAATTGTCAACACGCAACAGTTGACAACATGCAACAGTTGACAACAAGCAAAAGTTGTCAACACGCAACAGTTGACAACACGCAACAGTTGACAACACGCAACAGTTGACAACACGCAACAGTTGACAACACGCAACAGTTGACAACACGCAACAGTTGTAACACGCAACAGTTGACAACACGCAACAGTTGACAACACGCAACAGTTGACAACACGCAACAGTTGACAACACGCAACAATTGTCAACACGCAACAGTTGACAACACGCAACAGTTGACAACAAGCAAAAGTTGACAACACGCAACAGTTGACAACACGCAACAGTTGACAACACGCAGCAGTTGACAACACGCAACAGTTGACAACACGCAACAGTTGACAACACGCAACAGTTGACAACACGCAACAGTTGACAACACGCAACAGTTGACAACACGCAACAGTTGACAACACGCAACAATTGTCAATACGCAACAGTTGACAACATGCAACAGTTGACAACAAGCAAAAGTTGTCAACACGCAACAGTTGACAACACGCAACAGTTAACAACAAGCAACAGTTGACAACAAGCAACAGTTGACAACAAGCAACAGTTGACAACAAGCAACAGTTGACAACAAGCAACAGTTGACAACACGCAACAATTAACAACAAGCAACAGTTGACAACACTCAACAGTTGACAACACGCAACAGTTGACAAAACGCAACAGTTGACAACAAGCAACAGTTGACAACACGCAACAATTAACAACAAGCAACAGTTGACAACACTCAACAGTTGACAACACGCAACAGTTGACAAAACGCAACAGTTGACAAAACGCAACAGTTGACAACACGCAACAGTTGACAACACGCAACAGTTGACAACACGCAACAGTTGTCAACAACACGCAACAGTTGACAACACGCAAAAGTTTATGTTACGATTCTTTTTAGGTATGTGGTTCTAAGTAGTTATTTCTGACGTGGCTCCCAATCCAGCTAACAGCAGAATAAAAGATAATCTGCTAAGCACTGCTATCTACACGCACGTTGAAAGAAATAAAAAGATTAAGATCATACGTATAAACTAAACAATATATTCGCAAAAAGAAAACTACTAGTACACTGATGACACTGTACGTATTTACCACACACACTGCCAGAAAGTTCCTATCTTACCAGCAGTAAAGATGGGAAGCAAGAAACATAAAATGTAAACAAAAAGGAGTTATAACTCGACACCAGAGATGATTTAGCCTGGGTAAAATACATAAAACTGAGGCTACCCTGAAAATTATCTATCACACTATGTAAATAAGAAAATCATCTATCACATCTATCACGCCCTGAGCAATGAATATAAATAAATTGAGGGCCCTGCTTTACCTGTTCCTACAGTGGAAATCTGATTATAAGAAAAATGATCAATACTTAAGGTTACACTTATTGAGGGTCACAAACACATCCTCTCTTTCCAGAACCCTGCATGTCACTGAAGTTTAAATATCGTTGCGGGGCGATGCAGGCCACATTTCCTCAACTTGTTACCACATGTACGTTCTGACACAAACTAAACCTTTAAATGTTTCAGTAGCGTGTAACAAAGTAATATCCTACGTGAATAAGAACTATTCTGCAAACATAATATTCTCCAGAAGTGAATATTTAAGTAAATCACCTCCACCAGACAGTAGCCTTCTAACATTTAGGAGAGGAGGCAATGCTGTTTTCCTCCTCTCTCAATGAGATAACCAGTTTAAACTTTCTCCCACACCAAAACCATTAGCTGCGCTGCCTATGATTATATCCCTCAATTATTTTAAATATTATATACTTGGCTTGAATGACATAAATTCCATTTACATATTAATAACAACACATAAATCCCTGGGTCTTGTATGCAAGTTAAGACAATTAGCTACCAATCGCGTTTCAGTCTCTTTACACTTTATTCTCTCTAAACAAATCTACATCATTATAAACTGATTTGCATACCATTTCACAATAGGCTCTTGAGTTATGTATGAAATTACCATAAGTAAGAACATAAAATGAGGTATAATATTCTCATACGCAAATTAAACTATCTGTAACCGCCTCAATATTCTCCATACGGCTTTATAATGATTAACTACCCTAATACACTAATTATCTTCCTACATGCTCAGCCTACTACTGAATAAATAATGACTTAATTAATAACGGTTAAATGTCTAGTTTGTCATCATAGGAGGTATAATTGAATAATGCTAAAGACAACAAATAATAATATTCATTATCATAAAGTGACTATACACAGGTCAATGGCTCATTACACATTACTCTATAAAAAAAATCCAATTCCAATTCCAATATATAGGAACTAAAGGGTGAGACACACAAAACTTATTCCCTATGCAAGTACTCCCCATAAGACACGGGTTAACCTTAGGTAAAACATTATCGGAAGCAGCAGTTTACTTCACTAATTACACATATAAATGACTAATAATTCCTACACACGGTATATATATAATCTAGAGGGAACGTTTTAAAGACCTACTCAGAGACACTATAACATCAAGAGCCTTACTTAGGGGTGGTGGAAGTGACGAGCTGCACATCCACCTACTTGAACTAGGAGAACAGGCTCTCTCTCTCTCATAATAACTGCCACGCCTCCCCTAGCAGTCAGTGACAGACAAGAATCTTTTTAATTACAATATCAATTATCTTCACTAGGTAGTCACCAAAATTTTCCTTCTTCTATAATTCATAACCAATAACCTACACAACACATTATAATAATACGTGATAATTCCCACCAGGTAACTCTGCACGCCTCTGTTCTTAATAAGTGCAGTTGAAAAGTGTTCGCCTAGTTATATTCCCCTAGGTGGGGGAGCCGGTCGGCCGAGCGGACAGCACGCTGGACTTGTGATCCTGTGGTCCTGGGTTCGATCCCAGGCGCCAGCGAGAAACAATGGGCAGAGTTTCATTCACCCTATGCCCCTGTTACCTAGCAGTAAAATAGGTACCTGGGTGTTAGTCAGCTGTCACCGGCTGCTTCCTGGGGGTGGAGGCCTGGTCGAGGACCGGGCCGCGGGGACACTAAAGCCCCGAAATCATATCAAGATAACCTCAAGATGGGTGTGCCTGCGGGGGTGAGCTACGCTCACACCACGAAGTCTGCCTACACCGCATCACTACTTAATACTACTTAATGTAGTGATGCGGACTTAACATCACTACTACCATTTATTAACTACGTTTACACTGACAAAGTTCTTTCTAATGTCTCCGAGGCACATTTGCGCAGTCAGTTTCCACCTGTGTCCCAGTGTGGGAGTACCACGTGGCAACCTCGCCCTGCCTCGGGGACGTGATAATTATTTGCACAGCCAACGGCACTTTTCGGTGACCAAGACACCCCATATATTAACTAAAATACAATAATTCTTTATAATGTACGTAAAGTAACTCGCAACTTAAATGACATCATTCATCAAACTCCTTGAAGTTTCCTGTCCTATATCTACATATGCCTACCTTGATAGGCAAACATATTTCACATTAATTCTGCCATTCATTATGCAAATATATAGTCTAAATAACCATATAAGGCGACATTCAAATTAAATAACAGCCTACTCTGGCAAATTATCTAAAGTCTGGCTATCATTTGGACTAATCTGCTTTAAATTTCCTTATGTACAATGCTAAATTGGCATACGTTTCTCTTAGCATCATCGTAAATTAAGTAACAACTCTACCACATATGCACGTGATGGTATATAAATTTTACACAAGCTAATGTAAATAAAGTTATGGCTAAGGCGTAAGCATAGTCCATAACAGGCTTGTACGCTTCCTTCTATTTACTCTAACCAACATTCGCATATCAAGATGTTTAATATGCAGACGTCAATTCATATTAGAATCGTCATTAGTTAATCTTAGATCTGCTAGCATGCAAATTAATGTAAGAAATTAACGATAGGCTACTATCTCGTTACGACCAAAGCCTCATCCGAAATAGTTAACAAGCAGAGGGGAGCTAATAGCAACAGTTAACAAGCAGGGGAGCTACAAACAGTTAACAAGCAGAGGGGAGCTACTAGCAACAGCTAACAAGCAGAGGGGAGCTACAAACAGTTGACAAGCAGAGGGAAGCTACTAGCAACAGCTAACAAACAGGGGGAGCTACAAACAGTTAACAAGCAGAGGGGAGCTACAAACAGTTAACAAGCAGAGGGAAACTACTAGCAACAGTTAACAAGCAGAGGGGAGCTACAAACACTTAACAAGCAGAGGGGAGCTACAAGCAACAGCTAAGAATAAGCAGCAGTTAACAAACAGCAGTTAACAAGCAACAGTTGACAACAAGCAACAATTGACAAGCAGAGAGGGGGAGCAGATAACAAGCAACAGTTAACAACAAGCAGAGAGGGGAACAACCAACAGATAACAACAAGCAACAGTTTACAACAAGCAACAGTTAACAACAAGCAACAGTTCACATCAAGCAACAGTTCACAACAAGCAACAGTTCACAACAAGCAACAGTTGACAACAAGCAGAGAGGGGAACAAGCAACAGTTCACAACAAGCAACAGTTCACAACAAGCAACAGTTCACATCAAGCAACAGTTCACAACAAGCAACAGTTCACAACAAGCAACAGTTGACAACAAGCAGAGAGGGGAACAAGCAACAGTTCACATCAAGCAACAGTTCACAACAAGCAACAGTTGACAACAAGCAGAGAGGGGAACAAGCAACAGTTCACAACAAGCAACAGTTCACAACAAGCAACAGTTCACATCAAACAACAGTTCACAACAAGCAACAGTTCACAACAAGCAACAGTTGACAACAAGCAGAGAGGGGAACAAGCAACGACCAGAAAAGAACTTCTGCAACATCAAACGACAGGAGGACCCAAACCAGAATCAACAAAGGGTAATTTGCCAAGCGACCGACCAACTGGAGGATATTGTAACTAGCAAAGCCAGCTTTACTGATAAAATATAATTGGATCAAAGGATCATAATAGGGGGGTGCTGGAGCTAATAATGCCAAGAACCATCAAAATGAACAGCACAAAAATACAAATTTTGTATACAAATACCTGTGAGGAATATTGGTACAGTTGTGTAATATCCATAAGGAATAAAGAGGTTTGGAGAGCAAGTGGAAAATAAGAAAATTATCCTGGTAGAGCCATAAATAAAACTAGGAGCGGAAAATGTCCTAGCCGAGCTGCAAATAAGTCTAACAGGGCTGTAAAAAATCTAGCAGTTGTATATAATCTAGCAGTTGTATATAATCTAGCAGTTGTATATAATCTAGCAGTTGTATATAATCTAGCAGTTGTATATAATCTAGCAGTTGTATATAATCTAGCAGTTGTATATTACCTAGTAGAGCTATATACAACATAGCAAAGCTGAAAACACCCAAGCAGAGCCGTAAATTATACTAGTAAGCAGAAAATAACCTGACATAACTAAGTATTCTAAGGTGAAAACAGCCTAGCAGAGCTGTAAATATCCTAGGAGAGCTGAAAATGTTCAAACAAAGTTGTAACCAGTTTAGCAGAGCTGTGAATAGCCTGGGAAAACTGTAAATAGCCTAGCATAGCTGTAAATGGCTTAGCACTGCTGTAAAAATCCTAACAGCTGCAACTATCGTAACAGAGCTATAAAAAACATTCAATTCTTCAAGGAATATTTAATTTTTTTTAATTTTATTATCTAGTTAGAAAAGGTACCAAAATAGCAGGAATAAAATGATTACAAATAGCACTCTTCAATCTACATATGTGAGAGAATGTCTGTGTTCGTGGTGAAAGGTGAACAGGTGAGGAATGGAGAAAGGTGAACAGGGTAGAAAAGGGGTGAGAGGGGGAGATATAGGTGGATTTTCGGGGAGAATACTGAAGAGGGAAGCAGATGGGAAAAAAGAGAGGGGGGATAGAGAAAAAGAGATGAAAGGGGAGACGGAGAGAGACGCAGCCGGGCAAACCCCCAACCTGGTCTGAGTAAGAATATAACACAAGCGAGAAAACACAGAATAACAATTCCCATTTCCTGAAACCTACGTCATGAGAAGCCCGTAAACCAGTCATCATACAAAGCTAGCAAACATAAGGGCTGCTTACTTAGGTCTGAGCATGAAATCATTCAGAACATAACGTATGTTTGATCGTGAGATATGCAGCACCAGTTAGGAGCCCTCATCAAGTCGGATACAAAAATAAATTGGTTAATGTTAGGTGATTGACCACCAAACTGGTTTCAGAACAGAAAAGCTTGAGCTTTGAAGGTTGTCTAAGTGAAATGAATCCAAAGTCACTCGAGAATATAAGAAAAAATATGCAAACATGATCGCGACGTAGAATGTTCCTAAGAAACAAATGTCAAAGTTAACAGTCTTGAGTTTTATGCTGTTAATCTCCAGTAGTAATAACAACCCCCAAATTGGCACGTCCCAAATTCAGTCATTAACTGAATATTAAAAATTTTTACTGCCAGTCTTAGCGAATTTTATAGCCTAATGCTGCCTGCATTAGGGAAGATGCATCAAGGTTATGGTTCCGTCTAGAAGAGCGAGAGTTAACGAGGCATCAGCAATTCAATAATTAATTAAGATCTTCCCCTGCAGACGGTATCTGAACCTAATTAATCAAACAGCTTGTACCACGTATTACATATTACAATGCACTCATCGGGAGGGTAAACCCTTCATGCAAACTGCACCTATTTTCAAGAAGAAGATATATTACATTTAATTATTCAAAATGGCAACAGCTGACGTCTGGACAGGGTCTTCATCGGTATTGTCTAGAACTAGTCACTCTTCCCCACACTTGAGTTAATAACTCGGGGTCAAGAATTCAATGGGAATATATTTAGAGAAGTTTGTAAGATTTTAGAGACAACTTCGGCGTTTACAACAGCCTACCACCCACAAGCAAACGGAATGACGGAACGGACTAATCGTTCAGTCAAGGATATGCTTGCAATCCTTGCTGAACATGACGCAAACACCTGGGATGAACACCTACCCTATGTTCAGTTAGCCTTGAATACTGCCATCCACCAATCGGTTAACACACAACCACTTCATTTGTTTACTAGTAATTCATGTAATTTCCCCTCAGGACATAATGTTACATACGGGGAGGACTATCCTTCAGAAGTCCTTGGAAAAATGATAAATGCATGGAATATTGCAGCTGAAGCGTCCAAGAAGGCACGGAATCGGTATGCTCATTTTTATGACAAGAAAGTGCGCCCTCTTGAGTTGAAGGAAGGAAGCCTCGTATTGAGAGTGAATGAGGCTGCGCCCGCCAATCAGAGCAGGAAACTAGCTCCGAGGTGGCGAGGACCATATAGAGTAGTTAAAAGGGCGGGGCCGGTGAATCTTGTTATAAAAGGAGTATTCGAGGACCAGGTGGAAAGGACAATTCATGTAAATAAATTGAAACAATATCATGCCAGAGAGGAATTAGAACTGCCTTCAGCGGGTCTAGTTCCTGACTCAGCAGTGCTGACTCATGGCTTCACCGACGAGTCAGGGGATGAGGAGGATGACCCTCTGTCATCGCTCATCAGTAGTCAGGTGCAGTCTCGCCACCCTATGGTGACGAGATCTCGCGCTGTACAGTAAAGTAACTTCCTTGGTTAGTATAATTTAGTATTCATTAGATTTTCCTGTAAAGGCAATGAGGTGCACTATCTCTATACTTAACTCGGGTAGCAACTTTTACCGTGCTCTGGGGTTCCACCTCCACCAAACCCAGAGTATATCTATGCTTCCGCTGTGTTGTGTCTGTCTGTTCCCAGGTCTGATTGATACACCGACCCAGTTGTTCCAGCCACACGTGAACCCTTGTCTGTAAAGACCGAGGGGGGAGGCACGTTACACAAAGCCCTTCCCCCCGCCAGACCCAGTAAACCATACATCAGTTACTTTGGGGATGAGTGACAATCCAAGAGTCACCCGGCCGACGCCTCACGTCACTATACGAGGTTGTCAGGGCCAGCAAGCTGTCCACATTTAGCAGTCACCGGGGGTGCCATACAACGCCAGGGTAGCTGTCTCGAGATCACCACTACCCACCGGCTGCGTCATCAAGACTGCAGCCATTCCAGCAGTGTTGGAGGAGAGGTCAAGAAACTGGAAAGCAAGTAGCAGTACTCAAGAGTTTCGCCGGAAGATTAACGAGCACGTCATCTGAAGTAACAGGAACGCGGAACTAAGGCGGTCACAGGTGGAAGGTACGGTTTCCCTACAGAGTTCCGGGACTCGCCAATAGAAGGTCGCAAAATTGCCTCCTTTGGCCTAAAGTCGGCGGTACGAGGGTATACACAGTTGGTGTTTACGGCCTAGTAACCTGGTGATATCAAGAAACGCCTGAGATGTCGTGAGCAATGATGAAAGACGATATTCACCTGTTCTGCAAACAAGCAAACCCGCCTCTACGACCCTCTGACACCACTCCTGTTACGAGACACCGTTGGTACATCCAGTCCTGCTCTGCTGTGGTCATCTGCGACGTCAAGTTTAACATCAAGACTGCCGTGTGAACTGTGATTGATTTGAAGGCGTGTGGACTGTCGGGAGCAAGATCAATGGCCGAAGTAACGGTATTCTACAGCTGTCACTTGGCACTCAGCTCTACTACACTCTGTCGTCAGTCAAAAGTACCGGGAGTACAAGAGGACCAGGTATTGATGTCTACACATGGGAAGAAGCAAGATCGACATCGTCAGCGACTACATTCAGCGTCCATCAGCATCGAATTTTTTCTCGATTACTCAATAGGAACAATTGATACAAACAACAAAGTTGGCTCTGAACATCTGTGCAAAGCATATCTGGACACTTTTGTTTAAATGTTGAAAAACAGATTTAGAATCACAATACTTTATAAATGTTGAAAAACAGATTTAAAATAATTATTCTGGTATAATGATATATGAAAATTTTACTCTATAATTGGTCAGTAAGTAAAATCGAAGCCCCTGTGTAATTGTCTAAGCCCAGAACAAACGGTTATGGAAAATTATGTTGTGGTTTTTTTTTCAGAATGTTTGAACACAGGAGAGGCGGACCAATATAAACATTGACACTTATAGTGAGTGCGGACACTTAGCTGTACAGTCCGCTGAAACCTGTGATATAGTTATAGGAATTTTTTTTTATATATATTTTTAGATACAGGTAATACAAATTAGGTGTGTTCCTTAGCATGTCAAGGTTGACATTGGTTGGGGAGTGGATAGTACACGGATGTGAACTTGAGAGTTCAGTAGTATGCTCCCGGATGACTGAAAGTTCAGTCTGAAGATATAACTTTTATGCTTTGGTTGAAGAAGAACCAAGAAGATTTTAATAGCTAGTCTTTGATGTTGGAGTAGGGACATGTTATTTAGCTATGTCAGTAAGGGTAGGATGTATGTTTCCTGATGTTGGAGGATTACTGTCAGTTGACAGCTGAGAAATTTTATGAATTTGAACATGTTTATTATGGTGATGTTGGACACTCTAATGATTGTCAAAAGTTTTCTTAGTTAGGTTAGTTTTTGTTTGGGGCAATGAGTTGAGTTGTAGGTTTGGATACTAAACCTCGTTATTTTTAACAAATTAACAAGGTTTACTAAGTGCTTGTGCGGGGGGGTTGTAACAAACTGGGCTTGTTGTAAAAATTATCCAGAATGGTTATCTACACAAGGGAGAATGGGAAGCTGGACCCGCGTGGTGACCCCGGGAGCATCCCCCAGGGAATCCGCGGTGAAAATAATAACCTGACGCCTTTGTTCGTATAATGAATCATTCGATAGTATTCACTTACTTAGAGAAATTAACCTTCAGTCATTTTGCATTCAAATTGTATTGTATAGTATTACTGTTTATAATATCAAGAGTATATTAATTATTAGGAGAATGAGTTTTAAGTCACCTTCAGTGACGTCACAGGTCAGGACTACTTTATTGCGGAGTGACCTAGAGCGGTCATAGGTCACCAGTTGCCATGTCCTCTATTTTTCTCAAAGGTCAAATAGCTATTTGGTAATTGGGAATAACTTGTCTTAAGATGCTTAAATAATTTAATTTCAGTTACAATAGTCAATCAATCTGGATAATTCAGTACGACAGAGGTTAATTGTTATAACTTAAGCCTTGTAAGTAACTTAGACGATGCGGAAGGATACACTGCTCTGGTCTGTGTAGAGCTAGCTGAGCAGGAGATCAGTGTGGTTTGAGAAACAACTCGGGCAGGTGGCCTTCCCATCATCGGCCTCCCGACAGCACGAACATCTAGCTGGTCGCACAAGGTAGAGTTGCTTTACGAGTAATTGTAGGGAATAGTCCACTCATTGCCGTTAAATGTTCAGTTAGGGAGTGTTCAAGTTAGGGAGTGCCAACTATTTAGATCTTGCTTAGTTTTTGAATAAATTAATTAGCTTAATGTGCATTTTTATTATTTCCATTTTTCTTTTGTATTTTTGTGAAATTGTCCTTGTCACGTGGTCCCCACGTGGTCGAGTTGAATTGGACGCCGATTCTAACACCGAATCAGGATTATCACTCCTGTTGATTTTAATTAACTCCACACGTAAGATCCAAGGGTATTTATATGTTTACTAGTGGGGATCAAGCCCCAAGGTTGATTGCTTAGCGTGATCGATCCACATCTCGATCATTGCTCATTTGGTTAATGATCTGGTGGTGGCGGCGGAAAGGAGATCCTAGAAATTTGCTAGAAGTCTATTTCACGTCATACGGGTTGTAGAATCTCAAGTCGGTAAATCGTCTTGAGACCACGTGGCGTGGAGTCGGCTCGAGTAAAAGTCTTGGGGTCCCTTGGTAAAGAACTAAAGTAAGAATACGGGTACAAAGAGAGTAAAAGGGGGGTAGTAGAAGGCAGAAAACCCCCTTCCCGTGTTACATGCTTCTGCAGGATACAACCCACAACAGTTGCCTAATTTCCGGGTACACATTTACTGCTGGTGAGCCTAGGAGAATGTAGACCAACCAGGTAGTCGTGCTTGACAAGGTCTGTCAATTCTGCAACTCGTTGTTCAATTATTCACACTGCATGACGGTGTTGATGTGTCCTTGTTTAAGCTGGAGGATTTTATTGGGTTTCTAAGTGCGTGTGCGTGAAGCTTCGTAATGATTAACTCCCGGGTGACAATGTATATATTTAATTTAATTTCTCTTTGTGGCTGTATTACCATTTGTATAATTGTGTATTTCTCGGTCTCGTTCCCTCTCTCATCTTTATCACTATCTCTAACTATTCTCTTGTCAAAAGCTTGCTTCCCTAACCTAGACTACATGAAGATTCCCCCATTTTGCACCCGTAAGATAACGTAAGCTTTTAAGGGTTGATAGATGCTAATCTTCCTGTTTGAGGAGCTGTTCACTTGAGACAGTTAAGCAAGTCCCAGCTGTGTCTGGGTACAAGTGACAGGATGAACAACCCAGCGGGTTTTCTTCCTTTTGGGGAGTGTTGTACATGCTGCTATGGCGGTGTGTCCACTCATGAGTGGCGCTGCCCAATAAACTCGTCCCTCGGGGCAAAATTTAAACTACATGAAAGGTTACAGTTTGTGTCAAGCGCTAGCAATGTGATACTAAGATACTGGCCATTTATACAGCGGCCCTACATTATATGAAGGGCTACATAGTGTGTGTCAAGAGGTACCTAAGCCATACTAAATTCCCCATCGTGTTGGACGTTTAGTTTTACGCGGGCATGTGATTGGGACACAGAGAAAGACCTGTTGTTCTGCTGACAGTTTGTCTTGGACCTTTGTCAAGTCGAGACATATATTGAGTCACTATTCTACTCTTGCTATGTCAGGACTTGATAAGCGTCCAGGACGCTTATCAAAGTCGTAACTGTCATGATTTGATAAGGGTCCAGGACGACTTGATAAGGGTCCAGGACGACTTGATAAGGGTCCAGAACGATTTGATAAGGGTCCAGAACGACTTGATAAGGGTCCAGGACGACTTGATAAGGGTCCAGGATGATTGATTAGGTTCCAGGACGATTTACTAAGGGTTCAAGACGTCTTGATAAAGTTCCAGAACGATTTGAAAGGATTCCAGGACGGACCGAAATGTCGTCCCTTTCATTTCATATATGCGGGTTGGGTTATTTGTTTTAAGAAAGATATTGTGACATACTTTGCATAGTATCAACGCTTTCTGATAATAAAAGAAGATACAAGAAAATAAAAAGAGAAAAGTGTAAAAGAACCCTCTCCCCTGTTTGAGGGATCTCACCACGTCCTAAAACACACGCGAGTTGGTCAAGCAAGATTTTCGTTTGCTGAAGCCATATAGATATTTGTAGATACAAAATTTAACACAAGTAAAACTATAGAAAGTTCCAAATTTTGATGCAAGAGGCCTGGTCGACGACCGGGCCGCGGGGACGCTAATCCCCGGAAGCACCTCAAGGTAACCTCAAGGTAAGACGGAATTAGCTATTCGTATCATTGGACTACGATGTATATACGAAGCTGAGAGTCTTAGTAGAAGTTTACAGTGTTCATATACAACCCAGCCTCCTGTTTTGGTAGTACTTATAGTAACTATGAGGACCATAGTATATATACCGACATACAACGAAATTAGAAAGTAGAAATCGGTACTATTGAGTTGGACAAACCGGAAAACTATTTTCTACTTGTGTTGCACACAAACTAAACTAACCTAACCTTCCTAGGCCTAATACACTATATCTGAGGCCTAGTATAGTGCATATATGTGCTATACTAGGCCTAGGAATATTTAAGTATGTTTCTTAGCTTCATTTTTCCGACTCTAAAAAGTGAATAGTACAAAGCTGTACTATGTAATTGCTTACAACGACAATCTTCGCACCATGGTGCACATAGTTACAACAACTACTGTCTAAACAGGAGGACGGGATGGCATATGTAACAGAACGGTAACACAAAAGAATCAGACCACTTAAACTGGCATTTGTAAATGAGTTGGCACCAACAATCCTGATGAGACGCAGAGGTAACCTGAGAGATATTGTAGCTTACAGAACAGTAACCTTAATTTATGATGCGAATAAATATGAAGTAAATAAGTAGAACTGAACAGGGAAAGAGTAAGAAGGAGGGAGGGAGAGAGATATAGCGGTGTGGATGAAGAGAGAGACGGTACAACAAGGTACCGTCTGAGTACCTTGTACTCAGACTGAGAGCAAAGCTACTAATAATGGAAGATTACAGTCACGGGTAAACTGACTGGGATTCTATGAGGTCGAGGGCGGGAAGAAGAAATATTCTGAGCAAAAGTGGTAGAAGTTGCTCAAGACAACTTCCTGACACAACATATTAGGGAGGAAACATGGAGAAGAGGGTAGACTAACCGGCGAGATTAGACCTAATCTTCACACAAAGTGAAATGGACATTGAGAACATTGAACATGAAATACCAACAGGGGGGAGGGGGGGGCACGTGGCCATTGTGTATTGGTATTGGTATTTGACTATATAACTATTACGAAATCTGTGGCAAGAATAAGAGAAGAGGGGGAACTAGTTTCTAGTTTTTCATTGAGTCAAAGAATTCTTAGAAAGAATGCCATGGGAAATAGAACTAAGATAAAAAAAAATAACAACACAACGCATGATGGACTTAATAACTCCTTATTCTGCCAGTGTGAAAAAAACTTAAAGAATATTTATACCAGCCGAAAGGATAAAGGAACCAAGAGAAAAAATTGCCCATGGTTTAGCAGACAATGTTTAGAGGCAAAAAGGAGAAGTAAATGAGCATAGAAGAAATGCAGGGAATACAGAACAGAGGTGAACGACAACATGAACACAATATGCTCAAGAGAGAAGAACGAGCGCAGGAATTCGAAAAGCGGTAGAGAAGATGAAAACGATATAGCATCGAAGGCCAAGGATCAGCCTAAATTACAATATATATCCACATAAAAGTGAAGGTCGCACAGAGAATGAAAAGAAAGTGTGGAAAGAACTCAATAAAAGTTTCCTGAAAGTTATTAAGATAGAACCACAGCTGCTCCCAGATCTCCACCTTCTAATGGAACTGACACAACTAGAAAACAGACAGAATAAAATAGAAATGACACCAGAGGAAGTAAAGAAAAACAAAATAAAGGTGATGAAAGTCACAGGCCTAGACAAGCTCTCACCCCGGAGCCTACAAGCGCCATCTGCAGGTGACTGTAGACCTCTTCCTGTAGTCTTCAACTCCTCACTAATAACTGGGGAAACTTCTAAACATTTATAAAGTAACAAATGTAGTTTCTATAGTCAAGAAATAAAGAAGACAGAAACCACTGACCTACAGACCGCTATCACTAACAAGTATTCCCTGTAAGATATTAGACATATTAAAAGAAGCCTCATATACTATTTAGAACATAATTAATGATTAAATAAGGAAAAGTAGAAAGATATGAGTCACAGGTACGTCAGAATGTGTTTCTTTTTTAATAGTAAATATATGAAACGGACAAGATGAGGAAGTTGAGAAAGCGAAGATGCTCGACCCAGCAAGCACAACTACGTGAGAACAAGTAGGTGAGTACTCTCACACACACACCACACACACACACCACACGCACACACACACACACACACACACACACACACACACACACACACACACCACACACACACACACACACACACACACACACACGTGCATAACAATACCAGTAAACACGAGGGAGAAATTTTCAGTTGCAATGTTCATGGTTGAAGTTCATGTCTTGCCGATAACCTCCATCATCACTATCACCACCATCACCCTCAACACCACCACCATCATCACCACCATCACCCTCAACACCACCACCATCACCACTATCACCATCACCATCACCCTCAACACCACCATCACCATCACCACCACCACCACAATCACCACCACCACAATCACCACAACCACTACGACCATCATCACCAACACAACCACCGGTACCACCACCAGTACTACCACTATCAACAACCACGCTTCCACTACCAAGTCAATACCACAACACCACCGGTAAGTACGACCCAAACCGACCTTGGCGCAGCGTACATATATACCGTCCCACTGAATTTTTAAAAGACAAAGTCATTACAGGAATATACTGCGGTATTGAGCGTGCATTCCCGGCACTGAACCAGCATAGTTGTAGTAACAGCAAGAAAATAGAATTACAATTGAATGAATGTTTTAACTGGTAAACAAAACAGATTTGAGATTACATTCCATAGAAGGTTGGCCATCTCCAAGCACGGTACAGGTAACACGCTTGCAAAACAGCTTGAAGCAGAGCGGAAGCAACACATAATTAATGTGTTTCATGAGCTGTGACAAAGAGACCGATGAAAGGAATGTCCGGTGAACGTTTGTCTGTCCTGATAAGTACACAAAGCTCTGAAAGATGTAGGATTAAATATTTTTAATGTTACTGATAGTAGGAAGAACTTGCCGCCGGTGTCACGTCTTAGTAGGATAGGTTATTGCTTGTTCACTATCATCCTGGTCCACCACCACCTTCACCACAACCACCACCATAACCACCACCACCTCCTTTACAGCCACAACAACCACCACCATCACCAATACCACCACGAACATCACTACCACCACATCTCCACCAGTAACACCCACCTCGACAGCCACCACCACAACCTCCACCAAAACAACCTCCAACACCACCATCACCACTATCTTCTTGAGGTTATCTTGAGATGATATCGGTTTTTTTTAGTGTCCCCGCGGCCCGGTCCTCGACCAGGCCTCCACCCCCAGAAGCAGCCCGTGACAGCTGACTAACACCCAGGTACCTATTTTACTGCTAGGTAACAGGGGCATAGGGTGAAAGAAACTGCCCATTGTTTCTCGCCAGCGCCTGGGATCGAACCAGGACCACAGGATCACAAGTCCAGCGTGCTGTCCGCTCGGCCAGCCGGCCCACTACCACCAACACCACGACAAACCCTTCTTAAAGTATCATATTCCAGAACAAGACAGGACAGAGAAGGCTGGGTAGACTATTTTCCTAGACTTTCAAGAAAGCATTTGACACTGTTCATCATGAAAGACTTGTGCAAGATGGAGACCCAGGCTGGGATAACTGGGGAGAACTGGACTGGGCAAGGGAGTATCTGAAGGACTGAAAACAAAGAGTCACAATCATAGAGGAGGGTTGAAGCTGGAGGAATGTAACAAGTGGAGTCCACCAAGGCTCTGTCCTGGAACCGCTGCTGTTTCTAATTTGCGTAACAGACTTGCCCAAGGAAGTGAGTTCATTGATGTCAACGTTTGCAGAAGATGCAAAGCTAATAAGGAATGTTAAAACAGAGGAGGACTGCAGGAAATTACAAGGCCAAGGCAAACTCTAGGAATAGTTAAACAAATGGTTGTGGGAATTCAATCCCATCAAGTGTAAAGTAATAAAGATGGGAGAGGATAGAAGAGACCAAAAGGCATCTACACCATAAGGGAAAGACGACCACAGGAATCGGAAAGAAAGATTCGAGAGTGGATATAGTTGCAGCACTAACACCAGAGGTACACATAAACTGGATAACATAGACCACTGTGCCACGGGACCCTAACACAGTTACTGCACCACAACCGCCCAGCAACAATGAATATATATGAACGACCTACCCAAGGGAGTGAGCTCAGAGATGTCAATATCTGTAGATGATACAAAGCTGACGAGGAAAGTGAAAACAGACGAGGACTGTAGGAAGTTACAGGAGGACTTGACAAACTCCACGAGTGGTCAGACAAATGGTTGCTGGANGTGTAGTGTGTGACACAGACCTTGTGCTACCTCTACACTGATGACAGTAGTGTAGTGTGTGGTGCCGATCTTGCACTACCCTTTCGTGTAGTAGTGGCTCTTGGTGATTCCCTCATGCGATCACCACTGCAGGGGGCTCACTGCGGGGGAGGCAACAATCACCACTGCATGAGGGCTCACTGCGGGGGAGGCAACAATCACCACTGCACTGGGGCAGTTGTTGTTAGTCAGCCTATCACATCTGCAGGATTAAATCCACGATATTTTACTGACTAAGCAGCATAATACTTTAGTTCGGAACATTACTCAATATTTAAAGTAAACTCTTAGAAACTGAATATATGCCGTTTCTGGCATAGCTCCTACATACAGCCCGGGGAGTGCTAGCCTAGTTACAGGCTTCCCGCCACCTCTGATGTCTCATGGTCCACACTGTTCTCTCGATTTGCCACAACGTAATTAATGCAACTGTTTTGCTAAACATTAAATTTGAAGCTAAACAAATCTAATCTATCGAGGACGGTGCATTAAAAACGTCAATATTACAATGCTTTAATTTTAACCAATTCGTCGCACTTTTAACTGATTGATAGATTCCGTTAAAAATGTGACAGGTTTGAGACTATACCTAACGTGTAGGTGTTCATCCGACGGCCGTCTGAAAAACCTTGGCATCGCTTTCCATAAATTCAATTTCATAATGTGTATAGAGTGAAAGAGGCTCCAGAGTTCTAAGTCATTAATATTAAAAAATGTCCTATAATTCCCGAACAGGTTCACTCAGTAACGTTTTCTCGAGAACACCTAACCTCGAAGCTAATAAACTGTTCTTAGAAAAGTTAATAAACAATAATTACACACAGAAATCACAATAGCGTGATATATCAAATGAACAAATCCACAAGGTACAGTTAACTAAAGCGCATCTGGGAACATCCCATCCTAGTGATAGGAAATTTGGTAGTCTAAAGAGCTGCGGTAGTCTAGTGATAATGGTAGCCTAGTTTTACCCCAGTTTGGTGTTATTATCCAAACTCGTATTACAGCCCATCCTCCTAAAGTTTCCCAATTTCAAGAAACTGTTTTACTAGAGCACGTTATCCTAACCTACCTGAGGACTCAAAACAGAAAACTAGAAAGTATGTCAATTTCGCGAGGCGCTACCATTTTCTAGCACGACGATTTTGGGCCTTAGGTAAATCATGCGTCAACATGTGACGCACTATTAGGAGGATGGGTTACCTTCCCTTACGTTGTTTTCGGGGTTCAACGTCCCCGTGGCCCGGTTCTCGACCAGGCCTCCTAGGGGTTGCATTTTGTTCTGAATTTCTATCCTTCCCATCCCAAGAGGATCTGAAGGGCCATATTTGAGGCGCGAATTGTCCTAAAAGCCCGCGGATGGTACAATTGCAAAAAAAAGAGAGACTTTCACTTCACTCTGTGTGATTACAGTGACATTTGTCAATAAGCCGTTACGACGGCCAGTAAACGCTTGACTTCATCTCAAAACTACACTGTGATTATTTCTTAGGATTTTGACTGCGTTGTGATTGTGTGTGTGTGTTGTTTGTGTCGTTTATGTGTGTTATTGTGTCGTTTGTGCGTGTTGTATCGTTGTTATTGTCGAGTACGTGTTCACTTGTGTTTCTTGGCTTTTTTTTTTAGTTTACTTTCTATCACAGATGTTGACATTCGTTTTTTCTATGCAACGGGATTTAATTAATTCTAGTGGTCTGCCTCCAGGCTTTGGGATTAGTGTTCGAATTAAGGCATGTTAAATGATTGTGGCCGCCGGAGGCAGCTATGTTATTGTGCACCTAATATTCATCTTGTGAGCCGTAGTACAAAAATGATTACATAGGGCACAAAAGGTCTTAATTAGACCACAACGGGAATTTGTATATTGACAAGTTTACCTAATCTACATACCTTATAACTATATTGACAGCTAGTAATAAATGTTTTGCACTGCAACATCAATAAATTATCTGAGAGAATGTCTGTCTGTTCGAGGTTGGAAGCTAGACGGTTGCTGTTACCCTCATGCAACTTTCCATGGTGAATTGTGATTGTATGGTGTCAGAGTGATTGTGGTCGATCCAAATGCCTATTCTTAAGTAGGATTGGCACAAATTGAAATAATCAACGCCTAATTAAGTCTGAAATATAGGTTTGATTGTCCGTAGAGTGCCTTCCAACCGAATTTTCAGCTGAAATCGAAGATAACCCGTGTCTCCTAGTACTTGTACATGAAAGACTTATACCTTCTGATGTGCCATGCTTCCTCTTGAAGCTGTGAATAATGGTCCCTTCACCACCTCAACCTCAGTCGTGTTCCACTTGTGTACCATCCTCTCTGTAACACCGGTTGATGTTGTTGTAGAATGATTAGGTTGTTGTTGACCGGGGATGGTCGAAGGTTACTCGGTAGTAGGCAGGAATTGGAGTACTAAACGTCCGCTGCTTTTCCTTACGTATTATAAAAATATGTATTTTCTACACTGGGCCACAACTAGCTTGGAGAGTGTGAGGGAGCGTGTGGTGATGCTCCGTTGCCCAGGGCTGTCTCTGAAGGTCTGAGGGCTGCAGGGCGCAGGGCTACGCTGTGTATTCAGATCTGCTGACAAGGTTGTTGATACCTATTAAGTTGTTTAGCACCGGCCATCATCAGAAGAGGGTATTAGGTCACCCCATGTGTGTGTCCATGGCACGTCCACTGGCGCCTAACCGGCCTCCAACATCTCTACACAGGAGCATTTTCTTACATTTATCTAGCTCATTTGTGTTTTCACCTTGTTTAGTACGTTGTGATCATATTGCCTCTAAGCCTCTCTTAGTTTGCTCTCGAACCTCATTTGTCTTATCTCTAGCAATAATGTTGCGGAGAATCTTTGAGCGAGAGGCATATTGTTGGACTACCCACAAATGCGCCTTGTATAGCATTCTCAAGGATTTATCAATATTATTCTTAAATGCTTCTTTGTTTGCTAGTTTCAATATTACTGCAAATGTTATACTTTGTAGGTATGCCTCTAGCATTATGGCTGGTATTGCATCCATTCCAAATACTATAGTCATACTGGCTTAGCACTTTCACTTCGTAATTACCTTACATCCCAGGTCTTGTTCCTATGTTAATTCCTGCAACTAATTCCTTCGTACCTTCGTATTTTTGTACTGTCATTTTGGCCTATTCCAAACCTTATAACATTTGTTGAGATTCAATTTTAATTTACGATTATCGACTCATTCTTGCAGCCTAGCCTGTCTAGCTCTTCCTGTATAAACTTGCAGCCTGTCTACAGCAGATATTTCTGTATTTGTTCAACCTGTTCAGAACTTCCTGTATAATCTTTCAGTTTTCTAGATCCTCGTGAATAATCTTGCAGCCTGTCTAGATCTTCCTGTATACTTTCTCAGTCTTCTGTGGTAATTAAATTTCCACTAGTTTCCTACCTTGTGTATTTAAGTTACTGTATTTAAGTGTGGAAAACACTGTTCATTGAGCCAAATTTAAATTCCTAAATATAGTTTCCTACTGTAAGAAACATTTATCTTTGTTAGTGTAAAAGGAGCTGAATAAAAATCTTACTTTGCCTAACCAGAAACGAAAAAATGGAACTCTTTAACCAAACAATACGTATACAAACCCCCAACAACGCAGGTAACCTATCACAACCGGTGCATAATAAAATATTTATATTAGTGCGATTTATTTTTACTAATAGGGTTTTAACGTTGTGTCTGGTAAAAATACGGTGCACTGAGTGAAAGGAAAGGGCAGAGCTAAGCCTCAAACCCATAATTGTTTTTAGTAGCACAGTTTCAGGCACTTGAATATGTAATAAACGACATCCTTAGAGATAATTTGTTGGGCCTGTGCTCTTTATACTATATTTTTGTATATGATGGCTTGCAAAGTCTCAGGGGCAGTGCTCAAGACGTATTATGTTTGCGTCATATGCAATCTTGATGCCACAGTTGATGACTATAATACACTTGGCACTATGTTAAGTGCTGAATTAGGGAAACGTAATTATTGCATTACTTTTCTTCCTATATTTCACTACAAAATGTAATATTATATCCTTCATGAAAGCCACTGATTTAATGTCGTTACTACATTAGGCTTCTATATTTTCTTTAAAATCATTTACAAATCCCAATTTACCTTTTGCAAAATGTAAATCTAGGCATATTATTATCTATTTCATTAGTGTAGATTCCTCATTATCATTTGTAATCTCATAAAAAATACAAGTGGAACAAAGTATTTCTAAGCCTGTGCTCATCGCTCTGGAAATATGCTCTAACATAGATTATAACAAAAAGTGTGGCACTAAGTTTTGAAATATAAATGACTGATAAAATATATTTTATTATTTAAAGACAAGATTTTAGTAATGAAACAGTTTTTGCTCTGACCCAAAAAATTAACAACATATACAATTAGAAAAATAACACAAGCTTTCATAAAAATAATTTAATTACAAATATTTTTAAGGTTTATTAATTAGAACGTATTAATATTTATTCGTTGTAAGATGTATACTATTAAACTTTATGATTTCAACACAATATTTCGAGTGTGTTTGCAACAAGGCATCCCTCAACAACGGAGGACCTTGCAGTTTATTAGTCTAGCTCATTCTACTGTTTAGTCTCTAGCTTTTTACAATACATTTGTCGCATGCTACATCTGAATCATCTTTAGTATCAAACTCATCGGGCGTCCAGCCACTTGGATTGGACGGTACGGCGTACAATCCAAGTGGATGGATGCTGTACCAGCCTTGCTTCTTGCAGGCCAGCGTTCGATTGCCGATGGCCCAAGTGGTTGTGCACCGCTCCTTTTCAATCCAGGTTCCTTGTTCTCATATCCCTTCGAAGTGTTATATAGTTATACTGGCTTAGTGCTTTCTCCTCATAATTTTCGTATCTTATCTGGGTCCACACTGACACAGAGTTGGTGAAATTAGAACAGTACTCACCACCAGTACACAAGCAACCTCTGGGTAAGCACGGCACCCTATGGAACAGTTCCAGTGCACATGCAGCTTGTATTTATATCATGCTCTTTATAGAACAGTACAGTACTCACCACCAGTACACAAATAAACCACATGTATTACAATTTAGTTCAAGACAAACTCTGATATTGGCCAACTAAACATAACAGCTATATAACAATTATAGGTAAACGATTTCAAACCAGTTAAGCTAAATTAATTTCCTTTAATCGAGTGGTAAATATATGTAACTGCTCGCTTGGCGAAACACAGATTAGTGGCCTCGTTCAAAATCATATAATGCTCTATCATGTACGTATGTAATGTAATGCAACCAATGTATATATTTAATAAATAAGTATCATTTATACATTTCAGTAAATCCTTGCCTTATACTGTTTGCCCGCCTTCGTAAGCCCTAGTATTAACATTAAACGGACTAGTGTTAAACCATTCGTGTGTAGCAGGTACCGTATTCGCCGGGGGCAGGGCGGCCGTTCCCAGGGTAAGGCGGTTCTACTGACCATACACCCGCCCTGGTTAAACATCTGGATATTTATCTAGATATTTGTGATGGTCTGAAAGCATATCATATTACGGTTCCAATAATAGTCTAATAGCAAACTGGCAAGGGAACCTTTGTCCTGAACAGAGAATAGTCTCAAGAATTAACTTTATTGTATTGGAGAAACTTACTACAATACCATAGTGCTTGAATGAAGGTGAGGGAAAAACCCAGTGTATGTGTAAGTGTATTAAAAAACAAATTTTCGGATGTAACCTATATTGTTTCTCCAGGTACTCTATATACAATGTTCTGAAAGAACACTGTACACAGAATCTTGAGAAAGGATGTAGGTTACATCCGAAAATTAGTTTTTATTACACTTAAACATGAATTGCGTCTTTCCTTCACCTTCTTTATTGTATTATAAATTGTTGATTTAAAACTATGGTGGTGGTCTATGCTTAACTCGTTTTCTTTGAAATAGTATGAAGAATTTGGTTTTATGTAAATGAAATTCTAGGGGATACCTAGATAGTTTTCGAATTTCATATTTCACGTATTAAAATATTAGGGTTAATAAATAAATAATTCTACCCAAATTTAATCAAACCTAACCTTAAATTAACCTTAACCAAGCCTAACCTTAACCAAACATTACCTTAATCTTAACCATGGATAGGGAGTAGATAACAGCACTAATTACGTCGTGGTTTTAAGTGATTACCTCCAGGGTACCTCCACCCGGAGGACAGGACGCATGTTTTGGTCTATGAACAACCGAATATATATTGTATTTATTTTCATGCGCTAAATCATATTTTCCCATATATATATATGTAAATATACATAACCATCTGAAAATCACTTTCAATACAGGTAACTGTATATTGAAACATACTAAAACTATTTTTTGCAAAAATTATGCTTGTAAAATAGGTGTGTCTTGTATGCTGGCAAATATAGTACATCCAGTGTATAAACAATGTATAACATTATTTTTATCCTGTATAGTGTAGTAACTCCTCTGCATACTGTACTTTAGTAGACTTTAGTTTCTCTAACGACACACATTCGAGTTCTTATTGTGAGTGTTTAATTTATTTGGTTTAATTTTGACCAAAACCAACCTAATGCTGGAAATGTGGTCTTTCAGTACTGTGAAGTATTTATAGTAGAGTGAAATTGGATTGAGAGTGTGTTTTCAAAGTTGGTAGAGAAATTTCATGGTCTTAATTAAAGCAATGTAATTAATTTAATAATACCCATTGTACTGAGGCATATCAGGGTTCTCTCTAGGCCAACTGCTGACTTTTCCCAAGGATGAAGTCCACAACAGTTGCCTAATTCCCGGTTACCTATTTACTGCTAGGTGAACAGAGGCCCCAGGTTTAAGAAAACGTACTCAACCATTTCTCTCCTGTCCGGAGATCGTGCCTGGGATCCTCAGTAATGGGTCGAGGACCTAGACCACTGTACTGCAGGACCCATGATTAGGATTTATTCGTTTTTTTTAGGGCTCAATAGATGTATCCTGAAACCTTCTTCTAATGGTGCAAACCTTCAGCTACGAGCAGGCACTACTTTAACAGTATCAACACAAAAAAACCCATACCGGTTTGATCAATAAACTTTTTCATCCCTCCTTATCCTCTTACTTCATCCTAAGTTTCCTGTTTTCCCAACTTCTTTGTCCTCGATATTACTTCCCACAGCTTACCAAATTATTTGGTCAAGATGGTATGGCCAGTTCTCAACCAAGATAGTATCTTGGTTGTATTCATATGATCGAAGAGCAATAGATTATGGTATAATCGAGGGTTTGAATTTTAGCTATTTGTGAGTAGATTACATCTTCAAAACAAGGCATATCTGATATTCATTCGTGGGTATTTTAAATGGGTATGGCCAATTCGTCCACAAGACGATTCGACAAAGCTCGTTTTTCTGATTGTCAAAACTATATAGATTGTTAGTTAGGCTGTATTAGCTTGGGTTATTCTGTGTTAGGCTGTGTTGGTACACAGTTCAAACACCCGCCACCGCCCTCAGCGGCTCATTAACATCCCTTCTCAGTGGGATGGGGGGAAGGAATGGTGCCCAACCACTTGGACGGCAGGGGATTGAACGCCGACCTGCATGAAGCGAGACCGTCGCTCTACTGTCCAACCCAAGTGGTGGAGAGTGAAAAGTGGGGGTGAAGAAATCAGAGTACCCTTCTATAATACATATATATATATAAATATATATATATATATATATATATATATATATATATATACATATATATATATATATATAATATATATATATATATATATATATATATGCGAATACGCTTGAATGGTTCCCAAGCCAATATACAACCGAAAACCACACCCCAGAAGGACTCGAACCCAGACAGCCAGGAGCAACATGCACCTTGGCGTATCAAGTACTTTAGCTGCTAGACCACAACTGACTGTACAAAAATGTTGTTTGACATGCCTGGTACTACAATAGTGTCTCTTGTGAAAACTATGTCAATTCTCTGTGACACTGTAGTTCCTTATTTTGTTACAATGTGCAGCAACTCTTTTGAAGCACAATAGTTTCCCATGTGACAACCGACTTTTTTTGCAAGTGAATATTTGTTCTTGTGACAGTAATTCATTTTGCCACACACTGTTTTGTTCCTTTGGAAAAACAACACCTCTGTTAAATCATCTTAATGAACTACCACCGCCCACAGGACGGGTATGAGATGGCTAATAAAGAAGTGAACAAATAAAAATAAATGAACATACACTAGGTGATATAGCTCGCTATACCTTTTGTACTAAATTGTATTGCGCCTTTGTAATACAGTATACTAGCTGTGTGCCGCATATTACGAATTCCTTTTGTTTCACATACGTGGGCGCAGCTCAGACAAATAGTGGCAAAGGGGAAATCCTTTGAAGGGTTGCCCCATGAATAGCCTTAACAAGGGAGGGATGGCGCCAAGTGTTGGTTCACTTCTCAGCCCGCACCGCCACCGCTCTCAACGGCTCCCAACGCACCGCCACCGCTCTCAACGGCTCCCAACGCACCGCCACCGCTCTCAACGGCTCCCAACGCACCGCCACCGCTCTCAACGGCTCCCAACGCACCGCCACCGCTGTCAACGGTTCCCAACGCACCACCAACGCCCTCAATGGCTCCCAACGCACCACCAACGCCCTCAACGGCTCCCAACGCACCGCCACCGCTCTCAACGGCTCCCAACGCACCGCCACCGCTCTCAACGGCTCCCAATGCACCGCCACCGCTCTCAACGGTTCCCAACGCACCGCCACCGCCCTCAACGGCTCCCAACGCACTGCCACCGCCCTCAACGGCTCCCAATGCACCGCCACCGCCCTCAGCGGCACCCAACACACCCGCTACCGCCCTCAGCGGCTCCCAACACACCCGCCAAAATATTCTCAGTAACGCTAAATTAACATAGTATCTACATACCATCAACATTAAGTCAACGTTTTCAACGTCGAACCAACGCCATTCCCCGGTGGACACAATATCCATGACCAACTCCAATTCAACATTGACTTAACGTTAATCCAACGTCGAACTGACGCCTCTCTGACATGGTGACCACTGTCCAGAGGCCACAATATGGCGCCCACTGTCCAGAGGCCACAATATGGTGCCCACTGTCCAGAGGCCACAATATGGCGCCCACTGTGCAGAGGCCACAATATGGCGCCCACTGTCCAGAGGCCACAATATGGTGCCCACTGTGCAGAGGCCACAATATGGCGCCCACTGTGCAGAGGCCACAATATGGCGCCCCCTGTCCAGAAGCCACAATATGGTGCCCACTGTCCAGAGGCCACAATATGGTGCCCACTGTCCAGAGGCCACAATATGGTGCCCACTGTCCAGAGGCCACAATATGGTGCCCACTGTCCAGAGGCCACAATATGGCGCCCACTGTCCAGAGGCCACAATATGGTGCCCACTGTCCAGAGGCCACAATATGGTGCCCACTGTCCAGAGGCCACAATATGGCGCCCACAGTCCAGAGGCCACAATATGGCGCCCCCTGTCCAGAAGCCACAATATGGTGCCCACTGTCCAGAGGCCACAATATGGTGCCCACTGTCCAGAGGCCACAATATGGTGCCCACTGTCCAGAGGCCACAATATGGTGCCCACTGTCCAGAGGCCACAATATGGTGCCCACTGTCCAGAGGCCACAATATGGTGCCCACTGTCCAGAGGCCACAATATGGTGCCCACTGTCCAGAGGCCACAATATGGTGCCCACTGTCCAGAGGCCACAATATGGTGCCCACTGTCCAGAGGCCACAATATGGCGCCCACTGTCCAGAGGCCACAATATGGCGCCCACTGTCCAGAGGCCACAATATGGTGCCCACTGTCCAGAGGCCACAATATGGTGCCCACTGTCCAGAGGCCACAATATGGTGCCCACTGTCCAGAGGCCACAATATGGCGCCCACTGTCCAGAGGCCACAATATGGTGCCCACTGTCCAGAGGCCACAATATGGTGCCCACTGCCCAGAAGCCACAATATGGCGCTCACTGTCCAGAAGCCACAATATGGTGCCCACTGTCCAGAGGCCACAATATGGCGCCCACTGTCCAGAGGCCACAATATGGTGCCCACTGCCCAGAAGCCACAATATGGCGCTCACTGTCCAGAAGCCACAATATGGTGCCCACTGTCCAGAGGCCACAATATGGCGCCCACTGTCCAGAGGCCACAATATGCAAGAGTAACATTGAATTAACCTTACTCTTTGATATTTGACCCACTAGCTGGGCAATGTGTACCCTGCGATATATGTGTATACAATTCAAAGTTTACTTTAGTTCTAAAAACTGTTCTTGACTAAGTATACTTGCTTGTTTCAACTTGTCTACTCGAATAGTATATCGCATTTTGACGTATTTTGCCCCAACTTTCTCAAAATTGATTAATTTAATTCAACTTTGAAAATTTTTACTAAATTGCCCCAACGTCCATAATATGATGTACTATAAATCACAGTGGCTCGTAAAATTGATAGGCTGTCCCGTTTTTCATTCGTAGATCCTCCATTAGGTTACGTTTGGGTAATTGAGAACATCATTTTTGTGACGTTGTGACAACTCAAGAGGACGGGATAGCTGGTTGAGTAGGCTTTTGTTGTATTAACCCTCCCGCGGTTGATAGGCCTAAAGCCAAACACGAAACATGGAAGAGATCATTCAAACTGTAAACATTTGTTCTGGTCTCGCTTACTTTGTTTCGCGGATTTTTTTTTTTTTTTAATTATTACATTAGGTACATCTGCATTAGTGCAGCTACCCTAGACTATATGAAGTGGAGTACAGTGTGTCAAGAAAGCTAACTAGTTGATGCTAAGAAATTCCCATCACACAGGATGGTTAGTCATACAGAGACATGTGATAAGCAGTCTGCACTGGCAGACTCCGGATGCATTTTGAGGATATCATCAACACAAGATTGAATAAGGTAGCAGTGGTAATAAAAGTCCCCATCTCGCAGGATGGTTAGTCATACAGGGCCATATGTTTAGTAGCCTGCACTGGCAAATTTTGGGTACACTGTGAGGATATCTTCAAGAATACGAGAGTGAATAAAATAATTGCAAAGCTCCAGGTACCTCATGCCAACTGGTCTGAAAGGTCTAATAACTGGGCATTCAGTGATGTAGTGCGGGAGATCGTGCCGTAGATCCTGCTCACAGAGTTTGCAACTGGAGTGCTCAGGATTGGGAGATCCGTCACCTGCAGCCACCTGCCACAGGTAACGGTAACCCAACCTGATCCTTGCGACCACTGTGTCGCACAGTCTAGTGGACGTTTTGTGCTGCCCATAGATGTAGGTTTCAGATTTGAACAAATCATAGCTTTTTATACTAAGCCATTAATTTAGTTGTAAAATATTGTTCTACTTAGCATTAAGGGGACAGTAGTGGTTGTTGAATGTTTAACGTATCCCCCACAAGATATTAGCCAACGTGTGACACGAGGATTTAAAAAATAATATTAATAATAATAAAATAGTTTGTATTGATAAAATTTCCGTTTTAGCCTGACCGCCGACTACTTCATCTCTGGTAAATGTAAAACTTGCTTATCTGAAAACTCTGAAAATATCAACACTTCGAATAAAGGATATCTCATATTTACGTTGCAAATGCCTAGGAAATATATACTTTTTATTAGCAAATGAGTAGTCATGAATTTATATAAGAAATTCAATGTATAATTACAAATCTAGAAATGAACAAACCCGATTAAACAAAACTTAAAACAATCACATTACAACAGATTGAACAATCCAGTCCTTGGCAGGGCGAATAGTTTGAGAATGTTTAATTACACCTGATGCCTCTGTTCACTTAGCAGCAAATAGGTACCTGGGAGTTAGTAAACTGTTGTGGGTTGTGTTCAGAGGAGAAGAATAGTCGCCCAGGGGAGACCTTGACAAGGGAGCTGTTACGGTTAAGTCTTTTTAAACATTCGACAAGTGTTCCTATAAAATTAACTAACAACTGATGCAATAATTAACAATAAGATACGATTAACAAAGGATAAGTCACATTAACGTGGCTGAAGAAATGTGGGTCATCAAGATTAACAAAGGTTATATATGTTGCTTGTAAGTCTAAAGTAATGTAGTATCCATATTGATTAAGTTTTGCAGTCTCTTACGCTTGGTTTGGTGTTGGGTTAACCTTTGGAGGGTTATTAAGGCCTATCAGTCTCCGGAGGGTTATTAAGGCCTTTCATCCTCTGAAGAGTTATTACGGCCTATCAATCCCCGGAGGGTTATTAATTAAGGCCTAACAACCTCTGGAGAGTTCTAAAGGCCACACCAACTAGCAAATATACTTTAGTCCTGAACATAGACCAGGACTATGTGTATCTCTCTTAGACTGTAATAAAATTGAACCATTTAGTGATAAATCTAAACTAACCCTGTTTGAAACGGCAAACCATCTTATTACTAAGGATAAAATATCTGAAATCTTTGCACTGTATCCATATTTCGCTTCCAATAGATAAATTACATGAGATTAAGAAGCAATTTGTGTATTGTGAAGACTAATAATAACAAACAGCAGCTTTCCCATGACCCTGTAATATCCATATTTACATAGCTAAAACAATTATGTATTAGTGAAACGACCTACCATAAATGTATAATAATTAACTCTAATACATAGCTACTGAAGTAGAACAATCTCTCTTACTAGCTGACAGTATAATTACTATGTGTGCAGATTAGATGTAATTGTTAATGGAATAATGTCCGTTAAGTCTGATAAAGACCTTTTGTGCCCTCTGTAATCCTTTTTTGCGCTACCGCTCACAGGATGAGTATGAGGTGCACAATAGCCTAGCAGCCCCCGGCAGCCACAATCAAATCAGATATCAGTGTCTACACACCGAGAAGCGGGGTACACCTCTCGGTATATATAACCCTTGTAGTCATCACAACCGTCACTACAACTACCACAACCCCCTACCATCAGTACCACCAAAGCCTTTTTCACCATTACCACCTCAATCAACACCACCACCCAACCATCACCATGACTGCTGCTGTTCTTATTTTATGTGACCGAAGTACCCGAGGGAGTGAGGTCTTACATATCAATCTTCGCAGATGATGCAATGTTAATGAGAAATGTCAAAACTGAGAAGGACTGCAGAAAGTTACAGGAGGACCTTTCCAAATTTTGACCACTCCAGGAGTTGTTAAACAAATGGTTGCTGGTATTCTATCCCACCAAATCTAAGGTAATGAAGATGGGAAAGGAAGAGAGGAGACCAGAAGGCACCTATACCATAAGGGGAAGGAAACTACAGGAATAGGAAAGAAAGATTTGGGAGTGGATACAGTTTCAACACTAACGGCAGACACACTCATAAATAGGACAACATCGACAGCATTTGGGACGCTGGCAAATATAAGAACATAAATTTTTGTTAAGAGACCTAAATCAGGAAATCCTTCAAGGCATAATATGCACAACATTTGTTAGATCAATATGGAATATGGAACACCAGCATGGAACCCGCACCTTGTGAAGCATAAAGCCAAAACTGAAAAATTGCAAAGGTTTGTAACAATACTAGAACTAGAGCTAAGAGGTTAAGCTACGAAAATTGGATAGTGCAACCTGGAAGATAGAAGGAACAGAGGGATTATGATCACAACATTCAAGATAATGAGTGGAATGTATAAAGCAGATAATGCTAGTCTCTTACCACTGAGAATAAGTAGGAAAGAGGACACAGGAGAGAGCCAGAGACGCAAATGGCCCAAAAGGAATGTAAGGAAATACTCGTACCCTGTACAGGTAGTCAACAAGTGGAACCGTATTGAAAGAAGTCGTGGAAGCCACCTCCATCCAGAACTTTAAGGCCAGATTTGACCAAGAATTTGAACGTCCGAATAGTAAAATTGAACTGCAACAGATGTAACGGGTACAACAGGGCTGATAGGCAGGGCATAAAGAGCTAGATCTTATTTACCCATAGATATGGTTAGGTAAGTACTATTAGGAAAGGACCACTACCATTATCATTACCATTATCACTACCACCATCACCACCACCACAACCACCGCTACAAACACTACCACCACTACCACCAAAATCCACTACCTTTCATCATTACCACCTTCACACAATATGCAAACTCGGCCTCATATACATAGCCATTCCAGCTCTCTCACCTCCGTCCTCAGATTAACATTATCTTACCAAATCCCAGTTTAAGATGGCTTAGAGGTGATGAGGATACTTCAACTTTGGTCATTAGGAGATAACTAGTTACTACGATTTATACCTGGCTTACATACTCACAGGAATATATCGTAATGGCGCACTGGATCATATTTTGAGTGCGTGGCTCCAGGACTAGGCTTCAAGAAGCATTAACGTATCCACTTGCGAAACCTGTACATCCTTTCTCAGTCATGGCGGCATTGTTTGCATTTATTGAACAGCTGATGAGCTCCGAAGCACTACGAGGTTATTTATGACAATAATAATATTGCGTTGTGAAGCCTCAAAACTCGTAAACTGTGTAATAAATGAAAACAAAGTCTCCACCATTATGGAAAGATGTACAGGTTTCGTAAGTGGCTCCGTAAATGCCTGTGGAATCCTGGCTCTGCTGTGCATTGCTCCAGCGAAACTTGGGGGGCTTGTGACGCCTCATATTCACGCCGTGTTGAATATGTTGGCATTGATTTGCATGATTAAAGTGAACAGGATATGGCAATACTCACCAAGAGATGGAGCGCAATAAGCGTGTATTTTGGTGTATTTTGTGTAGGTGTATATTGTATTGGTGTGTTTGTGTTGTAGTATATTGGATTGGTGTGTTTGTGTTGTAGTATATTGTATTTGTGTCTTGTGTTGGTGTATACTGTATTTGTGTGTTTTGTGTTGGTGTATACTGAGTTTGTGTGTTTTGTGTTGGTGTATACTGTATTTGTGTTTTGTGTTGGTGTATACTGTATTTGTGTTTTGTGTTGGTGTATACTGTATTTGTGTGTTTTGTGTTATGTGTACTGTGTGATTTGTGTTGGTGTATACTGCATTTGTATTTTGTGTTGTATACTGTATTTGTGTTTTGTGTTGTATACTGTATTTGTGTTTTGTGTTGGTGTATACTGTGTTTTTTGTGTTGGTGTATTCTGAGTTTGTGTGTTTTGTGTTGGTGTATATTGTGTCTGTATATTTGTTGTTAATTATCTCTTGCAGTACTATATAACGTATTTTATCTTATGTTTGTGTGTGACTGGTGAGTAATGGTTACTCAGACGCGCACACAGTGAGGGGGCGCGAGGAGTCAGACTGCCGTAGGGTAACAAGCGGAGTTCCTCAAGGATCGGTGTTGGGACCCACGCTATTTCTAATTTTGTAAATGACCTATCTACTGGAGATGAGAATTATAGTCAGGTCGATATTGGCAGACGATGCAAGATTAATGAGAAAAGTCGAGCCACATGAAAATTGTAAGATTCTCTATGATGACTCACACAAGCTGCAGAGTTGGTCCGATAAATGGCTACTGGATTTCAACATTAGCAGGTGTAAGATGATGGAATCGTGAACAAGTGACAGGAGACCAAACTCCGGAGGCTCATACAAATTAGTTAGCGACAGGAGTTTACGCTACACTAACTAAAGTCAAGAGCATCATTCAGGAACGTAAATAATGAGGCATTTAAATCGCCGAACACTTTAAACTTGTCTCTACGCGAGACCAGTTTTAAGAGTATACCTCCCTTTCGTGGAACCCCATCTAAAAAAAACACAAAGAAACTCGAGGCTAATCCCAGAATTGCGACGGATGAAGTATGAAAAAAGACAGAAAGAACTAGACTTGACTTGACAAAAAAAAAAAAAGATAATAGAAAAGAGAGACATGATTGACACATAAAATACATAAGATGGATTGAGAGAGGAAAAATCTGAAATGTTCACAAGAAATAATAATAATAGACCAAGAAGACATGGATGAAAGCTTGAGAATCAGATGAGTTATCGAGATGTTAGAAAGTTTTCTTGAAGTGTAAAAGTAGAGGGAAAATGGAATGCACTCAATGAGCAGGTTGTAGAAGAAAACTCCATTCATAATTTTTTTAAGTAGATATGATAGGGAAATAGGTCAGGAATCATTGCATAAGACAACCAATGAGGGTCCAAGAGCTAATGGTCGATCCGGCAGACACACACAAATAGGTGAGTACACACACACACACACACACACACACACACACACACACACACACACACACACACACACACACACACACACACACACACACACACACCACACACACACACACACACACACACACACACACACCACACACACACACACACACACACACACACACACACACACACACACACACACACACACACACACACACACAGAGAAGAGAGAAGGGTGGGCGGACTGCATTTTTTTGGACTGTCAGAAAGCCTTTGACACAGTACCCCATAAAAGGTTGATGCATAAGCTGGAGAAACAGGCAGGAGTAACAGGTAGGGCGCTCCAGTGTATAAGGGAGTACCTAAGCAATAGGAAGCAGAGAGTTACAGTGAGGGGTGAGACCTCAGACTGGCGTGAAGTCACCAGTGGAGTCCCACAGGGCTCTGTACTTGGACCTATCCTGTTTCTGATATACGTAAATGATCTCCCAGAGGGTATAGACTCATTCCTCTCAATGTTTGCTGACGACGCCAAAATTATGAGAAGGATTAAGACAGAGGAGGACAGCTTGAGACTTCAAGAAGACCTGGACAAGCTGCAGGAATGGTCGAACAAATGGCTGTTAGAGTTTAACCCAAGCAAATGTAATGTAATGAAGATAGGGGTAGGAAGCAGGAGACCAGATACAAGGTATCATTTGGGAGATGAAATACTTCAAGAGTCAGAGAGAGAGAAAGACCTGGGGGTTGATATCACGCCAGACCTGTCCCCTGAAGCTCATATCAAGAGGATAACATCAGCAGCATATGCCAGGTTGGCTAACATAAGAACGGCCTTTAGAAACTTGTGTAAGGAATCTTTCAGAACATTATATACCACATATGTCAGACCAATCCTGGAGTATGCGGCTCCAGCATGGAGTCCCTATCTAGTCAAGCATAAGACTAAACTGGAAAAGGTTCAAAGGTTTGCCACCAGACTAGTACCCGAGCTGAGAGGTATGAGCTACGAGGAGCGACTGCAGGAATTAAACCTCACTTCGTTGGAAGACAGAAGAGTTAGGGGGGACATGATCACCACATTCAAGATTCTCAGGGGAATCGACAGGGTTGATAAAGACAGGCTGTTTAACACAAGGGGCACACGCACTAGGGGACACAGGTGGAAACTGAGTGCCCAAATGAGCCACAGAGATATTAGAAAGAACTTTTTTAGTGTCAGAGTGGTTGACAAATGGAATGCATTAGGAAGCGATGTGGTGGAGGCTGACTCCATACACAGTTTCAAGTGTAGATATGATAGAGCCCATTAGGCTCAGGAAACTGTACACCTGTTGATTGACGGTTGAGAGGCGGGACCAAAGAGCCAGAGCTCAACCCCCGCAAGCACAACTAGGTGAGTACAACTAGGTGAGTACACACACACACAACACACACACACACACACACACACACACACACACACACACACACACACACACACACACACACACACACACACACACACACACACACACACACACAGTTACGGGGAAAGATTACTGGAACTAAACCTCACGGCATTGGAAGACAGAAAACTGAGTTAGGGGAGACATGATCACTACCTATTAAATTCTCAGAGGAATTGACAGGGAAGATAAAGATAAATTGTTTAGCACGGGTGGTACACGAATAAGGGAACACAGGTAGAAGTCTCTTAAAATGAGCCACAGGGACGATAGAAATAACGTTATCAGTGTCAGAGTAGTTAACAGATGGAATGCATTAGGAAGTGATGTGGTGGAGGCTGACTCCATACACAGTTTCAAGTGTAGATATGATAGAGCCCAGTAGGCTCAGGAAACTGTACATCAGTTGATTGACAGTTGAGAGGCGGGACCAAAGAGCCAGAGATCAACCCCCGCAAGTACAACTAGGTAAGTACACACACACGCGCACTAACGGCTGTGTGTGTGTGTACTGGTAAGACGGGACACCACCACCAAGTGTAGTTACAGGATAAACTACACTTGGTAATTAACTGTAACTACACTTAGGTAATTACACACATCCCCAGGAAGAAGCCCATAGCAGCAATCTTACTCCAAAGTACCTATTTACTGCTAGGTGAACAGATGCCTCAGATGAAAGAAACTGCCCATTTGTTTCTGCCACAGCCGGAAATAGAACCCGTGCCCTTAGGACTACGACCCCCGAGCGCTGTCCACTCAGCTCCGAGACCCTGTACTCACCTAGTTGTGCTTGCGGGGGTTGAGATTTGGCTCCATGGTCCCGCCTCTCAATCGTCAATCAACTGGTGTACAGATTCCTGAGCCTACTGGGCTCTATCATATCTACACTTGAAACTGTGTATGGAGTCGGCCTCCACCACATCACTTCCTAATGCATTCCATTTGTCAACCACTCTGACACTAAAAAAAAAAAAGTTCTTTTAAATATCTGTGGCTCATTTGGGCACTCAATTTCTACCTGGGCCCTAGTGCATGTGGCCCTTGTGTTAACATTATTAACATCACCTTGTGCCCAGGTAACATCATCATTGACCTACTGACCATTATTAATCCGGCTGTTGTAAACTTTGTTAACACCATTGCAGCCTACTTCAAACAACTAGATAGAATATTCTATCAAGTGACTCACAACTTGAAAACAAAAGCAAAAAGAAATGCAAGTGAAATAAAGTTTAAATTATAAGGTCAAACCACTAACGAAGGAGAACTAGCTGGTTGACCTGTTTAGTAAGGTGAGGAGAGTTCAATTAGGGCCCCGAATATATCCATCATGTTCAACAAAGGTATTAAATGTAGAGACAATTGGCTAACTATTAAAAACTGTGCGTGAAATTGGATGCAACAATAGTGTGTGATAGAGGTAGGGGGGGGGAACAAAGGATGAGACGAACTCATCATCAGGCTATGCTCATCCAAGCTGAGGTTGAACCCAAAGACCCAATCATAAATTTTAATGAACTGTTATCCGAAACGGTATTTTCTCGAATGTAAAATTAATATTACTGTAAATTATAATTTTGTGTGTGTTCGTAGGAGAGGTTTGGTGTTTTGTTTCTGGTAATTATTTGTATTTTAAGGATGTGAGTCACTGGGTAAAGAGGTGCTGTACAAGTACTGTAAGAGAGCTGGAGGCACTCGTTAGAAAACCTTATACGATAATGAGTTGTGAGTCATCTGTAAATTGTTTTCATACATAAAGTTGAGCCAGAAGCAGTCCCCCCCCCCACCCACCCACACCCCCCCACCCCACACACATACCCCACCCCACACACATACACACACGTGTGTGAACTACGACTCAGACTGGGCTGGAAAACTGTGATAGCGATGGTTGCCATCCACCTCCACATGGATATATACACTCGAAGTGTATATATCAGGTAACGGAGTGTTACCCGCTTCTCGGTGTATATACACAGATTGATGATTGATTTGATTGTTGCCGCCGAAGGCGGCTAGTTTATTGTGCACCCCATACTCATCCTGTGAGCGGTAGCGCAAAAGCATTACAGAGGGCACAAAAGGTCTTTATCAGACCTCATCTTAGATTATTACATTAACAATTACATCTATCATTTACACCTTATAGTTACAATGTCATCTAGTTACAGAGTAAGTGCTATTTCAAGAGCTACATATTTACAGTAAGTCATCATACATTAATGGTAGGTCTTATCGCTAATACATAATAGTTTGACCAATGGGGATATTACAGAGTCATAAGGGAGCTTCTGTTTATTATTAGTCCTCACAATACACTACTTGTTTCTGAATCTCATATGTCGTTTATCTACTGAAGCGAAATGTGGATACAGTAAGTGTCCCTCCTAAGCTATCAGACTAGCCCTGAGGACCCAAAACAGAAAACGGGACAGTACGTCACTTTCGCGAGCCGCTTCCATTTTGTAGTTCGACAATTTTTACCTTATGTAACGCATACGAGCGTAAAGCGATGTTCCTTGTAGGAGGACAGGTTGTGTAGCTCCCTGGCACAGGAGATGTGCTGGGTCTCAAGGAACTCCCATCTGTCGCCCTTATGTAGGGAGGTGGGCGGCGAGGGTGGGCGTCTCCAGCACGAGCAGGGTCATGGGTTTGTCGTTTGCCGTTTGCAGGCAGGGCGAGGCGAGACGAGGCGAGGGAGCAGGGCAGGGCGAGGCGAGGTGAGGGAGCAGGGCAGGGCGAGGCGAGGTGAGGGAGCAGGGCAGGGCGAGGCGAGGTGAGGGAGCAGGGCAGGGCGAGGCGAGGTGAGGGAGCAGGGCAGGGCGAGGCGAGGTGAGGGAGCAGGGCAGGGCGAGGCGGGGCGAGGGAGCAGGGCAGGGCGAGGCGAGGCGAGGGAGCAGGGCAGGGCGAGGCGAGGTGAGGGAGCAGGGCAGGGCGAGGCGAGGCGAGGCGAGGGAGCAGGGCAGGGCGAGGCGAGGTGAGGGAGCAGGGCAGGGCGAGGCGAGGCGAGGGAGCAGGGCAGGGCGAGGCGAGGTGAGGGAGCAGGGCAGGGCGAGGCGAGGTGAGGGAGCAGGGCAGGGCGAGGCGAGGTGAGGGAGCAGGGCAGGGCGAGGCGAGGTGAGGGAGCAGGGCAGGGCGAGGCGAGGTGAGGGAGCAGGGCAGGGCGAGGCGAGGCGAGGCGAGGGAGCAGGGCAGGGCGAGGCGAGGTGAGGGAGCAAGGCAGGGCGAGGCGAGGTGAGGGAGCAGGGCAGGGCGAGGCGAGGTGAGGGAGCAGGGCAGGGCGAGGCGGGGCGAGGGAGCAGGGCAGGGCGAGGCGAGGCGAGGGAGCAGGGCAGGGCGAGGCGAGGTGAGGGAGCAGGGCAGGGCGAGGCGAGGCGAGGGAGCAGGGCAGGGCGAGGCGAGGCGAGGGAGCAGGGCAGGGCGAGGCGGGGCGAGGGAGCAGGGCAGGGCAGGGCAGGGCAGGGCAGGGCAGGGCAGGGCAGGGCAGGGCGAGGGAGCAGGGCAGGGCGAGGCGGGGCGAGGGAGTGGTGTATTATGGGACAAGAAACATGGTGTAGGGAATTATGGGAGCGGCGAGGTGGCTCTTAATCCCCCTGAGCCGCCTTAGTGCCTAACAATTCCCGCAGGGTGCCACCTCCGCCTCCCTCACTACATCCTCCTCCTGTGGCACTCCTAGCCCCCTGGAGGCTTGTCACAGCGCCCCCTGGCGTCCTGCCCGGGGGGCTACCACCTGGAAGAGAAGGGAACTGTCAGGAGAAGCGCCAAGCCATTACGACTATATAACACTTGGAAGGGATCAGGATAAGGATTTAGGATGGGACGGGAGGAAGGGATGGTGCCCAACCACTTGGACGGTCGGGGATTGAACGCCGACCTGCATGAAGCGAGACCGTCGCTCTACCGTCCAGCCCAAGTGGTTGGGTGACTACCACCTGGAGTGGGCGGGAGCTTTGAATCACGTAATCAATTGCAACAATATATTGTCCAGCCCAGCTTGGTTGACCTGACCACCAACCAGGAGGCGTGGTCAGAGACCGGACCGCGAGAACATTGATCCTCGGAACTACCTCAAAGTCCTGTGTACAGATAATTATTTCCTCTCATTGCTGTGTGTGGCTGATGTGTGCTGGAGGCTGTTGACCACACTAACCTCCAGTGCTATAGGCACGCTCCAGGCGTCCTCTATACTGGTATATCACTCCGGTATACTTATCTATATACGGGAGTGATATACTTGTCATGTACTCAAATATGATAATATTATTATTATTATTATTATTATTATTATTATTATTATTATTATTATTATTATTATAGTGTAATAATATATAATTATTATTTTAATATATTATTATAATAATATTAAAATAATATTATAATAATAATAATGCTGATGTTATTACAATATTTGAGTTGTGCGTGGTAGTGCCCGGGGGACTCCCAGCCCTCCCCGGGAGGTCGTGCAGGGCCCTCAGCGAAGGGCGGCCCCTGGCACCAGCCTGCTGCAGGGGTAGTGCCAGGGGCGGCCCTTCAGGTCCTCGACCTCGTGCATGAGGTCGTGCCTCTGGCGCCTTACAAGCAGCACACCCACTTTTGGGTCGAGCTTCAGGAGTCAACCTCGAGGAAACATCCGGAGCAGGAGGCCCCTAATATCAGCTCGTTGTTAACTTCAACCTCGTCCTGGCAGCTCCTGCGACGACGCTGGAACCAAACGTATTGGCGTTTGTCTTTCCATTGGACCATTTCAGCAACGTGAAGAGGAGGGAGGGGGGCGATGACCTGCTGCATGGGTAACAGCTTCTCCATATCGACCTACCCAGGCTTTGCGCCCTGGATGGACACTCTAGCCTCGGCAACCAGAGTGCAACTCTATAGTCTCATAAGACTGCAGGATGCCTGCTAATCTGTAGAACATTTGTGTTCACGAACGCGGCGTACGCTACGCCACGCCACGCCACGCTACGCCATTATGACAGTTTTGTGTATTGGTTATTTTGCCTTGTTTCCAGGGGTTAGATTTACATATGAATGAGTTTCTTTGGGTACAAGAAGTGCCCTGGCCGGACCGTGAGGTGTTCTGCGGTCTGTTATGATGGTGCACGAGAAATATATTCCGTCACAGGGAAGAGACCATCCCGTAGACTCCATATACACTACCGTTACACATAGTTGAACATCTCTGCTGTCAAAACTGTATTGGTCCAAACACTCAGATCTGATAGGAAAGAACTTACTGACTCCCAACGTCCTGAAAGTACTAGTATAAAAGCTATGATTTGTTCAGATCTGAAACCTACATCTATGGGCAGCACAAAACGTCCACTAGACTGTGCGACACAGTGGTTGCAAGGATCAGGTTGGGTTACCGTTACCTGTGGCAGGTGGCTGCAGGTGACGGATCTCCCAATCCTGAGCACTCCAGTTGCAAACTCTGTGAGCAGGAACTACGGCACGATCTCCCGCACTACATCACTGAATGCCCAGTTATTAGACCTTTCAGACCAGTTGGCATGAGGAAC
>WNGS01164858.1:37597584-37613652 GCA_020271785.1 Procambarus virginalis
CCACATACCCACCACAGCTCGGTTGGTCCGGCACGTCTTGAAGAAAACTATCTAGTTTTCTCTTGATGTCCAAAAGCCACATACTCTATGATACACCAAATACTCCACATATTCTCTGTCACAAGCCACATACTCATGTCACAAGCCACATAATCATGTCACAAGCCACATAATCATGTCAAAAGCCACATACTCCGTGTCACAAGTCTCACACACATATATAACAGGCGACATGCCTGGAGGTTTGTTCCGAGAGTTCTTCTCACATATTCCATGTCACAAGCCACACACAAAAGCCACATATTCCAGTTACAAGCCACACACAAAAGTCACATATTCCATGTCAACAACCACACACAAAAGTCACATATTCCATGTCACAAGCTACACACACAAAAACCACATATTCCATGTCACAAGCCACACCACAAAAGTCACATATTCCATGTCACAAGCTACACACACAAAGCCACATATTCCATGTCACAAGCCACACACAAAAATCACATATTCCATGTCACAAGGTACACACCACATTAAATTTCATCCAAATTGATCAGCGAGTTATTGAATCGATAACAATTCCCCGCCCCTCGGTCTGCTTTGGGCTGTGTAAATTATGGTAATAATTTTCCTATTCACCAAATAATAGTGTAGACCGTCACATTCCATTACAGGGAAGGCAGTTGTAGTCATAATATATCCTGCAGCTTACAAAGGCTCTATGTATTGATGAGTCTCCCTCTATTATCGTTTTCTCTTTTATTTGGCTGTAATTCATAGAAAACGTGGTGTGTACGTTGCATCAGCTTATGTTTATGCTTTCATATTTAAATGTATATTATTATATTATATTATTACACCTATATACAGATTTTTAATGTATGAGAAATGTATGATATATTTGACATATATTTTTATCTATAATGGAAATGTGTCTGTCTGTCCGTAGCTGGAGGCCAAACGCTTCGGGTTAGCTTCATTCAATTTTCCCCAGAAATTGCTGTTGGGTTCGTGCCCAACATTGGTGGATCAGGATTGGCGTCAAAGAAAACAAAAAGAGTGTCAAGTGACACTATGCCAATGTCACCCCCCCCCCTCCACAATAGCATAATATCATGTATGACTTGGCTTGAATTATCATTATTATTATTATTTTTTTTTTTATTATTATTATATTATTATTATATTATTATTATTATCTGTATTATTTGTTATTTTATTGAATGCTATAGGTAAACATTTTTATTATTTACGCATGTCATCTATAATCATTATTAACATATCGTAAATTGTATTATACTGATCTAGCCAAAATTAAATAAAAAATCTAAATCATACTACTTACCCTTTAAACCAAAATAAAAATGGTACTATGGGGAGGAATGCTTTAGATCGAGTGATCCGTGGGAACTGCTGGGTCGCCCCTTATTAGTTTTACTTCATGTGTCTGATCTCGTGTTCTCTATCTCGTGTTCTCGACACGTGCATCTCATTGAAGAGAACGTGTCTGCTCTCTAACGCATTACCCTGGCGTCTTTAGGGGAGGAGCGTCGTGCATTTACGGCTGCCTGAGTGCACCCTCCTTTTAAAGACTGGTGTATGTGTATTGTTAGACATGCTGGAACTGCCACTTGGGACTGGCCAGAGTTCGATCTTTCATAATTAGAAGTTTGACTCCTTAATCCAATTCCCGTTCAGCAGCTCGGTGACCTTTATGGGCACAGATATTTCATAGACTCTACTCTCATACTGGGACCACGTGAGTAACATTTGTGCAGTAAACAAGACTGAATTGGTTCCCAAGGTCTTTGAGGGGCCCGCTGGCTGTCATGGGCTACCCATAGACTCAAATATATATGTATAGTACTGTGATTATCATTTAAGGTCCACGATGAGCGGAGTTAAGATTCTTCGAACCACCAGGGAAACAGTAGCTATAATCGACTGTACAATGGACAGCATTAATAAGTAAGGCTTTCAGAAGCGACTAACCTCTGCCCAACTGGAATGTTTATACCTTTCCCGTGACTGTCACTAGAGCATAAACGATCCATCACCCATCCCATATAAAACTGTCACTCTCACACTACCTCCTCTAGATAATACAAATACATTCATATATATATATATATATATATATATATATATATATATATATATATATATATATATATATATATTATACATGGTTAAACATAAATATATACATTTATGTAATTACATGCATATATATATATTTTTACATTGATATGTTAAACAAGTTACGTGTTTTTTTTTAAATCTATACAAAGTTTTCTTACCATTTCCGAGTAATTCCTTCAAAAAAGTGCATTCGGGAGGGCGTGTTCAAGTGTGGGTCTGGCAGTACACACACGCGTGTGGCTGTTTCGTGAAAAACTGTGAAGAACGGTATGGCTGTTAAATTAATGGAGGCAATTATTTAGTGATATGATGTATTTATTTTGGTTGGCGTGACGGTTGTTGCAAATTGCAGGCTGTGCATCACTTGGTTTATGTGGTTGTGGGTCTGAAGGTACGAGCTGAAATTGTGCAGCGATATTTTTCTCTTCTATATGGAGGAGATATTTGTATTATATATTTTATTTGCTGCAGATTAAACAACACTTGTCCTCGTTTTCATGGCGATATGTATGACCATTACCAGGCTTATACTTTCTTTTACGATGCTCTAGTCAGTAACTACAAGAAGATGCTATAGTCAGTAACTACAAGAAGATGCTCTAGTCAGTAACTACAAGAAGATGCTATAGTCAGTAACTACAAGAAGATGCTATAGTCAGTAACTACAAGAAGATGCTATAGTCAGTAACTACAAGAAGATGCTATAGTCAGTAACTACAAGAAGATGCTCTAGTCAGTAACTACAAGAAGATGCTCTAGTCAGTAACTACAAGAAGATGCTATAGTCAGTAACTACAAGAGAGGATGTCTCCAGTGACTGCCAAGAGTACGACTTCATATATCCCTCGCAGTGATCAGGTTAATAATTAAGTCAGTCATTTCGTAGCTTATAGGTATAACTGTCGTGTATATTTATATCTGGCTAATCCGGTTGTATCACTGATACAACTTTTCGTAGATATTTATGAAGGTAAAATTCTAAGTATTTTGGTTCAATATTCAAAGTTAGAGGAGTCTTTCTCCCTGTAACTTCTCCGGTAAAGATAAGATACCAACAGTTGTTTTAAGACTGTAATATGAACGTTTCTGCCATATAAGTCACATATCAAAGAAACGTTCCGCTTAAGAAAGGCTTTAATGGTGTAAGGAGCCGTTCTCCTGAACACACTCGGCCGGCTACTTGGACTGGCAGGTAGAGTGACGTACTCTCCTTAATACAGGGTTCGATTCCCCGATGGTCTAAATGATTGGGCACTGTTCCTTCCCTCTACCATCCTCATTTGCCAGCCCTTTGTCCTCATATCCCAGCTCCTCGTCCTCATAACCTAGCTTCTAGTCCTCATATCCCAGCTCGTTGTCTTCATATCCCAGCTCCTAGTCCTTATATTCCAGCTCCTAGTCCTCATATTGTAGCACATTGTCCTCATATCCCAGCTCCTAGTCCTTATATTCCAGCTCCTAGTCCTCATATTGTAGCACATTGTCCTCATATTGTAGCACATTGTCCTCATATCCCAGCACCTTGTCCTCATATCCCAGCTCCTTGTCCTCATATCCCAGCTCCTTGTCCTCATATCCCAGCACCTTGTCCTCACACCTCTTCCATTAACTAGTTATACTGGTCAAAACCTTCTGATAATTACCTTACCAGACCATCCACACCATAATATATAATATCATAATTAATGGTCATTCTTCTGAAAAAGAAACACTAGTCCATAATGCTTCACTTAAAACGTTCTATAAGGAGGAAATAAACGTTTTCCTAGTTCTCCTCTATGAAACGTTTCATCGGGAAGGTGGGAAAGAAGGCTCATATGTATGTCTGAACATGTAAGTGTCATAGCGTTTCTGATGCTAGAAGAGGAGGGCGGAGAGTCAAATTGTTAAGAAATTTAGATGAAGTATTTATTGTGATTGAACGAAACAGAGAAAAGGATTAAACATTACGTTAGAGAAAATAGGTTATGCCAGACGAAGGTGTGCAGAGGGCAGTAGGAACGTGGGGGTAAGTAGATGATAGAGAAAGAAGACACAATGTGAAGGCCGTGAAGGAGTAGGTAAGGAAGGGAAGAGCGAGATAAAAGGGACTGAAGAGGACGGCGAAGACCCTGACCCAAATATCACAGTAACGAGCTTATCGCGAATAACCGAACTCAATTACGGGCTCACTATACCCTGTGCTACATGGACGTTTCCGTCTGAGTAGCTAAATCAAGAACAACAACAACAACAGACGGCGAAGAATGCGGTAAAGTGAACACCAATGGAGGGCGGTGTGAGGTGGTGGAGAGGAGTGACGGGCGGGGGAGGAAGTGGGGGGGGTGTGGGGGTTGAGGAGAGGAGGTGATGAGGGGGGGGGGCAAGTGGAGATGGGGTTGAGGGGGAAGGTTGTGAACGGTGAGAAGTGAAGGGTGAGGGAGGATAAGGAGCAGGTGAGGTATAGGGCGAGGAGATAACAAACAGGGTAAATTATGATGAGGAAACATCAAAGATAATAAGAAAATAGGGGGAAAATTAGGAAGGGAGATTCAGGAAAAATTAGGGAAGAGACGTAAGAAAATTAAATAAAGTGGAAAATGATAAACAGGACAGAGAGAGGAGATAAATAAGTGAGTAGAGAAGCTAGAGAAAGAGACGACACAAGGAGGAAATGGACAATGTAAACACATGATATTTGCACATGTTTGTGAGTATTTGTTTACACACATGTTAGTGAAGTGTGTGCGTTGGTGCACGTAGTGAGCACTTGTCTGCACTCTCACACATCCCAATGTTTGCAAGTTCTGGTGTTTGTGTGCATGTTCCTCCTCCTTGTGTTTGTGCATCGTTATCATTATGCACCTGTTGTGCTTGTGTGTTTAGTACCGGTGTGTGTTAGCGCATCCATGTGTTTGTTCACTTATATATATATATATATATATATATATATATATATATATATATATATATATATATATATATATATATATATCTAAGAACTCTTTGACCCGGCCAGGATTCGAACCCATGCCGTCCAGGATCACCCTGAACGTACACAGTACCGTGACCACCGCACCAATGATCGTCTACGATAGACGATCATTGGTGCGGTGGTCACGGTACTGTGTACGTTCAGGGGTGATCCTGGACGGCATGGGTTCGAATCCTGGCCGGGTCAAAGAGTTCTTAGTGATATATGGCTTGCGCGTTTATGCAGCTTTCTCACATATATATATATATATATATATATATATATATATATATATATATATATATATATATATATATATATATATATATTATATTTAAATGTACATTTAAATATGTTCTAGTCATGATGTACCACCTCTAAATATTTTACTAATTAGTGATGTTAATAAATTGTGCTGGAGATTTTGTGTAAGTCGCCCGGGGCAGAAAAGGATGCATAGGTGGCAATGATGGTAGTGTAGTGTGTGACACAGACCCTGTGCTACACTCTACACTGATGACAGTAGTGTAGTGTGTGGTGCAGATCTTGCACTACGCTTTCGTGTAGTAGTGCTTCTTGGTGATTCCCTCATGCGATCACCACTGCATGAGGGCTCACTGCGGGGGAGGCAACAATCACCACTACATGAGGGCTCACTGCGGGGGAGACAACAATCACCACTGCATGAGGGCTCACTGCGGGGGAGGCAACAATCACCACTACATGAGGGCTCACTCCGGGGGAGGCAACAATCACCACTGCATGAGGGCTCACTGCGGGGTAGGCAACAATCACCACTGCACTGGGGCAGTTGTTTGTTAGTCAGCCTATCAACATCTGCAGGATTAAATCCACGATATTTTACTGACTAAGCAGCAATAATACTTTAGTTCGGAACATTACTCAATATTTAAAGTAAACTCTTAGAAACTGAATATATGCCGTTTCTGGCATAGCTCCTACATACAGCCCGGGGAGTGCTAGCCTAGTTACAGGCTTCCCGCCACCTCTGATGTCTCATGGTCCACACTGTTCTCTCGATTTGCCACAACGTAATTAATGCAACTGTTTTGCTAAACATTAAATTTGAAGCTAAACAAATCTAATCTATCGAGGACGGTGCATTAAAACGTCAATATTACAATGCTTTAATTTTAACCAATTCGTCGCACTTTTAACTGATTGATAGATTCGTTAAAAATGTGACAGGTTTGAGACTATACCTAACGTGTAGGTGTTCATCCGACGGCCGTCTGAAAAACCTTGGCATCGCTTTCCATAAATTCAATTTCATAATGTGTATAGAGTGAAAGAGGCTCCAGAGTTCTAAGTCATTAATATTAAAAATGTCCTATAATTCCCGAACAGGTTCACTCAGTAACGTTTTCTCGAGAACACCTAACCTCGAAGCTAATAAACTGTTCTTAGAAAAGTTAATAAACAATAATTACACACAGAAATCACAATAGCGTGATATATCAAATGAACAAATCCACAAGGTACAGTTAACTAAAGCGCATCTGGGAACATCCCATCCTAGTGATAGGAAATTTTGGTAGTCTAAAGAGCTGCGGTAGTCTAGTGATAATGGTAGCCTAGTTTTACCCCAGTTTGGTGTTATTATCCAAACTCGTATTACAGCCCATCCTCCTAAAGTTTCCCAATTTCAAGAAACTGTTTTACTAGAGCACGTTATCCTAACCTACCTGAGGACTCAAAACAGAAAACTAGAAAGTATGTCAATTTCGCGAGGCGCTACCATTTTCTAGCACGACGATTTTGGGCCTTAGGTAAATCATGCGTCAACATGTGACGCACTATTAGGAGGATGGGTTACCTTCCCTTACGTTGTTTTCGGGGTTCAACGTCCCCGTGGCCCGGTTCTCGACCAGGCCTCCTAGGGGTTGCATTTTGTTCTGAATTTCTATCCTTCCCATCCCAAGAGGATCTGAAGGGCCATATTTGAGGCGCGAATTGTCCTAAAAGCCCGCGGATGGTACAATTGCAAAAAAAAAGAGAGACTTTCACTTCACTCTGTGTGATTACAGTGACATTTGTCAATAAGCCGTTACGACGGCCAGTAAACGCTTGACTTCATCTCAAAACTACACTGTGATTATTTCTTAGGATTTTGACTGCGTTGTGATTGTGTGTGTGTGTTGTTTGTGTCGTTTATGTGTGTTATTGTGTCGTTTGTGCGTGTTGTATCGTTGTTATTGTCGAGTACGTGTTCACTTGTGTTTCTTGGCTTTTTTTTTTAGTTTACTTTCTATCACAGATGTTGACATTCGTTTTTTCTATGCAACGGGATTTAATTAATTCTAGTGGTCTGCCTCCAGGCTTTGGGATTAGTGTTCGAATTAAGGCATGTTAAATGATTGTGGCCGCCGGAGGCAGCTATGTTATTGTGCACCTAATATTCATCTTGTGAGCCGTAGTACAAAAATGATTACATAGGGCACAAAAGGTCTTAATTAGACCACAACGGGAATTTGTATATTGACAAGTTTACCTAATCTACATACCTTATAACTATATTGACAGCTAGTAATAAATGTTTTGCACTGCAACATCAATAAATTATCTGAGAGAATGTCTGTCTGTTCGAGGTTGGAAGCTAGACGGTTGCTGTTACCCTCATGCAACTTTCCATGGTGAATTGTGATTGTATGGTGTCAGAGTGATTGTGGTCGATCCAAATGCCTATTCTTAAGTAGGATTGGCACAAATGAAATAATCAACGCCTAATTAAGTCTGAAATATAGGTTTGATTGTCCGTAGAGTGCCTTCCAACCGAATTTTCAGCTGAAATCGAAGATAACCCGTGTCTCCTAGTACTTGTACATGAAAGACTTATACCTTCTGATGTGCCATGCTTCCTCTTGAAGCTGTGAATAATGGTCCCTTCACCACCTCAACCTCAGTCGTGTTCCACTTGTGTACCATCCTCTCTGTAACACCGGTTGATGTTGTTGTAGAATGATTAGGTTGTTGTTGACCGGGGATGGTCGAAGGTTACTCGGTAGTAGGCAGGAATTGGAGTACTAAACGTCCGCTGCTTTTCCTTACGTTATTATAAAAATATGTATTTTCTACACTGGGCCACAACTAGCTTGGAGAGTGTGAGGGAGCGTGTGGTGATGCTCCGTTGCCCAGGGCTGTCTCTGAAGGTCTGAGGGCTGCAGGGCGCAGGGCTACGCTGTGTATTCAGATCTGCTGACAAGGTTGTTGATACCTATTAAGTTGTTTAGCACCGGCCATCATCAGAAGAGGGTATTAGGTCACCCCATGTGTGTGTCCATGGCACGTCCACTGGCGCCTAACCGGCCTCCAACATCTCTACACAGGAGCATTTTCTTACATTTATCTAGCTCATTTGTGTTTTCACCTTGTTTAGTACGTTGTGATCATATTGCCTCTAAGCCTCTCTTAGTTTGCTCTCGAACCTCATTTGTCTTATCTCTAGCAATAATGTTGCGGAGAATCTTTGAGCGAGAGGCATATTGTTGGACTACCCACAAATGCGCCTTGTATAGCATTCTCAAGGATTTATCAATATTATTCTTAAATGCTTCTTTGTTTGCTAGTTTCAATATTACTGCAAATGTTATACTTTGTAGGTATGCCTCTAGCATTATGGCTGGTATTGCATCCATTCCAAATACTATAGTCATACTGGCTTAGCACTTTCACTTCGTAATTACCTTACATCCCAGGTCTTGTTCCTATGTTAATTCCTGCAACTAATTCCTTCGTACCTTCGTATTTTGTACTGTCATTTTGGCCTATTCCAAACCTTATAACATTTGTTGAGATTCAATTTTAATTACGATACGATTATCGACTCATTCTTGCCNCATAACTCACGCCACATACTTCATAACACCCATAACTCACGCCACATACTTCATAACACCACATAACTCACGCCACATACTTCATAACACCACATAACTCACGCCACATACTTCATAACACCACATAACACACGCCACATACTTCATAACACCACATAACTCACGCCACATACTTCATAACACCACATAACTCACGCCACATACTCCATAACACCACTAACTCACGCCACAACTTCATAACACCATATAACACACGCCACATACTTCATAACACCACATAACTCACACCACGTACTTCATAACACCATATAACCCGCCACATACTTCATAACACCACTAACACACGCCACATACTTCATACACCACATAACTCCGCCACATACTTCATAACACCACATAACTCACGCCACATACTTCATAACACCACATAACTCACGCCACATACTTCATAACACCACATACACACGCCACATACTTCAACATACCACCATATAACACATGCCACATACTTCATAACACCACATAACTCACGCCACATACTTCCATAACACCACATAACTCACGCCACATACTTCATAACACCACATAACTCACGCCACATACTTCATAACACCACATAACTCACGCCACATACTCCATAACACCACATAAACTCACGCCACATACTCCATAACACCACATAACTCACGCCACATACTCCATAACACCTCATAACTCACGCCACATACTCCATAACCCACATAACTCACGCCACATACTCCATAACACCACATAACTCACGCCACATACTCCATAACACCACATACTCACGCACATACTCCATAACACCACATAACTCACGCCACATACTCCATAACACCACATAACTCACGCCACATACTCCATAACACCACATAACTCACGCCACATACTCCATAACACCACATAACTCACGCCACATACTCCATAACACCACATAACTCACGCCACATACCTCATGATGCCACATGATGTACTGTGACCAGGGTACTGTGACCAGGGTACTGTGACCAGGGTACTGTGACCAGGGTACTGTGACCAGGGTACTGTGACCAGGGTACTGTGACTAGGGTACTGTAACTAGGGTACTGTGACCAGGGTACTGTGACCAGGGTACTGTAACTAGGGTATGGTACCAGGGTACTGTGACCAGGTACTGTGACCAGGGTACTGTGACCAGGGTACTGTGACTAGGGTACTGTGACTAGGGTACTGTGACTAGGGTACTGTGACCAGGGTACTGTAACCAGGTACTGTGACCAGGGTACTGTGACCAGGGTACTGTGACTAGGGTACTGTGACCAGGGTACTGTGACTAGGGTACTGTGACTAGGTACTGTGACCAGGGTACTGTGACTAGGGTACTGTGACCAGGGTACTGTGACTAGGGTACTGTGACCAGGGTACTGTGACTAGGGTACTGTGACCAGGGTACTGTGACTAGGGTACTGTGACCAGGGTACTGTAACCAGGTAAATGTGACTAGGGTACTGTGACCAGGGTACTGTGACTAGGGTACTGTGACCAGGGTACTGTGACCAGGGTACTTGACTAGGTACTGTGACCAGGGTACTGTGACTAGGGTACTGTGCCTAGGTACTGTGACCAGGGTACTGTGACTAGGGTACTGTGACCAGGGTACTGTAACCAGGGTACTGTGACTAGGGTACTGTGACCAGGTACTGTGACTAGGGTACTGTGACCAGGTACTGTAACCAGGTACTGTGACTAGGTACTGTGACTAGGTACTGTGACTAGGGTACTGTGACTAGGGTACTGTGACTAGGGTACTGTGACCAGGGTACTGTAACCAGGTACTGTGACTAGGGTACTGTGACCAGGTACTGTGACTAGGGTACTGTGACTAGGTACTGTGACTAGGGTACTGTGACCAGGTACTGTGACTAGGGTACTGTGACTAGGGTACTGTGACCAGGTACTGTGACTAGGGTACTGTGACCAGGGTACTGTAACCAGGTACTGTGACTAGGGTACTGTGACCAGGTACTGTGACTAGGTACTGTGACTAGGGACTGTGACCAGGTACTGTGACCAGGTACTGTGACCAGGTACTGTGACCAGGTACTGTGACCAGGTACTGTGACCAGGTACTGTGACCAGGGGACTGGAAGCCTTATGGTAGTCTTCCAAGGCAATTTAAAATGTATGAGAAATGCTACTAAGACTTTGTATAATGAACAATTTTATTATAATGCATTATTACCAATTATAATACAACTCGGTTGAAAACTTACAATGCTTTAATAGTCGGAACTTAAAATCGAAAACTTTTCTTGATGATTTGCACAATCAATTATTGATTTATACAATCAATTATTGATTTGCACAATCAATTATTGATTTGCACAATCAATTATGATTTGCGCAATCAATTATTGATTTGCACAAGCAATTATTGATTTGCACAAGCAATTATTGATTTGCAAATTCAATTATTGATTTGCACAATCAATTATTGATTTGCACAATCAATTATTGATTTGCACAATCAATTATTGATTTGCACAATCAATTAAAATGAAGTAGGGAATATTGTTCTTCAAGATGATCATAACACGTTAAGCAGAACATTAGATGCCTTAGTAACATGTAAATGCTTTGTCGTTGAACAATGAACGATTTTCTGTACCTCGCCACATTATAATTAGATACGTTTGTCATAACATTGGCATTCTTGTTGTTGTTGTTTAAGATTCGCTACCTTGAACACAAAGTTCCAAGTAGCACGGTCTATGGTGAGCCCCTAGTTCATTGGCGTTCATTACTTCATAACCCATATACGCCTTTCATAATCGACCGAAATATTTAGTAGCGTTCAGATAAATGAAACATAACGGAAGATACACACAGAAGTCACAATAGTGTGATAGATCAAATGAACAAATCCACAAGGGCCGTGATGAGGGTTCGAACCTGCGTCGGGGATGATCCCAGACGCGCCTTAAGTCATCATCCCGGACGTAGGTTCGAATCCTCCTCACGGCCCATGTGGATTTCTTCATAACGGAAGATTGCGCTCAAATACAACTGATTCTTAAATTATGCTCAAGTAATCTATGAATCGAAAACCTTTATGTTACTTTTTGCTATAATTCGGTGCATTTAAGTGCATAGTTATTTTGGTACTGTAACCATAAGCCACTGTAACATACAGGGATTGTTTACAATATATTACTCTCGTACGGTGAACAGTGCGCTTTTACCGAAATTTTGCTAATAATGATATTCATTGTGTCGGGGGGACAGGCAGCCAGTATATACATGTAGTACATGTTAGGCTTATATCGAGGCTTATACCCAGCCTAGTCTAACCTAACTGAACCCAATCCAACCTAACCCAACGTAAACCAACCTAAACCAAACTTAATTGAACCCAACCCAACCCAACCCAAACCAACCTAACCTAACCTAACCGACCCAAAATAAGACATAAAATGCTGTTTTATATATAGCGCGACGTCTCCGTGACGTCTCCCATTTTTCCATTTTTTTAGTTAAAGAGCAAAATCATATTGAACAACTTCTTCAATGAACAACTTCTGAAAACCTGTAAACTGAAGATCTGCCAATGAGGCCCAACCGGTTAAGACCGAAGATAATGAACATAGGTTTGTGACGAGAGAAGTACAGAGAGGAAATGTCAAGAGTATTAAAAATACAATATCAGAATTCTTGCGATGTATCCATGTTTTGCCTCTAGTGGATAATGACGTGGGTACTGTATAAGCCGTACAGTGACTATTGTATATGCCGTATCGTGTCTACAGTATGAGCCATATAGTGACTATTGTATAAACCGTATAGTATCTACCATATAAGCCATATAGTGTCTACTGTATAAGCCATATAGTGTCTACTGTGTAAGCCGTATAGTGTCTACCGTATAATCCGTATAGTATCTAATGTATAAGCCGTATAGTGACTACAGTATAAGCCGTATAGTGTCTACGGTATAAGCTATATAGTGATTATTTTACAAGCCGTAAAGCGTCTACTGTATAACCCGTATAGTGACTACTGTATAAGCCATATAGTGACTACTGTATAAGCCATATAGTGGTATAGTGTCATCTTTTTTGCGCAACCGCTCACATGACAAGTATGGGGTGCACAATAAACTACCACTCACAGCATGAGTATGTGGTGCACAATAAACTACCACTCACAGCATGAGTATGGGGTGCACAATAAACTACCACTCACAGCATGAGTATGGGGTGCACAATAAACTACCACTCACAGCATGAGTATGGGGTGCACAACAAACCACCACTCCCAGCAAGAGTATGGGGTGCACAACAAACTACCCCTCACAGCATGAGTATGGGTGCACAATAAACTACCACTCACAGCATGAGTATGGGGTGCCAACAAACCACCACTCCCAGCAAGAGTATGGGGTGTACAACAAACACCACTCACAGCAAGAGTATGGGGTGCACAACAAACCACCACTCACAGCATGAGTATGGGGTGCACAACAAACCACCACTCACAGCAGAGTATGGGTGCACAACAACCACCACTCACAGCATGAGTATGGGTGCACAACAAACCACCACTCACAGCAAGTATGGGGTGCACAACAAACCACCACTCACAGCAAGAGTATGGGGTGCACAACAAACCACCACTCCCAGCAAGAGTATGGGGTGCACAACAAACCACCACTCACAGCAAGAGTATGTGGTGCACAACAAACCACCACTCACAGCAAGAGTATGGGGTGCACAACAAACACCCACTCACAGCAAGAGTATGGGGTGCACAATAAACCACCACTCACAGCAAGAATGGGGTGCACAACAAACTATCCCTCACAGCAAGAGAATGGGGTGCACAACAAACTACCCCTCACAGCAAGAGTATGGGGTGCAAAAACAAACTACCCCTCACAGCAAGAGTATGGGGTGCACAACGAACCACCACTCACAGCAAGAGTATGGGGTGCACAACGAACCACCACTCACAGCAAGAGTTTGGGGCACAATAAACCACCACTCACAGCAAGAGTATGGGTGCACAACAAACCACCACTCACAGCAAGAGTATGGGGTGCACAACAAACCACCACTCCCAGCAAGAGTATGGGTGCACAAACAAACCACCACTCACAGCAAGAGTATGTGTGCACAACAAACCACCACTCACAGCAAGAGTATGGGTGCACAATAGTGTGGTCTCCACCGCCGGAAACAATAAAAAATGTGAAAAGTGCCAAACAAGCCACTGGACCATTATCAACACTGTGCTGAATTACAAACTACACAAGATTACAACTGAGATTTAAGGAGGCAGCAGTCGCTAGCCACACTGGACGTAACCTTTACTGAAGCCGACATACGCGTCCTAAACAATCCTCCACCGCCCAAGACTGAAATGAGTAGCAATCAGCGGGCCAGTCAGAGGTTTAGTGTGTGTGTGTGTGTGTGTGTGCGCAGGTATGTGTTCCTGTCGGGGGAACACGTTCATCATACTCCATTACTGACGCCGCATACTCCATAACGAACCTAACGTAATCCATGCAATTTACTTCATGCCAGAAACTTGATACCTGCTTACCTTGAGGTTACCTTGAGGTGTTTCTGGGGCTTAGCTTCCCCGCGGCCCGGTCGTCGACCAGGCCTCCTGGTTGCTGGACTGGTCAACCAGGCTGTTAGACGCGGCTGCTCGCAGCCTGACATATGAATCACAGCCTGGTTAATCTGGCATCCTTTGGAGGTGCTTATCCAGTTCTCTCTTGGACACTGTGAGGGGTCGGCGTTATGTCCTTATGTGTAGTGGAAGCGTGTTGATCAGTCTCAGGCCTCTGATGTTGATAGAGTTCTCTCTCAGAGTACCTATTGCATCTTTACTTTTCAAAGTAGGGTATTCTGCACATCCTGCCATGCCTCCTGGTCTCATGTAAAGTTATTTCTGTGTGCAGGTTTGTGACCAGCACCTCTACTATTTTCCTCGTGTAAATTATTATGTATCTCTCCCAACTACGCTCAAGAGAATACAGATTTAGGCTCTTTAGTGGGTCCCAATAATTTAGATGTTTTACCGAGTGGATTCTAGCAGTAAAGGACCTCTGCACGCTCTCCAGGTCAGTAATTTCTCCAGCTTTGAAAGGGGCTATCATTGTGCAGCAGTACTCCACTCTAGAGAGCACAAGCGTCTTGAAGAGTATCATCATCGGTATAGCATCTCTAGTGTGAAAAGTTCTTGTTATCCAACCTGTCATTTTTCTTGCAGTTGTGACGACTACTTTATTGTGTTTTTTAAAGGTAAGGTCTTCCGACATGAGTACACCCAGATCCTTTACATTGCCTTTTCGTTCTATGTTATGATTTGACTGAATTTTGTACGTGGTTTCTGCTTTTATATTTTCATTTTTTCCGTAGCGCAAGAGCTGGAACTTGTCTTCGTTAAACACCATATTATTTTCTGTAGCCCATTCAAAGACTGATTTACATCTGATTGGATGTTTGTCGTGTCCTCTATGTTGTCTACTCTCATGAAGATCCTGGTGTCATCTGCAAAGGATGATACAATTTTGACCAAACCACTCACTAGAAAGTGAACCAGTGATACAGTGCTATAGATTATCCTGTCTATGTCCGATATGAGGATGAGAAAAAGTACTGGAGCAAGCACAGTACCCTGGGGGACTGAGCTCTAACGGTTGATGGTACGGATTTTATTTTGTTGACTATTACACATGGGTTCTATTAGTCAAGAAATTGTAGATCCATCTGCCTATTTTTTCCGGTAATACCTTTGACGCATTTTGTGTGCAATAACACATATGGTAACATTTGTCAAAGGCTTTTCCCAAATCTGTGTAAATTACATCAGCGTTTTGTTTGTCTTCCATAGCATCTAATGCCATGTCATAGTGGTCCAGCAACTGTGACAGGCAAGAGCGCCCTGTTCTGAACCCATGTTTCCGGGGTTATGGAGATGCTGTGGTTCCATGTATTTTGTGATCTTACTTCTTAGTACTCTCTCAAAGATTTTTATGATGTGTGATGTTAGTGCTATCGGTCTGTAATTTTTTTGCCTCTGCTTAATTTCCTCCTTTATGGAGTG
>WNGS01164858.1:37635274-37650871 GCA_020271785.1 Procambarus virginalis
ATAATATATGTTATTAAATATGACCGAAAAAGTAAGATTAATAATTCTAACACGAATTTTCTCAATTTTCCTTATGTTTGTTGTTACTGATGACGGTAAATGAAAAATCAATTCTCCAAAATTCACTTCTTTATTTCTTAGTCTGACGCGACACTTGAACGCGCGTTTCGTAATAACTTAATTACATTTTCAAAGACTTTTAGTTTTCTCACACAACTTTAACCTTAAAGCACTAAACAGTGTCTTACCTATGCTATGATTTAAACAGCTTATCATCTTTCATTTGATCCCCGCGTTTTGGGTGAGGTGATATGTTACAACAGTTTTTAATGAGGTGAACAAAACTTTCAACAAAGGACAGCTCGTGGCACTGCTGCTCGTGGCACTGCTGCTCGTGGCACTGCTGCTGGTGGCACTGCTGCTGGTGGCACTGCTGCTCGTGGCACTGCTGCTGGTGGCAACTGCTGCTCGTGGCACTGCTGCTCGTGGCACTGCTGCTCGTGGCACTGCTGCTCGTGGCACTGCTGCTCGTGGCACTGCTGCTGGTGGCACTGCTGCTGGTGGCACTGCTGCTCTAATGGCACTGCTGCTGGTGGCACTGCTGCTCGTGACATGCTGCTCGTGGCACAGGACAACACGACAGTTTGCAAATCTTTAAAACGAGACAAAAAACATCCCAACTATACCAATAGTGTTTTTTGTTAAGTTTCTGTCACATTGCATAATCTCATTGCAAGCGGAAGCCCCAAGTTGCAACCAGCCTTAAATGGCAATTTAGTTGCTAAGTCTTCCTAGGGAGGGAAATGCGATGGGGTTTCGACATTGCAAGTGAGCAGTAGTGCAAGTCCAATGACCCCCCGAGGAAGAGAGGGAGGTGGCATGCAATGTTGCAGCCGCTGTCCCGCCCGTAGCAACTGCTAACATCGTTTGCAACAGCATCATTAGCAATATGGTGGTCGCCAACGTTGCCTGTTGGCTCTTACCTGTTGGCACACCTGTTGGCACACCTGCCAGGGCTAATTAATAACAGGTTGGCTTCCTGTTGTTTGTTCTGTTGCAATCTCACTTTGCTCTGTCTGTCTGTCTGTCTCTCTGTCTCTGTCCTGTCTCTCTGTCTCTGTCTATCTCTCTCTCTGTCTCTCTCTCTCTCTCTCTCTCTCTCTCTGACCCACCCTGGACCATGACCCACCCTGGACCATGACCCACCCTGGACCATGACCACCCTGGACCATGACCACCCTGGACCATGAACACCCTGGGACCATGACCACCCTGGACCACCAATACACCCCCCTGGACCACCAATCACCCCCCCCCCTGGACCACCAATCACCCCCCCCCACCTGGCCACCGCAATGACTACATCACATTGCCTGGTTCGGCTACTATGCTGACCATACAAATACCAAACTTGTCATAACTTTTAATACTGCAGCTTTCAGGTCTCTGGGCATTTCTTAGTTCTTCTAAATCTGAATTAATTTCTTTAATTTGTATGTTTCTAATAACTGCATTAGATAGTCCAAAGTCATAATCAATGTTTTCTTTCCTGCAAGCCTCATTGGCCAATCGATCTACAAAGTCATGTTTTCCAACTCCAACATGGGATGGATCCACACAAATTTTATACAAGAGTTATTATCATGGCAAAAATTACATTCCATTTATATTACAAGCAAGCTACTTCCGACATACTGTGATGGTTATTTAAGGACTGCAGAGCACTTTTAGAGTCACAGAAAATAACGCCACCATTGAGCTTAAAGGTATTCAGTGCTAGATAAATGCCCAATAGCTCGGTCTGTGTCGTGCTAGCCCAGTTGTTCAATCTCTGTGTACTAGACATGATCATTTCATTCCCTTTATACACTGCACCATGCACAACCTGTTCTACCAGTGCCTAACTGCACAGAGCCATCAGTAAAGGCATAGGATTCAGATGATACCCAACAAACATGGACGGTCGGGGACTGAACGCCGACCTGCTTCAAGTGAGACCGTGAACAAGAACAATAGAGAACAAGGTGAACAAGAAGGAGATGATGGTAAGTGGAGTTCAGCATCACTATGTGTATATTGTGTTGTATCTATGGTGTTGGATTACTTAGTACCTGTCTCAGTTGATGAGGGAGGTGGGGGAGGTGGGGGATGTACGGGGGAGGTGTGAAGAGAGAGGGAAGGGAAAAAGCGTGAGTAAGGGGAGGTGAGGATAAGGGGCGGGTGAGAGGAGAGAGAGAGAGAGGGGGTGTGGACGAACACTTGTTGGGTGGGATTAGGTAAGAGAGAGGGAAGAGTGTGAGGGAGGCTGGAGGAGGGATGCTGGAGCCCAAGATGAAAGTCATTAAACTTCTTGGCATCTCAGCTTAATGGTGTTGCCATAATGAATTCCATATTACTTCATAAATACTGATGGAGTTCCGTCGCCTCTAGTCAGTGATCAGTCTAGCAGCCATTTAGAACACTTAATCATTTCTTTACCATATGCATAAATCACTGACCGTCATGACTTTCACATTAAGCTTTAACCATTATTACTTACATATACATTAATTGTCAAGAATATACTTTATTTTACATTTTTTGTGTCATAATTGGCAGGTTAACATATTTCGAGAAATTTGAGATAAAACTCTCTCTAACCAATTGTTCAAACCTGTTGGTTGTGTTAACCAGAATAGAAATACTTTTTGCTAAAGAAGTTATCAAGGTCACCAATACCCTTAAGACGTCAGTTGACAGCCGTCTTGCAGAATAATAATGACTATAATTTAAACTGTATACAACTTTTCTGGCCAAGACAGCTCTTATAGTGACGTGTTACACCACAACCAGATATCTTTGACCTAACAATGACAAGGTCACCAAGACCGGCTCTGTACGGGGCTCACCCACAACACTATCCCAAGCCCAGGAAGATAAGTATCACTGGAAGAGCTCTTGTTGTGTTGTTTAAATTCAGCTACTCGAACAAAACGTTCCAAGTAGCACGGGCTATGGTGAGCCCGTAGACATCCTCAATTTAAAGATGACTACGGACTCTGTTAAAGATATAGTTAAAAAAGAAGAGCTTAGCCAGTAAGACTATATAGCATCTGCAAGGGATGTGAGGACAAGGAGCTGGGATATGAGGGTGGAGTGAAGGAACACTGCTCAAACTCTTGGACCATTGGGATCGAACGTATATCCAGTAAAATACACGCCCTCGCTATGTCGACCAGTCCAAGCGGATACTTCTATTACTATTGTCACCGAGCCTACTGCTACTATGATCACACCGAGCTTCTCTTGCTGCCATCTCCATCCTAAGCTGTGTGATGAACTGAGAGGCAAGACCCATATGCACCGTGTAGGGACTTTCATCTTAAATCATACAAGGCCCATTCACATATTATACAGGTGAGGTGAGGTCGGCTGGACGTGTGCTGTACCTCAGCTGCTGCACCTCAGCTGCTGCACCTCAGCTGCTGCACCTCAGCTGCTGCACCTCAGCTGCTGCACCACAGCTGCTGCATCTCAGCTGCTGCACCTCAGCTGCTGCACCTCAGCTGCTGCACCTCAGCTGCTGCACCTCAGCTGCTGCATCACAGCTGCTGCACCTCAGCTGCTGCACCTCAGCTGCTGCACCTCAGCTGCTGCACCACAGCTGCTGCACCACAGCTGCTGCACCACAGCTGCTGCACCACAGCTGCTGCACCACAGCTGCTGCACCTCAGCTGCTGCGCCTCAGCTGCTGCACCACAGCTGCTGCATCTCAGCTGCTGCACCACAGCTGCTGCACCTCAGCTGCTGCACCACAGCTGCTGCACCACAGCTGCTGCACCACAGCTGCTGCACCAGCTGCTGCACCACAGCTGCTGCACCTCAGCTGCTGCATCTCAGCTGCTGCACCACAGCTGCTGCATCTCAGCTGCTGCACCTCAGCTGCTGCACCACAGCTGCTGCATCTCAGCTGCTGCACCAGCTGCTGCACCACAGCTGCTGCACCACAGCTGCTGCATCTCAGCTGCTGCACCACAGCTGCTGCACCACAGCTGCTGCACCTCAGCTGCTGCATCTCAGCTGCTGCACCACAGCTGCTGCACCACAGCTGCTGCACCACAGCTGCTGCACCACAGCTGCTGCACCACAGCTGCTGCACCACAGCTGCTGCACCACAGCTGCTGCACCACAGCTGCTGCACCACAGCTGCTGCACCACAGCTGCTGCACCACAGCTGCTGCACCTCAGCTGCTGCACCTCAGCTGCTGCACCACAGCTGCTGCACCTCAGCTGCTGCACCACAGCTGCTGCACCTCAGCTGCTGCACCACAGCTGCTGCACCTCAGCTGCTGCACCACAGCTGCTGCACCACAGCTGCTGCACCTCAGCTGCTGCACCACAGCTGCTGCACCACAGCTGCTGCACCTCAGCTGCTGCACCACAGCTGCTGCACCACAGCTGCTGCACCACAGCTGCTGCACCTCAGCTGCTGCACCTCAGCTGCTGCACCACAGCTGCTGCACCTCAGCTGCTGCACCACAGCTGCTGCACCTCAGCTGCTGCACCACCTGCCTACACTAATTAACATAGTTGTACATTACTAATCCTCACTTGTCAGTTCTCATCAGTTTATACAAATAGCCTTTTAATTACTGTCTTTTTCAGCTTATTTATTGCTGTAATTGGGTTTTAATTACCCTCTTATATTTAATGTAGGAAGGATACAAATGTAGCATTCACTAATGGTCACGTAGATGGAATATTAGTTACCAATGACCGTCAGAATTATTTATCATCATTGTGAAATCTACAGACTATCATCCGAAAATTATATTAGTTATTGAACTAATTTTATTAGTAATTGAAAATTGAAAATTTTCAATAACTTTGAAAAAAAATGAAAATTATATTAGTTATTGAGGAGAGTTGAGTCCTCTCAACTAATACACCGTATTTTGTACGCTATCATCCCCCAAGGAATAAAATACGGATGTACTATGAAAAAATAGCGGCTCACAAACACCCACATCTTCTATGCCTAGGTTGGTGTGGCTTGCGTCGTGGGTTTTAGTTCCACATATATTGTCCGTTGTGGTAACTCAAGAAACGGGCTGAGTACTGAGGGAGGTAGAGAGGTGGACGGCGCACCCGTGCCGAGTACTGAGGAGTCTGGGATGTCCTGGAGGTGCTGGTCACACAGATCTGTTCTCCTAGCAAATCTCGCGTAAGGATTTAAACAATATTCTTGGAGACTATCTGAAGCCACCTGCCATCACTCAGTCCTTTCCCCTAGTATGTCTTGCTGGTAAACCTCACTGAGTCCTTCTTTAGTACACTCTGGTAAATCTCACTGAGCACTCATTAAGTACACTCTGGTAAATCTCAATGAGCACTCCCTAAGTACACTCTGGTAAACCTCACTGAGCACTCCCTAAGTACACTCTGGTAAACCTCACTGAGCCCTCCCTAAGTACACTCTGGTAAACCTCACTGAGCACTCCCTAAGTACACTCTGGTAAACCTCACTGAGCACTCCCTAAGTACACTCTGGTAAACCTCACTGAGCCCTCCCTAAGTGCACTCTGGTAAACCTCACTGAGCCCTCCCTAAGTACACTCTGGTAAACCTCACTGAGCACTCCCTAAGTACACTCTGGTAAACCTCACTGAGCACTCCCTAAGTACACTCTGGTAAACCTCACTGAGCACTCCCTAAGTACACTCTGGTAAACCTCACTGAGCACTCCGTAAGTACACTCTGGTAAACCTCATTGAGCACTCCCTATAGGTGCTCTCTGGTAAATCTCACTGAGGAAGGGAAGGTATGAAGCCTCATGTTCTACTTCGGTCTACCCCACACTATGTAAAGGCTCTTGATTCCTGACTAGGGATTTCAAACCGAATCCATCATAGGACCTTAATCAACGGTGGATTCTACCTTATTCAACCACTTGGAGCGGTCGGTAGAACGACGCTCTCGCTTTTTGCATGGTTGGCATTCGATTCCAAAGGTACAAATGATTGGGAATCACTTGATGGACAGTTCCGTCAATCCATCCTCATACCCTTATAGCTCCTCGTTATCATATCTCGTCCAAGTGGTATATAGTAATACTGACTTAGCGCTATCTCCTCGTAACTCCCGTACTATACCTCCTCCCTCGCTGTCTACTCTGCACTCTGACCCAGCAGTAAGGTCTACACCTCAGCCGAAGGGAATGAGAATTACTTAACCACTAAGGTCACTGTGGTGTCTGTGTATAGCTGAGATAGTCTTGGTAGTAAGGTTGATGTAAAGTCATTCCTGGTTACTGACTTTAATAATAAAACGATTACATGATAGAGTAGCTCCCAAGCTTGGCAGGCGTCCTGTGCTTTGTTTACCTTCTCTCTAGTGGCGTCCAGCCGCCGCACATAGAAAACGGATGGTACCATTTTCTGTGAACATGACATCCCTCCTTTTCTTTAAAAAGAATGAATACAGGATGTCTACCATGCTTGTAGCACAAAGCAAAGTTATTGACACAAAGTAAGTTATTAACATATCAAGAGATATTGCATACATTTAACATTAATTAAACACACAAAGAATTTAAACAATCTTTACCACAAAGGATTTCAATGTTAAAAATACATATGCAATGTTAAACAAACATGAAAGAAACTGTAATACAAAGTTACAAAATATTGAATGAGAGATCTGCATTATTCAAACAATATTAAATTTAGTTTAGCATAACAAGTAAATACTTTGCATTACATAGGAACACAATTAATCATCATATCGTGTAGGGCGTTTAACATGTCGTTTTGGACGAGAGTCCTTAAACAAAATATCCCTCGATGAATTGTTTATCGAGTTATAACTCATTTTTTCTTTTTCTTTTGCACGACTTTGCACTTCATCATTTTCTACACTATTTGGAATCACTTTGAAATAAGCCATATTACGTGTTATACTATGATCTCTATTACTCGCTGTTACCATAGTTCCTTTTACACTAATCACTTTATATGGTTTTGTATCATACGGCATATCTAGCTTTCCCTCTTTTTTCTTTTTAACGAGAACAGTATCTCCAACCTTTATGAATTGTTCCTTTGCACGTTGATCATGAGCAATTTTCATTTTGCCCTTGGCTAGTGCATCCTTCTGAGCGAGACGTTTATCCGTTACCTTGGCTGGCATGACAGGTAGTGCGATTCTCATAGGACGTCCAAATAAAAGTTCGCCAGGCGACTTGCCCAGTGTTCCATGCGGTGTTGCACGGTAGTTCCTGAGAAAAGCATACATAGCTTGTTTCCAGGATCGTCCTTCGGCATGAGCACAGCGTACAGCTTTCATGAGAGGTTGCATGAATCTCTCTACTTCTCCATTTGCTTGAGGATGTAGTGGCATCACACGGCGGTGTTTGAATCCAATATGCTCAGCAAAGTTGACAAAGTCTTGTCCATTAAATGGCGGTCCATTGTCCGTCTTGACAACTTCAGGAATGCCAAAGTTTGAAAAGATCTTGTCGAGTTTCGGGATGACAGCCTTTGCAGATGTGGAAGTGATGATTTCTACTTCTGGATAACGTGAGTGATCATCAATGACTACCATCAAGTACTCTCCAGTTGGTAGCGGTCCACAGAAGTCCATCGATACTTCCATCCATGGTGCAGCAGGTAGTGGTGAAGGTTGTAGAGGTGTTGGTCTTGAAGTATCCACTGCAGCTTGGCAAGGGACACAGGCATCATGCATGTCCTTAGCTTGACGATCAATGCCAGGAAACCACACCTTTTCTCGTAGCAGCTGTTTGGTCCTTACAAGACCTTGGTGTCCTTGATGTGCAAGCTTCAGAGCACGTTGCTGGAGAACAGCTGGAATGACGATACGAGTACCTCGCAGCACGGTGTCGCGTTGTTGCGTAACACTTAATTCTGTCTGGATGCGTTCAAGTGCTTTGAATGCATCTTGGTCAACTCCTGAGGGTGGGATGCGTGGAAACTTTTTCTTAGTCAATGCATCCACTGTTGCTTGCAGAGTTGGGTCCTCTAGGGTTGCAGTACGGATTTCATCAAGAGTGAGAGCCTTAGGGACTGCATCACAGGTTACAGAGTGTACATATTCCTCGGCAACTTGCTGATGCTTGGTGATGGTGAAACTGTTGGCAGGATGTCGACTGATGTAATCAGCGGGATTGCCTGCACCTGGCTTGTATTTCACCGTAAAGTTGTATGGTTGCAGACGAAGAGCCCATCTCTCAATGCGAGCTGGTGGTTTGGACTTTGGATTATTGAAGATGGTCTCCAACGGTTTGTGGTCAGTGACTATCGTGGTAAAGGGTGCACCAAGCAGATACACATTGAAGTGTTCACAGCCCCATACAAGAGCAAGAGCTTCCTTCTCTGTCTGACTGTATCGTTGCTCAACATCTGTGAGAGAACGGCTGGCGTAGGCAATTACTACTCTTGAATCTGGTTGACCAGGTTTGTGTTGGGCTAACACAGCACCTAAACCAACAGGACTAGCATCCACCGTTAACTCAGTGTCCATTGATGGATCAAAGTATGCAGCAGTCGCATTTTCTACTAGTGCATCTTTCACAGCATCAAATGCATTTTGCTCGACATCGCTCCAGTACCATGATGCATTTTTCTTCAGGAGCTCACGTAGAGGCTTCGTAATGGTAGCAAAATCTGGAATGAAGCGAGAACAGTAGTTTGCCATTCCCAGAAAACTATGTACTTCAGTGGATGTTGAAGGAGGTGCAGCATTCTTGATATCTGCAACTTTCTTAGGATCTGGAGACAGACCTTTGTCACTAAGTACATGTCCAAAGAATTCAATTTTATGTTGATTGAACTCACACTTTGCTCGGCTTAGCGTCAAATTCTTTTCTCGTAAGCGTTGCAATGTTGCACGAAGAGCTTTGTCGTGTTCAGCTTGGGTACGGCCATAAACAATGATGTCATCAGACATGTTGTCAGCATTAGGTATATCTTGCAATACCTGGCTGATGATGTGCTGGAATACTTCAGCAGCACTGTTAATACCAAACTCAGGCGCTTGTACCTATACAGACCTCGATGTGTCGTAAACGTTGTGATGAATCGACTCTCATCATCAAGTTCAAGCTGATGATAGCCCTTGTTTAAATCTAACTTGCTGAATACAGTTGCACCATTCAAGCGGTAATCATATCATCTACAGTGGGTGTAGGATGGCGTTCACGCATTATTGCCTTGTTGGGAACACGCATGTCTACACAAATGCGTATCTCATCTGGATTCTTCGGCTTTGGTGGAGTGACAATTGGGCTTACCCATGGTGTTGGGCCTGTTACCGGTTCAATGATATCTAGTTCTATCAGCCTATCCAGTTCGGCATCGACTTTCTTGCGAGTATGGAATGGTTGTCGGCGATGTGGTTGGGCAACTGGAATTACATCTGGGTTGATATGCAGATGTACCTTGCTATCAGTATAACAACCTATGGATTTAAACCGATCAGAAAATTCAGCAACAATAGCATCAACATTGTTTGCAGATTCCACTGCTACAGCATTAGAAAGCTGAAGTAGCCCCAATTTGGTTGAAGTCTTGTAACTGAGTAAAGACTCCTTTGCATTCCTAACAACATGGAATGTAGTAATGAGCATTGCATTCTTTGACTTAATCTCTGCAGTGAAAGTTCCAATCACTGGTAAGGCTACCTTTGAAGCATAGGCAGTGGCTTTGCCATTATAGTTTTCAAGCTTTGGGATTGTTTTTTAAATTTTTCATAGTGGCACTCAGCAATGGTGTCAATGTTTGATCCAGTGTCAATGAGAATTTTGAGACAAATGCCAGCAATGTATACTATAGTCTCTGGGTTTTTGGAAGATCATTCCATTTTGTGATTGATTGTACTCCATAAATATAATCACATTCACTGTCATCTGAGACTGGTTGTAATGAAATGTTGTCTTGTATATTATTAACATTCTTGATTTGAGGTGCAATATTGTGTTTGCCACCTCGACTCCTATGACTTGATCCTCGTACATTGCTTTTATTTATTGATTGTGGTTTCTTTAGTGCGGAACGACACATAGCACCAAAATGACCTAGTTTTCTACTACTCATAGCACTTCTTACCTTGTGCAGGACAAACATTATCTTGGTGTGGGTAGTCTCCTCCACAATTGTAACATTTATTGTTGACAACCTCTGATGTGAGTCGTTGTGACTGCTTGAGTCTTGTTCCATGACTCCAGTTGTGATGTGGTTCTCGGCTCAATTTAATGTTAGGTTTGCATGATATCTTCTATGATCATGGTGTACTCCCTGAACCTTACATACTTCATGACTGTTAGTAACAGTGGCAGAACCGTTGTTGGCACTGCACTCCATGGCACGAGCATCACGTGCAGCATCTTCCATTCGACGAGCCATATCCAGTATCTTGGTAAGAGAACTTTCATCATCAACAAGTTCTAGAGCTCTTCGACGAAGACGTGTAGATGTGCATGTTTCAATTATTTGCTGTTTGATTTCTTTGTCAACATCAGCAAACTCACAGTGGGCTGCTAAACCCTGCAGACGTGTATGGTATTGATCAACAGTTTCATTAGAGAGTTGTTTTGCTCTCCTGAATGCATAATTTCCATAGCAGTATTTTGCCTTGGTTTGAAATGCTCAGTTTTTGGCCTTGGCAGTGTCATAATCTTTGGCACCACCAGTATCTTTCAGTGTATCAAAGATATCACAACTCTATCACCTGCATAGTGAAGCAGAAGGCACGCTTTCTTTCAGCACTTTTGATGTCAGAAACTATCAACAAATTTTCAAACCTTTTAAGCCATTTGACCCACCTCTGTGACAGGTTTGTCTGGTCCAGTCAGGATCAAAANTAATATATATTAATATATATATATATATATATATACTATGTTATTAAATATGACCGAAAAAGTAAGATTAATAATTCTAACACGAATTTTCTCAATTTTCCTTATGTTTGTTTTTATGATGACGGTAAATGAAAAATCAATTCTCCAAAAAATTCATTCTTATTTCTTAGTCTGACGCGACACTTGAACGCGTTTCGTAATAACTAATTACATTTTCAAAGACTTTTAGTTTCTCACACAAGCTATAACCTTAAAGCACTAAACACTTCTTTACTATGCTATGATTTTAAACAGCTTTCATCTTTCATTTTTATACCCGCGTTTTGGGTGAGGTGATATGTTACAACAGTTTTTAATGAGGTGAACAAAACTTTCAACAAGGGACAGAACACGAAAACAATGGATATTAATGGATATTAACTGGTAAATTGAAGGTATGAATGGAAGTAACTGCGGAAGGGCCTATTGGCCATATTTCTTGATGCTTCTATATTGGAGCGGGGTCTTGAAGTGGGTAGAATATAGTTGTGCATTAATTGACTGTTGATTGCTGGTGTTGACTTCTTGATGTGTAGTGCCTCGCAGACATCAAGCCGCCTGCTATCGCTGTACCTATCGATGATTTCTGTGTTATTTGTTAAGATTTCTCTGGTGATGGTTTGGTTGTGGGAAGAGAGTATATGTTCCTTAATGGAGCCCTGTTGCTTATGCATCGTTAAACGCCTGGAAAGAGATGTTGTTGTCTTGCCTATATACTGAGTTTTTTGGGGCTTACAGTCCCCAAGTGGACATTTAAAGGCATAGACGACGTTTGTCTCTTTTAGGGCGTTCTGCTCCGTGTCTGGAGAGTTTTTCATTAGTAGGCTGGCTGTTTTTTTGGTTTTATAGTAAATCGTTAGTTGTATCTTCTGATTTTTGTCTGTAGGGATAACATTTCTATTAACAATATCTTTCAGGACCCTTTCCTCCGTTTTATGAGCGGTGGAGAAGAAGTTCCTGTAAAATAGTCTAATAGGGGGTATAGGTGTTGTATTAGTTGTTTCTTCAGAGGTTGCATGGCGTTCTACTTTCCTTCTTATGATGTCTTCAATGAAACCATTGGAGAAGCCGTTGTTGACTAGGACCTGCCTTACCCTACAGAGTTCTTCGTCGACTTGCTTCCATTCTGAGCTGTGGCTGAGAGCACGGTCGACATAAGCGTTAACAACACTCCTCTTGTACCTATCTGGGCAGTCACTGTTGGCATTTAGGCACATTCCTATGTTTGTTTCCTTAGTGTAGACTGCAGTGTGGAAACCTCCGCTCCTTTCCATGACTGTTACATCTAGAAAGGGCAGCTTCCCATCCTTCTCCATCTCGTAAGTGAAACGTAACACAGAATTCTGCTCAAACGCTTCTTTCAGCTCCTGCAGATGTCTGACATCAGGTACCTGTGTAAAAATGTCGTCAACATACCTGCAGTATATGGCCGGTTTCAAGTTTAAGTCGACTAAGACTTTTTCCTCGATAGTACCCATGTAGAAGTTTGCAAACAGGACGCCTAGGGGAGAACCCATGGCGACCCCATCTACTTGCTTATACATGTGCCCATCCGGGCTCAAGAAGGGTGCCTCCTTAGTACAAGCTTGGAGTAGTTTCCTCAAATGTTTCCTTTAATAACATATGTCTACAGGAAAGACTGCTACCAAAATATACTAATATATATATATATATATATATATATATATATATATATACACTAAGAATTCTAAATGACCCAGCCAGGATTCGAACCCACGAAGTCCAGGATCACCCCTAAACGTACACAGCACCGTGACCAAGGCACCACTGATCGTCTACATAACCAATGACACCTAAAAGGTATCGCGTTTATAATCAACATTCAACATACTGGGGAGTCACGTCCTTGATTTGATTGACAGGCAGAGACAGACAAGCTGGGAGATTGACATGTATAGACCCGACCTCTTGTCATGCCGGAATGATAGTACTAACAACTATGTTGGATGGTTTGTATACAATAGTAACAATGGTGACATACTTCGTGACAAGTATAGACTCATATTGGCAAAGGATGTACTCAAAGCAACGTACTACATACGCAAACATGCCACATATGCAAACACGCCACATACACACCACATAAACAAACACGCCACATACACACCACATACACAAGCACGCCACATACACCCCATATAAACAAACTTACCACATAAACAAACACACCACATAAACAAACACACCACATAAACAAACACACCACATAAACAAACACACCACATACACAAACACACCACATACACACCACATAAACAAACACACCACATAAACAAACACACCACATACACAAACACACCACTAAACAAACACACCACATAAACAAACACACCACATACACCAAAAACACACCACATGCACACCACATAAACAAACCAGACCACATACACAAACACACCACAAACACACCACATAAACAAACACACCACATACACATACACACCCACATACCCAAACACGCCACATACACATACACGCCACATACACAACACGCCACATACACAAACACACCACATACACAAACACGCCACATACACATACACGCCACATACACACCACATAAACAAACACGCCACATACACAAACACGCCACATACACACCACGTAAACAAACACGCCACATACACAAACACGCCACATACACAAACACGCCACATACACAAACACACCACATAAACAAACACACCACATACACAAACACGCCACATACACAAGCACGCCACATACACAAACACACCACATACACAAACACGCCACATACACAAACACGCCACATACACAAACACACCACATACACAAACACGCCACATACACAAACACGCCACATACACAAACACGCCACATACACAAACACGCCACATACACACACACGCCACATACACAAACACGCCACATACACAAACACGCCACATACACAAACACGCCACATAAACAAACACACCACATAAACAAACACACCACATACACAAACACGCCACATACACAAACACGCCACATACACAAACACGCCACATACACACCACATACACAAACACGCCACATAAACAAACACGCCACATACACACCACATAAACAAACACGCCACATAAGCAAACACGCCACACACACACACACGCCACATACACAAACACGCCACATACACAAACACGCCACATACACAAACACGCCACATACACACACACGCCACATACACAAACACGCCACATACACACACACGCCACATACACAAGCACGCCACATACACAAACACGCCACATACACATCACATACACAAACACGCCACATACACAAACACGCCACATACACAAACACGCCACATACACAAACACGCCACATACACAAACACGCCACATACACAAACACGCCACATACACAAACACGCCACACACACACACGCCACATACACAAACACGCCACATACACACACACGCCACATACACAAACACGCCACATACACAAACACGCCACATACACACACACGCCACATACACAAACACGCCACATAAACAAACACGCCACATACACAAACACGCCACATACACGCCACATACACAAACACGCCACATACACAAACATGCCACATACACAAAGCAACAAACCCTATAGTTACAGCTCCAAGCCAGTAAACATAACACTGTAATATCATTCTACAATAAACAAGTCGTACACTTTTTTTTATTGAAAGTTTGTAATTACTTTATAATATTTTGTTTTCGTGTTTAAGGCCTAACAACGTGTTGAGGGTGATTAAGGCCACCACAAGCGCTCTCCACCAAGTATACTTCAGTATACTGAGTATACATACACCGTGAAGCAAGGTACACTTCTCGGTGTATACACTCCAAGAGCTAACAACACTTCAATACACTCAAACTAATAAAGTCACATAAACACATGAAAATTATTTATATAAATAATAATTTAGTAACGAGTTCAAAATCTCTTATGTCCAAAGAGCAGTGAAAGTTATTTAAAAACTAATCATTAAATTTTAATGATATAGTTCATTACCTAAAACGCAAAATAATTTCCTCTTTCTGTTCTTGTATTTATAAGGGAAAAATGGGAGAAATGGCCACAAATCTCTGAAAGTATGGAGCTCCATCACTACCACATCCGACCTATATAACAATTCACGGAATTGTTATATAAATACGACGTTATATATATTTTGGCTATCAGTATTTTCAAATTTTTTTATTTGTTCCATTTTCATGGTTAGTTTCAATATAAGAACAAAATCTATATTATTTATTTGTATTTCATGCAATATATATTTTTCCATATGAAAATTTAATTGATTTAAATAAATGTCACTACACATTCATTACAAAAGCAAGCACAGAAAGCAGTGAAGAATGCAGCCCAATTACTCCATCGTAAGATATTACAAACTAACACCACTAACTACATAGATCATTTACTGAAGCAACACATAAAGAATTAGGAAACAACGCTGCTGTACTTTAAAGTACAAAAATAAAAGAAATGCAGGGTGATGTATAATGAAAATATCGAAGTTACAGTCACAGTAGCAGGTGTGTGGTGAAGAAACAATGAAGCAGTCACAGTAGCAGGTGTGTGGTGAAGAAACAATGAAGCAGTCACAATAGCAGATGTGTGGTGAAGAAACAATGAAGCAGTCACAGTAGCAGGTGTGTGGTGAAGAAACAATGAAGCAG
>WNGS01164858.1:37659612-37683891 GCA_020271785.1 Procambarus virginalis
CCCATTTGTTTCTGCCGGGTGCGGGAATCGAACCCGCGCCACAGAATTACGAATCCTGCACGCTATCCACCAGGCTACCTGGCCTCGAAGTAGGTGTAGGCCCCCAGAGTAGGTGGCCCCTATGGTACCCTGTCCCCGTACAGGCCACTAGAGAAGGTGACCCTCAGGACTTCCTGTCCCCGTAGAGGCCATTAGATAAGGTATAGCCGTCGAGGTTATAAAACCAATCCAATTTATTTTGTGGTTCAAAAGGTAAACGACCAATTAAAACATTCCAAACAGCAACAAATAAAAATATGATATCACGTCCAGCGCCGGCGGAAATATGTCATATGTGTTACTCTCCAGCAACACAAGAGCAGTAATGGTGCACATTGTATACTGTACAGTCTTCTCCCTCCAATGTGACGATGTATGATGGAATATGACAAAGGCCATCGAACGCGGCCCGTAGAGGAGGCTCCAGCACCAAACACAACTTATCAACAACGTTATTTTAACCATTGTTACGTTGGTACAACGCTGTAACAACGTAATTATCTTAAGAACGTTGTGGTTACGTTGTGTGTTTCCTGGGGATGAGCGGTGAACACGGGTCCACTGAGGCCAACGATGCTTGCAGCAGTAAACTATGCTGTTTATGCCGGAGCTTTTGTGAGCCTCACTACCTGTAGTTTAATGCATTCCTCAGGCGACTTTTATGTGAGGAAAATAATGAGGCCGTACAATGGGATTGAACTCGCGTCACTAGATTGCTCAGGCGCACACACACACCCACACTACCGTCTCAACCAGGATGAGTTTAAAAGCATCCCAGCCAGAAATACTGCCGGACGTAAATTGATTTTAGAAGATCACATTCGGCATCACAGTCCACGTTTTACGAGATACCAGTGTCTTGTAGTACAGTATGTGTCCCAGCATGATACAGCAGTGTTGCCAGCCGGTGTAATCATTACAGCGTTTTGTCGTATTCTATTCTTACAACACTGTACCGACAAAAATGGTACTAATATAGTTGTGACAAAATACTTGGAGCAGGGCGGCGGGATCGAACACGAGCCAAATATTTGCTCATAGATATATCCATGTAATTGCGATTTCAATGTGAAGGTTAAGTTTGGACGAGCTTGGAGGCTGTGTATGTGTCTGGATATACACACCTGCGCAGCCCGTCCTCCAAACAAAGATCCAAAAGTGATTCCATGCACCCGCCAAACCCCCTGTTTATGAATGAAAAGCGGTTTACACACGACTCACAACTGCTGACGTTCGAACATATCCGGAACAAGTGCTTCACTGACGAATTTTGTTCGAACCACAACGCTGTAAATGGTTCACCCACGTACTACAAATACAAATAATCGCCAGCAGAACCTAAACACCTGACCTAACCTAACCTATGCCTATTTATACACAATATGTTAATATATTATAATATTAATTTATACTTGAGAAAATTCCCGTTTTGAATGAACAGAATGTTAAAATTTATGAATGCGTCTGTGGGGTTGACCGCTGAATGTAATGGACTTGAGTCGAGGACGGGTTGCACCTGCGACATCATACAGACGAGCAAAACACTGAATAATACATAGCACTGTAATGATCAGTTATGTTTGTGCCTGGTCTGAAAGCTTACATTAATTGTCCGGTAAAGAGAATTATGTGTTGGGATCAGCCACTACATTTTGGCAGCATTTTATTGCATTTAATACTGAAATTATTAATAATTGATTATGTACATGGCAATGATATATGAGCAATGAAATATTTCGGTTGAAGAGTTGTATATACACAAGGACTCGCCCGGTTCTGGTCGAGGCCTCGCCCGGTGCTGGTCGAGGCCTCGCCCGGTGCTGGTCGAGGCCTCGCCCGGTGCTGGTCAAGGCCTCGCCCGGTGCTGGTCAAGGCCTCGCCAGGTGCTGGTCGAGGCCTCGCCCGGTGCTGGTCGAGGCCTCGCCCGGTGCTGGTCGAGGCCTCGCCAGGTGCTGGTCTAGCGCTCGCCCGGTGCTGGTCAAGGCCTCGCCAGGTGCTGGTCTAGCGCTCGCCCGGTGCTGGTCGAGGCCTCGCCAGGTGCTGGTCGAGGCCTCGCCCGGTGCTGGTCGAGGCCTCGCCAGGTGCTGGTCTAGCGCTCGCCCGGTGCTGGTCGAGGCCTCGCCAGGTGCTGGTCTAGCGCTCGCCCGGTGCTGGTCGAGGCCTCGCCAGGTGCTGGTCGAGGCCTCGCCCGGTGCTGGTCGAGGCCTCGCCAGGTGCTGGTCTAGCGCTCGCCCGGTGCTGGTCAAGGCCTCGCCAGGTGCTGGTCTAGCGCTCGCCAGGTGCTGGTCGAGGCCTCGCCAGGTGCTGGTCAAGGCCTCGCCAGGTGCTGGTCTAGCGCTCGCCCGGTGCTGGTCGAGGCCTCGCCAGGTGCTGGTCTAGCGCTCGCCCGGTGCTGGTCAAGGCCTCGCCAGGTGCTGGTCTAGCGCTCGCCAGGTGCTGGTCGAGGCCTCGCCCGGTGCTGGTCAAGGCCTCGCCAGGTGCTGGTCGAGGCCTCGCCAGGTGCTGGTCTAGCGCTCGCCAGGTGCTGGTCGAGGCCTCGCCAGGTGCTGGTCTAGCGCTCGCCCGGTGCTGGTCGAGGCCTCGCCAGGTGCTGGTCGAGGCCTCGCCCGGTGCTGGTCGAGTCCTCGCCAGGTGCTGGTCTAGCGCTCGCCCGGTGCTGGTCGAGGACTCGCCCGGTGCTGGTCGAGGACTCGCCCGGTGCTGGTCGAGGCCTCGCCCGGTGCTGGTCGAGGCCTCGCCAGGTGCTGATCGAGGGCTCGCCAGGTGCTGGTCGAGGCCTCGCCAGGTGCTGGTCGAGGCCTCGCCCGGCGCTGGTCTAGCGTTCGCCCGGTGCTGGTCGAGGGCTCGCCCTCGACCGATTTCGAGTACACGGTTATTAATGAATGGTCTTTGGGGTCGGCCACAGCTTGGACGAGCCGAGCCTGAGGATGGGTTGGGGTCGGGCCGCAGCTTGAACGAGCCTAGCCTGAGCACTAGGAGACTGGTGGTTGTGTTGACTTGGTCCCCGTGTTTGGTCCGGCTTGTGCCTCGAGTGTTTGCTTCCTTACTGGTTTCTGGAGGAGGTGAAGACTGTCTGCCTGACCAGCAGACAAGCTTGTGTCTGCTCACTAGCGTCTGCACTAGTGAGGAGATACCTGGAGGCGTCGCACTAGGGAGGAGTACCTGGAGGAGTCACTAGAGACTACTGAAGCCCCCCCCCCCGGTGATTGACCCCCACCCTTGTCCCTCTCCCCTGGCGAGTGGGGCCAGACTCCCCCTCATGTTGTCCTGGGGCCGCTCATGGCTTTTGTTCCAGCTGCTTTTACTGTTATGAAGACTGCTGTTGCCGGTCTCCCTACTGCTGCTCTTAACGCTGGTCCAGCTGCCATTATGGCTGGTCCAGCTGCCATTATGGCTGGTCCAGCTGCCATTATGGCTGGTCCAGCTGGCATTATGGTTGGTCCAGCTGCCATTATGGCTGGTCCAGCTGCCATTATGGCTGGTCCAGCTGCCATTATGGCTGGTCCAGCTGCCATTATGGCTGGTCCAGCTGCCATTATGACTGGTCCAGCTGGCATTATGGCTGGTCCAGCTGCCATTATGGCTGGTCCAGCTGCCATTATGGCTGGTCCAGCTGGCATTACGGCTGGTCCAGCTGCAGCTGTTGTTCTCACGGCCGAGGGAGGTGTTCGCTACAAGTCGGCTCACCGTTAACACATTACTGATCAACTGACAGTACTGAAGGTTCCCAGTGACCTTAATCATACTTGTGACCATGAATAGTTTACGACTCGTAACTGCCGTAAGTAATCAATTATGGTCCCCGAGTCATCAATCACTTAAGAACTCTGTGAACCGACCAGGGTGCAAACCTATTTTTCTAGCCCCCCTCTCGGCCCCCCCTTCCCCCCCCCCCCAGCGCTGTACACAGTACAAGGGTAGTTCTGTAGTTCCTCCAAGTCGTTCAAGGGCATGGAGAAGTTACAGAAATAAGAGAACACCAGAGAGCAGAGAGACAGACACCAGAGGACCAGAATGAGTCTCTCAGTTTGAGAAGAGAAGCAGAGACACAATATGAAAATGATATAGCGAATAAAGCTAAGACCCAATCAAAACTGTTATACAGCAACATCAGGAGGAAAACAACAGTGAAAGGACAGGTGATGAAACTGAGAAAGGGTACACAGAAAATGACAAAGAGGTGCGTGAAGAACTCAACAATAGATTCCAAGAGGTCTTCATAATAGTGCAGGAAGAAGTCCATGAACTAAGAGAGATGGTGATAAACCAAGCAGTCTAGTAAGACATTGAAATTACCAGAGATGACATTAGGAGGTATCTGCTAGAACTGGACGTGACTAAGGCTGTTTGACTTGATGGACTCTCACCATGGAATCTAGAATAGGGAGCAGAAACACTTTCCATGCCGCTCTGTCACTGGAAACAGAAAACCTACCTGAAAGCTGGAAGACATGTAGTCCCAATATCCAGAAAGGGTGACAGGCAGGAGGCACTAAACTTCGATTAATCCGGTGTTCCTAACCTATATTCCATGCAAGGTGATGAAGTCCATGAGAAAAAAGTTTGTAGCACACCTGGAGAGAAGGGACTTTGTAACACCCCACCAGCATGGGTCAGGGATATTAAATCGTACCTCACAGGTTTAATAGAATTCTATAAACAAGCAACAAGCATTAAGCAAGGAAGAGAAGGGTGGGTAGACTGCACTTTCTTGAATTGTCAGAAAGCTTTTGATAAAGTACCCCCAGAAGGGGCTGTTGCATAAGTTGGAGTAACAGTTAAGTGGATAAGGGTGTACCTAAACCACAGGAGGCAGAGAATTACTGTAAGGGGTGAGACCTCACAATGGCGTTATGTCACCATCAGAGTCCCACAGGGTTCTGTACTCTCACCTATCCTGTTTCTGATACACCAGCCCATCCTCCTCTTTTGGTATTATTTATAGGAAGGACGAGGACCATAGCACATATACCGACGTACAACGCAATTAGAAAGTAGTAATCGGTACTATTGAATTTGGAAAACCGGAAAACGATTTTCTACTTATGTTGCAAAGACAAATTAACTAACGTAACCTTCCCAGGCCTTATATACGCCACCTGAGGCCTAGTATAGTACATATGTGTGCTATATTAGGCCTAGGAATATTTAAGTTCGTTTTTTTAACTTCTTTTTTTCGGACTCTAAAGTGAATAGTACAAAATTCTACTATCTAATGGCTTAGTATGTCAATATTTGTACTATGGTGCACATAGTTACAAAAAGTACTATCTATATAGGAGTATGGGTTAGATATACATAAATGATCTTCCAGAGGGTATAGACTCATTCCTCTCAATGCTAGCAAACGATGCTAAAATTTTGAGACGGATTAAGACCGAGGACAGCAAGAGACTACAAGACGACCTGGACAGATTGAAGGAATGGTCCAACAAATAAATGGCTACTAGAGTTTAACTCAAGGAAGTGTAAAGTAATGAAGATAGGTGTAGGGAGCACGAGGCCAAATACAAGGTACCAGTTGGGAGATAAAATCCCTCAGGAATCTGGAAGAAAGATCTGGAGGTTGGTATTATGCCAGACTTGCATGGAGCCGGTGGCTGAGCGGACAGAACACTGGACACGTGATTCTGTGGTCCCGGGTTCGATCCCGGGCGCCAGAGAGAAACAAGCGCAGAGTTTCTTTCACCCTGATGCTCCTGTTACCATGCAGTAAATAGGTACTTGGGAGTTAGTCAGCTGTCACGGGCTGCTTCCTGGGGGTGGAGGCCTGGTTGAGGACCGGGTGGCGGGGACACTAAGCCCTGAAACCCTTTCAAGATAACCTCAAGATAAGATGACCTGTCCCTTGAAGCCCACATCTAAAGGATATCATCAGTGACATATGCTATGCTAGTAAACATATGAACCGCCACTGGAAACTTGTGTAAAGAATCATTCTGAATCTTGTATACCACATATGTCAGACAAATACTTGAGTACGCGGCGCCAGCATGGAGTACCTCTCTAGTCAAACACAAAACGAAATTAGAAAAAGTTGAGAGGTATGCCACCCGGCTACACGAGCTGAGAGGTATGAGCTACAAGGAAAGATTACTGGAATTAAACCTCACGACTCTGGAAGACACGAGTTAGGGGAGACATGATCATCACCTATAAAATTCTGAGAGGAATTGACAGAGTAGATAAAGACAAACTATTTAGTACGGGTGGTACATGAACAAGGGGACACAAGGAGAAACTTAATACCCAAATGATCCACAGGGACGTTACAAATAAATTATAAGCGTCAGAGTAGTTAACAGACGGAATGCATTAGACAGTGATGTGGTGGAGGTGACTCCATACACACTTTCAAATGTGGATATGACAGAGCCCAGTAGGCTCAGTAACCTGAACACCACTTGACTGACAGTAAAAGTCGGGACCAAAGAGACGAAGCTCAACCACCGCAGCACAACTAGATGAGTACATTGCTATAACCACTTCACCGGCGATTGCCTTTAGGGTTGCCGTCCTCAGACCAAGCAACCCGTCCTCAACTCATGTCCATTCCATCCAGCGGTCGACCCCACAGACGCATTCATAAATGTTTACATGCTGTTCATTTAAAACGGGAATTTTCTCATATATTAATTAATAGTATAATATATTAGCATATTATGCATATATAGGCATAGGTTAGGTTAGGTGTTTAGGTTCTGTTGGCGATTATTTGTGTTAGTAGTACGTGGGTGAAGCATTTACAGCGTTGTGGTTCGAACAAAATTCGTCAGTGAAGCACTTGTTCCGGAAGTGTTCGAACGAAATCAGTTGTGAGTCGTGTGTAAACCGTTTTTCATTCATAAACAGGGGGTTTGGCGGGTGCATGGAATGGACATTAACCGAGTTCCATAACTGCCCAATCGCCGGCAACTCTTCTGATGTATTTTGGGCACAGTTTTGCATCAAATCCTGGTACATACTCTGGCCGCTTTGAGACTCTGGTTAGGCAAACTGTTGTATCTTTGACGTTTTTAATTTGGCAAAACTGTTGTATTTTTTACGTTTTAGGTTAGACAAAACTGTTGTATTTTTGACGTTTTAGGTTAGACAAACTGTTATATTTTTTACGTTTTAGGTTAGACAAAACTGTTGTATTTTTGACGTTTTAGGTTAGACAAAACTGTTGTATTTTTGACGATTTAGGTTAGACAAAACTGTTGTATTTTTGACGTTTTAGGTTAGACAAAACTGTTGTATTTTTGACGTTTTAGGTTAGACAAAACTGTTGTATTTTTGACGTTTAAGGTTAGACAAAACTGTTATATTTTTGACGATTTAGGTTAGACAAAACTGTTGTATTTTTTACGTTTTAGGTTAGAGAAAAATTGTTGTATTTTTGACGTTTTAGGTTAGACAAAACTGTTGTATTTTTGACGTTTTAGGTTAGACAAAACTGTTGTATTTTTGACGTTTAAGGTTAGACAAAACTGTTATATTTTTGACGATTTAGGTTAGACAAAACTGTTGTATTTTTACGTTTTAGGTTAGAGAAAATTGTTGTATTTTTGACGTTTTAGGTTAGACAAAACTGTTGTATTTTTGACGTTTTAGGTTAGACAAAACTGTTGTATTTTTGACGTTTAAGGTTAGACAAAATGTTATATTTTTGACGATTTAGGTTAGACAAAACTGTTGTATTTTTTACGTTTTAGGTTAGAGAAAATTGTTGTATTTTTGACGATTCTGATTAAGCAAAGCGTTCGCCTGTTTTTACGATGCGGCAACACGAGACAACGAGCTCATGTTGCAATACACATATGTAACATCATCAGCTTTTCATGTCAAATGTAAAAATGTCAGCAAACGTCAATCTGTCTGTCGACTGTTAATCAAATTTTTGTATCTATTTACATTTCCAAGCTCAGCACAGAATTACATTGACGATATTAACTCTTCTGGCAACACATAGTGATTACACAGTGACATCACTGACGCTGACGTCATTAGTGACGTCAGTACACGGAGACGCCATTAACACTAACGCCATTGAAACTGCATTAAATTAATACACTACTGCACTCTCATAGTGACGTCATTAACAGTGTCCAACAAATTCACGCAAGCAGCACTATACTGATCTCAGCTGCTCTGTAAAGTCACTTTTTTCACTGAAAAACTTGCAGTGAATGCTTCCAGATATAATAAATGAAGTCTGGTGTGAAAAGACGACATTTATTTGGGGGAAGGAAATGTGAGTGGACATCTGAGGCGTTGTAAGATGAACTTGATAAATAAAATATATAAAGATAGAGATTAAAAAGAAGGAACTGACAGATATAGAGCAGAAATACATACAGGAAGACAGAGATACAAGACAGGAAGACAATCAGAACGACAGGGGGATCAGACAGACAGACAGACAGACAGACAGACAGACAGACAGACAGTCAGACAAACAGCCTGACAGTCATCCGGACCGCCAGCCAATCACACAGACAGACAATCAGACGAAGAGACCCCCCGCCCACCTGACCAAGGCAAGCATCAAACTCTGTATTTCCCTCGGGGCCCGCCGCTTCAGCACTCTCTTTGTTTATCTCCTCGTGACGTCGGCCGCCAGGGAGGGGGAGAGAGGAGGTCAGGGAGGTCAGGGAGTTCAGGGAGTGAGGTAGGGAGGTCATGGAGATCAGGGAGTGAGGGAGGACAGGGAGTGAGGTAAATTCCTAAATATGGGAGGACAGGGAGGAAAGAAAATGGAATCCGTCCCCAGTAGTCAATGTAATCAGTCACCGTTGCTCATATGTTAGAGCTAGGCTGAGGTGACTCGCCAGGCAGCGAGTCACTGTATCAGGGTCACTGTAACCTGCCACGAGTCTTGATGACGCAAGTGGGAGGGAGGGGGTGAAGGATGAGAGAAGAGGGAGAGAGGTGAAAGAGAGCAAGTAGACCAACGAAAGAGAGAGGGAGTAAGGAAACATACAAGTCTCTCACCAGAAGACACGACTCCACACATATGTAACCAAGTCCAAGTAAAAACAAAAGACAAAATGTCTTCTAGTGCGTCTATGTGATCAGGACGCGAGTTGGATCCCACCGCATTGCCCCAAAAGACATTCTCGTAACTACATTGTGTAAATTAACTTCTTTATAAAGTACGACCATCAATGAGTTCATTGATGGTCGAGTCTTAGCAGGAGGAGCATGACTCCCAGAATGTGATCGTCAGGAGCTGCGACGTCAATGAGCATAACTGGGAAATATCAGGTACAAACCGGAGGCGACTTGCTTATATCACTCTCCCGTCTATAATCAGCTGTAACTATGTGAACGAGAAATGAGTCAGTAGACAAACACACGAATATAACACACGCATGCCAAAAAAAAGTTATATAATGGAAATTTGTGGAACCTAGATAAGGCACGTCACTAAAATCAACTTTTTGGGTCCTCTTGGGCCCCGTCCCTTGGGCCCGTCCTCTGGGCCCCGTCCTCTTGGTCCCGTCCTCTTGAGCCCCGTCCTCTTGGGCCCCGTCCTCTTGGGCCCAGTCCTCTTGGGCCCCGTCCTCTTGGGCCCCGTCCTCTTGGCCCCGTCCCCGTCCTCTTGAGCCCATCCTCTTGGGCCCCGTCCTCTTGGTCCGCTCCTCTGGGCCCGTCCTCTTGAGCCCATCCTCTTGGGCCCGTCCTCTTGAGCCCGTCCTCTGAGCCCCGTCTCTTGAGCCCCGTCCTCTTGGGCCCCGTCCTCTTGGGCCCCGTCCTCTTGGGCCACGTCCTCTTGGGTCCCGTCCTCTTGAGCCCATCCTCTTGAGCCCGTCCTCTTGAGCCCCGTCCTCTTGAGCCCGTCCTCTGGGCCCCGTCCTCTTGGGCCACGTCCTCTTGGGCCACGTCCTCTTGGGCCACTGGGCCGCCCTGTTGCCCTCTTGTGGGCCCTCTTCACGCGGGAAAGGTTTACAAGGCTGTATTGTGGCCAAAGTTTTGCTCCATCCTCGTGTTGAGCTTCAAGACTCCAAGGAATATCTTACTTTACCCCTACACGAATCTTTATATTCGGGGCAAAAGAGAGAGAGTGAAGACGGCAGTATCATATTTCTGTCTATGGAGAATATGGGCATAACATCAAAACCATTAACTAACCCTTCTTCCTAAATCAAATTGCCATAAACACACTCAGACTCACAACACCGATTGAAGTGTGGATACTCCCGACCCTCCCAGCACATGGAGGTAAGTACACGACCTTACCTTTTTATCAAAGGGTCGAAGCTCAACCCCCCGCGAGCACCACTAGGTTATCTTGAGGTTATCTTGAGATGATTTCGGGGCTTTTTTTTAGTGTCCCCGCGGCCCGGTCCTCTACCAGGCCTCCACCCCCAGGAAGCAGCCCGTGATAGCTGACTAACACCCAGGTACCTATTTTACTGCTAGGTAACAGGAGCATAGGGTGAAAGAAACTCTGCCCATTGTTCCTCGCCGGCGCCTGGGATCGAACCCAGGACCACAGGATCACAAGTCCAGCGTGCTGTCCGCTCGGCCGACCGGCTCCCTAGGTGAACACAGGCATCTGAAGATATGCCCTAAACAAGATTTTAACCAAGTAAACACTAGAGCGGAAGACTGTAGCCACCTCAGCTCGGCCAGGGAGGTGCAGTTGGGTGAGGGAGCTGGCACAGGCTCACCAACACGTCAGCTCCCTCGTGAGGGAACATTTTCACCCTCAGTATGAGGCAGCAGAGTGACCCTCACGCCGCAGTTTACGGCGGACCAGTTGGCAACGACAGTTAACCTTCGCGTCCAGCCCTCAGCACTCGCCAGGGAGTTATGGATCTCCTAGTGAAGCCACTCTCCTCAGCTGCCTCGTATCTTAAGATAGAGAGCAGAGGCTGTAAGAGAGATATCTTAAAGACGGCTCTTCTAAGCCACCTCATTTCCTTAAAGGTATAAAGAGACTGTAAGAGACCTCCCACCAACGGGAGACATCTCCTGTCCACGAGGCTAACCATAGCCCGTGCTTCTTGCCCAGCTCCTGTGCCAGGTAAGTTACGGGCTCACCATAGCCCGTGCTACTTGGAACTTGTTCCGAGTAGCTGAATCTATAACAACAACAACAACCTCCCACCAGTCAATGTCTCCTCGAGACGAAACCCTCCGCGGCCTCCTACCTTCAGAGACAGTCTGCCAGACGACCCGGACACCCGCGGCCAGCTGGACCATATTCCGGAGACAGCAAGATCACGACAAGACAAAGATTAAGTTCGAATTTTCCTCCAGACGAGACGGACGCCAATAGTGAGAAGAGATCTGGAAAGTCAGAGGACAATGGAGATTGGCAAGAATGGAAACTCTTCAGCCAGGATTTTTTCTTTTTGTAAAGAAAATAAGGTAGCGATGAATTTAATAAACCAACCCAAACATATGAAGTTTTTTTCGTTGGGACCTTACCAAGTCGTCCTGGACCCTTACCAAGTCGTCCTGGACCCTTACCAAGTCGTCCTGGACCCTTACCAAGTCGTCCTGGACCCTTACCAAGTCATCCTGGATCCTTACCAAGTCGTCCTGGACCCTACCAAGTCATCCTGGACCCTTACCAAGTCGTCCTGGCCTTACCAAGTCATCCTGGACCCACCAAGTCGTCCTTGGCCTTACCAAGTCATCCTGGACCCTTACCAAGTCATCCTGGACCCTCACCAAGTCGTCCTGGACCCTCACCAAGTCATCCTGGACCCTTACCAAGTCATCCTGGACCCTTACCAAGTCGTCCTTGCCTTACCAAGTCATCCTGGACCCTTACTAAGTCATCTGGACNAAGCAGCCCGTAGCAGCCGTCTAGCTCCCAGGTACCTGTTTACTGCCAGGTGAACAGAACGATCGGGATGAAGAAAACTCGTCCATTTGCTTCCGCCTCCGCTGGGAATCGAACCGGGGCATTAGGACTACGACTCCCAAGCGCTGTCCACTCAGCCACGAGCTCCCCTCCGCCCCCCCACCCGATGTGTGTGTGTGTGGAGGGGGGTGTAGAGTCGACCTCGGATTTCCCACCAACAAACAAATGGTTTTAATCTGGCCATTTACATGCTAAACCAAATTGTTCGCCTGTCAAGAGCAAGGCTGAAGAATCTCTTCCAGTTGTTTGTATGCAACTATAAGAGAGAGAGAGAGAGAGAGATGGGGGGGGGGGGTCTCCAGACAACACTCATGTTAAGGGTCGTCTTAAGTCAGGGCCTCCAGACAACACTTGTGTAAGGGTCGTCTTAAGTCAGGGCCTCCAGACAACACTTGTGTTAAGGGTTGTCTTAAGTCAGGGCCTCCAGACAACACTTGTGTTAAGGGTCGTCTTAAGTCAGGGCCTCCAGACAACACTTGTGTTAAGGGTTGTCTTAAGTCAGGGCCTCCAGACAACACTTGTGTTAAGGGTTGTCTTAAGTCAGGGCCTCCAGACAACACTTGTGTTAAGGGTTGTCTTAAGTCAGGGCCTCCAGACAACACTCATGTAAGGGTCGTCTTAAGTCAGGGCCTCCAGACAACACTTGTGTTAAGGGTCGTCTTAAGTCAGGGCCTCCAGACAACACTTATGTTAAGGGTCGTCTTAAGTCAGGGCCTCCAGACAACACTTATGTTAAGGGTCGTCTTAAGTCAGGGCCTCCAGACAACACTTGTGTTAAGGGTCGTCTTAAGTCAGGGCCTCCAGACAACACTTATGTTAAGGGTCGTCTTAAGTCAGGGCCTCCAGACAACACTCATGTTAAGGGTCGTCTTAAGTCAGGGCCTCCAGACAACACTTGTGTTAAGGGTCGTCTTAAGTCAGGGCCTCCAGACAACACTTGTGTTCAGGGTCGTCTTAAGTCAGGGCCTCCAGACAACACTTGTGTTAAGGGTTGTCTTAAGTCAGGGCCTCCAGACAACACTTGTGTTAAGGGTCGTCTCAAGTCAGGGCCTCCAGACAACACTTGTGTTAAGGGTCGTCTTAAGTCAGGGCCTCCAGACAACACTCGTGTTAAGGGTCGTCTTAAGTCAGGGCCTCCAGACAACACTTGTGTTAAGGGTCGTCTTAAGTCAGGGCCTCCAGACAACACTCATGTTAAGGGTCGTCTTAAGTCAGGGCCTCCAGACAACACTTGTGTTAAGGGTCGTCTTAAGTCAGGGCCTCCAGACAACACTCATGTTAAGGGTCGTCTTAAGTCAGGGCCTCCAGACAACACTCGTGTTAAGGGTTGTCTTAAGTCAGGGCCTCCAGACAACACTTGTGTTAAGGGTCGTCTTAAGTCAGGGCCTCCAGACAACACTTGTGTTAAGGGTCGTCTTAAGTCAGGGCCTCCAGACAACACTTGTGTTAAGGGTCGTCTTAAGTCAGGTCCTCCAGACAACACTTGTGTTAAGAGTCGTCTTAAGTCAGCGCCTCGGGCCTACGACCTCACTCCTGTGGTAATTACGTGAGGAGAGCGGCCCGTAAACCTTGGTGATGGTTGCACCTGTCACCTCCACTGTCTGCTGCCTCCTGCTGCTGCTGCTGCTGCCTGCTGCTGCTGCTGCTGCTGCTGCCGCTGCTGCTGCTGCTGCTGCTGCTGCTGCTGCTGCTGCCTGTCCCCTTACCTCCTCTTCCCTTTCCAACTCTTCTCCCCCCTTCCCCCACATCCCCAGTTCCCATTCCCCTCGAACACTTCCACTGTCAATCCCCCTCGTGTGTCGGTATTCTCGCTATCATCAACCAATGTCTCCTTGTCAACATTTATCCTCCTCCACCACTTGCTCTTGACACCCCTCCACCAACACCCCGCATATTACCCTAACCCAAAACCTAACCTAGTCCTAAATAAGCCCTAGTCTGCCCTAGGCCTAAATATGCACTCCTAGGCCTAGCATACTCATCCCTAGGTCTAATATGGAACATGACTGTACAGTACTGAACATTTAGTGTACTAGTAAAGTGTACTTGTTGCTATTTTTTCTATTAAAGCAGAACAGTTGATTTTTGTTGTACAGAACATAACAACTGGAAAGAGCTGTGTGAGCGTGGAGGGCCGAGCACCTCGAGTGTCACGCCTGTAATAACTGCTAAATTATCTCCACCTGCGAACTTTTTAACTATTTGAATAAATATAAAATTTAAGCATTTTCTTCCACTGATGATTCTCTTGATGTAGTGTGTGTGTGGGGTACTTTATTGGTAGTCGCATTAGAGGCTGGTAAGGCAAGGTAATGAGTTGATTATGTGGTACTTGGAGTGGATATGAGACAGACTAAGAACTGGGACATGAGGACGAGGAGATGGGATATGAGGACAAGAAACTGGGGACATGAAGACAAGAGGTTCGGATATCCGGACAAGCAGTAGAGATATGAAGACCGAGTGAAAGAACGGTGCCCAACCACTTGGACAATATGAGATCGAACGCCGACCTGCATGAAGCGAGGCCGTCCCTGTGTCGACCAGTCCAGCAATAAACATTATGGGTTTGCAGAATGAGATCCGAGGAAGGTGATGTAGAACATCTGCTCCAGATACTCTTGAGGTCATCATAACTCACTCGGTAGAGTCTGGGGAGTCCTGGGATGCGGGTTCGATCCCACCACCTTGCCTCACTGACACTGCTGGCTACATAGACCTTAGCATGAAGACTGTTGGCTTGATAGTGTTGAGCGTGACACCTGGATGAACACAGCGGGTCCTGAGTAAGGACTGGTGAATGCTGCCAGACCCGGTAGTCTTGTGCTGCCAGACCCGGTAGTCGTGTGCTGCCAGACCCGGTAGTCTTGTGCTGCCAGACCCGGTAGTCTTGTGCTGCCAGACCCGGTAGTCTTGTGCTGCCAGACCCGGTAGTCGTGTGCTGCCAGACCCGGTAGTCGTGTGCTGCCAGACCCGGTAGTCTTGTGCTGCCAGACCCGGTAGTCTTGTGCTGCCAGACCCGGTAGTCGTGTGCTGCCAGACCCGGTAGTCGTGTGCTGCCAGACCCGGTAGTCGTGTGCTGCCAGACCCGGTAGTCTTGTGCTGCCAGACCCGGTAGTCGTGTGCTGCCAGACCCGGTAGTCTTGTGCTGCCAGACCCGGTAGTCTTGTGCTGCCAGACCCGGTAGTCGTGTGCTGCCAGACCCGGTAGTCTTGTGCTGCCAGACCCGGTAGTCGTGTGCTGCCCTTGTCTAAGACAGTCGTCTCAACTTTTGCAATACTATTCTGGCCCCCTGCCCCCCCCCCCCTCACAGACAACACCAGGTGGACGATATTCTCCAGCTGCAGTTGTAAGCCGTGTTCCCCCCCCCCCTCTCTCTCTCTCTCTCTCTCTCTCTCTCTCTCTCTCTCTCTCTCTCTCTCTTTCTCTCTATCTCTCTCTCCCTCTCCGATAAATCTTTTGAGCCACACCACTAACATCATATATATTCGCTAAGTCTTGTTTATTATAAAAGCTAACTAAAAATGGTGCCATTACTGGCCCGCTGACCGGCCGCGCAGGACTCACCTTCCTCTTAAACAAACATTGTAAGTTTTTCACAATGAACTCCCAAGAACGTGATGTACCCGTGAGGAAATATTGAGGCCATACGATGGGATCGAACCTGCCTCCCTAGACGCCCTGGGCACACGTACCATGTTGAGCACACAAGTGTGTCTGGGGAGTCCAGGGACGCGGGTTCGATCCCACCGTATGGCTTCCAGTATTTTATCATTTAAAGTTTGTTCTATGTCAACATAATGCAAATTTAGGATCCAAGCTTTACTCTGAACGTTTCGGTACCCGGGAGTAAGGCAACTGTTGTGGGTTGCTTCCTGCAGATCAGCAGGTAACCAAAGGAGACTTCGATAGACATATATACAGGCATTCTGTCCCCGACAACGGGAATTATAGTGTTTACAAGCATATATAATATTTCACATTTATGATGTAATCCCTTTCATTCGAGGCCAGTGTTTAAATTTCCAGTGATCTAAGTGAATTAAAATGTAACACCCAGGCTATTGTGGTTTGTATCTTATCTGACAAGGATACTGGGGATGTCTCCAGACGCCTAAGTGGTGCTCCGAGGGAAGGTTTAAAGTCTCTCAGGGTACCAGTTAGGTACCTCAGAGAGCCTTCCTTATTGTGGCCACTCATGGCCTGGGGCCAGATTCACGAAGCAGTTACGCAAGTACTTACGAACCTGTACATCTTTTCTCAATCTTTGACGGCTTTATTTCCCATTATTAAAAAGTTTACAAGCATGAAAACTTCCCAATCAACTGCTGTTATTGTTATAAACAGCCTCCTGGTGCTTCGAAGCTCCTTAACTGTTTAATAATTGTAAACAAAGCTGCCAAAGATTGAGAAAAGATATACAGGTTCGTAAGTGTTTGCGTAACTTCTTCGTGAATCTAGCCCCTGATTGGTAGGACAAATCTCGTACTTTTGAGGAAGGAGTTCAACTCTCCTATTATCCAAGCCAATGATATTGTGGATTACATCTTATAATCACTTTCTTTTCCTTTTTTCAGAATGAAGGTGTGTCTAAGACGCCCGAGTGCTTAGGAGACAGACATATCACCGTTGAGAAGATTGACCGTAATAATAACACAAAACGAAACAGAAAATTGTTATCTTGATATGAATTTTTTGAGATTTGATATCTCACACTCCCAACAATAGAACACATGTCAGGACGGACCGACAGATGTTCTGCAGATAAATGACAGAGTGGAGCAGTCACATTAAAATATGCACGAATAACATCCGGCCAAACGAACAGACAGCAAACTGATAAACAATAACTACAAATAGAGAAAACAATAAAATGAGATTCAAAAGAGAAGGTGAGTGATGACTTCATCAACACCTGTATTAACAGTGGCGCTATTAACACCTGTAAAAGCAGCAGCTGTCAACACCTGTGTTAACTGTTAAAGTGTGCGACTAACGGCTGATGCAGCTCAGAAACGTCGCGTTCTAGTGAACAATTTAAGAATTTATATTGTAGAGAAGAACAGTGAAGATCATATATTATACCAACTGACAGTGAAGAAGTTATATCAAAGAATAGTGTTTTTTTAATTATAGTGAAGAGGACTGAAGAAGATATAAAAAAAATAAAGAATTTATAATATAGTGAAGAACAGTGAAGGTAGTTTATCACAGTTAAGTATTTTTATAGCAAAGAACAGTAAAGAATTTACATAATTGCGAAGAACATTCAATAATTTATATCACAGCGAAGAATAGTGAAGAATTTATAGTATAGAGAAGAGGGTAGTGAGTGAGACCAAACACACAGTGATGATTCTGACCAGAACTTCAGTGGAGTGAATAGTGAATAATAAGATACACTATATTCTTGACGTAAGATTGACCTCTTACTGCCATATGAGCGAAGAATATTTGCTTCTTCAGTCTTGACAAATGGTGCCTTCATCTTCCTTCTGAAGGAACACGAGGAACGACTTAATCTCTTTGGCAAACAACTGCCTTAGTCGCCATACTTCTCTTCTCTTCCGTGAACCTCTGTTTTTACACTAGGTAAAGAGCCGGTGCTTATCCACTGACTTACGACTATTTCTGCTCCTCGAGTGCCGAGGTTAGGTACATCTTAAAGGACTGCTCCTGCTCCTCGACTGCTGAGGTCTGGTCCATCTTGAGTCATGGAGCTCGTAGCTCGTATCTCAGAGACCCTTCGAGTCGTCCTCCTCCTCATATGCTCACAAGGTAAGCGGATGATTTCATTTGTTTTTCTTCAAAACTATATAAACTCCTGTTTTCAGGTGAGCAATGATTGCTTCCTGGAGTACGTCGCTTTTGGCTATTTTGGAAACCATAACAAAAGTAGTGGATTGTATCGAGGTCTGATGTCTGTTCGCTCACAGGGTAGTCATCTTGGCGCTGACTCTTATGTTCATCGAATTTATTTTATCCATTTTTGTATCTTTTTTATGTCCACCATACCAATACGACGATCACCACGCCCGCTACCATGGCCACCACACCCGCTACCATGGCCACCACGACCACTACCATGGCCACCACGCGCACCACCCTCATATTATACCCACGACCACGCCCACCAAACCTTCAACCAGTGACTGCAGTTGTCGAGACGTGACCTGTAGAATATAAACGCGAGAAAGTTGTCTTAAAAGGCAGAGTGTCTGTGCCTGCCATCCAGCCCACACTGGTGTTGCTGGTATTCCACCACAATCTTAACTACCGTGTCTGTTGTCACCAGAGAAATTGTTCACTTGATTACTATAAGTTCACAGCAAACACGTAACTGGAACATTAAATAATGCCCATGTTATCATCGATTGTTGCACGAGGCTAGCCCCGAGCGTCTGGTCTCCAGCCTCGGACAAACATTCTCTTTTATTAAGATATTAATTTATATGTTAAAAGTAATTATTATGTATACACAGAACGTTACAATTTATGAATGCGTCTGTAGGGTAGGCCGCAACTTGGACGAGGATAGTATGAGGAGAAGTCGGGGTCGGCAACTGCTTGGACGAACAGGATAGGCTGAACTTCCGTGGGTCACTAGCCTTGTTAGATCTTGGCATCCGTCTTAAATGGACGTAAAATTCAAGAAGATCGTAAGATATCTATCTGCGTGGTGCTGGTAGTTACCAGTGAGTGTTCTTGTGATCAGTTGGGTGTTGCTCGTGGGGCTGCAAGAACACCATACACTACACACTGCACCATCTTCACCATTTACCACTCCTGTAAAAATGCAGATGTTTTACCTAACCAGAAATGTACGAACCCTAGCAACCCACCTAGCAGTAAATTAGGTACCTGGGTGTTAGTCAGCTGTCACGGGCTGCTTCCTGGGGGTGGAGGCCTGGTCGAGGACCGAGCCGCGGGGACATTAAAATCCCCGAAATCATCTCAAGATAACCTCAAGATAACCCACCTAACCTATCGAGGCCAAGGCGAATGATATCAAAGGTACCTGATTCACCAAGAATTTATCGAGGGACAAATTAAGTGACCGCGAGGGACGGTCGGGAAGCACGACACACGTTCGTCCTGGAAGTCAAGACATTCAACAAGAATATGCACGACCGTAAGAGGAACAATGTAATGTGGGCAATAAGGAGCAGGGCGGCGCTCCATTAAGTGCCCGTGAGTTAAGCGAGTATGGCCAATACGTAACCTTACCTGAGCTGTTTCCCACCGCCGGTTACGGTGGTAGGAGGAAGGCCATGGGGGACACACTACTCTTATGAGCACGCAGTTTGTTACCAGTAACAAGACCAACAACTCTGCCAACGGGCAACAATTGAGGAATGAATAACTGGGAAAAGTCGGAATAAGAAATACCTTTACTGGAGATGGGACAAGTGCGGATAGCCTCCTTATTGGCAGCGTCAGTATGATTATTTAAAGAAACACAATATACTGGGAACCCAGCAAAACTCAACTGTCTTAAACCTGCTGGAGATAAGAAATAACCAGTGTTGAATTTCGACTACCACCGGATGAGGATAGTTCAGAGCCATGAGGGCACTGCGAGAGTCAACTACAACAACAAAGGATGATTGACAGCGAGAAAGCAGTTGAAGAAGGGCATACAAAACAGCATAAAGTTCTGCCATGAAGATGCTAGTCTCAGGAGACAGGCGACAAATATAGATGTGGTCAGGAAAAACAACAGAGTACCCTGTCCTGTTCCCGTAGAGGCCACTAGAGAAGGTGGGCCTCAGGGCCTCCTGTTTCCATCACGGGAGACATCTCCTGTCCACGAGGCTAACCATAGCCCGTGCTTCTTGCCCAGCTCCTGTGCCAGGTAAGTTACGGGCTCACCATAGCCCGTGCTACTTGGAACTTGTTCCGAGTAGCTGAATCTATAACAACAACAACTGTTCCCATAGAGGCCCCCCTAGAGTAGGTGGCCCCTAGGGTACCCTGTCCCCGTACAGGCCACTAGAGAAGGTGACCCTCAGGACTTCCTGTCCCCGTAGAGGCCATTAGATAAGGTATAGCCGTCGAGGTTATAAAACCAATCCAATTTATTTTGTGGTTCAAAAGGTAAACGACCAATTAAAACATTCCAAACAGCAACAAATAAAAATATGATATCACGTCCAGCGCCGGCGGGAATATGTCATATGTGTTACTCTCCAGCAACACAAGAGCAGTAATGGTGTACATTGTATACTGTACAGTCTTCTCCCTCCAATGTGACGATGTATGATGGAATATGACAAAGGCCATCGAACGCGGCCCGTAGAGGAGGCTCTAACACCAAACACAACTTATCAACAACGTTATTTTAACCATTGTTACGTTGGTACAACGTTGTAACAACGTAATTATCTTAAGAACGTTGTGGTTCCGTTGTGTGTTTCCTGGGGATGAGCGGTGAACACGGGTCCACTGAGGCCAACGATGCTTGCAGCAGTAAACTATGCTGTTTATGCCGGAGCTTTTGTGAGCCTCACTACCTGTAGTTTAATGCATTCCTCAGGCGACTTTTATGTGAGGAAAATAATGAGGCCGTACAATGGGATTGAACTCGCGTCACTAGATTGCTCAGGCGCACACACACACCCACCCTACCGTCTCAACCAGGATGAGTTTAAAAGCATCCCACCCAGAAATACTGCCGGACGTAAATTGATTTTAGAAGATCACATTCGGTATCACAGTCCACGTTTTACGAGATACCAGTGTCTTGTAGTACAGTATGTGTCCCAGCATGATACAGCAGTGTTGCCAGCCGGTGTAATCATTACAGCGTTTTGTCGTATTCTATTCTTACAACACTGTACCGACAAAAATGGTACTAATATAGTTGTGACAAAATACTTGTAGCAGGGCGGCGGGATCGAACACGAGCCAAATATTTGCTCATAGATATATCCACGTAATTGCGATTTCAATGTGAAGGTTAAGTTTGGACGAGCTTGGAGGCTGTGTATGTGTCTGGATATACACACCTGCGACATCATACAGACGAGCAAAACACTGAATAATACATAGCACTGTAATGATCAGTTATGTTTGTGCCTGGTCTGAAAGCTTACATTAATTGTCCGGTAAAGAGAATTATGTGTTGGGATCAGCCACTACATTTTGGCAGCATTTTATTGCATTTAATACTGAAATTATTAATAATTGATTATGTACATGGCAATGATATATGAGCAATGAAATATTTCGGTTGAAGAGTTGTATATACACAAGGACTCGCCCGGTGCTGGTCGAGGCCTCGCCCGGTGCTGGTCGAGGCCTCGCCCGGTGCTGGTCGAGGCCTCGCCCGGTGCTGGTCGAGGCCTCGCCCGGTGCTGGTCTAGCGCTCGCCCGGTTCTGGTCGAGGCCTCGCCCGGTGCTGGTCTAGCGCTCGCCCGGTGCTGGTCAAGGCCTCGCCAGGTGCTGGTCTAGCGCTCGCCCGGTGCTGGTCGAGGCCTCGCCCGGTGCTGGTCGAGGCCTCGCCCGGTGCTGGTCTAGCGCTCGCCCGGTGCTGGTCGAGGCCTCGCCAGGTGCTGGTCGAGGCCTCGCCCGGTGCTGGTCGAGGCCTCGCCCGGTGCTGGTCTAGCGCTCGCCCGGTGCTGGTCGAGGCCTCGCCAGGTGCTGGTCTAGCGCTCGCCCGGTGCTGGTCGAGGCCTCGCCAGGTGCTGGTCTAGCGCTCGCCCGGTGCTGGTCAAGGCCTCGCCAGGTGCTGGTCGAGGCCTCGCCAGGTGCTGGTCTAGCGCTCGCCCGGTGCTGGTCGAGGCCTCGCCAGGTGCTGGTCGAGGCCTCGCCCGGTGCTGGTCGAGGCCTCGCCAGGTGCTGATCGAGGGCTCGCCCGGTGCTGGTCGAGGCCTCGCCCGGTGCTGGTCGAGGCCTCGCCAGGTGCTGGTCGAGGCCTCGCCAGGTGCTGGTCGAGGGCTCGCCCTCGAGCGATTTCGAGTACACGGTTATTAATGAATGGTCTTTGGGGTCGGCCACAGCTTGGACGAGCCGAGCCTGAGGATGGGTTGGGGTCGGGCCGCAGCTTGAACGAGCCTAGCCTGAGCACTAGGAGACTGGTGGTTGTGTTGACTTGGTCCCCGTGTTTGGTCCGGCTTGTGCTTCGAGTGTTTGCTTCCTTACTGGTTTCTGGAGGAGGTGAAGACTGTCTGCCTGACCAGCAGACAGCTTGTGTCTGCTCACTAGCGTCTGCACTAGTGAGGAGATACCTGGAGGCGTCGCACTAGGGCGGAGTACCTGGAGGAGTCACTAGAGACTACTGAAGTCTTGGGGTGTCACTACGAAGCCACAACTTAAGGCGTCACACTAGGAATAAAACCCGTAACATGTCTGGAGTGTGAGGAGGGTGACACTGGAGCCCCCCCCCCCCCGGTGATTGACCCCCACCCTTGTCCCTCTCCCCTGGCGAGTGGGGCCAGACTCCCCCTCATGTTGTCCTGGGGCCGCTCATGGCTTTTGTTCCAGCTGCTTTTACTGTTATGAAGACTGCTGTTGCCGGTCTCCCTACTGCTGCTCTTAACGCTGGTCCAGCTGCCATTATGGCTGGTCCAGCTGCCATTATGGCTGGTCCAGCTGCCATTATGGCTGGTCCAGCTGCCATTATGGCTGGTCCAGCTGCCATTATGGCTGGTCTAGCTGCCATTACGGCTGGTCCAGCTGCCATTATGGCTGGTCCAGCTGCTATTATGGCTGGTCCAGCTGCCATTATGGCTGGACCAGCTGCCATTATGGCTGGTCCAGCTGCTATTATGGCTGGTCCAGCTGGCATTATGGCTGGTCCAGCTGCCATTATGGCTGGTCCAGCTGCCATTATGGCTGGACCAGCTGCCATTATGGCTGGTCTAGCTGCCATTATGGCTGGTCCAGCTGCCATTATGGCTGGTCTAGCTGCCATTACGGCTGGTCCAGCTGCCATTATGGCTGGTCCAGCAGCCATTATGGCTGGTCCAGCTGCCATTATGGCTGGTCCAGCTGCCATTACGGCTGGTCCAGCAGCCATTATGGCTGGTCCAGCAGCCATTATGGCTGGTCCAGCAGCCATTATGGCTGGTCCAGCAGCCATTATGGCTGGTCCAGCTGCTATTACGGCTGGACCAGCTGCCATTATGGCTGGATCAGCTGCCATTATGGCTGGTCCAGCTGCCATTATGGCTGGTCCAGCTGCCATTATGGCTGGTCCAGCTGCAGCTGTTGTTCTCACGGCCGAGGGAGGTGTTCGCTACAAGTCGGCTCACCGTTAACACATTACTGGTCTACTGACAGTACTGAAGGTTCCCAGTGACCTTAATCATACTTGTGACCATGAATAGTTTACGACTCGTAACTGCCGTAAGTAATCAATTATGGTCCCCGAGTCATCAATCACTTAAGAACTCTGTGAACCGACCAGGGTGCAAACCTATTTTTCTAGCCCCCCTCTCGGCCCCCCCTTCCCCCCCCCCCCCCAGCGCTGTACACAGTACAAGGGTAGTTCTGTAGTTCCTCCAAGTCGTTCAAGGGCATGGAGAAGTTACAGAAATAAGAGAACACCAGAGAGCAGAGAGACAGACACCAGAGGGCCAGAATGAGTCTCTCAGTTTGAGAAGAGAAGCAGAGACACAATATGAAAATGATATAGCGAATAAAGCTAAGACCCAATCAAAACTGTTATACAGCAACATCAGGAGGAAAACAACAGTGAAAGGACAGGTGATGAAACTGAGAAAGGGTAAACAGAAAATGACAAAGAGGTGCGTGAAGAACTCAACAATAGATTCCAAGAGGTCTTCATAATAGTGCAGGAAGAAGTCCATGAACTAAGAGAGATGGTGATAAACCAAGCAGTCTAGGAAGACATTGAAATTACCAGAGATGACATTAGGAGGTGTCTGCTAGAACTGGACGTCACTAAGGCTGTTGGACTTGATGGACTCTCACCATGGAATCTAGAATAGGGAGCAGAAACACTTTCCATGCCGCTCTGTCACTGGAAACAGAAAACCTACCTGAAAACTGGAAGACATGTAGTCCCAATATCCAGAAAGAGTGACAGGCAGGAGGCACTAAACTTCGATTAATCCGGTGTTCCTAACCTATATTCCATGCAAGGTGATGAAGTCCATGAGAAAAAAGTTTGTAGCACACCTGGAGAGAAGGGACTTTGTAACACCCCACCAGCATGGGTCAGGGATATTAAATCGTACCTCACAGGTTTAATAGAATTCTATAAACAAGCAACAAGCATTAAGCAAGGAAGAGAAGGGTGGGTAGACTGCACTTTCTTGAATTGTCAGAAAGCTTTTGATAAAGTACCCCCAGAAGGGGCTGTTGATAAGTTGGAGTAACAGTTAAGTGGATAAGGGTGTACCTAAACCACA
>WNGS01164858.1:37699544-37713559 GCA_020271785.1 Procambarus virginalis
TTCCATAACTTACATTTTGCTCGTGTTTGAATCCAGAGCCATTTCTATGATAATCTCTGCAACCTGTTGCAGTCCCTCTTGGATCCTACCATCCTTATCTGTTACAACTCTTTTCATTAACTTTGCGTCATCCGCGAACATCGACATGTAGGATTCTACTCCTGTAAACATGTCATTAACGTATATTAGAAATAAAATTGGTCCCAGCACCGATCCTTGAAGTACTCCACTCGTTACTGTTCGCCAGACTGACTTCTCACCCCTTACCGTAACTCTCTGGTTCCTTCCTGTTAGATAGGTCCTTACCAATGCTAGGGCGTTTTCGCTTACTCCCGCCTGCCTCTCAAGTTTGAATAGCAGTCTCATGTGTGGTACTGTATCAAAGGCCTTTGGCAGTCCAGAAATATGCAGTCTGCCCATATTATTTTATCATAGAATTCCAGAAGGTTTGTTAGGCAAGATTTCCCTTTCCAGAACCCATGTTGATGTTTGTTTACAAACATAATGTTCTCTAGTTGTGCTATCAGTCTAAGCCTAATTATTCCTTCAAGTATTTTACAGGGGATGCTTGTCAGTGATACAGGTCTATAGTTAAGTGCCTCCTCCCTATCCCCTTTCTTGAAAATCGGTACATCATTTGCCCTCTTCCAGCAATTGGGCAATTCTCCCGACATAGTGATTCATTAAAGACCCTTGCCAGAGGCATGCTGAGGGCCTGCGCTGCCTCTTTTAGTATCCACGGTGATACTTTGTCTGGTCCAACCGCTTTAGTTGCATCCAGTGTTGTCAACTGTTTCATTACCTCCTCTGCTGTCTCCTTTATATCTGATAGTCTTTCATCTAGGGTAATCTCTTCTAACAATGGGAGCTGCTCAGGCTCGGTTGTGAACACTTCATATCTTGGACTGTTTTTCCTTTAATATCTTCCTCCCACTGCACTTCTCCCAGATAGTCCCTTATCCTCCTGTAGTTCCCTTTCCTGTAGTTAACTCTTCTTTCCTGGACCTCTTGTCCCTTGGTCACAAGTTTGAGTTCCATCATGTAGTCAAAGACTAGGACATAATGGTCACTGGCCCCTTGAGGTATTTCATGTTCCAAATTCTCGATGTCTTCTATATTCTGGGTGAAAGTCATGTCTAATAGGCTTGATGTATCCTCTCCTCTTTCCCTTTCCCTTCACATGTTGTGTTAGGAAATTCCTGTCTATAACATCTACTAACTTTGCTCTCCACGTTTCTTCCCCGCCATGGGGATTCCTTGATTCCCAATTTACCTCTCCATGATTTAGGTCCCCCATGACCAGCAGTTTCGCTCTCATTCTGTGAGCTAATGTTGCTGCCTTCTGCAGTTCATCTATGCATGTCTTGTTGTTGTCATCATACTCCTGCCTGGGTCTTCTACTGTTCGGTGGGGGATTGTAGATTACCAAGATCACAATCTTCCTCCCATCTACTGTCAGAGTTCCATGTATAGAGCTTGTGCTCTCATTGGTACCCCGATTTCCCAGGTCTTCAAACTTCCATTTCCGCTTTATTAGGAGTGCCACTTCCCCTCCCTGACTCTGTGTCCTTTTTTTTCTTATCACCTGGTACCCCTCTGGAAAGATTGCATCCGAGATCATGCCAGTTATTTTCGTTTCCACTATTGCAACTATATCAGGAACTGCCTCATTAACTCTTTCTTTTATCCCTTCTGCTTTATTAGATACCCCATCAGCATTGGTGTACCAAACCTTGAGACTTCTTGGAAAATCTGGTACCAGGGTTCACCCTTTCTCTGGGGGTCTTACGGGATCTGGCGAGTGTCTGGGGGCGACTGGGTCGGAGGGGGGGCTGGGGGCGAATGGAGTCTGTGCATCTAGGAAGGTAGATAGGAAGGTTTTGGGTAGGAAGGTCTGGGTAGGTAGATCTTGGGTGGTAAGGGCATTCTGGGTCTGAAAATTAGGGAGGGTCTGAGAGGCATTGGGAGGTTGAGAGGTAGCGTGAGGCTGAGAGTCAGATAGAGGTTGAGAGGTTGTGGGGGGGGGGTGAGAAGGATAGTGGGGGGTGGGGGGAAGAGGGGAGAATGGAGCATGGGTAGTGAGAATGGGAGAAAGGTTGAATTAGTCAGGGGGGACTCAGGGGGTAGGTGTGGGTATTGAGGCAGAAGAGGGGAAGGGGGAGATGGAGGAAGAGGTGGGTAGGTTGCAAGGGGACGGGGTCATATGGGAGAAGGGGGGGCAGAGGAAGGTTGAGGGCTGGGCGGGTTTTGGGGTTTGAGGTGTTGAGGGGGTCATTGGAAGGCGGGATGAAGCAGATGAAATTTAATGCAATGGGGTGAGAAGAGACAAGGAAGTTGTTGGGGGCGATAAGCAGGGGCAAGGGATGGGACGGCTGATTTGGGGAGGGTGTGACTTGGGAAGCAATTGCATCTGCCAATCTTTTGACCATTTCAAAACCCTATTTAGATAAACTGGAAGTGATAGTGAGTCTTCTTCCGTGTTAATTGCCCATGTTAATTTAATATCATGTCACCCTTTACTCTTCTGTTTTTCAGGGACGTGATGTTCAGCTCCCTTAGCCTTTCCTCGTAGCTCATTCCTCTCAGTTCCGGGACGAGTCTGGTGGCATACCGCTGAATCATCTCGAACTTTGTCTTGTGTTTAACTATATATGGACACCAGGCTGGAGCTGCATGTGTGCGTGTGTTAGAGAGAAATATATATAGAAGATATTACAGAGGAAAAATATATTGCTTAGAAAGGCGGGGTCCAAGAGCTAATAGCTCGATTCTGTACATACAAATGATAAACACACACACACTCATACACACACATACCCCCCCCCCCCTGCTCCTCCCACAAACATATACCCGTACTCCCACACACACACACACACACACACACACACACACACACACACACACACACACACACACACACACACACACACACACACACACACACACACACACACACACACACACACACCTCTCCTCCCTCACACACATAAAGAACCCTTAAAAATCTCTTTTCAAAGAGAAACGAAATCCATAAATTTATGCGAGTGTTTAAGTGGACTCAGAGTTCCAAACTTAGGAAAGATGGTGGAGCAGCCGTCGTCTGGAGAGTTGTCTTGAACTCTCCCAGAACAAAGAAAGTTAATTTTTTTTTTCTCCTTACTTAAGGACATAAGAACATAAGAATTAAAGACACTGCAGAATGTCTAATTAGCCCACGTATCTTCCTAAGTTTATATATGTTCATTTATGGTACAATTCACGGAGTAGCATAATAGACCAAGGATCACTGGATTGTTTCCAGCGTAGGGTAAACACATGAATGAGTTTGCGTGGACATACATACGGGAGCTGTCTCGTATAGGTCAATAGATCTCCGGTTTTCTTCATTCTTATGTTGTTCATGTGGTCTTAATTTACCCACGTGTTGTGACAATATATACCCACACCCTTATATTATATGTCTACACTGTACTCTTTGAAAATGTCAGAATACGCTCGGATTACTTTCATTTTCTCGTAATATAAATGGATACTTACACATCTCTTCTGTGATGGAGCGTGTGGATGCCAGGCATTGTACACGAGACTGCTTCTCACTAGTGTGGAGCCTCTCTTTAATTTACAGCAGGTCGTGGACACGAATCTTAAATTAGCTGTGACTGATTCCATTCCATGAACGATCTGATTTGTGAGATGAAAAGTGTTAACCATCCTGTAGTAGAGAAAGAATTGTTTATACCAAGGCTAGAGCTTGTTTTGTAAGGCCACTGATGATCCTAGTGTTTGTAAGGTCACTGATGATCCTAGTGTTTGTAAGGCCACTGATGATCCTAGTGTTTGTAAGGCCACTGATGATCCTAGTGTTTGTAAGGTCACTGATGATCCTAGTGTTTGTAAGGCCACTGATGATCCTAGTGTTTATAAGGCCACTGATGATCCTAGTGTTTGTAAGGCCACTGATGATCCTAGTGTTTGTAAGGCCACTGATGATCCTAGTGTTTATAAGGCCACTGATGCTCCTAGTGTTTATAAGGTCACTGATGCTTCTAGTGTTTATAAGGCCACTGATGCTCCTAGTGTTTATAAGGTCACTGATGCTTCTAGTGTTTATAAGGCCACTGATGCTCCTAGTGTTTATAAGGTCACTGATGCTTCTAGTGTTTATATGGCCACTGATGATCCTAGTGTTTGTAAGGCCACTGATGATCCTAGTGTTTGTAAGGTCACTGATGATCCTAGTGTTTGTAAGGCCACTGATGATCCTAGTGTTTATAAGGCCACTGATGATCCTAGTGTTTGTAAGGCCACTGATGCTCCTAGTGTTTATAAGGCCACTGATGATCCTAGTGTTTATAAGGCCACTGATGCTCCTAGTGTTTATAAGGCCACTGATGATCCTAGTGTTTATAAGGCCACTGATGATCCTAGTGTTTATAAGGCCACTGATGATCCTAGTGTTTATAAGGCCACTGATGCTCCTAGTGTTTGTAAGGTCACTGATGCTCCTAGTGTTTGTAAGGTCACTGATGATCCTAGTGTTTATAATCCCACTGATGCTTCTAGTGAAGCTACAAGCTAAAAGATGTTATCCATTATCAAGCCATCCTAAGTCTGTCTCTAGAAACTCTCTTACGAGCTTCATATTGTCTCCCGCCAGTTATATATATATCTTCTGTGAGATTACCAGCACTCTGATCTCCTACACAATATTACCAGTACTGTGCTCTCTCCACACTGGAGCAATAATGGTCTTAACATCTAGAGGAAGGTGTCAAAGGTAATGTAATATGACTTAGCGAGCAGGCTTGCTCAGTCCTGCAGGCCACCAGTGTGTCCTGCTGGACCACCAGTGTCTCCTACAGGACCACCAGCGTGTCCTACAGGACCACCAGTGTGTCCTACAGGACCACCAGTGTCTCCTACAGGACCACCAGTGTCTCCTACAGGACCACCAGTGTCTCCTACAGGACCACCAGTGTCTCCTACAGGACCACCAGCGTGTCTCTTGTCGTCCTCCTCTGCCCTTTGTGGTGATAATTGTTTTCCATAGTTGCGACCATTACTTTATAACGAAGCCTCTTCAGCACTATCCATTTCTAAATCTGCAAACCAACCAAAACCTTCACCAAGAATTGTGTTTACCGTAGTCCACAAGTTGTCAGCAAGAAGGTCCCTCTCATGGGTCTGGTTATTGACTCTTGTTCCCTTGATTTTCAGAGTTGTTTTTGTAGTGAAATTTTAATGTCTGTTCTACTGGGTCGGTTATTTACACAACCTCTTGGTGTTGACCAATACTATAGCTTGGAATTGTCTGACGGGGACATTCCCAGTGGACTTACCGTTCTTGGAGGCCAGTAGAGGCGGGGTGGTGGGAGGAGTGGCGTGCAGGGAGGAGTACGTGTGCTCTACACACGCACTCTTGAGTGCTCTAGAGACGCCTGCCGCTGACACTCGTACATACAGGCCACACACACAATTATCATGTTGCTATTGTTGCGGCCTTGTGTTCGTCTGGTGAGGGACGGACTTGCCCTCACGGCTTCCTTTCTATCAGCTTGCTAGAGAATATGCTGAGCGTTGTTGCTGCGTGTGTAATGTGCCCACAGAGTTCATCTAGCGCCTCTCTCAGCCTGCTCCTCTCACAGACAATTCTCTCAAGTGTGACTGGCAGTGAGTGTGGGAGAGACCTTGTGAGTGCCGGTGGGTGGCACCTCCACAACATGTAGACTCGGAGCTTCGTAATGTGTTCGTGCTCGGAGTTTCCTTTCATCGTCACTGTTGAATGTTGTGCCCAGGGAAGCTACAGGGATACACCGGTGACCAGGGTCAGCTGCAGGTTGCCGCGGACTCTACTGGCCCACTGGAAGACGTCCCTGGACACCGTGATCTTCAGGCTCTTATCCCAAAGATAACTTTGATATATGAAACATATACTAAGGGTACTGGAACGTAGCGTTCACGGACCGACTCAAAGGCCATGTGAACGAAAATTTCGGCTACAAACACTGACGCTCCAACTGTTGTTTCTCTTGTCGATATGTCCGGCCGTCGAATTGTACAATCGTGTCTCTGGTGATGTGTAGGATAGCTGCTAGTGCGGCCTTTATTGGTGCTGGCCACACTCCGGCCACTCGCACCTCTCCTCTTGTTTCACTTTTATGCATGTCGAAGAATTCGGCTGCTTTTGTTGCTGCTTCACGTTGTGGTGTACTGGGATAGAGACCACATCCAGGGAGAAAAGGCAGGCCCCAAGCAGGACTGAGTCGCTGAGGTTTTGGAGTTGTGCCAGAAAGTCCGCCGTATCCTGCAGTCTTCCCGACAGGAGCTAGCAAAGCGTGCGACGCGCTGTACAAGATAGGTCAGTGGGCCTTGTGGGGGCGTGACACCCACGAGGTACTGGTCTCCCTCGCCAGGTGTTTGTTGTTTTCTGTAGCACTTTGTGGACTTTTGGCAGTACATAAAGAGAGGGAATCTCTGGCTGAAGGCCAACAAAAGCGTCTCGAATTGTTGCTTCCAGTAGACCGTCGCCGCCAAATTATAATGTTTCTGATAATTTTGTTTCTTGTCTTTGGTATTCGTGTTGCTTCCTTGAATTTGCATCAAGACCTGCCATTCTGATTCATTCCACTTGTTTGCTACTGTGCCGCTGGAGCACTTGCATCTTTACATCCTTATTGCTCATCTCAGCACATAACACCTGCATGGATATTGCTGTGTGTTTGCACTCTTGTATTCACTTTCCCTCTGCCTCCGATTGTATAAAGTTGTACCTTAGCGAAACGCGTCAGGCTAATTAAAAGTGCCAAATGGTCTTTGGAGAGAGTTAATTTCGTCAACTTCTACCCAGATGAGAAAAAACTAATCAGTGTCACAATTTCTGTGTTATTTCCGACAGTTAATTGTAATGACACGTGTTTACTTTACTCATAACATGTTGACTTCTTCATGATCTACACACACACACATATGTTTATGCATATACAGTATATAATTGTATTATTATTACTGTTATTAGTTATTTGTTAATATTAATATATATTTTCCACTTGATAATATATATTTGTCATACATACATACATACATACATACATATATATATATATATATATATATATATATATATATATATATATATATATATATATATATATATATATTATACAGTTGGCAAGAGCGCGTGTGGGAACACTCAGCGCACAGGTTCGAACCCTCATGACGGCAGCTGTGGATGCGTCCATTGATATATCGCGTTAATGTCATCTCTGTGTACTATAACATTGTAATACATTTAAATACTAAGGAAATATATATATCCCTGAAACACTCAAGGTATAACAATTACTACAGTTAAGTCATTGAAATAAATATTAAAATGCATATAACTTAAGGTGCCAATATAGACCAATTGAAGCTTGGCACTGGAAGTTGGCGCCATTGGGCAACAGTGCCACATGTATTGCCAATTAATATTAATAACCCTGCACTAAAAAATAATGGAACGGATTCAGCCCCAAAAATATATGAAACATTGATTGAAAAATCGCTTGAAATTTGGGAAAGAACGGGAGAAAAAGGATTATAATTTGTTGTGAGTTTGAGAGGTATAATATTTCATCCTTCACGTCAGCCTCGGGACACTTTACAGTGCAATTACAAGTGTCGTCTTGTAAGATCAAAATATATGACTTTACACACCGTCTTGCAGTCCTCCGTCCACTTATTAGTGTTATATCTTACAACTGTCAGTGTTGTGTTCTACAGTCACTCCCCTGACTGTTGTGTTCTACAGTCACTCTTCTGACTGTTGTGTTCTCCAGTCACTCTTCTGACTGTTGTGTTCTACAGTCACTCCCCTGACTGTTGTGTTCTACAGTCACTCTTCTGACTGTTGTGTTCTACAGTCACTCTTCTGACTTGTGTTCTACAGTCACTCTTCTGACTGTTGTGTTCTACAGTCACTCCCCTGACTGTTGTGTTCTACAGTCACTCTTCTGACTGTTGTGTTCTCCAGTCACTCTTCTGACTTGTGTTCTACAGTCACTCCCCTGACTGTTGTGTTCTACAGTCACACTTCTGACTGTTGTGTTCTCCAGTCACTCTTCTGACTTGTGTTCTACAGTCACTCTTCTGACTGTTGTGTTCTACAGTCACTCCCCTGACTGTTGTGTTCTACAGTCACTCTTCTGACTGTTGTGTTCTCCAGTCACTCTTCTGACTTGTGTTCTACAGTCACTCTTCTGACTGTTGTGTTCTCCAGTCACTCTTCTGACTTGTGTTCTACAGTCACTCCCCTGACTGTTGTGTTCTACAGTCACTCCCCTGACTGTTGTGTTCTCCAGTCACTCTTCTGACTTGTGTTCTACAGTCACTCCCCTGACTGTTGTGTTCTACAGTCACTCTTCTGACTGTTGTGTTCTCCAGTCACTCTTCTGACTTGTGTTCTACAGTCACTCTTCTGACTGTTGTGTTCTCCAGTCACTCTTCTGACTTGTGTTCTACAGTCACTCCCCTGACTGTTGTGTTCTACAGTCACTCCCCTGACTGTTGTGTTCTACAGTCACTTCTCTGATTGTTGTGTTCTACAGTCACTCCCCTGACTGTTGTGTTCTACAGTCACTCTTCTGACTGTTGTGTTCTACAGTCACTCTTCTGACTTGTGTTCTACAGTCACTCTTCTGACTGTTGTGTTCTACAGTCACTCCCCTGACTGTTGTGTTCTACAGTCACTCTTCTGACTGTTGTGTTCTCCAGTCACTCTTCTGACTTGTGTTCTACAGTCACTCCCCTGACTGTTGTGTTCTACAGTCACTCTTCTGACTGTTGTGTTCTCCAGTCACTCTTCTGACTTGTGTTCTACAGTCACTCTTCTGACTGTTGTGTTCTACAGTCACTCCCCTGACTGTTGTGTTCTACAGTCACTCTTCTGACTGTTGTGTTCTCAGTCACTCTTCTGACTTGTGTTCTACAGTCACTCTTCTGACTGTTGTGTTCTACAGTCACTCTCTGACTTGTGTTCTACAGTCACTCCCTGACTGTTGTGTTCTACAGTCACTCCCCTGACTGTTGTGTTCTACAGTCACTCCTCTGACTTGTGTTCTACAGTCACTCCCCTGACTGTTGTGTTCTACAGTCACTCCTCTGACTGTTGTGTTCTACAGTCACTCCTCTGACTTGTGTTCTACAGTCACTCCTCTGACTGTTGTGTTCTACAGTCACTCTCTGACTTGTGTTCTACAGTCACTCCTCTGACTGTTGTGTTCTACAGTCACTCCCCTGACTGTTGTGTTCTACAGTCACTTCTCTGACTGTTGTGTTCTACAGTCACTCCTCTGACTGTTGTGTTCTACAGTCACTCCCCTGACTGTTGTGTTCTACAGTCACTCTCTGACTGTTGTGTTCTACAGTCACTCCTCTGACTGTTGTGTTCTACAGTCACTCCTCTGACTGTTGTGTTCTACAGTCACTCCTCTGACTGTTGTGTTCTACAGTCACTCCTCTGACTGTTGTGTTCTACAGTCACTCCCTGACTGTTGTGTTCTACAGTCACTCTCTGACTGTTGTGTTCTACAGTCACTCCTCTGACTGTTGTGTTCTACAGTCACTCCTCTGACTGTTGTGTTCTACAGTCACTCCCTGACTGTTGTGTTCTACAGTCACTCCCTGACTGTTGTGTTCTACAGTCACTCCTCTGACTGTTGTGTTCTACAGTCACTCCTCTGACTGTTGTGTTCTACAGTCACTCCTCTGACTGTTGTGTTCTACAGTCACTCCCTGACTGTTGTGTTCTACAGTCACTCCTCTGACTGTTGTGTTCTACAGTCACTCTTCTGCTGTTGTGTTCTACAGTCACTCCTCTGACTGTTGTGTTCTACAGTCACTCCTCTGACTGTTGTGTTCTACAGTCACTCCTCTGACTGTTGTGTTCTACAGTCACTCCCTGACTGTTGTGTTCTACAGTCACTCCCTGACTGTTGTGTTCTACAGTCACTCCTCTGACTGTTGTGTTCTACAGTCACTCCTCTGACTGTTGTGTTCTACAGTCACTCCTCTGACTGTTGTGTTCTACAGTCACTCCTCTGACTGTTGTGTTCTACAGTCACTCCCTCTGACTGTTGTGTTCTACAGTCACTCCCCTGACTGTTGTGTTCTACAGTCACTCCTCTGACTGTTGTGTTCTACAGTCACTCCTCTGACTGTTGTGTTCTACAGTCACTCCCTCTGACTGTTGTGTTCTACAGTCACTCCCTCTGACTGTGTGTTCTACAGTCACTCCCCTGACTGTTGTGTTCTACAGTCACTCCCTGACTGTTGTGTTCTACAGTCACTCCTCTGACTGTTGTGTTCTACAGTCACTCCTCTGACTGTTGTGTTCTACAGTCACTCCTCTGACTGTTGTGTTCTCCAGTCACTCCTCTGACTGTTGTGTTCTACAGTCACTCCTCTGACTGTTGTGTTCTACAGTCACTCCTCTGACTGTTGTGTTCTACAGTCACTCCTCTGACTGTTGTGTTCTACAGTCACTCCTCTGACTGTTGTGTTCTACAGTCACTCCCCTGACTGTTGTGTTCTACAGTCACTCCCTCTGACTGTTGTGTTCTACAGTCACTCCCTGACTGTTGTGTTCTACAGTCACTCCCCTGACTGTTGTGTTCTACAGTCACTCCCTGACTGTTGTGTTCTACAGTCACTCCTCTGACTGTTGTGTTCTACAGTCACTCCCTCTGACTGTTGTGTTCTACAGTCACTCCCCTGACTGTTGTGTTCTACAGTCACTCCTCTGACTGTTGTGTTCTACAGTCACTCCCCTGACTGTTGTGTTCTACAGTCACTCCCCTGACTGTTGTGTTCTACAGTCACTCCCCTGACTGTTGTGTTCTACAGTCACTCCCCTGACTGTTGTGTTCTCCAGTCACTCCCCTGACTGTTGTGTTCTACAGTCACTCCTCTGACTGTTGTGTTCTACAGTCACTCCTCTGACTGTTGTGTTCTACAGTCACTCCTCTGACTGTTGTGTTCTCCAGTCACTCCCTCTGACTGTTGTGTTCTACAGTCACTCCCTGACTGTCTACAACATCTTCATGAGTTCAGCTCAAAAGTTTTGATGTTAAGTTTGCAGCTCGATCACACGATTTACCACAGCGTAATAAATGCGACCGTTTTGCTTAACTAGAAACGTCAAAAGGTCATATGTTTTGCGTGACCAAGAAGCTCTGAACCCAAGCAACCCATTGATGCATAGAAAATGTCAGTATTACGCTGCTTTAATTGTTACTAATAAAGTATTCGCATTTTGTTGTGTTTGGCAGATATCCACTACACCACACTTCAGAGCCCTTCAGAGGATACAAGTGCGTACCTGCCATCTTGATGGCCAGTGTTCGAGTCTCCTGGTGGGTGTGAGTGTTCTATTGTTCTATACTTCAAACTTGTGGTTTATAAGAAAGTCTGTGCATTAAGCATGGGCACCGAGTTCTTCCATATAACAGGGCTTGATGAAAAATGCGAGAGATCCCTCACTGTCTCATTGCCTGGAGAGGATGGGATATGTGATTGGTTAAATACTCCGGAATTCTCAACTATATCTATCTATCTATCTATCAAGAATATATATAGATATATATATTATATATATATATATATATATCATATATATATATATATGTATATATATATAAATGTATATATATATATGTCGTACCTAGTAGCCAGAACTCACTTCTCAGCCTACTATGCAAGGCCCGATTTGCCTAATAAGCCAAGTTTCATGAATTAATTGTTTTTCGACTACTAACCTAAACTAACCTAACTTTTTCGGCCACACCTAAAACTAACCAACCTATAAAGATTAGGTTAGGTTAGGTTAGGTAGGGTTGGTTAGGTTCGGTCATATAACTACGTTAATTTTAACTCAAATAAAAAAAATTGACCTCATACATAATGAAATGGGTAGCTTTATAATTTCATAAGAAAAAAAATTAGAGAAAATATATTAATTTCATGAAGCTTGGCTTATTAGGCAAATCGGGCCTTGCATAGTAGGCTGAGAAGTGCGTTCTGGCTACTAGGTACGACATATATATATATATATATATATATATATTTTATATATATATATATATAAGTAAATTTTGGCAGCAGTCTTTCTTTTAACATATTTACGTTGAAAACGAAAGAAAGTTTTAGATTTAGACTGGCACGAATCTACTCGATATTCTTTTTTTTTGAGATAATACAAGAGTTGTTACATTCTGTACAACCATTAATACGCATAGCGTTTCGGGCAGGTCCCTTGGAATACGATCCCGTCGCGAAGAATCGTTGTTACAACAAGTACCCATTTTACTATTGAGTTAAACAGAGGCTACAGTTAAGGATTTGCGCAAGTAAATCAGTCTTCTCCGGCCAGGATACGAACCCATGGCAAAGCGCTCGCGGAACGCCAGGCGAGTGTCTTACCACGGCACCACGGAGACTGGTGGAGACATTCCTTATGTTTTTTTTTTCACTGAAGCAGGAATTTGAAAAATTAACTCTCCAAAGTTCATTTTTAGTTTTTATTAGGGTCTGACGCCTAGTGATGCGTTTCGTAAAGTTTCACCTCACATTCTCAAAGACAAATTTTTACTGTTGTGTGACACCTAGTTATATCCTATATGGTGAGGTGTTGGTTAGGTGACATATGGATGAATGACATTACATGGATACTAATAAGGTATTAAATCTATCATCATAGAGTGTGACATGTTGGCAGCTTATGTTCTTCTGGCTGCTTCCTTCCTGTACAGGGTCATTCAGTCGCTGCCAGCATTGGTCCGGGGTCTTGAAGTGGTAGCGTGTAACCGTGTGTTAGATGCTGGTTATTGATTGCTGGTCTAAATTTCTTGATATGCAGCGCTTCACTGATTTCTAATCTTCTATTGTCATTGTATTGATTTCTTTAATGGAGTCCAGTTGTTTTTGCATTGTTAAGCGCCTAGAGAGAGACGTTGTTTGTCTTGCCTATATACTGAATTCGTTGGGGCTGACACTCCCAAGTGGGCACGTGAAGGCGTGGACAACATTGGTCTCTTTCAAGGGTTTTTTTGGTGTCGAGAGAATTCTTCTTTAGCAGGTTGGCGGTTTCTAACTCTTATAACATACTGTTAGTTTTATCTTTTGGTTGACGTCAGTTGGGGGTAACGTTCCTCTCAACGATCTCTTTAGGGCTCTATTATTCACTTTGTAGGGCGTGCAGAACAAGTTTCTGAAGAACACTTTTATTGGAAGTAATGGTACGGGTATTGTGGGATTGGTGTTCGTCGCTGTGCTCACTGATGTATTCAACAACTGTCATGGCGAATCTGCTGGACCAGACATACAGTATTCATCGTTTCAGAAAACATTTGAGATTCGATAAAGAACGGTAAGAGTCTGACAAGTCCCACTTTGCGAAGAAACATGAAAGTGTTATGTTTGCAAGGAAGAATTGGAGAAGAGCCATCCAAGAGCAGGTTATCTTGAGCTCTTTGAATTAACTATATCATATTTTGGAGATATTCCACCAAGAGGAGTTCATTACACCCAGCCTGGGGCCTACATGGTGCAAGGTTAGGACAGAGTGATTACGCAATGAAGAGACGTATTGCTTGTCACAATTCAAAAAAGCAGTCCCCGTGGCTGAAGTGGTAATTACAATCGCCTGGTGCTTTTCGTGAGCACTTTGGCCTGGGTTCGTATCTTGGCCGGAGGGATTGACTGGCGCCAATCCTTAACTGTAGTACTCTGTTCACCCAGCAGTGCAATGAGTACTGGTTGTTAAACGATTTTCGCGGAGTCGTCTTCCGGGGAAACATTAGTATTAAGAGACCGCCTGAAACGCTAACAAGAATGTTAGAACTCTGTATATATATATATTATAATATATATATAATATATATATATATATATAATATATATATATATATATATATATAATATTTATATATATAAAGAAGATACAATCTCTGGTGCAACTGTAGGGACCCATAGCATCGGAA
>WNGS01164858.1:37718869-37732908 GCA_020271785.1 Procambarus virginalis
ATACCATTTAAATTAGGCCGACCTCGACAAGCCTATGTCCGTCCCATACACCAGACCATCCCCCTGCAAAGTTGGGTGAGGCTAGATTTAATTGTCTGTCACCCAACTATAGGTTGACAAAAGCACAGACAAACAAATAAATGTTCTTATAGATATATTTGGACGCTTTTCACTAAATAAAAAATATACTTTCTCCTATGTAAATATTAAACATACGTATATCATACAAAATAAATTTTACGTGTAATAATTTAACTGCGTTTTGGCGGGAATATTACGAAGAACTTAATGTTGCTGTATTTTGGCGGGAAAATTACAAAGCATTTTCACAAAGGCGGTCATCATAGCCTAGCCTCCGGCAAGATCTTTAAGGGTCATACACCGTAAGAACAAGGTTCTTACTTAACCATTAATGACACTCAGCTTACCACTCGCGGCTAATCAAGGTAAACATTCTGGAAACAAAAATCTCTGTATCAGAAACTTTCGCATAAAGCCAACCATAATGTTTTGTTCAGTATGTAAGGGATTTCAAAGTATTGCGAGCAAGAGGGTAAGATTCGGGTCGTCGGCTGGTGTGTGTGTGTGTGTGTGTGTGTGTGTGTGTGTGTGTGTGTGTGTGTGTGTGTGTGTGTGTGTGTGTGTGTGTGTGTGTGTATAAACATACGACGGCTGTGTATGTTGAGATACACATACAGGCTTTGATACATATGACAGAAATATTACTATGTATGGAATACACGATTATCCTGTTATCTCTCATATCTGTACAACAACTCTGTGATAAGCCAAAACAGAACACAAAACAATGAATATCAATTATACACATTTATATTTATAAAAGACATGGGTAAATACTGGTTAGAAAACAGGGTATTGATTTATGAGACAAATTACCGGTAACATAACAGATGTGGGATCGCTGGATTGTTTCAAGCGTAGGTTAGACATGTATATGAGTTTGGGAGCATATGAATACGACATACCGTGTATGAGCCAATATGAGCTGTCTCGTATGAGCTAATAGGAACTTTGTATTTTCTTTTATAACCTAATCCCGGTTAGGCTTCAGTGGAAGCCTCGGGATGCTCGCGGGTGCAGCAGTACTCCAGGTTGCAATTCTTTTGACCATGTCGTGGTACAGTTGACTAGAGCGCGTCTGAGAACATCCCGTCCGTAGGTTCTAACCCTTATCAAGGCTCTTGCGGATTTGTTCAACATGATAATAATAATAATAATAATAATATTTAGTATACATATTTTCGTAGTAAACCACTAATCATATACAATAACAGCAATGTCGAAGAGCTCATTACAAAAGTCAATAACAAAAGACAGTCACAAAAGACATAACCAGCAGCAGCATGACCCCTACGAACACTGACCAGAGGATACAACTTCCCATATATTACATAAGTAAGAAGACTGCCTCATGGAGAACACTCGACACCAAACGCTTTAATACTGGGCATTTATATACCCACCGTCAGCCCCGACGATCTCAGTATATGGCAAGACAACATATTTCTTATAATGCACTTGGCACTGGACAACAGTCCAAGATAAAACTGCTAATTGTCATCTTAGCCCAGCACATTGTGAGTTGTACATGCTCTGTACCTTACTTTTTGCTCATTTATTCGTTCTTGCCGTTGAGATGAACTTAGAAGAACATAGGTAGGGTCAGAGTGAATGAGATTTTGTGATCATTTAGGAGATTTAATAGTATAAGGGACTGGGGTACCGGGATATGAAGACGCAATTCCTACCAAGAGCAGGCGACGTTGGAACCCTTCAGAACCAAGGTTCTCATGTTTAACGGTTCAAGACGCCGTGCATAGGAACCATGCGGCACAAGGTGAGTTCAAGATGTCTTGTAAGGAGGCACTGCAGTTGGCCCACGCACGTCACTCACGCTCGAGACTTTGATGAGATAGCACGCTGCAACCTGCAACTCTGCACCAGCCGGTCGTATATCACCAAATTGATGCGGTGTCAGTCAGACCGACACTAGAGAAGAACTGTGGTGATGTCCAGTAGCGTGTAGCAGCTAAGACGCTCATCTACATGGACGGTATTCCTTGCAACTTTGCTGCCAAGGTTGCAAGGTTCCGGTGTGTGTGTGTGTGTGTGGTGTGTGTGTGTGTGTGTGTGTGTGTGTGTGTGTGTGTGTGTGTGTGTGTGTGTGTGTGTGTGTTGTATTCACCTAGTTTTGCTTGCGGGGGTTGAGTTTCAGCTCTTTCGGCCCGCCTCTCAACTGTCAATCAACTGTTTCTACTACTACTACTTTTTTTCCCACACCACACACACACACATACACAGGAAGCAGCCCGTGACAGCTGACTAACTCCCAGGTACCTATTTACTACTAGGTAACAGGGACATAGGGTGAAAGAAACTCTGCCCATTGTTTCTCGCCGGCGCCCGGGATCGAACCCGGGAACCACAGGATCACGTGTCTTGCTTACTGTCCGCTCGTCCACCGGACGATTTTTTTGACCAGAAGATTGGCAGTGTTGGGTGGTTATTGCAAGATTCAGGGACTCCTAAAGCTCTTCTAAGATCGTCTGTTGCTGTGTGTGTGTGTGTGTGTAAAGTGATTTACAATGCCCAAAGAAGTATGTCTAGTCTTCAAGTGTGAAGTGTGCAGCAAGGCACGGGTCCTGTGCACTTGGTGGTCGGAGTGGAGACTGTTACTCCAGTGGAGGTGTGTGTGGTGTTGTGTCCGTGATCAAGTCTGTGAGCCAGTTACACTCTGACAGCTTCCAGACGCAGCGTTACATCACCTGACTGGCACGCCCTGGCATGTAAGCTCTTCAGGGGTATGGAATATAAGTGAACCCTAAGGGAACTATAGCATCGTTAAGTAAGAGGTGATTAATTAGCAAAGTGACCAGTAGAGTAATCCCAGACAACAGAGGAGTGTCAGCCTGGTATCAGTGACCTTACTTATTATTATTATTATTATTATATTATTATTATATATAATTATTATTATTATTATTATTATTATTATTATTATATTATTATTATTATTATTATTATTATTATTATTATTATTATTATTAATGTTATTATTAAGTTAAGTCCAGTAGTGAGTAGCACCAGAGTGTGTGCAGGGAGAGTATGGCGGTCCTGACACTCGTCAGTGAAGGGACGCATATTAACAGTGATCTTAGATCCATCACAGGAGCAGTGAAACTTGTGAGTGTGTGTGTGTGGAGGTGGAGGAGGCCGGCACAGTCCAGGGAAGAATGCAGTGAACAGTAGCAGAAGGATCACAGTGCCAGCACACGGTGCCAGGGAGGTCGTCACCAGTACACATACCTGCCTCCATGCCGCAGGTATGCCTACTGGTGTAGGCATCGTTCTAATCACGATGTGTGGGCAGGTGTAGGCCCGTGTGAGGACCCGGAGGGCTGAGCCCTGGAGGCTGTCAACAGTCAAGAGGACGTGACGTCATCAGTCAACCCGTTCTCCTGAATAATGCATTGCAGTTTGACGTGTAATTTCTTTAAGACTAAAAATTTATGTACTAAAAATAACAGCGGGTCGCGAAATTAGCGTGATGTCCCGTTTTCTGTTAGTGGGGTCCTCGGCAGGTTAGGTTCGGGCAGTTTAGTACAGCAGTTGAGTGAGATTGTGAACGCTCGGGAGGACGAGTGGCACCGGTTGTACTCCCCGAGGATGACGGGAGAGGCAGACCCCGAGCTTGGCCGAGGAGGGAGGAGAACATGTAGGCGCTTGACGGAAGCACGCACAACACACCAAGACGCTTCCCGGTTAGACAATCTGTATGTTCATACAACTCTCCAAACATACTTCATACACACTCCACATATATGCGGAGTGTGTGCTTATTTGTTCTCGCGGCGAGCCCACTTGGTTATAAAAGTGGACTGGCACTCCACTTTTGGCACTCCAGGTGAGTGCCTGCTAGTTTTAGTGCCAGGGGGGAGGGAGACGAGGCCGAGGCTGAACAAATACGCCTCGCAGCAAAGTGTACACTGGAGATGCCATCTGGCGGAGTTGTGTTTCAGTTTCCTGTGTGTCAACTCCCCTCACAAGTTGTGTCTCTCTGGCCCGTGGTGTCTGACCTGGTGGAGGGTTGCTACACACTTCATAGCAACACCTACGGCCCCCCGGCTGACCAAAGAGAGTGTAGAAGTATATATATATATATATATATATATATATATATATATATATATATATATATATATATATATATATATATATATATATGCAGAATAACCACATGTGAAAAATAGAGAATGCTTAACGCGTTTTCGGCTAATTCGCCTTCATCAGAGCAAAGTAGAATGAAGATAAGACAATATTGCTGATCAAGCCTTTATATCCGCCTGGGCAGATCACCTGACCACCAAAAATAAGTGAAGGAAAGGAATTACAAGAAGGTAACTGCAGAAGGCCTATTGGCCCATACGAGGCAGCTCCTATTAATATCTCTAAGTGCCATACGTGTTAAACAGATGCTATAGCATCTGTTTCTTTCAGGGTGAAAGAAACTATGCCCATTTGTTTCTACCTCTGCCTGGGATCGAACTTGGGACCTTAGGACTACGACCCCAGAGCGCTGTCCACTCAGCTGCGAGGCTCCCCGTCATGTATGTGTTCGTGAGTGCAAATATAAATTAATGGAGAGTATAAACTGTCATCCACACTTTCGTGGAAATAAACATTCCAATCATAGCCCAGTCGGTAGAGCTTCGCCCTCACATGCGTGGGGGTCCAGGGTTCGAGACCCATACAGCCCAGGCGAATGGAATTAATTAAGAGAGTATTCAGTGAGACTGATGATTCCATGTAACCAGCCGGGCATTAGACCAGTGTTGACTGATCTGATCTGAAGACTAAACACCAAGCCAGCACACAGTGGACCTTCACACTATACCTCCCAGATACAAGTCCATGAATGGTGCTCAGGCAGAAGGGCTAAGGCCACGGACTCCTGGGGCCCAGACACCTGGTTAATCCCACATTACCTTTCAAAGGGAAAAGCCGGCCACGAGACGTGCGATTACTGTCTCAATGGACATTAAGTATACTCGTCAAGTATAGACGACGTGAAGAGGTATAATTTTTGTTACACAGTCGCTACGGTTCAGGAACAACAGACTAAGTCAGCAGGCTGAGAGCTTTCCCTTGCCATAGTTCACGGTACAGCCTTGTCCTTCGTCCTCTCGAAAACTACATCGCATTTCGACGTATAAAATTCCTCAAGGCGAGAACTGAAGTAATGTAAATCGTAGCGGCTCGCATGATTCCAACCCTTACCCCGAGTAGACAGTACGTTTTAATACTAAATGTAATAAGTACATTCCTGACTGTCTGCATATTACAGAAATACACTTAATTGTGCTGTTACATTTACCTCCCCATATATTCTCCTCATTTTCTGTTAATACACTAAAAAAAATTAGGTTCAAATTCTCGTGTTCAATTTTATATACATAAGTTTTAAATATAAATAATTTCTTTTTCAGTTTTATTAAACAAGAGATTTTATACAAAATTTGAAAATATCCTGAGTTACTTTATAATTTACTGAATGACTTTAGTTTTATTTTATTAGTTTTATAAAATTGTAATATCGATATAGCTATAGGTTAAGTGCTAATTGTAATTAAGAAGCAATAAATGCTATTTACATGTGTGTCCTCCTACACTCCCAAGGTTAGGTTAGGTCGTGGTTTTCTCTACAGCATTTCAGGTAAACTCTAATATTCACAATATTTTGGTGCAATGCTGGCGATTAAGTGTATTTATGTACTATGCCGATAGTCAGGATTGTACTTATTACATTTAGTATTAAAACGTACTGTCTATTCGGAGGATGCGCTGCAGGATTGACGTGATGTCCAGTTTTCTATTCGTGGATCCTTGGTTAGGTTAGGTTAGGTTTTGGGCAATTTAGTACATCAGTTTACTGACGTTGTGAACGTTCGAGATGACGGGCCGCATGGCAAGCCTTACTCACTTGTTTCCCCAGAAAACGACCCGGCAATTGTTTAACAACCAGGTGCACAATTACTGGTGAGTGAAGAGCGGGGTGCACTTAAGTATTGGTGCCTAGTCAATCCTTCCAGGCCAGGATACGAACTTGAGCCAGATCGGTAGCGAAGCGCGGGGCGAGTGTGTTACCACTGCGCTAACTTGGTGCTGTGGTTCTTCATGGCCTCACGACACCAGGAGGACCCTAACACGACCACAGAAGACCACACTACACCAGGAGGACCCTAACACGACCACAGAAGACCACACTACACCAGGAGGACCCTAACACGACCACACAAGACCACACTACACCAGGAGGACCCTAACACGACCACAGAAGACCACACTACACCAGGAGGACCCTAACACGGACCACAGAAGACCACACTACACCAGGAGGACCCTAACACGGACCACAGAAGACCACACTACACCAGGAGGACCCTAACACGGACCACAGAAGACCACACTACACCAGGAGGACCCTAACACGACCACAGAAGACCACACTACACCAGGAGGACCCTAACACGACCACACAAGACCACACTACACCAGGAGGACCCTAACACGACCACACAAGACCACACTACACCAGGAGGACCCTAACACGACCACAGAAGACCACACTACACCAGGAGGACCCTAACACGGACCACACAAGACCACACTACACCAGGAGGACCCTAACACGGACCACAGAAGACCATACTGGACCGAAAAGGTGCTTAACCATTCCTGTGTTCAACCATTCCTGGTCTTGGATGACACTTGGCAAGAGAGTGACTTGGGAACTTTTGATGCTGTAAAGAGCTTAGGAGAAAATGATGTCACTTTGGAACTGCTCGTTCATTTAAACTTTCTTTTATTGTTTGTGTAAAACACTCTGGCAGAGACAGCACTCCAGGAAGACCTCTGACAGTGTACAAGACTGCTGCTGTCCCTGCCAGTGTGCTCCATGAAGTCACCTGACACACGTCGAAATATGTCCCGGTGTGTGGTGACAGGAAGCCTGTACTTGGACTTATCCAGGTCTCCTTGGGGAAGGTCGGCTACTGACCTCCTCCCAGGATGCATCCCACAACAGCTGCCTAGCTCCCGGGTACCTGTTTATTGCTAGGTGAACACAGGCATTACGTGAAGGAATCGTACCCAAGTGTCTGTGACCTGGCCGTGGATTGAACCCGGGTCCCTGTGCTACGGACCCATTGACTTTTACATTTACAAAAGTTCCAAACTTAGAACCAGAATATGCCATTTTTGTAAGTGTCTTGAATCTCGTACTTTAGTTATTAACTTGTAAAAGCACCCCGTCTAAAACTTAATCGAATAACCTCTTACTACTTCTTTTACAAATTACGTCGATTTTCGCTACGCGCTACGGCCAAAAATAGACGTAATTCAGAATGAAACTTTATTTTCTAATTAAATTTAGGACTTTTTTTTCCAAAACAGCAAGTTAAGGGTCCTCTGGTAGGTTAGGAGGGCAGGAAATTCTCCTAAGGTTTCAAAACGTCATGAAACCCGTTACTTGAATTTTCCTTCCCAAACCTAGCCTAAGCCAGAGGACCAAATAGAAAATGGGACAGTACGTCACTTTCGTGAGTCGATTTCATTTTGAATTACGTCCATTTTTAGCGTGAGTGCGCATACGAGCGAAAAGCGACGTAATATGTCTGAAGACGGGTTGCTCATCCATCAAGCTGGTGGGTACCTCAGTTGGTTTAAAAGCGTTGCACATCAGTTACATTTTATCGTTCATGTGTTTTGTCTATACGAGCCAGCGCCTATTGTGCGAGACGAAACAGTTCCTATTGGTCCACACGAGGCAGCTTCTATTGGTCCAGACGAGGCAGCTCCTATTGGTCCAGACGAGGCAGCTCCTATTGGTCCACACGAGGCAGCTCCTATTGGTCCACACGAGGCAGTTCCTATTGGTCCACACGAGGCAGTTCCTATTGGTCCACACGAGGCAGTTCCCATTGGTCCACACGAGGCAGTTCCTATTGGTCCATACGAGGCAGTTCCTATTGGTCCACACGAGGCAGCTCCTATTGGTCCACACGAGGCAGTTCCTATTGGTCCACACGAGGCAGTTCCTATTGGTCCACACGAGGCAGTTCCCATTTGTCCACACGAGGCAGTTCCTATTGGTCCACACCAGGCAGTTCCTATTGGTCCAGACGAGGCAGTTCTATTGGTCCACACGAGGCAGTTCCCATTGGTCCACACGAGGCAGTTCCTTTTGGTCCGCACCAGGCAGTTCCTATTGGTCCAGACGAGGCAGCTCCTATTGGTCCACACGAGGCAGTTCCCATTGGTCCACACGAGGCTGTTCCTATTGGTCCACACCAGGCAGTTCCTATTGGTCCAGACGAGGCAGTTCCTATTGGTCCACACGAGGCAGTTCCTATTGGTCCACACGAGGCAGTTCCTATTGGTCCACACCAGGCAGTTCCTATTGGTCCACACGAGTCAGTTCCTATTGGTCCACACGAGACAGTTCCTATTGGTCCACACGAGGCAGTTCCTATTGGTCCACCAGGCAGTTCCTATTGGTCCACACGAGTCAGTTCCTATTTATATCAACCTAAACGCATTCTCATCCATGTGTAACCTTCGCTTGAAACAACCCAACGCTTCCACGTCTGTTATACGTCCGGTAATCATGTTCTCGAGCGACCCGGCCTCTAAAATAACTGGTCGCGCCTTGACCTCATCGTAACCAACGTTATTAAGCAACCAATTAAGAAAAGTAATGCAGAGCGTTCATCCAGCGTTTTCACACACACATCCACTTACGGAACCTGTATATCTTTCAACAATCATGGCGGCTTTGTTTTACATTTATTAATGTAAACAAAGACGCCATGATTGCTGAAAGATGTACAGGTTTCGAAGGTGGCAGCGAATGTGCTTGATGACTCCGGGTCCAGATATATTAATTATTCCTTGTGCTTGTAACTTTACACCTCGTTAGTATAGTGGAGGCTCGTTCTGGCAGAGGCGCCCCTCCCCCTCACGCTCCGGAGTTAGTCTTCAATATTATCCTGAGCTTTACAGGGAGTTCTGCGCCAGAAACTATTCGCGGGAATCGTGCTCAGAGTCAAATTGGATCAGTGGGAACTCTATTTAGTAAGCTAAAATATACTACAACTTTTCCTCAGTGACAAAATTTCAAAGTGTCACACACAGTTGTTAACGCTTATTAATATGTATATATGTATATATGTAGGGACCGGTATATATATATATATATATATATATATATATATATATATATATATAATATATATATATATGTAAATATATGTATATATATTTACATTATATATTATATTATATATTATATATATATATTATATATATATATATATATATATATATATATATATATATATATATATATATATATATATATATAATCCGTAAAGGAGTAAAAAGCATAACTCCTAACCAAAACACAGACCTGATCATATTCTATAAAACCAAGAAGACTACCGACCTCCTTATTAAAAACAGCCCGAAGCCAACGGAGAACCCTTTACAGCAGTCAAGCGTTGTATACATGTGCTCCTGCCCCCCCCCCCACGAAGGATGTAGCCTTCAATCTAATTACACAGGTATGACGTCGACCAAGCTGACGAGGCGTTTGACTGTCATCTTCAATCAGGTGCCCCCAAAATCACATGAGACAAGCCCATGACATCACCCTAACAAGAGAAATGTTGAATAAAACACTTGCGTAATAAAAAAATTCTTGAAGCAATCCATATAAAAATAGAACAACCTACCATAAATACCCAAATTACGGAACTCTTCACTCTACCCACCATGAGAGTAAGAACAAGACCGGAACATGAAGATGCCAACATAGAAGACACTGCTCAACATACTACGCCCACTACACCTGAATAATCTTTGTATGTGCTTCGTCCCCTATTTTCGCCTGTTTTCTTTTACGCCTTATCTTTTCCCTTCTTGTCTCATTTGTATAGATCTACTTGTCTTCACCTGCCCCTTACTGGTATAAATGTAACACTTTATAAATTTAGAATCAGTGTAATACATTCTACAGTTATTTATTTCTTTTTCTTCACCTCGAACGAAGATGACCTTTGGAGAACTCCTCTTCCAATTAAACCAAGATGTTAGAACTCTAGTCAGAGGGATAGAAGCCCTAAACAATATAATGATCAATTCAGAATATGCAGTCATATTCAATTAAACATGTATATATTTTGTATAACATTTTCCAGCTTCGTCTTGTGCTTGACAAGGTACGAGCTCCATGCTGGGAGCTGCATACTCCAGGACTGGTCTTACATATGTGGTATACAAGGTTGTGTGTGTGTGTGTGTGTTCTGTATGTGCGCTTGTGCTCCAAATAAACTCACCAGGGAATAGAAATATTACCGAATTAATATTAGTTGTATTAATCAAGTAAAAATTACATACGTCCTGGCTAGTATATCTCTCATGGCATCGTAAGAGTTCATAATTGGAAGTTATCACGCTGTACCGTACGATGTGTCGTGTCTTACAGCAATTATTTACAGCATACTGCGCCGTGAGCAACATTTCAGTACGTACTGCGCAGCCCCGGCCCTGTAACTCCTCCTGACACCACAAACGTCTCATTGTGTTCGCTTACACCGTCGACCAATCCGTTAAAGATGCGACATATTAGTAAAGGTTAAAGCATCGTATTATTGACGTTTACTTTATATAGGCCGCGATAGGTGAGGTGGGTTGCTTGGGTTCGTACGTGTCTGGTTGGGTAAAGCAGTTGCCTGACTCCCGGGTACCTATTTTACTGCTAGGGTGAACAGAGGCATCAGGTGACTATTGTGCTACAATATGTAACTGGTCGTGTGTACCAGAACACCACGTACACATGTGACTGTCAGCCTCACTGCGTGTGTACACAGCTGGTCGTGTGTACCAGAACACCACGTACACATGTGACTGTCGGCCTCACTGTGTGTACACAACTGGTCGTGTGTACCAGAACACCACGTACACCCATGACTGTCAGCCTCACTGTGTGTGTACACAGCTGGTCGTGTGTACCAGAACACCATGTACACCCGTGACTGTCAGCTGAGCGACGTCTACACAGTGTCAGCTGTCAAGCCGTCTCTCTCCCTCTGCTAAACTAATTCCCGTTACACGAATTTTCAATTGCATCATTTAAATTCTCCAAAGGAGAAAATAAGTGGAACAAATTCACTGTGATTTCATTAAGCGAGGAAACATGAATTCTATTTCAATGAAGCATTTTTTCTTTCACAGTCAATTGTATATTCCACAGCTTGGCGGCTCCACATGCTCTCAGGGAACCAAGTCATCATAATTACTTCCTTACGGCGCCGAATTATAGCTCCTGGGCCCAGATTCATCAAGCATTTACCTGTCAACTTGCGAAACCTGTACATCTTTTCTCAATCATAACGGATTTGTTGACACTTATTTACCAATTTACGAGCTTGGAAAGTTCACAACCCGAGGTTCTTATTGTTATAAACAACCTCGTTGTACTTGAGAACTCATAAACTGTTTAATAACGTAACTAAACCGCCATGATTGAGGAAAGATGCACAGGTTTCGTAAGTGTTCACCTGAACACTTGATGAACCCTGATGAACACTGATGAACCCCGGCTCCTGGGAACGCAAGTCAGGACAACCAATCTTGGCTGGGACTCCCAACTTAGGCTAATATTTCCTCCTGTCCGCCCAGACAGTGTAGCAAATTGTCTCTCGTGTTAGTTGAAATCTTATTCTTGAATCTAATCTTGTCTTCAAAACCTTTTACATTGCATACATACACAAACACGTGCGCATGAGAGAGAGAGAGAGAGAGAGAGAGAGAGAGAGAGAGAGAGAGAGAGAGAGAGGAGAGAGAGAGAGAGAGAGAGAGAGAGAGAGTGTTTCAACTTTAGCCAACACCTATGTTGAATTCAGTGCTACACAAGCAGGAGCTGCTGCCAATCACCGGGAAGCAGCCAAGTCACTTAAATACAGAGATTTTGATCACCACTACAATTTTGTCCCCATTGCATCAGAGACACTTGGTGCCTGGGGTAAAAGTGCTGCTAGATTTTGAAGGAGTTGGGGTCTAAGCTAATTGAAAACAACTAGAGACCCTAGAGCCGCCAGTTTTCTCTTTCAGCGTCTTAGTGTGGCGATCCAGAGAGGAAATGCTCACTGCATCCATGGTTCCTGCCCTCCATCTGAGGAGCTGGAGGAACTCTACAACTTGTGACAAGCAGCCTTGTACCCTGCATGTAACCAATGTTGTAACCCTTTTTGTGTAATGAAATTTTCAAATAAAGTTAGATATATATACACACATGCTAAAAGAATAAGGGTGGTAGGAGAAGAAAATATCAAAATATTCAGTGAGGATTCACAAGGTCTTCTCTGAGTACTCTTTATTTTCTTTATTTTCTTCTCCGAGGCTATGGGTCCCTACAGTTGCACCAGAGATTGTACTCGTTATATATATATATATATATATATATATATATATATATATATAATATATATATATAATATATATATATATATATATATATATATATAGTATATATATATACAAGAGTTCTAACATTCTTGTATAGCGTTTCAGGCAGGTCCTTAATACTAATGTTCCCCGGAATACGACCCGCGAAATCGTTAACAACCAGTACTCATTCACTGCTGGGTGAACAGAGGCTACAGTTAAGGATTGGCGCCCAGTCAATCCTCCCAGGCCAAGATACGAACCCAGGCCAAAGTGCTCGCGAAAAGCCAGGCGATTGTATTACCACTTCGCCACGGGGACTGCGTTTTGAATTGTGACAAGCAATACGTCATCTTCATTGCGTATATCACTCATGTCCTACACCTTGCACCATGTAAGGCGCCAGGCTGGGTGTAATGAACTCCTCTTGGTGGAATATCTCCAAAATATGATATAGTTATTCAAAGAGCTCAAGATAACCTGCTCTTGGATGGCTCTTCTCCAATTCTTCCCTTGCAAAACATAACACTTTCATGTTTCTTCGCAAAGTGGGACTTGTCAGACTCTTACCGTTCTTTATCGAATCTCAAATGTTTCTGAAACGATGAATAACTGTATGTCTGGTCCAGCAGATTCGCCATGACAGTTGTTGAATACATCAGTGAGCAACAGGCGACGGAACAACCAATCCCACAATACCGTACAGTACTTCCAATAAAAGTGTTCTTCAGAAACTTGTTCTGCACGCCTACAAAGTGAATAAGAGAGCCTAAAAGAGATCGTTGAGAGGAACGTTACCCCAACTGACGTCAACCAAAAGATAAACTAACAATATGTTATAAGAGTAAGAAAAACCGCCAACCTGCTAAAGAAGAATTCTCTCGACACCAAGAAAAACCCTTGAAAGAGACCAATGTTGTCCACGCCTTCACGTGCCCACTTGGGGAGTGTCAGCCCCAACGAATTCAGTATATAGGCAAGACAACAACGTCTCTCTCTAGCGCTTAACAATGCACAAACAACTGGACTCCATTAAAGAAATCAATACAATGACAATAGAAGATTAGAAATCAGTGAAGCGCTGCATATCAAGAAATTTAGACCAGCAATCAATAACCAGCTAACACACGGTTACACGCTACCACTTCAAGACCCCGGACCAATGCTGAAGCACGACTGAATGACCCTGTAACAGGAAGGGAAGCAGCCAGAAGAACATAAGCTGCCAACATGTCACACTCTATGATGATAGATTTAATACCTTATTAGTATCCATGTAATGTCATTCATCCATATGTCACCTAACCACCTCACCATAAGAGGATATAACTAGGTGCTACACACAGTAAAATTTGTCTTTGAGAATGTGAGGTGAAACTTTACGAAACGCATCACTAGGCGTCAGACCCTAATAAAAACTAAAATGAACTTTGGAGAGTTAATTTTTCAATTCCTGCTTCAGTGAAAAAAAAAACATAAGGAATGTCTCCACCAGTCTCCGTGGTGCCGTGGTA
>WNGS01164858.1:37742703-37754387 GCA_020271785.1 Procambarus virginalis
TTATCAGGCTCTTGCGGATTTGTTCAATAATAATAATAATAATATTTAGTATACATATTTTCGTAGTAAACCACTAATCATATACAATAACAGTAATGTCGAAGAGCTCATTACAAAAGTCAATTACAAACGACAGTCACAAAAGACATAACCAGCAGCAGCGTGACCCCTACGAACACTGACCAGAGGATACAACTCCCTATACAACCCGTCCTCGCAAATTTAATAAGTCAATATTGACTTATTAAATATGTGCATAGGTGACATACTTAACATAATAGTTACCCTTGAAAATCTTCATAGAAAACACCGACCTTACCTAACCTTGTTAGTATGTTAAGATAAGCATCTTATTGCTTCGTAATTACAATTATTACCTAACCTATACCTATAATAGGTTAAGTAACAATTGTAATTACGAAGCTATAAGATGCTTATTTTAACATACTAACAAGGTTAGGTAAGGTCGGTGTTTTCTATGAAGCTTTTCAAGGGAAACTATTATGTTAAGTATGTCACCTATGCACGCAACTAATAAGTCAATATTGACTTATTAGATTTGCGAAGACGGGTTGTCCTATATATTACAAAAGTAAGAAGACTGCCTCATGGAGAAAACTCGACACCAAACGCTTTAATACTGGGCATTTATATACCCACGTAAGGACCGTCAGCCCCGACGATCTCAATATATTGGCAAGACAACATATTTCTTATAATGCACTTGGCACTGTACAACACAGGTCTGCCAAAAAAACACTAAAATTATACACATAACCAGACCATCACTAGAAATATCCTAACCATCAACACTTAAATAATTGACAGATACAATAACAATAGAAGACTAAATATAGCCAAAGCACTACATATCAAACACTCATCCAACTACTTATAGCCAGCTTACAGTTATATACATCCTGCCCTCTACAAGACCAAGATAAAACTGCTAATTGTCATCTTAGCCCAGCACATTGTGAGTTGTACTTGCACTGTACCTTACTTTTTGCTCATTTATTCGTTCTTGCCGTTGAGATGAACTTAGAAGAACATAGGTAGGGTCAGAGTGAATGAGATTTTGTGATCATTTAGGAGATTTAATAGTATAAGGGACTGGGGGTACCGGGATATGAAGACGCAATTCCTACCAAGAGCAGGCGACGTTGGAACCCTTCAGAACCAAGGTTCTCATGTTTAACGGTTCAAGACGCCGTGCATAGGAACCATGCGGCACAAGGTGAGTTCAAGATGTCTTGTAAGGAGGCACTGCAGTTGGCCCACGCACGTCACTCACGCTCGAGACTTTGATGAGATAGCACGCTGCAACCTGCAACTCTGCACCAGCCGGTCGTATATCACCAAATTGATGCGGTGTCAGTCAGACCGACACTAGAGAAGAACTGTGCTGATGTCCAGTAGCGTGTAGCAGCTAAGACGCTCATCTACATGGACGGTATTCCTTGCAACTTTGCTGCCAAGGTTGCAAGGTTCCGGGTGTGTGTGTGTGTGTGTGTGTGTGTGTGTGTGTGTGTGTGTGTGTGTGTGTGTGTGTGTGTTGTGTGTGTGTGTGTGTGTGTGTGGTGTATTCACCTAGTTTTGTTTGCGGGGGTTGAGTTTCAGCTCTTTCGGCCCGCCTCTCAACTGTCAATCAACTGTTTCTACTACTACTACTTTTTTTCCCACACCACACACACACACATACACAGGAAGCAGCCCGTGACAGCTGACTAACTCCCAGGTACCTATTTACTACTAGGTAACAGGGACATAGGGTGAAAGAAACTCTGCCCATTGTTTCTCGCCGGTTCCCGGGATCGAACCCGGGAACCACAGGATCACGTGTCTTGCTTACTGTCCGCTCGTCCACCGGACGATTTTTTTGACCAGAAGATTGGCAGTGTTGGGTGGTTATTGCAAGATTCAGGGACTCCTAAAGCTCTTCTAAGATCGTCTGTTGCTGTGTGTGTGTGTGTGTGTAAAGTGATTTACAATGCCCAAAGAAGTATGTCTAGTCTTCAAGTGTGAAGTGTGCAGCAAGGCACGGGTCCTGTGCACTTGGTGGTCGGAGTGGAGACTGTTACTCCAGTGGAGGTGTGTGTGGTGTTGTGTCCGTGATCAAGTCTGTGAGCCAGTTACACTCTGACAGCTTCCAGACGCAGCGTTACATCACCTGACTGGCACGCCCTGGCATGTAAGCTCTTCAGGGGTATGGAATATAAGTGAACCCTAAGGGAACTATAGCATCGTTAAGTAAGAGGTGATTAATTAGCAAAGTGACCAGTAGAGTAATCCCAGACAACAGAGGAGTGTCAGCCTGGTATCAGTGACCTTACTTATTATTATTATTATTATTATTATTATTATATAATTATTATTATATTATTATTATTATTATTATTATTATTATTATTATTATATTATTATTATTATTATTATTATTATTAATGTTATTATTAAGTTAAGTCCAGTAGTGAGTAGCACCAGAGTGTGTGCAGGGAGAGTATGGCGGTCCTGACACTCGTCAGTGAAGGGACGCATATTAACAGTGATCTTAGATCCATCACAGGAGCAGTGAAACTTGTGAGTGTGTGTGTGTGGAGGTGGAGGAGGCCGGCACAGTCCAGGGAAGAATGCAGTGAACAGTAGCAGAAGGATCACAGTGCCAGCACACGGTGCCAGGGAGGTCGTCACCAGTACACATACCTGCCTCCATGCCGCAGGTATGCCTACTGGTGTAGGCATCGTTCTAATCACGATGTGTGGGCAGGTGTAGGCCCGTGTGAGGACCCGGAGGGCTGAGCCCTGGAGGCTGTCAACAGTCAAGAGGACGTGACGTCATCAGTCAACCCGTTCTCCTGAATAATGCATTGCAGTTTGACGTGTAATTTCTTTAAGACTAAAAATTTATGTACTAAAAATAACAGCGGGTCGCGAAATTAGCGTGATGTCCCGTTTTCTGTTAGTGGGGTCCTCGGCAGGTTAGGTTCGGGCAGTTTAGTACAGCAGTTGAGTGAGATTGTGAACGCTCGGGAGGACGAGTGGCACCGGTTGTACTCCCCGAGGATGACGGGAGAGGCAGACCCCGAGCTTGGCCGAGGAGGGAGGAGAACATGTAGGCGCTTGACGGAAGCACGCACAACACACCAAGACGCTTCCCGGTTAGACAATCTGTATGTTCATACAACTCTCCAAACATACTTCATACACACTCCACATATATGCGGAGTGTGTGCTTATTTGTTCTCGCGGCGAGCCCACTTGGTTATAAAAGTGGACTGGCACTCCACTTTTGGCACTCCAGGTGAGTGCCTGCTAGTTTTAGTGCCAGGGGGGAGGGAGACGAGGCCGAGGCTGAACAAATACGCCTCGCAGCAAAGTGTACACTGGAGATGCCATCTGGCGGAGTTGTGTTTCAGTTTCCTGTGTGTCAACTCCCCTCACAAGTTGTGTCTCTCTGGCCCGTGGTGTCTTGACCTGGTGGAGGGTTGCTACACACTTCATAGCAACACCTACGGCCCCCCGGCTGACCAAAGAGAGTGTAGAAGTATATATATATATATATATATATATATATATATATATATATATATATATATATATATATATATATATATATATATATATATATATGCAGAATAACCACATGTGAAAAATAGAGAATGCTTAACGCGTTTTCGGCTAATTCGCCTTCATCAGAGCAAAGTAGAATGAAGATAAGACAATATTGCTGATCAAGCCTTTATATCCGCCTGGGCAGATCACCTGACCACCAAAAATAAGTGAAGGAAAGGAATTACAAGAAGGTAACTGCAGAAGGCCTATTGGCCCATACGAGGCAGCTCCTATTAATATCTCTAAGTGCCATACGTGTTAAACAGATGCTATAGCATCTGTTTCTTTCAGGGTGAAAGAAACTATGCCCATTTGTTTCTACCTCTGCCTGGGATCGAACTTGGGACCTTAGGACTACGACCCCAGAGCGCTGTCCACTCAGCTGCGAGGCTCCCCGTCATGTATGTGTTCGTGAGTGCAAATATAAATTAATGGAGAGTATAAACTGTCATCCACACTTTCGTGGAAATAAACATTCCAATCATAGCCCAGTCGGTAGAGCTTCGCCCTCACATGCGTGGGGGTCCAGGGTTCGAGACCCATACAGCCCAGGCGAATGGAATTAATTAAGAGAGTATTCAGTGAGACTGATGATTCCATGTAACCAGCCGGGCATTAGACCAGTGTTGACTGATCTGATCTGAAGACTAAACACCAAGCCAGCACACAGTGGACCTTCACACTATACCTCCCAGATACAAGTCCATGAATGGTGCTCAGGCAGAAGGGCTAAGGCCACGGACTCCTGGGGCCCAGACACCTGGTTAATCCCACATTACCTTTCAAAGGGAAAAGCCGGCCACGAGACGTGCGATTACTGTCTCAATGGACATTAAGTATACTCGTCAAGTATAGACGACGTGAAGAGGTATAATTTTTGTTACACAGTCGCTACGGTTCAGGAACAACAGACTAAGTCAGCAGGCTGAGAGCTTTCCCTTGCCATAGTTCACGGTACAGCCTTGTCCTTCGTCCTCTCGAAAACTACATCGCATTTCGACGTATAAAATTCCTCAAGGCGAGAACTGAAGTAATGTAAATCGTAGCGGCTCGCATGATTCCAACCCTTACCCCGAGTAGACAGTACGTTTTAATACTAAATGTAATAAGTACATTCCTGACTGTCTGCATATTACAGAAATACACTTAATTGTGCTGTTACATTTACCTCCCCATATATTCTCCTCATTTTCTGTTAATACACTAAAAAAAATTAGGTTCAAATTCTCGTGTTCAATTTTATATACATAAGTTTTAAATATAAATAATTTCTTTTCAGTTTTATTAAACAAGAGATTTTATACAAAATTTGAAAATATCCTGAGTTACTTTATAATTTACTGAATGACTTTAGTTTTATTTTATTAGTTTTATAAAATTGTAATATCGATATAGCTATAGGTTAAGTGCTAATTGTAATTAAGAAGCAATAAATGCTATTTACATGTGTGTCCTCCTACACTCCCAAGGTTAGGTTAGGTCGTGGTTTTCTCTACAGCATTTCAGGTAAACTCTAATATTCACAATATTTTGGTGCAATGCTGGCGATTAAGTGTATTTATGTACTATGCCGATAGTCAGGATTGTACTTATTACATTTAGTATTAAAACGTACTGTCTATTCGGAGGATGCGCTGCAGGATTGACGTGATGTCCAGTTTTCTATTCGTGGATCCTTGGTTAGGTTAGGTTAGGTTTTGGGCAATTTAGTACATCAGTTTACTGACGTTGTGAACGTTCGAGATGACGGGCCGCATGGCAAGCCTTACTCACTTGTTTCCCCAGAAAACGACCCGGCAATTGTTTAACAACCAGGTGCACAATTACTGGTGAGTGAAGAGCGGGGTGCACTTAAGTATTGGTGCCTAGTCAATCCTTCCAGGCCAGGATACGAACTTGAGCCAGATCGGTAGCGAAGCGCGGGGCGAGTGTGTTACCACTGCGCTAACTTGGTGCTGTGGTTCTTCATGGCCTCACGACACCAGGAGGACCCTAACACGACCACAGAAGACCACACTACACCAGGAGGACCCTAACACGACCACAGAAGACCACACTACACCAGGAGGACCCTAACACGACCACACAAGACCACACTACACCAGGAGGACCCTAACACGACCACAGAAGACCACACTACACCAGGAGGACCCTAACACGGACCACAGAAGACCACACTACACCAGGAGGACCCTAACACGGACCACAGAAGACCACACTACACCAGGAGGACCCTAACACGGACCACAGAAGACCACACTACACCAGGAGGACCCTAACACGACCACAGAAGACCACACTACACCAGGAGGACCCTAACACGACCACACAAGACCACACTACACCAGGAGGACCCTAACACGACCACACAAGACCACACTACACCAGGAGGACCCTAACACGACCACAGAAGACCACACTACACCAGGAGGACCCTAACACGGACCACACAAGACCACACTACACCAGGAGGACCCTAACACGGACCACAGAAGACCATACTGGACCGAAAAGGTGCTTAACCATTCCTGTGTTCAACCATTCCTGGTCATTTCAGGCTACACGAAGTCTGAACTTCAGACTTTGCAACATAATGTAATAAAATAACTGTAATCAAATAAAATAAAATAATCAATTGTGCAATTGATTCTAATTTTGAGTTGTAAAAATATTTTAATGTACCGTAATGTATGTAAAATATTAATTATGAAGTACAGTCACTTACGAATGAAGACTCTGAATCTAAACTTTACTATGTTTGAAGCTACGACTCAAACTGCATTCTAAACATACCAGAAATTAATGAAAACCAAACCTCACCACAACTAGCCCTAGTTATGCATAACCAAACAGGATTTAATATTACCATAGTGAAGGTGAAGGAACGACCCAATGCATGCTTAAGTGTATTCATACGAAAAATGATATCATACACTTACACAATTATTGAGTCTTTCCTTCACCTTCACTCAAGCACTGCGGCAGTGTTGGAAGTTTCTCCGTTATCATTCATCTCATCAGTAGGAAAATCACTGTTTTTCTCTGTAAATGTGGAGGAGGCCCTTCCAGCGCCAGCTAGATACTCACAGCTTTACATAGTGGCAGAGAGGACAAGACCATAGCTCAACGCGGTCATGGTTTTAATATCCAACTGTTTATCAAAAAGGTTAATAATCAAATTAGGATTGGCTCAATCATCAAGTTTTTAGTTTTATATTTGGGCCAATCACCAAATTTGGATTAAAATTTTTGATCCGATAACTAAATTTGAATATACATTCTGATCCAATCACAATTATGAATAAGAATTTAACTTACCGTCAATTTGCAGCATAGTTGAAAGTTACCAGATTAGCCTGGCTCTGAAGGCCATGAGAGCTGCGAAGACTACCACTCTCATATAGTAGAAAATAATAATAAAAAAGTCTCATAGCCCAGGAATCACCAGGGAAGGCTGACCTCAGGCCACACTGCAAAAGAGAAAAAACTATCAACATTTTCCAAAGATAAATCATGAGTAATACATCCCAGGAAACACAAAGTTTTTTTTTACATTGTCACCAGGTTGTAACAAAGTAATAATGTTGTAATTAGGTTGCTACAACGTTGTATGTTTGCTTCCAAATGATCTTCCAACATCAACTCGACCCAATTTAGAGGCCTTAGCTCGTTAAGTTGGCACCCATAGTCCTCAAGAGGTAAATCACTCACTCTGGGCTTCAAGATAACAATAAATTGTGTTAAAACTACGTGCTGAATAAACTTGTTTACTACTGCTCTTAAACACCGCCACAAGTTTTTAACATATTTTTCAAGAAATTCACGAATTAAAAAAACAAAAAGGTATGAGAAGAGAATTTTATTAAACATGAAGAATCTATGAGTATTATACATAATATTCAAATACATTTAACAAACAAAATATTTTTGTATTAAATAAAAAACCCAGTGGTGGTAGCGTCTTGGTCCACTTCCGGAACCTTGTTAATGAGCTGAGACACTGTCACCAAGACCACCAGGCGGAAAGAACGAGTAAATGAAAAAAAAAATTTCTAAGTAATGCAAACAGAATAAACCAACTAATGGCTCTGCACTAAAGATAACGAGCTAATTTATATTGTAACACCTAGTATAGATCACATTACTGTCTCTATAATATTTATTAATTGTTGATGTAAAATAAAATTGTTTAAGGGCTCTGGTATGACCCTGGAGGTTAGTGACGTCCATGCTAGACAAGCATTTCAAATCTATAAAACAAAGTCCAGTTCCGATAAATAAATTTTCTGGATATGACAATCTTTTAATGATTATATTTCTAAAAACAATATAATATTAAATAAAACTAGTAATATTCCTACTTACTTAAAAAAAAATCATGTAATGTCAACACGCAGACACCTGAAGACAATCATTCAAATTATTAGCAACCTATTTAAGATAGTTCAATATTCTAACTGTGGAAACTTTTCATAAACAAATTGGATTTCCGTGATTTTAAGTGGCCCCTAGTTTCATTGCTGCACACAACGATTCGCCCATGTTGAGCACATACCCGACAGTAATTACTGTTTAAAGTTAGGTGAGGCTAGCCCAAAGCATATGTCTTCAAACACTACACATAACAGACAGACATACATGCAGCACATATGTAAAGCTACACGTTAGGAAACTTCAGGACCTTAGGTTCTCAGAACCTGATTTATAATGTATCGGAAATTCTCAATTTTCTGCTAAGTCTATCTAAGTTCATCAACTTCATTCTTTGAAAACTTGAGTTTTAATTACGTTTTGTAAAGTTATGACGCTACTTACATCAGTATATAGTGTTAATATATACTGAACTGGAAAATTCTGAAATAATATTTATTTTACAGAAACCTAAAGACAATATCATGGAACGTTTTTCATTAACATTTAATTTAGCACAAAGCGAAATGTATGAAAATAATGATTATATAGTATAAACAATTTAACATGCGTCACAAAGCTTTAAAATAGACATTAAAAAACAAATATCTGAATATAATCTTATATCAATGAAATGCTTGACGAAGACGGTAATACGGGAGAGACGGAGAGAGAGAGAGAGGGAGAGAGAGAGAGAGAGAGAGGGAGAGAGAGGGAGAGCGAGAGAGAGAGAGAGAGACGAGAGAGAGAGAGAGGAGAGAGAGAGAGAGAGAGAGAGAGAGAGAGAGACGAGAGAGGAGAGACCCAACAAACAGGAGAAGAGAGGCGCGAGAGGATGACGGAGAGACAGGGACAAATTATATAACAAACGTCCGGTTGGAGTTTGTCGCAATTTTCCCGACAGGCGGTCACGAACCCGGGCCTCGTTCACAACAGGAATGGCCAGCGGGGAGACAACAGTAATGGCCAGCGGGGAGACAACAGTAATGGCCAGCGGGGAGACAACAGTAATGGCCAGCGGGGAGACAACAGTAATGGCCAGCGGGGAGACAACAGTAATGGCCAGCGGGGAGACAACAGTAATGGCCAGCGGGGAGACAATAGTAATGGCCAGCGGGGAGACAACAGTAATGGCCAGCGGGGAGACAACAGTAATGGCCAGCGGGGAGACAACAGTAATGGCCAGCGGGGAGACAATAGTAATGGCCAGCGGTGAGACAACTGTAATGGCCAGCGGGGAGACAACAGTAATGGCCAGCGGGGCGACAACAGTAATGGCCAGCGGGGAGACAACAGTAATGGGCAGCGGGGCGACAACAGTAATGGCCAGCGGTGAGACAACAGTAATGGCCAGCGGGGAGACCACAGTAATGGCCAGGGGCGACCACAGTAATGGCCAGCGGGGAGACAACAGTAATGGCCAGCGGGGAGACAACAGTAATGGCCAGCGGGGCGACAACAGTATGGCCAGCGGGGAGACAACAGTAATGGCCAGCGGGGAGACAACAGTAATGGCCAGCGGGGCGACAACAGTAATGGCCAGCGGGGCGACAACAGTAATGGCCAGCGGGGCGACAACAGTAATGGCCAGCGGGGCGACAACAGTAATGGCCAGCGGGGAGACAAAAGTAATGGCCAGCGGGGAGACAAAAGTAATGGCCAGCGGGGAGACAAAAGTAATGGCCAGCGGGGAGACAAAAGTAATGGCCAGCGGGGAGACAACAGTAATGGGCAGCGGGGAGACAATAGTAATGGCCAGCGGTGAGACAACAGTAATGGCCAGCGGGGAGACAACAGTAATGGCCAGCGCGGAGACAACAGTAATGGCCAGCGGGGAGACAATAGTAATGGCCAGCGGTGAGACAACAGTAATGGCCAGCGGTGAGACAACAGTAATGGCCAGCGGGGAGACAATAGTAATGGCCAGCGGTGAGACAACAGTAATGGCCAGCGGGGAGACAACAGTAATGGCCAGCGGGGAGACAACAGTAATGGCTAGCGGGGAGACAACAGTAATGGGCAGCGGGGAGACAACAGTAATGGCCAGCGGTGAGACAACAGTAATGGCCAGCGGGGAGACAACAGTAATGGCCAGCGGGGAGACAACAGTAATGGCCAGCGGGGAGACAACAGTAATGGGCAGCGGGGAGACAACAGTAATGGCCAGCGGGGAGGCAACAGTAATGGCCAGCGGGGAGACAACAGTAATGGCCAGCGTGGAGACAACAGTAATGGCCAGCGGGGAGACAACAGTAATGGCCAGCGGGGAGGCAACAGTAATGGCCAGCGGGGAGACAACAGTAATGGGCAGCGGGGAGACAACAGTAATGGACAGCGGGGAGACAACAGTAAAGGCCAGCGGGGAGACAACAGTAAAGGCCAGCGGGGAGACAACAGTAATGGGCAGCGGGGAGACAACAGTAATGGCCAGCGGGGAGACAACAGTAATGGGCAGCGGGGAGACAACTGTAATGGCCAGCGGGGAGACAACAGTAATGGCCAGCGGGGAGACAAAAGTAATGGCCAGCGGGGAGACAACAGTAAAGGCCAGCGGGGAGACAACAGTAATGGGCAGCGGGGAGACAACTGTAATGGCCAGCGGGGAGACAACAGTAATGGCCAGCGGGGAGACAACAGTAATGGCCAGCGGGGAGACAACTGTAATGGCCAGCGGGGAGACAACAGTAATGGCCAGCGGGGAGACAACAGTAAGGGCCAGCGGGGAGACAACAGTAATGGCCAGCGGGGGACAACAGTAATGGCCAGCGGGGAGACAACAGAGGAGCTGGGGAGACAACGAAGGAGCGGGGAGACAACAGAAGGCTCAGGGGGAGACAGAATGGCACGGGAGCACAGTAATGGCCAGCGGGGAGACAACAGTAATGGCCAGCGGGGAGACAACAGGAGCTGGGGAGAGTCCCTCAGCAAAATACAAACACCACAATTTTGATAGCCATTAAAAACATATAAACAATCAGAAACAAAATGAATTCTGACTCTAAATTAATCCTTGTTTAGCCATAAAGAAGAAAAGCCCTCACCCACCACAGTGTGGTGGGTGAGGCTGCCACACCACCACAGTGTGGTGGTGGGGCTGCCACAGCACCACAGTGTGGCGGGTGAGGCTGCCACACCACCACAGTGTGGGCGGGTGAGGCAGCCACACCACCACAGTGTGGGGGTGAGGCAGCACCACCACCACAGTGTGGTGGGTGAGGCTGCCACACCACCACAGTTGGCGGGTGAGGCTGCCACACCACCACAGTGTGGCGGGTGAGGCAGCCACACCACCACAGTGTGGGGGTGAGGCAGCCACACCACCACAGTGTGGTGGGTGAGGCTGCCACACCACAACAGTGTGGCGGGTGAGGTCAGCCACACCACCACAGTGTGGCGGGTGAGGCAGCCACCACCAAAGTGTGGTGGGTGAGGCTGCCACACCACCACAGTGTGGCGGGTGAGGCTGCCACCACCACCACAGTGTGGTGGGTGAGGCGCACACCCCAACAGTGTGTGTGGGTGAGGCAGGCCACCCCACCACAGTGTGGCGGGTGAGGCAGCCACACCACAACAGTGTGCGGGTGAGAGCCACACCCACCACATGTGGTGGGTGAGGCAGCCACACCACAACAGTGTGGTGGGTGAGGCAGCCACACCACCAC
>WNGS01164858.1:37825905-37851732 GCA_020271785.1 Procambarus virginalis
TTTAGGTGAGGTCGGTGTTTTCTATGAAGCTTTTCAAGGTAAACTAAAATATTCACAATCAATTAGTATGTCACCTATGCACTTATTAAATAAGCCAATATTGACTATAAGCAAGTGCGAGAACGGGTTGCAGTGTGTACAGGTTTCTCTTTTCAGATGTAAATGCGTTTAAATTCATTGTGCTCCGGAGCTCAGTATCCAAGCTATCGGTATCTAGTGTAATAATCACAGGTTAGGAAACCTCTGTTCGCTAAGTAACTTCTCTAACTCGCTAACCAACTTCTAACCAATCGCGTTTGATATATATATATATATATTATATATATATATATATATATATATATATATATATATATATATATATATATATATAATATATATATATATGATGTAAAACTTGTTCACATCTTTTTCCTGTACTTTCGTATATTAATACAACTTCAGAAGGAATGAATGTCATTCATTTCCTTAAGGAAATGAATGGCATTCATTCCTTCTGAAGATGTATTAATATACGAAAGTACTTAAGGAAATTCCTGTTTCAATTCTTCCTCCGCAGTCTGATATTCACATTTTTCATCACATGTTAAATTTCGTGATACACACACACACACACACACACACACACACACACACACACACACACACACACACACACACACACACACACACACACACGCACGCACGCACACACACACACACACACACACACACACACACACACACACACACACACAGGGGCCAGGTAGCCTGGTGGATAGCGCGCAGGATTCGTAATTCTGTGGCGCGCGTTCGATTCCCGCACCCGGCAGAAACAAATGGGCAAAGTTTCTTTCACCCTGAATGCCCCTGTTACCTAGCAGTAAATAGGTACCTGGGAGTTAGTCAGCTGTCACGGGCTGCTTCCTGGGGTGTGTGTGTGTGGTGTGAAAAAAAAAAGTTAGTGTAGTTAGTAAACAGTTGATTGACAGTTGAGAGGCGGGCCGAAAGAGCAAAGCTCAACCCCCGTAAAATACAACTAAGTGAATACAATTAAGTGAATACACACGTAGGGGGGGGGGGAGTACCGCCTCAGGATGGGAATAGGTGCCTCATAGCGTTGGAGAAAAGCCCACACAAATCATTGGAGGGGGATTTTCCAAAATGCAATTTACCATTCCTTTTGCCCCAACTCCCAACCAACAAGCACCCCCCCTCTCCCCCGTTCTTTTTTAAAAACAAGGTATCACCTCAGGTTGGAAAGTGGATTACCATAATCTGAGAGACAAAGGACAAAAGAAAACAGTAACTGGGATTTTGATAATACCTCCAACGCAGGTTAATGTTCTCCTCACCTACCGCGCCTCCCACGTGAACCCCAAGCGCAGTCTGTTGATATTCTGTTGATATGTCAACGGTGAGAAATTATCCGTTTGTGTTGGCTCTGTTTTCCCCCCGAGCGTTAGATTTGAAACAAAACAGTGCATTTATGGTTATAATAACCATATAATGACCATAAAATAACGGTATAATAACCATATATGGTTAACATGCAGACTCTCAGCCAACCAGGAGGCCTGGTCGATGACCGGGCCGCGGGGACGCTAAGCTCCGGAAGCACCTCAAGGAAGCACCTCAAGGTAATATGTGGGGGGGGGGGGGGTACTGACATCATTATCAAATGAATCGTATAAGAATTGGTGAACTTTTTATGCTCCAACTTCAAGTTATCTTAGAGTCCAGATAACATGTAGCTGAATAGGGCAGTTTTGGATGCAAGTAGGACCATAAATACGCAAATCTATCGAGCTGGGCCAGGACTCGTCAAGTATGTACACAACCACATACGAAACCTGTACATCTTTTCTCAGTCATGGCGGCTTTGTTTACATTTATTAAACAGCTGGTGAGCTCTGAAGCAAAATGAGTTGTTTATGACAATAATAATCTTGGATTGTGAAGTTTTTAAATTTCGCAAACTGCTTGATAAATGTATATTAACCTCCCCTGATTGTTGAAAGATGTAGAGGTTTCGTAAGAAAACGCGTAAATTCTGATGAATTCCGGCCCTGAAAGCAGTTTAGGCACTAAAGTAGTCGACTCAACAACACAAAAATCACGTATAAATCATGATTAACGATACATATTCGAATTAAAATAATCTCACTTTTCGAAATATATAATATTGAAATAATAATATAATATATATATATAATATTATTATATATATATATATATATATATATATATATATATATATATAATACTAAATATAATATATAATATAAGGTGGCGAGAACCTACAATCGAACTCCCCCCACCCCAAAAAAAAAATAGCTCATGCAACTAACATGTGCTTGATGCAGTACAGGACCTGTGCAACCTCTGCAACACAAAAGAGATGTACGCCATGAGACCACACTTATGTGACGTATCAATGAGGAGATCAGTAGGAGCCGTGAGGGGGATTCGAACCCGCGAACCCGCAGAAGAGATGTACAGCTGATCCATATGTACCCTAAACACTCTTGGCAAATTACATAGCCATCCCCCCCCCCTTTACCACAGCAAGCAGGTGATAGATCATGTCACCTCCGGACAGATCACGTCACCTCCAGACAGATCACGTCACCTCCGGACAGATCACGTCACCTCCAGACAGATCACGTCACCTCCGGACAGATCACGTCACCTCCGGACAGATGTTCCCGTTGGTAAAAAATATAAAATAAAACTCAATTTCGAGGTTCTGGCCGCACCAAATACGCCAGGTTATGGAACGCAAATTAGGGCAACAATCTGCCGACTACAATATGCTGACACTTCAACAATTCATAAATCCAGTGAATGACTGTGAATGACTGTGAATGACTGGGCTGATAACATTCAGTAAAGGTATAAAAGACTCGCCTCCGCATTGTTAACGATAACTACACAAATCTCCAGCTTTACCTATAAAATAAATAATAAAAATAATAACAACAAGAATAATAATAAAAACAACAACAACAACAATAATAATAATAATAATAATAATAATAATAACAATAATAAGAATAATAACAATAATAATAATAACAATAACAATAATCAAAGAACAACGCCAATAAAAACAATAATTGATAACTGACCCGGACAAAATACACGAAATTATAGGGGATTTCACAAACGTCAAATCTGAGGTGGTTTTTGCCTATCCCGAAGCGTACGATCTTAGCCAAGCCTCCTAACCTAACCTAACCTAACCTAACCTAACCTAACCCAACCTCTCGGACCCGAGGCTTAACAGTCAGAAACAACTAAAATTATTACTGCGTAAATACTTTCACTAAAACACTGTAATTCTGACGTTGTGGTCGCCAGCGTGAGAACTGCACTGCAAGAAGTGTAAGGGGGAAATTTACAAAGAATTAAAAACTACAACTAATTAATTAGAAAAATACAACTAACACTAAAAAGATAAAAAAATATTGTTTACAATTAAAAAATAAGATATGTGTAAAAGAAAACATACGTAAAATAATATAATAATTATAGTAATAATAATAATAATAATAATAATAATAATAATAATAATAATAATAATAACAGTAATAATAATAATAATAAAGTTAATAGTTATATCAATAACAATATTAACAGTAAGAACAATATTAACTCTAAGAAAATAACAATAATAATATTAATAATAATAAATATTATAAAAACAAAACTAATACTAAAATAATACTATTAATAATATCAACATTAACGTTAATAAATAATATACTAATAATACTGATAACAAATAATAATCACATAAACGAGGCTAATACTGATAAAGCCAGACAAACCATCGCATCTTATCTGACCAATCGCACTCACAACATAGCACCGAGCAGAAGTGCTTTCGATAATCCACCACACGCTGTACCACATAGGAAAAAAAAAAACGTTTTATGCGGCCGGTTTAAGAAACTAATTCATTCGAATGGCCGATTTCAATCTTCCGGAATTGATTTTTTTGGGTTCTAAAATGCACGGAAGTTCAGGATGACACACGGCGTGGCAGGACGCTACGGGGCTACAGTCCTGAAGACGTAAATATAATGATCGTACACGAGGGGAGGGGGGGGAGAATCTTCGAAGATTCACGCCCAGTTAAGGCAAAAAAATAAAAAACACTTGGAGTGTGCAAAACGTCTTCCGCCGCAGGGTACGATCAGCCCCTTCCCGTCCCACGACCCAGAGAATAACTGATGGCGGTGCTAGTGCGCTGAGGAGTGAATAGACCAACGGCATCATTGCCAGTTTCAATCGGAGTTACAGTCGAAATGTCGTATATAGTAATGAGCAAGTAAGAAACGTCTGCAACTTCGGGGTTTACACCACCGTTGCAGAGCACTGCTAAGACACCAGCAAATGAGATGACAATGATAGACTGCTGCTGCGCCAACATTCACAGTGTTCAGACGATAGTTTGTTCTTGTGTTTACGTCATGGAAACACTCGGATTCAGAGAACTATAAGGTCCAGCCTCAGTCACATGCTGGCGATGAGTCACAATAACGTGACACAATCGACTTGAGAATGGTCCAGGACGGACCGAAACGTCGTCGTCCCTTCATTTTCTAGTGTGTGGTCTGGTCAGTCACATGTTCTCTACACCAATATTTCCAAGCAATTCCTTCTAAAAGAAATCTAACTCATTAATATTTTTTCGCCGAGGGTGTTTCATCTTGTTTTGTTTTACGGGCAACCAGGAGATATTTCCTCTTACACACTGCCTTTATCTTAGATGATTGTTATATTTTTTTTAATGCGTTGGGACACAAGGTGCAGCATTAGGCTTTCCATTGGAATGGCACAGCGATCCTCAATGGACCGCTGTTTTCCTCCGTGGACTATTCTGTTACTCTTTGTAACATTGTACCACCTCTAATGGATCACTGTACCCCTCTAACGGATCATTGTACCCCTCTAATGCATCACTGTACCCCTCTAACGGATCACAGGACCCCTCTAACGGATCACTGTATCCCTCTAACGGATCACTGTACCCCTCTAACGGATCACTGTACCCTCTAACGGATCACTGTACCCCTCTAACGGATCACTGTACCCCTCTAACGGATCACTGTACCCCTCTAACGGATCACTGTACCCCTCTAACGAATCACTGTACCCATCTAACGGATCACTGTACCCCTCTAACGGATCACTGTACCCCTCTAACGGATCACTGTACCCCTCTAACGGATCACTATATCCCTCTAACGGATCACTACACCCCTTCTAATGGATCATTTATATTCTCTTCAGTCTGAGGGCGGACCAGAGGCTTCAGGGAACCCCATGATGTATCCTCGATTCATCTTTCAGCGAAAAACGTGGAGGACTCTTGAACACGGTTGAGTAGGATAATAATACACTGGAGGTACACCCCGCTTCTCGGTGTATATATACACTGGGAGTTTACTTTTGTCCTGGGCTGTGTTCAAGAATATCCTTGCTGGCTGGTCAGTAAGTTATGGTGGTGGCGTGAATGAGCCGCCAGAGGTGTTATAGTTCATAAGACCAACACCAAGCCAGAGGTTCAAGCCAAGGCGCCAAGCTTTAGCCATGAAATACATTACCGGAACAAGCTTGGGCTGAACCCCTCCACTGGGCCCCCTCACCTCTCTCAGAGGACCGGCCGTGGCAGGCGGCCATTGCATGTTTCCGGTACCTCATATGCAACATCTCTGGGGCCCTTGACCAGCGGTTAAATTATGGAGTTGTGGAGAAGTAGAGGCAACCTGCTTGTCCCTGCACCCTGAGTGGCCTCACAGGGCCTAATTATCTGCTCACAGTACCCTCCACGGGCCTCCACAACGCCACCAGCAGGACAGCCCTTCAGACCTCCCACTAAAGTGTTTCTCCACTGGCCTCCACAACACCACCAGCAGGATAGCCCTTCAGAGCTCACACTAAAGTGTTTCTCCACGGGCCTCCACAACACCACCAGCAGGACAGCCCTTCAGAGCTCACACTAAAGTGTTTCTCCACGGGCCTCCACAACGCCACCAGCAGGATAGCCCTTCAGAGCTCCCACTCAAGTGTTTCTCCACGGGCCTCCACAACGCCACCAGCAGGATAGCCCTTCAGAGCTCACACTCGAGTTTTTCTGACCTGTCTGACAAACCTGCGGCCCACTCAACCATAATCATGTATTATACAAAAAACGTAAAAGGAAAATGTATGAATGACCGATAGCGTGTATGAAGACTCACAGTGATCTCGGAGTGATTGGCCGAACGCTGGCAGGCAGGTCAGCGGCCGCTACCATTCGCTGAGCGATTGGCCAAGCCTTGTCAGGAGAGTCAGCGGCTGCTATACGCCGAGTGATTGGCCAAGCCTTGTCAGGAGAGTCAGCGGCTGCTGCTATACGCCGAGCGATTGGTCAAGCCTTGTCAGGAGAGTCAGCGGCTGCTGCTATGCGCCGAGCGATTGGCCAAGCCTTGTCAGGAGAGTCAGCGGCTGCTACTATGCGCCGAGTGATTGGCCAAGCGCTGGCAGGCAGAAGAGCGGCTGCGACCATACGCTGAGCGATAATCTGCCTGCCCCGCACCTAGATTCAAGACGCATAGCAAAGCTCTCTCACCCGGGAAGACGTGACACGATGGGGAGCATGTATATAGCCATCTTTACCCCCGTACGAGGTCCCTAAACCCCACCAACACCCCTTCTTCCCCCCGGACCATTCCTCCACCCCCCCACTCCCCCTCCACACCCCTCCATTGACCCCCCCCTCCCCCACACATGCCGTCTGCAATTCCTGGAAGGTAACCAACGGTCTCTGGGCCGCCAGCATCCGCCAGTGCATGGAGGAAGTGGCCGCCTTGCACACGCTGCACCGCATTGCGCGTATGTGTGTGCAACACGCCTGCGAGGGTGGCGTTGGTGGGCGTGGCGGTAGGTGTGGGCGGTGAGTGTGGCGTGGGCGGGGCCACTGGCTCTCAGCTGCCGCCCCGCACCAGAAGGTGGTCGGCGTGGCCTGGGTGGCGCAGGGCGGCGTGTGTGTATGTGTGTGTGTCCTGCCGCCACCCACGGCAGGCACCGTGCCACGCCACCCGCTAGTGGGCGGTAGACCCGCGCCTCAGACCGGTCTAAGGGCGGCTGCGCGCGCATGATCAAACATTTCAAATCTGGGTGACTCACCTGGCGGGACGCACACCGGCGCGTCGTCGTCGTCGGCGTCGTGTGGCGTGTGGTGTCGTGTCGGGGTGTGAGGGGGGGCGGTGGGGGAGGTCCTGGGGGTGCCAGTCCCCCCACTCTCCGCCGCCGCTCCTCCCTCTCCCTCCATGAGGACCAGACTGTGTGCGCGGCGGGGCAGCCACCGCCGCCACCCGCTGCCACGCCCCCGCCACTCTCCCTCCTCTGCTCCCGTCTGTTCCTCCTGCCGTCGCCGCCAGCGGCGTCGCTCCGCCTGGCGGGTGTCGCGGGGCGAGCGGCCCCCCCCTCCGGGTGAAGGGGGTGGCGGGGCGAGGGGCGAGCGCCCTCCGGATGACGGGGCGAGCGGCGAGCGGGGCGAGCGTCCTCCGGGTGACGGGGGTGGCGGGGCGAGGGGCGAGCGCCCTCCAGGCGAGGGGGCCGGCGGGCTCAGAGGCGAGCGGGAGGCCGAGCGGCGGGCGGTGGGCGCCCCCTGCGGGAGGCCTTGGGCCACCTCCTTGCTGGCGGGGCTGAGAGCCGCAGGATGCCCCGCCGCGGAGACCTGAAGGGTCCAGGGATCCTGCTGGGGGGGCCAGGAGGGAGAGGGCCACACGTGCTGGAGGGGGTCGGCGCCCCACCCCTCCAACCCAACTGTCGCCCCGCTGATACTCGACCAATCAGAGCTCCCCGGTAGGTCTTCCCCTGCCAGCAGAGCCAATGAGGGGGAGGCGCTGCTCCTGTAGGGGGGTGTGTCGAGGTAGCCGCGGGGGGCGTCATGGTAACCGCGGGGGGCGTCATGGTAGCCGCTGGTGTACTCAGGAGGGGCCTGGCAGGTGTGGGGGGCGGCGAGGGTGAGGTCAGCAAGCGTGACACTCACACTCTGAGCGGCGCTCTGAGTATGTCCTGAGTGTGTGGCCTCGGGTGTGGGCGTGGGGCGGGGTGAGGGCGCGGGCAGCCCCGGGGACCCGTACAGGCTGAGGGCGGGGTCGGGGGATACCCCCTCCCATGAGAATGATGCCCGTGTGCCCCGCCCTCAGGATATGTGTCGAGGCAAGTGTCATGGGCTGCTTTGGGAAAGTCCACCTGAGTGTACGCCTCGTGGGCGGTGGTGGGGATGGCGTGGGTGTAGGTGGTCGGGGCGGCGAGGGTGTAGGTGGTGGGGGCGGCGAGGGAGTAGGTGGTGGGGGCGGCGAGGGTGTAGGTGGTGGGGACGGCGAGGGTGTAAGCATCGAGGGCAGCGAGAGTGTAGGAATCATGGGTGATTTCTTCAGCGAGGGCGTAGGTATCCTGCCGGGAGGTACTGGGCGTAGCGGAGTCGTGGGTGGTGACAGGGGGGGCGTCGGGCGGCCGTGGGTGGCGCATGGGGGCGTCGGGGACGTCGTCCATGCCGAGGAGCAGGGCAAGGGAGAGCGGCAGGTCCGTCAGTGTGGCGGCCACCGCGACGGTCATCCTGCCTGCAGGTCACGGACGCCACGGAGGCTTATCGAGAGCTTCAGGTACAGCCACGGTCCCGGCAGGTGCGTTGGCACGTGTGGACACGTGGGCGCGCGTGGGCGTAGGCCCGTAGAGACGCACGCGAGGTGTAGACACGTGGGCGTTGGCACGTGCGCACACGTGAGTGCGCGTGGGCGTTGGCAGGTACAGGCACGTTGGCGCGCGAGAGCATAGGCCCGTAGAGACACGTGGGCGCGCGTGGGCGTCGGCCGGTAGGCGGCAGGTAGTGCCTGAGTCACGCCTGAGTCAGCCAGGACCCGGGCGGCAGTGGGCAGTGGGCGGCGGGCGGCAGGAGGAGGCACACGGCTCCTCCACGCTCTGAACTGATCACAACATACACTCACACGCACTCAAGCCGCGGACATGCTTATCCTAAACACCGCCGTCAGTACATCACCACAAACACTTTGCCGAGTGTATCTCACCGAGTCTCTGGAAGTGTATGCGCCTGCACAGTTACATCGCGGTAAACAATTGGTTCTCACTATCAACATGATTTTAGTAATCGCTGTTCGCCGCATAGCAGTAAGCCAGGCGTGAGGGGCCTCATCACGCCACATGAGGACGCCCGCACCTCGACCTGAACACCACTGCTAACCACTGGGCCACCATCACTAACGACACTTTCACTGTAAATCCTGGTGGAGCGGCTTGTGGTGTTGACGAACGCACTGTGACTGAGTACAGTGGCTTAGGACGGTCGGGCTCGGCGGACACTTGCCACGGCGGGCGGCAGCGTGCGTGGCCGTGTCTGAGCATGCACCGCAGTGGCCTCACCCTCCTAGCCTCTACGGCCGACTGAGGGCCTCCTCTTACTCACCCACACACTCACTCATCCTCATTACTCACCATTGCCTCACACCTGTTTAGTGGGGACTCACTCACCGGAAACAGCCGCTGGGTGAACAACGATGAGGACAAACCGGAAATGACGGAGGTGGTCGCAGGGTCGTTCAGGCTGGGCACCATAGATTATGTCACTCGTAGTAACGGACCGTTGACATCTACGTCGGGTCGTGGACCTCGACTGACCTCCCCCGTGAACTAGCTGGTCCTGGCGGCCAGGAGCAGTGGCCAAGCTCCCGTCACGGCCGCGACTGCGAGGCTCAGAGGCTGAAGGCTGACTCACTGAGTTAGGTCAGGATCTTGGAATGCTGGGCCGGGCGGAGCTTCTCACAGTATCCAGCAAGCACCTTCCAGGAGGCCGAGTAGTCGACCAGCAACACATGGATTCCTCACCCGCGGCTTTACAAGGGAATTATTACTATCTCTCACCAAGCCATTTGACCCGAAATATTTGGCTCTGTATCAGTCATATTTTTTTTATTAATGCTTATCACTTTTTTCTTGTCCAGGCACTTGAAATGGTCGGCACAACGACGGCCTCGCTTCCCCCTCAGGTTGGCGTTCGATCGCTGATGATGCGATTGGTTTGGTATCTTTCATTGACTCCGTCCCCCTATTCACGGCTTCTAGCCTGTACTCGTAATCCCTTCCATGTTCTACATAGTCATACTGGCTTAAAACTTTTCTCCTCAATTTTTTTTTCATTTTCTTAGTGTTCTAAATATTGTCTTCTTTCAGCCAAGAAACCCACGCGCCTCGATTTAATCACCAGTTACGAGGGACCAAGGTAGTGACCCAGTTGGTGACCTCGGTGCTAGAACACTTGAAGGCCGCAGGCGGGTGCTGGAGCTGCCATGTTCACGGTCTCAGCTGGTGGAATGTCAACAAATGCTTGGCAGATGACAGCGCAGGAAGCGCTGGTGATGCCTCCTTCACCTCGCCGGAGCCCCTTATCCCGCGGGCTCCCACCATTATCCCAGTGGACACAATATTCCTGAGTGGCGATAGTTCATAGTTGAATCAACGCTATCGGCGTTAATTCGCTGGCGAATTAATATATCGATATATTAATAATATATCGATATTAATTCGTTAACATCGGCGTTGATTTGGTGTCGAACTGATGACCATTGCACTTGGATATTGTGTCCACTGGGAGGTCGATCAGCTGTTTTTTTATTTTTTATTTACAGCGATCGATATTTGTTGGTATTGACCAGACAATAAACAGACTAGTTAGTATAGTGGCTTATTCCACACTTTGTCTATAAATCCGTATTTTACGATTAGGGTATTTTTTTTTAAAACAATTTAAATATGCTTTTATCGCGCATCCGATCCCACGATCGTCGTCGCCCCTAAATCAACACAACATATGCTTTTATCCGGAAATATGCGCATTTCAAAGTACTGAAAGAGAACGAACGAGTAAATCTTAACATAGTAAGTACTGAAAGAGAAGTGGTTTTGTATATGACGTCATCTTGTAGTGAATATTGTAATACTATTCACAACTTCTAAATAGCATTAAGGTTAAAGTTAATTCTGTAATGTTAATTCTGTAACCTTACAGAATTAGCAATCCAAATGTCTGTCATAGCAAGTTTCCTTCTCACAAGTACAGTTATTAAATTCCAGGAAAACTTGAAACTATTCCTAAAACATAAAACCACGTCACTACTTCTTGGACGTGAGACGCTCAAACATGACACGTAAAGACGCTGACACATTTGTATCCATTTCACTTTCTAAGACGTGACTCACGCACGCAAACGACCCCTTGGGGCGTCTCACACACATATTAAGACACTTGGCCCTGAGACATCAGAAGTCACTCACCTGCATGTGATCCCTCGGGATGTCCCACATTTCAGGACGTGGCCACTGGCCCGGAGACATCAGTGTATATAGCATCCACAAAGGATCTTCCGTATATCCAACTTATAACCAAAATTGAGCACTTTATTTCAGAAACACTCGTAAACACTTTCTTAGGAGCTTCAACGGCCATTAGCACCGTCTTATGCATATTATTTCCCCAGAGTCTTGGCCATAGTGACTTAGACTCAAGGTCAGGAAGTAATCATACACTTCATTGACTTCATTTTTTTTTAGTGTGTCTTAAGATTCGAAGCCTCGAACTGTCATAGTCACTTCATATTTTTCACGAGCATACCCATGCCAAAAAGGCCGACAATCGCTTTTAAAAGTTGTTTTCGTCAAGTCCAATTCGAAGGCACTTCTGAACTTGATCTTCTAACCAGAGAAACCTATAAGACTCAGTTTGTCTCCACCCCGCGGGCACATTATGCTGAAGGCACCGACGCTGCCATGCCCAAAGAGGGTTCCCATCGTGGCTGAGCGGCAGGGGTACAGTGTTCCTGGTAGTGGAGGCGGGCGACTACCTGCTGGTTACCTGGTTGTCTACGGGCCCCCTCTCCTCCTCCTTCTCCTTCCTGGAAACTCCGTAAAATAGAGTCTGGTGATGGTCCTTTTTCCAGGCGGTCACCTGCACCAGGTAGGTGAAGCCAGCGAGAATAGGGGGACCTGGACATGGGTAAAAAACTAACGAAGGAAAAGTACACGGAAATCCCCAAACAACAATAAATATTTAAAATAATAAACAGTCAAATTGTGTAATGTTATTATGCAAGAGCAGGAATGGAACGCAAAATCTAAAATGAATTGATCCAACAAAAACCGAATGGAAGTTGGGATCAAAGCAAAACTAGGAGACATGGCCAACACTGCCAGGGAAGTAGACATGGCCAACACTGCCAGGGAAGTAGACATGGCCAACACTGCCAGGGAAGTAGACATGGCCAACACTGCCAGGGAAGTAGACATGGCCAACACTGCCAGGGAAGTAGACATGGTCAACACTGCCAGGGAAGTATAGACATGGCCAACACTGGCAGGGAAGTAGACATGGTCAACACTGCCAGGGAAGTAGACACGGCCAACACTGGCAAGGAAGTAGACATGGCCAACACTGCCAGGGAAGTAGACATGGCCAACACTGCCAGGGAAGTAGACATGGCCAACACTGCCAGGGAAGTAGACATGGCCAACACTGCCAGGGAAGTAGACATGGCCAACACTGCCAGGGAAGTAGACATGGCCAACACTGCCAGGGAAGTAGACACGGTCAACACTGCCAGGGAAGTAGACACGGTCAACACTGCCAGGGAAGTAGACACGGTCAACACTGCCTGGGAAGTAGACATGGCCAACACTGCCAGGGAAGTAGACATGGCCAACACTGCCAGGGAAGAAGACACGGCCAACACTGCCAGGGAAGTAGACACGGTCAACACTGCCAGGGAAGAAGACATGACCAACACTGCCAGGGAAGTAGACATGGCCAACACTGCCAGGGAAGTAGACATGGCCAACACTGCCAGGGAAGTAGACATGGCCAACACTGCCAGGGAAGAAGACATGACCAACACTGCCAGGGAAGAAGACATGACCAACACTGCCAGGGAAGTAGACACGGTCAACACTGCCAGGGAAGTAGACACGGTCAACACTGCCTGGGAAGTAGACATGGCCAACACTGCCAGGGAAGTAGACATGGCCAACACTGCCAGGGAAGTAGACATGGCCAACACTGCCAGGGAAGTAGACATGGCCAACACTGCCAGGGAAGTAGACACGGTCAACACTGCCAGGGAAGTAGACACGGTCAACACTGCCTGGGAAGTAGACATGGCCAACACTGCCAGGGAAGTAGACATGGCCAACACTGCCAGGGAAGTAGACATGGCCAACACTGCCAGGGAAGTAGACATGGCCAACACTGCCAGAGAAGTAGACACGGTCAACACTGCCAGGGAAGTAGACATGGCCAACACTGCCAGGGAAGAAGACACGGCCAACACTGCCAGGGAAGTAGACACGGTCAACACTGCCTGGGAAGTAGACATGGCCAACACTGCCAGGGAAGAAGACATGACCAACACTGCCAGGGAAGTAGACATGACCAACACTGCCAGGGAAGTAGACATGACCAACACTGCCAGGGAAGTAGACATGACCAACACTGCCAGGGAAGTAGACATGACCAACACTGCCAGGGAAGTAGACATGACCAACACTGCCAGGGAAGTAGACATGACCAACACTGCCAGGGAAGTAGACATGACCAACACTGCCAGGGAAGTAGACATGACCAACACTGCCAGGGAAGTAGACATTGCTATCACCGGCAGGTAAATTGACATAATCAACCCTGGCAGTATATGAGATTGGGCCAATTATGACTCTAAAGAGGCATTGGGGCAATTCAACCTTGAACAAGCACGAGCCTCAACATAACCCGTCTTCAGACGAAGTCCATTCCATCCAGCGGTCGACCCCAAAGACGCATTCATAGATTTTAACATACTGTTCATTCAAAACAGGAATTTTCTAAAATATAAATTAATATTATTTTATATTACCATATTGTACATATTTAGGCACTGGTTAGGTTAGGTTAGATGTTTAGGTTCTATTGGCGATTATTTGTATTTGTAGTACGTGGGTGAAGCATTTACAGCGTTGTGGTTCGAACATAATTCGTCAGTGAAGCACTTGTTCCGGAAGTGTTCGGACGTCATCAGTTGTGAGTCGTGTGTAAACTGTTTTTCATTCATAAGCAGTGGGGGTTCGGCGGGTGCATGGAATGGACTTTGGCCTTTGTTTTTGAGGACTGGTTGCAGTTTAGTGACGTCCTGAACGCTCGAGAGGACGGTTTGCCTATTCACCCAGTAGCCATCGGATACATGGTTCTAAAACGACTAGCGAGTTGTGTTGTAGGGAAGACGAGCGGGCAAGGCTTACCATGAACTCTGGGAAGGAAAACCTCTCAGCTGCATACATTATTAAAACATCGATTGTAACCATGATATATATGTGCTTCCGCCTACAGTTTAGACCTATTGTCTTATGTATGACCCTCTGTCCTGCGTGACAGTGAATACCAACATTATCCTCACTTTAATAAGACTTATTCGAAATCCTCAGATTAGGTAAAATTGTAATTAATTTTGTCAATAAAGATGTTAATAATAAATAATCAGTCTGCTAACAGGTGTTAGGAGTCGTCTGCTCCTGTACTCACCTGTTAAAAAAGCGGAAAAAATGTACTTATAGGAAAAATTACTCGAACGTACAAAAATGGACTGTTGTACCAGCTTGAAGTTCACGGAATGTACAATTGGGATTCAACTCCCCCCCCCCAAAGTCGAACTAGTGACCTTCCTCAATATGTAACCCGATAACAGTTGTCTAAATTGCGGGTACCTATTTACTGCTAGGTGAACAGGAGCATCAGGTGAAATGGAACGTGTTATTTCCGACTATGTCAAACCCCAAAGGAAGGATTAAGACAGGAATTTCCTTAAGTACTTTCGTATTTAATAATACGTCTTCAGAAAGATGTATTTAATAATACATGTTCAGAAAGATGTATTTAATAATACATCTTCAGAAAGTTGTATTTAATAATACATCTTTAGAAGGTCATCCTTCTGTAGAAGTATTATTAAATACGAAAATACTTAAGGAAATTCCTGTTTCATGTCTTCTTTCGTGGTCTGACACTGTCACATTTTTCATTACGTGTTAAATTTCGTGATTTGCACACACACACACACACACACACACACACACACACACACACACACACACACACACACACACACACACACACACACACACACACACGAAGGAATGGTCCGACATGGAAGGAAAGGAAGGAAGGAAGAAGGAATGGAAGGAATGGTCCGACAAATGGCTACTAAAGTTCAACCCAAGTAAATGTAAAGTAATGAAACTAGGAGGCCAGTCACTGGATACCGAATGGGAGATGAAGCCCTTCACGAAACGGACAGAGGGAAAGATCTGGGAGTTGATATCACGCCAAACCTGTCTCCTGAAGCCCACATCAAAAGAATAACATCAGCGGCGTATGCGAGGCTGGCTAACATCAGAACTGCTTTCAGAATCCTGTGTAAGGAATCCTTCAGAACCTTGTATACCACATATGTAAGACCAATCCTGGAGTATGCAGCCCCAGCATTGAGTCCGCACAAGACGAAGCTGGAAAAAGTTCAGAGGTATGCCACTAGGTTAGTCCCAGAACTAAGAGGCATGAGTTATGAGGACAGACTACGTGAACTGCACCTCACGCCGCTGGAAGACAGAAGAGCTAGGGGAGACATGATCATCACGTACAAAATTCTCAGGGGAATTGACAGGGTTACCTTACCTTGAGGTGCTTCCGGGGCTTAGCGTCCCCGCGGCCCGGTCGTCGACCAGGCCACCAGGCCAGTGTGGACAAGGATGGATTATTTAACATGGGTGGCACACGCACAAGGGGACACAGGTGGAAACTGAGTGCCCAAATGAGCCACAGAGATATTAGAAAGAACTTTTTTTAGTGTCAGAGTGGTTGACAAATGGAATGCATTAGGAAGCGATGTGGTGGAGGCTGACTCCATACACAGTTTCAAGTATAGATATGATAGAGCCCATTAGGCTCAGGAAACTGTACACCTGTTGATTGACGGTTGAGAGGCGGGACCAAAGAGCCAGAGCTCAACCCCCGCAAGCACAACTAGGTGAGAACTAGGTGGGTAAGTACACACACACACACACAGTCGATGTTAGAAAGAGCCCTCAATCTCCCTCTCGATGACCTGCAGTGAAAACAAGCCTCTCTTCCCGTAAGACTTGCTGGCCTCGGAGTTCGAACAGCAACGCAAATCGCTGTATTATACCAACCTTCCTGTCTTCCTCCTCGGCATCCGACAACCTTGTGAAGGGAATTCTACCTGCCTACTTAGGTCAGCTGGCAGGCGTACACGATCACAATTTTATACGCTGTGCCACCGCTGTGCCACCACTGTGCCACCGCTGTGCCACCGATGTGCCGTACCTGCCCTCTCGTGCAGGTACAGCATTTCAATCAGGGGTGGAAAATCGGCCGCCAAGGGAAGACATTATAGTATATTATAGAAATACATTTACTCAGGCTATACAAGAAAGATGAAAAGGTGATACGAGATATAATTGACAGGAATTGTAAACATTGCAGTCAAAACGCAAGGATTCGTCCTGTCATTTATTATACCAACCCTCGTATATCTTCCCCTCATGAAGGGAAATAACATCTCTGCCTCCTCTGACAAATTGAGGTGTACTAATGTAGTGTATCAATACTAATGCAGCTCTGGAGACTGAGTAGACGTCTTACACTTCATTTACAAGAGGGAGATATTAAGCAACATCATTCTCAACACCACAACACCATCCTGAATCGCCAAGAAACAGTGAAAGATACGACAGTAATCACACGCACTGACGATCGTAGGAGGCTTCGTACGCTTGAGGCTGAGTTCATTCGGGAGCTGACACCAGTAATCAACATCCAGATGAATTCGACTTGGAGCATACAACTGTTTGATGGTTCTCCGTTGATCCAGAGGGAAGATAGAAGACCTGGAGGACGGCTTGACGCCGGAGTCAGGCAACAATCACTTCACCCTATCCTTCGGGGCTCCCTACGATTAAGGAGGTAAGGTGATCGTTGAGGTGTACGCACACTGATAAGTCTAGATTTATTCTTATAACCCCCACACAGCACCGCTCCTGTGCCAGGTAAGTCCACTACGGCTCACCATAGCCCGTGCTACTTGCCCCGCTCCACTGTCAGGTAAGTACGGCTCACCATAACCCGTGCTACTTGGAACCTGTTTCCGAGTAGCTGAATCTATAACAACATCTTTATAACCAGTTACAGCCCCGCTCCTGTGCCAGGTAAATCACTACGGCTCACCATAGCCCGTGCTACTTGGAACTATTGTTCCCAGTAGGNGTTCAAACTCAGGAAAGTGCAAAGTAATGAAATTAGGCGAAGGAGGCAGAAGGCTGAACTCAAGGTACCATCTGGGAGGTGAAATCCTACAAGAGTCAAATAGAGAGAAAGATCTGGGGGTTGATATCACACCGAACCTGTCCCCAGAGGTCCACATCAAAAGGATATCATCAGCGGCATATGCTAGACTGGCCAAAATAAGAACTGCCTTTAGAAACTTATGTAAGGAATCGTTCAGGACCCTGTATACCACTTATGTCAGACCAATCCTAGAATATGCAGCTCCAGCTTGGAGTCCATACTTAGTTAAACACAAGACAAGGTTAGAGAAGATTCAGTGGTATGCCACTAGACTCGTTCCGGAAATGAGAGGCATGAGCTACGAGGAAAAGCTAAAAGAGCTGAAACTCACGTCCCTGGAAGACAGAAGAGTAAGGGGAGACATGATAACCACGTACAAAATTCTCAGGGGGATTGACTAGGTGGTCAAAGACAAAATTCTTTAGCACGGGTGGAACACGAACAAGGGAACACAGGTGGAAACTTAGTACCCAGATGAGCCACAGAGACGTTAGAAAGAACTTTTTCAGTGTCAGAGTAGTTAGTAAATGGAATGCATTAGGCAGTGATGTGGTGGAGGCTGATTCCATACACAGTTTCAAATGTAGATATGATAGAGCCAGTAGGCTCAGGAATCTGTACCAGTTGATTGACGGTTGAGAGGCGGGACCAAAGAGCCAGAGCTCAACCCTCGTAAGCACAACTAGGTGAGTAAGCCTGGCAGTAAACCTGGTGGCCTTGGAAGGGTTTGAAATTACGAGAGATGAGGTCAAGAGGCACCTGTTGTATCTGGACGTGAGAAAGGCTGTTGGCCGGAGGAAATCTCACCATGGGTATTGAAAAGTGTGCAGGAGCACTCTGCTTGCCACTCTCCATAGTGTATAGTGGGTCATTGGAGACGGGAGACCTACCAGAAATATGGAAGACGGCTAATGTAGTCCCAATATACAAAAAGGGTGACAGACAAGAGGCACTGAATACAGGCCAGTGTCCTTAACTTGTATACCATGCAAGGTGATAGAGAAGATCGTGAGAAAAAACCTAGTAACACATCTGGAGAGAACGGACTTCGTGACAACCCATCAACATGGGTTCAGGCAGGGTAAATCTTGCCTTACAGGCTTAATAGAATTCTACGATCAGGTGACAAAGATTAAGCAAGAAAGAGAAGGATGGGTATACTGCATTTTTTTGGACTGTCGGAAAGCCTTTGACACAGTACCCCATAAAAGGCTGATGCATAAGCTGGAGAAACAGGCAGGCGTAACTGGTAGGCGCTCCAGTGGATAAGGAGTACCTAAGCAATAGGAAGCAGAGAGTTACAGTGAGGGGTGAGACTTCAGATTGGCGTGAAGTCACCAGTGGAGTCCCCAGGGCTCTGTACTCGGACCTATCCTGTTTCTGATATACGTAAATGATCTCCCAGAGGGTATAGACTCAATCCTCTTAATGTGTGCTGACGACGCCAACATTATGAGAAGGATTAAGAAAGAGGAGCACAGCTTGAGGCTTCAAGAAGACCTGGACAAGCTGCAGGAATGGTCGAACAAATGGTTGTTAGAGTTTAACCCCAAGCAAATGTAATGTAATGAAGATAGGTGTAGGGAGCAGGAGACCAGGACAAGGTAACATTTGGGAGATGAAATACTTCAAGAGTCAGAGAGAGAGAAAGACCTGGGGATTGATATCACGCCAGACCTGAACCTGAAGCCCATATCAAGAGGATACATCAGCGGCATATGCCAGGTTGGCTATCATAAGAACGGCCTTTAGAAACTTGTGTAACGGATCTTTCGGAACTTTGTATACCACATATGTCAGACCAATTCTGGAGTATGCGGCTCCAGAATGGAGTCCATATCTAGTCAAACATAAGACTAAACTGGAAAAGGTTCAAAGGTTTGCCACCAGAGTAGTGCCCGAACTGAGGGTATGAGGTACGAGGAGAGACTACGGGAATTAAACCTTACGTCACTGAGAGACAGAAGAGTTAGAAGGGTATGATCACCACATACAAGATTCTCAGAGGAATTGATAGGGTAGATAAAGACAGACTATTTAACACAAGGGCCATGCGCACTAGGGGACACAGTGGAAATTCAGTGCCCAAATGAGCCATAGAGACGTTAGAAAGAATTTTTTCAGTGTTAGAGTAGTAGACAAATGGAATGCATTGGAAGTGATGCGGTGGAGGCTAACTCCATACACAGCTTCAAGTGTAGATATGATAGAGCCCAATAGGCTCAGGAACCTGTACATTAGATGATTGACCATTGAGAGGCGGGACCAAAGAGCCAGAGTTTAACCCCCGCAAGCACAACTAGGCAACTAGGTAAGTACACACACACACACACACAACACACACACACACACACACACACACACACACACAACACACACACACACAACACACACACACACACACACACACACAATGGTAAGGGCGAGAAGTCGGAATGGAGAACAGTAACAAGTGGAGTACCTCAAGGATCGGTGCTGGGACCAATCCTCTTTCTAATTACGTAAATGACATGTTTACAGGAGTGGAGTCATACATGTCAATGTTTGCGGATGACGCAAAATTAATGAGAAGAGTTGGACAGATGAGGATTGTAGGATCCTCCAAGAGGACTTAAACAGGTTGCAGAGATGGTCAGGGAAATGGCTACTGGAGTTTAACACCAGTAAATGTAAAGTTATGGAAATGGGATCAGGTGATAGGAGACCAAAGGGACAGTACACAATGAAGGGAACAGCCTACCTGTAACGATTCGAGAAAGAGATCTGGGAGTGGATGTGACACCTAATCTAACTCCTGAGGCACATATAAATAGGATAACGACAGCAGCGTACTCTACACTGGCGAAAATTAGAACTTCATTCAGAAACCTAAATGAGGAGGCTTTTAGGGCGCTTTACACTGCATACGTGAGACCCGTCTTAGAGTATGCCGCGCCATCATGGAGCCCCCACCTGAAGAAACACATAAGGAAACTGGAGAAGGTTCAGAGGTTTGCGACGAGGCTTGTCCCAGAGTTACGAGGGAAGGGATATGAAGAGCGACTGAAGGAACTGAACCTTACGACACTAGAGAAAAGAAGGGAGAGAGGAGATATGATAGGGACATATAAAATACTCAGGGGAATTGACAAAGTGGAAATAGATGAAATGTTCACACGTAATAATAACAGAACGAGGGGACATGGGTGGAAACTGGAAACTCAGATGAGTCACAGAGATGTTAGGAAGTTTTCTTTTAGCGTGAGAGTAGTGGAAAAATGGAATGCACTTGGGGAACAGGTTGTGGAAGCAAATACTATTCATACTTTTAAGACTAGGTATGATAGGGAAATGGGACAGGAGTCATTGCTGTAAACAACCGATAGCTGGAAAGGCGGGATCCAAGAGTCAATGCTCGATCTTGCAAGCACGGATAGGTAAGTACAGATAGGTAAGTACACACACACACACACACACACACACACACAACACACACTCACCCACACACACACACACACACTCACACACACACACACACAGCTATTACTCGATAAACTGAAACACACAATACTTATTTTCGCTCGTAGCGACTACAAAAAACGCCCAAAGGTGTAGGGTTAGACGGGGGGGGGGCTAATGGGTGTCTACACGGGAGGGGATGGTGGAGGAGGAGGGAATTCTAAGTAGTTATAAGGCTGAGCGACTTACGTAAGTAATTACAAAATAATAGCCCCCCCCCCCATCTGGTGGTCCAGGACTAGTAGTCCTTAGCTAGTAGTCCTCGACTAGTAGCCCTCAACTAGTACTCCTCGACTTATGACCCATATATCCGGTAGCCACAAAGCCCGTCGATGCATCCCGATCCAAAATATTCCCGAAGAAAAAAACAGAAAAAAAAGCCCAGGAAAGCCACCAAGACGAGACTGGTAAACCCTCGTAGCCTCGTGACGTGTTTCTTTCCTGAGACATTACTAAAGGAAGAAGCTCGGAGCCGTCTTAAGGTGGTGGTCGCCATAAGAAGGTGGCCCTCGATGCAATTTCCGCCGTTTCTCAACTGAAAGTTCCCAGCCGGCTGCCAGCGGAACCTGACCGGTTCGTAGCGGCCTTTTCTCGAGCACCGGTTTCGTTTCCGAAAGGGAAACCAGGAGTCATCACGCACTTAACGTCCCCGCTTACGAAACCTGTACATCTTTCCCTCAATCTATTTAGGCGTTTACCAGCTCCTGACCCCCAACCCGTCCTCAGCTTGTACTCGTCCAAGCTGAGGCCCCTGAAGACACACTCAGATTAACGTGATTGTACTCTATAACGAGAACGATATTCTCGTTATTATAAATTGATATTAATGTATATATTATAATGTATACTTAGGCCTAGGATAGGCTTGGTTAGATGTTTGGGTTTTGTTGGTAATTCTTTAAAGCGACAGCAACCTCTCCTCTGGCCAGGTTCGATCCCAATGACGCAATCGTTAATTCTTAAAGAACTGCGTATTCAAAATTTGTATTTTACCAAATATGCGAACATATTATTACGTACTTGAACGTGTTGAGAAGTTAAGCTTAACTTAGGCTAGGTTATGTTAGGTTTCTAGGTTCTGTTCGCGGTTATTTGTATTTGAAGTATGTTATCTTGAGATTATCTTGAGATGATTTCGGGGCTTAGTGTCCCCGCGGCCCGGTCCTCGACCAGGCCTCCACCCCCAGGAAGCAGCCCGTAGCAGCTGTCTAGCTCCCAGGTACCTATTTACTGCTAGGCAACAGGGGCATCAGGGTGAAAGAAACAATTTGCCCATTTGTCTCCGCCTCCACCGGGAATCGAACCCTGAACCTCAGGACTACGAATCCAAAGCGCTGTCCACCCAGCGGACAGCAGGGTGGAGCCGGTCGGCCGAGCGGACAGCACGTTGGACTTGTGATCCTGTGGTCCTGGGTTCGATCCCAGGCGCCGGCGAGAAACAATGGGTAGAGTTTCTTTCACCCTATGCCCCTGTTACCTAGCAGTAAAATAGGTACCTGGGTGTTAGTCAGCTGTCACGGGCTGCTTCCTGGGGGTGGAGGCCTGGTCGAGGACCGGCCGCGGGGACACTAAAAAAAAGCCCCGAAATCATCTCAAGATAACCCAGCTGTCAGACTCCCTGACAGTGGGTGAAGCATTTACACCGACGCGAACCCAAGCCCTGTTGGAGGAAAGTACACACGCCATCACTTGTGCAACCCGTCCTCATCAACAATGGCCTAATGCTCATTAAGCCAGCCGCCAAACCCTCTGTTTATGAATGACAAATGCCTTACACGCGACTAACAGCTGATGACGTTCGAACATTTCTTGAAGAGCACTTCGTCGACGACCTCTGTTCGAATCACAGCTCTGTCAAACGCTTCACCCACGTACTTCAAGTACAAATAATCGCAAACAGAACCTAGAAACCTAACCTAACCTAACCTATGTCTAACTATTCATAAAACTTTAATGTATAATAATATAGACATGAAAGCAAACTTATTTTTACTTAGTTAAGGTTAAACTTAACGTTAAACGTTAAAAATTGAAACGATTTTACGTATCAAGACGTTAATTGTTAAAATTGATGAATGATGAATGTTAAACTAAACGTTAAAATTGATGAATGTCTTGGCGGGAGGGAGGGGCCGCCGCTTTAACGAGCCAGGCCTGAGGACAGGTTGCAGTACTATATAATAGTGTTGAGAAAATCTTTTGCAACGATACGATGAAACTGCTCCAGAGACATTTGTTCACAGAAATATCCTACTATTGTGATTTCATTGTGCATATGACAATGTTAATTTATATTACAAAGTTACGTTATTAACAGCATCCCTAAACAGCAGCCGGGCCGAGCATTGCTTGAAGCTGGGTTACAGCAGCCGGGCGAGCACACCCTGAAGCTGGGTTACAGCAGCCGGGCCGAGCACACCCTGAAGCTGGGTTACAGCAGCCGGGCCGAGCACACCCTGAAGATGGGTTACAGCAGCCGGGCCGAGCACACCCTGAAGCTGGGTTACAGCAGCCGGGCCGAGCACACCCTGAAGATGGGTTACAGCAGCCGGGCCGAGCACACCCTGAAGCTGGGTTACAGCAGCCGGGCCGAGCATTGCTTGAAGCTGCATTACAGCAGCCGGGCCGAGCACAGCCTGAAGAGGGGTTACAGCAGCCGGCCGAGCATTGCTTGAAGCTGCATTACAGCAGCCAAGAACGTAATCGAACTCTCCAACGCGAGACAGATCAACTTCACGCCAGCAACACATCGCTCGGACGCAGCGCTCGTTACCAGCGATCTGAGGTTCCTCCCGGATTGATATTTCTCGTCCGGAACCTCGTACCCGCCGCGCTGACGACGCGAGATGGGATCATGTAATCTTGGGTTCTAAAATGACGACGTTAAAGGACTTACTGGTGTTAACTATGCTGCTGTTGTGGGAGACATTCTTATCGTGTTTGTTTATTGTTGTTTTAGCTGGATAGATAGATAGATAGACAGCGAGACAGATAGACGGAAGGATAGGGACACATTTCCTTCGTCGTTACACAATGATAGGAACATCATACCAATTAAGCATAGTATTAAGTATTTAGTATTAAGTACATAGTATTAAGTTTTAGTCTTAGTGTTTTTCCTGCCCGAAACGCTTTGCGTAATAGTGGCTTTAGGCATTGTATGTACTAGCTCTATCTATAAATCCATCAACTTTTGTATCTTACCTTGTATGTATGTACCTTGCCTGAATAAAGATTTATTATTATTATTATTATTATCAATATTAGTGTGTGTGTGTGTGTGTGTGTGTGTGTGTGTGTGTGTGTGTGTGTGTGTGTGTGTGTGTGTGTGTGTGTGTGTGTGTGTGTGTGTGTGTGTGTGTGTGTACTGACCTATTCACCTATTTGTTCTTGCAGGATCGAGCACTGACTCTTGGATCCCGCCTTTCCAGCCATCGGATGTTTACAGCAATGACTCCTGTCCCATTTCCCTATCATACTAATTTTAAAAGTATGAATAGAGTTTGCTTCCACAACCTGTTCCCCAAGTGCATTCCATTTTTCCACTACTCTCACGCTAAAAGAAAACTTCCTAACATCTCTGTGACTCATCTGAGTTTCCAGTTTCCACCCATGTCCCTGGTTCTGTTATTATTACGTGTCAACATTTCATCTATTTCCGCTTTGTCAATTCTCCTGAGTATTTTATATGTCCCAATCACATCTCCTCTCTCCCTTCTTTTCTCTAGTGTCGTAAGGTTCAGTTCCTTCAGACGCTCTTCATATCCCATGCCTCGTAACTCTGGGACAAGCCTTGTCGCAAACCTCTGAACCTTCTCCAGTTTCCTTATGTGTTTCTTCAGGTGGGGGCTCCATGATGGCGCGGCATACTCTAAGACTGGTCTCACGTAGCAACCCGTCCTCGCAAATTCGTATAGACAATATTGACTTATTAAATACGTGCATAGGTGACATACTAAACATAATAGTTTACCTTGAAAAGCTTCATAGAAAACACCGACCTTACCTGACCTTGTTAGTATGTTAAGATAAGCATCTTATTGCTTCGTAATTACAATTATTACTTAACCTATACCTATATAGGTTAAGTACCAATTGTAATTACGAAGCTATAAGGTGCTTATCTTAACATACTAACAAGGTCAGGTAAGGTCGGTGTTTTCTATGAAGCTTTTCAAGGTAAACTATTATGTTTAGTATGTCACCTATGCACTTATTTAATAAGTCAATATTGTCTATACGAATTTGCGAGGACGGGTTTCTATGTGAGACTAGTCTTAGAGTATGCCGCGCCATTGTTTTTCTATGAAGCTTTTCAAGGTAAACTATTATGTTTAGTATATCACCTATGCACGCATTTATAAGTCAATATTGACTATACGAATTTGCGAGGACGGGTTGCACGTAGGCAGTGTAAAGCGCCTAAAAGCCTCCCCACTGTGTGTGTGTGTGTGTGTTGTGGTGTGTGTGTGTGTGTGTGTGTGTGTGTGTGTGTGGGGTGTGTGTGTACTCACCTATATGTACTCACCTATAGTTGTCTGCAGGATCGAGCATTGACTCTTGGATCCCGCCTTTCGAGCATCAGTTGTTTACAGCAATGACTCCTATCCCATTTCCCTATCATACCTGGTTTTAAATTATGAATAGTATTGGCTTCCACAACCTGTTCCTTATTGCATTCCTTTTCCCACTACTCCACGCTAAAAGAAACTTCCTAACATCTCTGTGACTCATCTGAGTTCTACTTCCATCCATGTCCCCTCGTTCTGTTACTATTCCGTGTGAACATTTCGTCTATGTCCACTCTGTCAATCCCTCTGAGTATTTTATACGTTCCTATCATGTCCCCCCGCTACTGCTGCTGCTGCTGCTGTTATTGTCACTTTCCTCTTCGC
>WNGS01164858.1:37927540-37940378 GCA_020271785.1 Procambarus virginalis
GGAGACTCATTGAACTGTTCATTAAACAAGCCGTCATGATGTGGTTGAAAGATGTACTGATTTCGTAAGTGGATACGCTAATTTATCCCTCTATGGTCCATCACTGTGACCAAGCACCAAATGAGCGCTCAAACACGGCTTAAGGACAGCCTAATTGGTCCCTAACGACTTGCCGCCGTCGCCCGCTAACCAATCGTCTTGACCGATCCCTTTAAGACCGCTGGAGAATCTAATGTGATCTTCCGGGCGTTGTTATGCACGTGTTGTTAGCAGGCTTCGACGACACGTGGGTGACGGAAGCGGGCCTCTGTCGACAGGTGACAGTGCGTGGGTGATGGGAGCGGGCCTCTGTCGACAGGTGACAGTGTGTGGGTGATGGGAGCGGGCCTCTGTCGACAGGTGACAGTGCGTGGGTGATGGGAGCGGGCCTCTGTCGACAGGTGACAGTGCGTGGGTGATGGGAGCGGGCCTCTGTCGACAGGTGACAGTGCGTGGGTGATGGGAGCGGGCCTCTGTCGACAGGTGACAGTGCGTGGGTGATGGGAGCGGGCCTCTGTCGACAGGTGACAGTGCGTGGGCGTCGAAAGCGAGTTTGTGTCGACAGGTGACAGCGTGTGAGCGTCAGAAGCGAGTTTGCGTCGACAGGTGACAGCGCGTGGGCGTCGGAAGCGAGTCTCTACCAACAGGTGGGGCCGAGGTGACTATTTCTCATTACTTTTCGTCAGTTTCCCTTTCAGGTCACTTCCTGAGAGCGTGGAGGCTGGGGCGTCGTTGAGGCGGGTTCGTTACCTTGCGGTTATGCACTTTCCTTGGTTCCGAGGATCAACGTTTCCGGGGGCCCGGTCTCTCTCTTTCACACACTGCTCTTGCTGTGTGACTGGTGCTGCTTGGTAATTGTTTATTTCTTCATGCAGAAGTTAGGCCTTGAGAAAAAAAAAACCTTCCTTGCTGTACAAGTTAAGGCTCCTACCTTCTTATATGGGCAGTATACCTGAATATACCTTAATGTGCCATTCTCTCTCTCTCTCTCTCTCTCTCTCTCTCTCTCTCTCTCTCTCTCTCTCTCTCTCTCTCTCTCTCTCTCTCTCTCTCTCTCTCTATCTATCTATCTATCTCTTTCTCTCTCGTGGCCTTGACGGTGACAGGAAGCCGGTTGCTTGTCAAATATCAACAAAGATTCGCCCTCTTGCTAAATGCTTTGTTCGTATACCTCCCCAAACCTAACCTAATATAGATCGACCTAACCTAACCTAACTTAGCCTAACCTAATCTAACCCCAAGATAGCCTATCCTTAATCTAAACGAGCCAAGCCTATCATATCTTATGCTAATTTAGCCTAACTTAATCAATCTTATCCCATAACTTTCTACTATAATATTTTTACCTCTGTCACCGTCTCTCTCGTCAAACCTTCGTCCTTACTCGCCTTCCCTCAGGACCTCAAGGACTCTATCCTTGCTGTGTTCGCCTTCCAGGGCAAGGAAGGTCATCACATTTGAACTGTAGCACGCTATGAACAAACTACAGCACGCTATGAACAAACTACACCACGCTATGAACATACTACAGCACGCTATGAACAAACTACAGCACGCTATGAACATACTACAGCACGCTATGAACAAACTACAGCAAGCTATGAACATACTACAGCACGCTATGAACAAACTACAGCAAGCTATGAACAAACTACAGCAAGCGATGAACAAACTACAGCAAGCTAAGCCTTTGACAAATGTGACCATTTAATTATTACACGTAAAATGCGTTCAAAAGGAATTACCGGAAAAATAAGCAGATGGATCTACAATTTCCTGATTAATAGAACCCAATGTGTAATATTCAATAAAATAAAATCCGGTCCATCAACCGTGAAGAGCTCAGTCCCCCAGGGTACTGTGCTTGCTCCAGTACAGTCCCCCCAGGGTACTGTGCTTGCTCCAGTACTTTTTCTCATCCACATATCGGACATAGACAAGGACTCAAGCCATAGTACTGTATCATTCTTTGCAGATGACACCAGGATTTCAATAAGTAGACAACATAAAGGACACGACAAACCTCCAATCAGACGTAAATCAGGTCTTTCTATGGGATACAGAAAATAATATGGTGTTTAACGAAGATAAGTTCCAGCTCAAGCGCTACGGAAAAAATGAAAATTTAAAAAAGGAAACCACGTACAAAACTCAGCCAAATCATAACATAGAACGAAAAGGCAATGTGAAGGATTTGGGTGTACTCATGTCGGAAGACCTTACCTTCAAAGAACACAATAAAAGTAGCCGTCACAACTGCAAGAAAAATGACAGGTTGGATAACAAGAACCTTACACACTAGAAATGCTATACCGATGATGATACTTTTTCAAGCCGATGATGCTCTCTAGAGTGGCATACTTCTGTACAATGACAGCCTCCTTTAAAGCTGGAAAAAGTGATCCTCCAGTTGTTGCTTCCCCCTCATTTAATACTTCAGAGTTAATTTAGCTGTAGTTCAGTGAGAGGTCACAGTGGTTCTGCAGTGTTAAGTTGCGGTATTGAGGGGAGGGTAAGGGAGGAGCAGTTCGGGTTATTACACTAACCTGGAGAGTGTGCAGGGATAATTTACTGCTAGAATCCACTCAGTAAAACATCTAAACTACTGGGACCGACTAAAGAGCCTAAATCTGTATTCTCTTGAGCGCAGGCGGGAGAGATACGTAATAATTTATACGTGGAAAATATTAAAGGGGCTGGTCCCAAACCTGCACACAAAAGTAACATCACATGAGACCAGGAGGCATGGCAGGATGTGCAGAATACCCCCGTTGAAAAGCAGAGGTGCAACAGGTATTCTGAGAGACAGAACTCTATCAACATCAGAGGCCCTAGACTGTTCAACACGCTTCCACTAAACATAAGGGGCATAACTGGCCGACCCCTCACAGTGTTCAAGAGAGAACTGGATAAACACCTCCAAAGGATACTTGATCAACCAGGCTGTGATTCATACGTCAGGCTGCGAGCAGCCGCGTCAAACAGCCTGGTTGACCAGTCCAGCAACGAGGAGGCCTGGTCGACGACCGGGCCGCGGGGACGCTAAGCCCCGGAAACACTTCAAGGTAGCTATGAACAAACTACAGCAAGCTATGAACAAACTACAGCAAGCTATGAACAAACTACAGCAAGCTATGAACAAACTACAGCAAGCTATGAACAAACTTCAGCAAGCTATGAACAAACTTCAGCAAGCTATGAACAAACTTCAGCAAGCAATGAACAAACTACAGCAAGCTATGAACAAACTACAGCAAGCTATGAACAAACAACAGCAAGCTATGAACAAACTACAGCAAGCTATGAACAAACTACAGCAAGCTATGAACAAACTTCAGCAAGCTATGAACAAACTTCAGCAAGCTATGAACAAACTTCAGCAAGCAATGAACAAAACTTCAGCAAGCTATGAACAAACTTCAGCAAGCTATGAACAAAACTTCAGCAAGCTATGAACAAACTTCAGCAAGCTATGAACAAACTTCAGCAAGCTATGAACAAACTACAGCAAGCTATGAACAAACAACAGCAAGCTATGAACAAACTACAGCAAGCTATGAACAAACTACAGCAAGCTATGAACAAACTTCAGCAAGCTATGAACAAACTTCAGCAAGCTATGAACAAACTTCAGCAAGCAATGAACAAAACTTCAGCAAGCTATGAACAAACTTCAGCAAGCAATGAACAAAACTTCAGCAAGCTATGAACAAACTTCAGCAAGCTATGAACAAACTTCAGCAAGCTATGAACAAAACTTCAGCAAGCTATGAACAAACTTCAGCAAGCTATGAACAAACTTCAGCAAGCTATGAACAAACTTCAGCAAGCTATGAACAAACTTCAGCAAGCAATGAACAAACTTCAGCAAGCAATGAACAAACAAGATACAATCATCAGTAGCAAGTATCTCTCCTGTACTTTAACCCAAATCAATGTAAAAAAAAAAAAGATAATTCGACAGCGTGGTTGATATCTGAAGGTTATAAACTGATGTACAACTATGCAAGACTACCACAAAATTACCCGCTTCCTTGTAGAGGCAATTACCAGATGACACTCGTAGCCAAATTCCCCCCAAACTTCTTTTTTCTCCATTGCCAAGAAACGTTATTATTGCAACAGTCACAAGAACGCCTACGAGGAGATACTGCAACCTGTCCTCGACTCAAGTCCATTACATCCAGCGGTCGACCCCCACAGATGCATTCAAACTTTTTTACATGCTGTTCATTCAAAACGGGAATTTTCTCAAATATAAATTAATATTGTAATATATTAGTATATTGTGCATATATAGGCTTAGGGTTAGGTTAGGTTAGGTGTTTAGGTTCTGTTGGCGATTATTTGTATTTGTAGTACGTGGGTGAAGCATTTACAGTGTCGTGGTTCGAACAAAATTCGTCAGTGAAGCAATTGTTCCGAAAGTGTTCGAACGTCATCAGTTGTGAGTCGTCTGTAAACCGTTTTCCGTTCATAAACAGCGGGGGGGTTGGCGGCTGCATGGAATCACTTTTGGGTCTTTGTTTGGAGGACGGGCTGGATACTGAGGCAGTAAAATGGGATCGAACCCGAGTCTCTTGACTCTACAAGTACACGCACCACTGATGTGACCATGATGAACCTAAAAGTACCTCACCGAGAAGTTCTACTAGTCGACAGTGTGTGTGTGGGGGGGGGGAGGGGTATGTTTTGGGAGCTCGATCAAGACTGAGAGTTCGATCCCTTACCATGGCCTCATCATTTTCTCACATTGTTTGTCAAGTGTTACCGGTATGATAATTTCCTCACAGACACAAAAGCCCGCTACCACAAGCATAAAGCAGCTCACACACGCCCACTGGGCATGATATTCTCAGCACGCGGAGCTCACCCGCATACCTCTAATTACGCTGCTTCCTCCTGCGTCCCAGCACTCCTCGGGGACGCCAAGTGATGTCTCTCCACCCAAACTTTCAAATATGACGTCTCCGACCCAGTAGGGTCCAAAACCTGTACCGGCAAGAACATTTTTGACGACAGAGTGATGTCTCACACACCTCATCCTCCCCAAATATATTAAAATTAATCAGATTAGGCTATGTTCGGTCGCCTTAGGCTATGTTCGGTCGCCTTAGGCTATGTTCGGTCGCCTTAGGTTAGGTGCGGTTACCTTAGGCTAGGTGCGGTTTGGTTGAGTTTGTTCATAAGAGTAATAATAACGTATGGAGCTGCATACTTTTCTCAGATCTTAGACCCTCCTCGCGGTGTCAGTGAGTGGTCACGGCTGCCACCGTGGCCCCGGGGGAGGCGCTGGTAGCAAGTGGTCCGGGATTCCAGGACCACAGTCCGTTGGCGAGTTAATTGGCGGCCGGGCTGGTGGCTAATGGATCGGGGAGCTGAAGATATGTTTGGGTAGCTGGGTGACTGGATAGGAAGCGGGCTGTGTGTGTGTGTGTGTGTGTGGATACCTAGGGTGGGTGTTTTGATAGCTGTGTGTGGGTGTTTTGATAGCTGTGTGTGTTTTGATAGCTGTGTGTGGGTGTTTTGATAGCTGTGTGTGGGTGTTTTGATAGCTGGATGGGTGTTTTGATAGCTGTGTGTGGGTGTTTTGATAGCTGGATGGGTGTTTTGATAGCTGTGTGTGGGTGTTTTGATAGCTGGGTGTGGGTGTTTTGATAGCTGGGTGGGTGTTTTGATAGCTGTGTGTAGGTGTTTTGATAGATGGGCTAATGGATAGGAAGCGGGTTGTATGTAGATATAGCTGGGTGGGTGTTTAGAAAGCTGGGATAGGGTGAATAGCTGGGACGGCAGATGAACTGTTACATGACTGGGTGGTAAGGTTGTAGGTAGCTGGGGCCGGTGGATGGTTGAAAGGGTCGCTAGCTTGGAAGGTTGATTGTGTGAAGGGATCTACCTGGTTGGCAGGCGCAGCTAAGTGTTTGGGTTGGTGGGTGAGCTGCTGCCTGGCTGTCGGTCGGACTAGCTGATTGGTTGACTGGCTTGCTGATTGGTTGGGATAGCAGGGGTGAGTCGCTGCCTGGTTGCCGAACTGGATGACTGATTGACTGACTGTTTGGTTGGTGCGTGAATTGTTACCTGGGTAACTTGCTGATTGGCTAAGTTGGTAGTCAGTTGCTATATCTGACTGGCTGTCAGACTGGAGACCGTTCAGCAAGTCAGAAATCCAATTTACCTGACTGGTTTGTGTCTCAGACAAAAGCCAGCGGCATCACAGTTAGCTGACTGGAGAGACAGATTGGAAAAAAAAGAGTTTGATTTCAAGGAAATTTCATTATTCATTCTATTTGTACTACTAATATTTTTTTGTATTGGATATGTACTTGTTTTTTGTTAATTTTGTTATACATAAATTATAGTAATTTGTAATATCATTATCATAATCGGTTTACTCATAATTTCTCTTAAACCCGAAATTATCTTCGATTTATTGCATACATTCAAACTGGGACGATATTTTCCGATTTCTGAAGTTTCTTGAAGTTACTGTATTTGCAGGCGGACACATATATGCCTTTGTTCCAACGCCAACCCAATACAATATTGTATTTACATTCACAAAATCATCCGTTTCCACTGCAGAACCTCTTGAACACGTCTTTCAATAAATGTATGATGAAAATACATACAAAAATATAGATATATCGTTATAAATTAGGTGCATCTGACACGCTCGGAAAATACTGGAAGGTTTATATAGCTTCCTGGAACAACCTTAACTGTAGGCTTCCGCAGGGGACCAGGAAGAGCACATTACAATCATCCCTGGAATGTACTGTGTGGACCTGGAAGCCACGAGGAAGTCTGTATGATAGCTAACTTGTGAACTTCTGGAAGAACTCTATGACGTTTGAGAATAAATGCTGGGCTTTTGGAAGCGACGACGAACTCATAATTAAGTTTCGGGCCCTTTCCTGGAAACCTCGACTAAATCTGACAATTAAGTAGAGAACTCCTGAAAGCCTTGAGGAAGTCTCGTAATTACGTTGTTGACAAATGGAGGTCTTGAGAAAGTCTAATACTGGCGTTGTGGACACACTGAAATCTCGAGGAAGTCTGATGAATAGTGATCCTGAAAGCTACCTCCATGAAAAATATATTTTTGTAAATGAATGTATTAGAAAATGGGATCCCTTCAAAAAAACAGCATACACAGTAAAAGGACGCAGCTCACTACATCAGAAAAGGAGAAAGAGAAGAGAGAGAGCAGATAAAACCGTTAATCTTACCCTGGAAATTAGCATATATAACCCTATGTCCTCGAGTCATAGATGTTTGCATGGAGCTATGAAAGAAGACTCGCCTCTGTCACCCAGATCATGACCGTTCAAGTTCAAGTACGTTTATTGAGACGATAAAATACACCTCAAAGGGAATAGAGTAGCTTAGGCTATTTCTACCCTCCTCTACGTCAGGTCCCTCAAGGGGCGCACAAATATAGTGAGTACAAATCCACAAATCACAGTACAAGAATCACATTTTACATTGCAGGTTAATGTAGTAAACACCGCATATAAGTACTCACCTAACTCACCTAATTGTGCTTGCGGGGGTTGAGCTTTGGCTCTTTGGTCCCAAGTGTTACACTCTTGGGGCAAAGTGTTTGTAGCTCCTAAGTATTCTATCATACCATTATCACACATCCACACAAGTCGATGTAGTACTTATTTCCTTATTATGTAGTACAATTCGACTTATTTCCTTATTTCTATAGTTATCAATAAGTTGACACTCTAATACATAATGATCTAAGGTGTGGGCGTGCAACATACTACATAATTTACACTCCTTATTTATTTCACTGACATTATCACCGTATTGCCAGAAATATTTGTACCCTACTCTTAATCTCATGTAAACTGAGTCCTTCCAAGACGACCGTCGCAGCCGCATTCCAGCGGAGGTAAGGTAAGATAATTATATGGAGAAAGAGTTAAGCTGAGCTTATACTTTGTATAGATATATAAAGACGAAAGGGGTGGAATAGTGGCCCACAATCACTTGCACCATCGGTGATCGAACGCCGACCTTGCAAGAAGAGACCATGTCCATATTGAGTGACAAGTGTCAAATATTATTCCACAGCAAACAATGTAACAACAAACAGCACAAAACACTATTTGTGCTGTTTTCTACCTTGTTATAACAACATAATTTTTGTGTAACAAATTTGATGTCGTTAAGATGTTTGTATGTTTTCACGCGTTGAATACGATAACAATTTCCCAATATTAAGATAATTAAACATTCCAAATGCAGTGATTAATTATCTGTTCAATACTGATCAATACTGGCTTGATGCTCCCCTTGATAGTTAGTTCCAAATGCAATGTTATATATCTGAATGACGTTATGATCAAAGCAAACCATCATTAACTGCCCCCCATCTTACACCGCTACTTATCTCTGAGCATCTCAGGAGGAATGTTACGGTGCGGAGGAGGTCTGGCCGGTAACCAAGATGGTGTGGTCATGGGCCGGCCGGCGGGAGGTAAGCCACTCACCCAAGTCGTGACTTGCTCCGGGGGAAGTGTTGGAGGTCACGCCCTTCCTCCTGCCGCACCTTCCTGCCGCAGCCTCGTGTGCGGCGCACACACACACAGAGTAAGAGTAAGGGGAGACATGATCACAACGTACAAAATCCTCAGGGGAATCGACGCGGTAAACAAGATAAACTATTCAACACTGGTGGTACGCGAACAAGGCGAAACAGGTGGAAACTGAGTACCCACATGAGCCACAGAGACGTTAGAAGGAACTTTTTCAGTGTCAGAGTAGTTAACGGATGGAATGCATTAGGCAGTGATGTGGGGGAGCCACAGAGACGTTAGAAGGAACTTTTCAGTGTCAGAGTAGTTAACGGATGGAATGCATTAGGCAGTGATGTGGTGGAGGCTGACTCCATACACAGTTTCAAGTGTAGATATGATAGAGCCAAGTAGGCTCAGGAATCTGTACACCAGTTGATTGACAGTTGAGAGGCGGGACCAAAGAGCCAAAGCTCAACCCCCGCAAGCACAAATAGGTGAGTACACACACACACACACACACGCACACACACACACACACAGAGGAATCGACAGGGTTGATAGAGACAGGCTGTTTTTTTTTTTTTTTTTTTTTTTTGAGATATATACAAGAGTTGTTACATTCTTGTACAGCCACTAGTACGCGTAGCGTTTCGGGCAGGTCCCTGGAATACGATCCCCGCCGCGAAGAATCGATGTTACAACCAAGTACACATTTTACTGTTGAGTTAAACAGAGGCTACAGTTAAGGATTTGCGCCCAGTAAATCCTCCCCGGCCAGGATACGAACCCATGACAAAGCGCTCGCAGAACGCCAGGCGAGTGTCTTACCACTGCACCACGGAGACTGGTACACAAGGGGCACACGCACTAGGGGACACAGGTGGAAACTGAGTGCCCAAACGAGCCACAGAGATATTAGAAAGAACTTTTTTAGTGTCAGAGTGGTTGACAAATGGAATGCATTAGGAAGCGATGTGGTGGAGACTGACTCCATACACAGCTTCAAGTGTAGATATGATAGAGCCCAATAGGCTCAGGAACCTGTACACCTGTTGATTGACGGTTGAGAGGCGGGACCAAAGAGCCAGAGCTCAACCCCCGCAAGCACAACTAGGTGAGTACAACTAGGTGAGTACACACACACACACACACACACACAGGGACGCCATTAACTTGTCTTCTGATGACCGGATGGAAGGCTGCGGGAGGCGCTCGGTTTGTCTCTCGGGGCTCCGGGGGAAGGTGTGGAGTGACCGACATGAACTAGCTTGTGTTACACCGGACCTGGGCAGGGCCGGAACGTGTGTACACGCACCCCAGGAACCGCTCGGGAAGACTTTGTCCCCGCTAACGGGCTGTAAGAAGAGAGGATAATTATCAGGATTTGATTATTGTCGCCGGAGGCGGCTAGTTTATTGTGCACCCCATACTCACCCTGTAAGCGGTAGCGCAAAAAAAGATTACAGAGGGCACAAAATGTCTTTAGTAGGGACGCTAAGCCTGTGCTACTGATTGGAAGACAAGACGGAGAGAAGGGACGGTGCCTCCACAACTTGGACCATCGGGAATCGAACGCCGACCTGAAAGAAGCCAGGTTGACGTTGTGCCTACCAGTCCAAGTAGTTGGGATCACGGATGCAGGTTTATTTGGACCACCTGAGAACCCGCGCGTTCTCCGGTGCGACTTAAATACCCGGATTTGTAGAGCACATGTAATCGTCACGTTATATCTGAAGAAGTGAGGTCTTTGCTCTTGGACCCCGCTGTGACTGTGCCTCCTGTAATCAGGAGTCACAGCTGCAGTTTTATGGAGAAGAATGACCTTCACAGCCCAGGTCAACGCCGATGTAGAACGGGAAGATCATAAGTCTTTCCCAGTTACTCGAGCACTGTGACCACATCACGGATGCACTAGAAGAAAAAACAGAATGCAGATGTTGATAACACACGGACGTTGCAAAGTGTGACCGCGGAGTAATAGCCCAGAAAATTAGATCAACTGGAGCAACAGAGTAAAGTTAGGTAAAGATTGTTATTCAATTTCCTGCCAAACAGAATGCAATGAGTAAGAGCCAAAGAAAACAAAATCAAGTTCAAGTCTAAAATCAAGTTTAACATAATAGAAATGGGATCCCTCGATTGTTTCAAGTGTAAGTTAGACATATATATTATATATATATATATATATATATATATATATATATATATATATATATATATATATATATATATATGCAAACATTTCCTCAATAGTACCCATGTAGAAGTTTGCAAACAGGACGCCTAGGGAGAACCCATAGCGACCCCATCTACTTGCTTATATCTGTGCCCATCCGGGCTCAAGAAGGGTGCCCTCTTAGTACAAGCTTGGAGTAGTTTCCTCAGGATATTTTCTGGCATGTCAAGGGGAGTACAGGCCGGGTCTCGGTACACTCGGTCCACTATCATCCCGAGTTGTTCATCCACAGGTACGTTGGTGAACAGAGATTCTACGTCCAACGATGCTCTTATCCCTGTAGCCCGTGTTCCCCGCAGTAAGTCAACAAATTCCTCGGGGATTTCAGGTCTGAAGTTGCACGGGACATAAGGAGTCAGTAAACCGTTGAGTCGTTTTCGCCATCTGTACGTGGGTGTGGGTATCTGGCTGATAATTGGCCGAAGTGGGTTTCCATTGAGGAAAAAGTCTTAGTCGACTTGAACTTGATTCCGGCCATATACTGCAGGTATGTTGACGACATTTTTTACACAGGTACCTGATGTCAGACATCTGCAGGAGCTGAAAGAAGCGTTTGAGCAGAATTCTGTGTTACGTTACGTTTCACTTACGAGATGGAGAAGGATGGGAAGCTGCCCTTTCCTAGATGTAACAGTTCATGGAAAGGAGCGGAGGTTTCCACACTGCAGTCTACACTAAGGAAACAAACATAGGAATGTGCCTAAATGCCAACAGTGACTGCCCAGATAGGTACAAGAGGAGTGTTGTTAACGCTTATGTCGACCGTGCTCTCAGCCACAGCTCAGAATGGAAGCAAGTCGACGAAGAACTCTGTAGAGTAAGGCAGGTCCTAGTCAACAACAACGGCTTCTCCAATGGAATCATTGAAGACATCATAAGAAGGAAAGTGAAACGCCATGCAACCTCTGAAGATACAACTAACACAACACCTATACCCCCTATTAGACTATTTTACAGGAACTTCTTCTCCCACAGCTCATAAAACGGAGGAAAGGGTCCTGAAAGATATTGTTAATAGAAACGTATCCCTACAGACAAAAATCAGAAGATACAATTGACGATTTACTACTAAACCAAGAAAACTGCCAACCTACTCATGAGAAACTCTCCAGACACAAAGCAGAACGCTTTGAAAGAGACCAATGTCGGTCTATGCCTTCAAATTGCCCACTTGGGGACTGTAAGCCCCAAAGAACTCAATATATAGGCAAGACAACAACATCTCTTTCCAGGCGATTAACGATGCATAAGCAACAGGGCTCTATCAGGAACATATATCTCTTCCCACAACCAAACCATCACCAGAGAAATCTTAACAAACAACACAGAAATCATTGATAGATACAGCGACAACAGGCGGCTTGATATCTGCGAGGCACTACACATCAAGAAGTCAACACCAGCAATCAACAGCCAAAACGCACAACCTATATTCTACCCACTTCAAGACTCCGCTCCATATAGAAACATCAAGAAATACGGGCCAATAGTAACTGCAGAAGGCCAATAGGCCTTCTGCAGTTACAGATCTATTCTTCCCTTTAGCTTATACCCATTGTTTCGTGTTCTGTACTTGTTCTCACCTCACCCCAAACCATTGTAACATGTCACCCTCACCCAAATGCAGTATATAAAAAGAAAAGCTGTTTAAACTCTGTTCAGTTATAGTTGTTCTGTGTGTGTGTAACGAAAGTCTGTGAAAATGTAATAAGTTTTACGAAACGCGCTCAAGTGGTGCGTCAGAATAAGAATAAAGAATGAATTTTGGAGAATTGATTTTTCATTTACCGTCATCAGTAAAACAAACATAAGGAAAATTGAGAAAAATTCGTGTTAGAATATTAATCTTAACTTTTTCGGTCATATTTAATAACATATGTCTACAGGAAAGACTGCTACCAAAAAAAAATATACTAATATATATATATATAGATATTATATATTATATATATATATATATATATATATATATATATATATATATATATATATATTATATATATAACTGAAAACTCACACTTGTTTGCGCTTG
>WNGS01164858.1:37982253-38013257 GCA_020271785.1 Procambarus virginalis
TAACCAGACATAACTCTTATTTTAAGGGGAGGGGTATGTGTTGGTGTTCCCCCCCTTCTAATTCTCCAATACCTGCTGTAAGAGTCATGTCCGCTATTCGCGAGCGTTCTCTACATTGCAGGCATCTATTGAACATATGTGGGAGAGAACAGTATTCTCGGAGAGCCGAGAAAGTTGCGAAATATAGCATTTGGCCTGTGGGATAGGCCCTTTAGGGAGCCAATATGGAGCGGGGGGCGCGGGCAAGTCTGTACTCCCGCCAAAACTGTGTGACGTCAGTGGCGCCAGATGGTCACCGTCAGCGACATGGCACTGGGAGCCAATGCAAACCAACTTTGGAAAGTGACGTCACATAGGCAGGGGAGAGTCCCAGCCGTGTTGGAGCCAGGAGATATCAGTCTTTCACGACACGTCCGAGAGTAGGAACGCCGCGATCGGTCGTCCTGTCAGAGTGACGGATTTACCGAGTCCGGTGGATTTAAGCGTCTCCAGTTGTTACCGCGCACTCCTGTGAGGTCTTCTCCTGCAACCCAGAAGTGGCTCAGATAAGGAATTGACAGAATATTGAGCAACAGTTGCTCAGGGACAGGTGCGTTTGCAAGAAGTGGGGCCGGGCATCGACGTGTGTCGTCGTTGGCGGATCACCAGTATAAGAGACAGCTTAGTGGCCGGGCACCCCACCGTGAGTGACCCGGGTTGACAAGCTTGTCAACCAGGTTGAACGAGTGATCGATGATCCTGTCAAGGTTTGCCGTACCCCACCTTCGTGGAACCCTACGAGTCCACAGTTGGATGCAAGCACGGCGAGAAGTCTTCCCAAATACCTAGCGATATATCTAGACGACGAGGGAATGACAGTGAGGTGAGCTTCAACTGCTCTTGAAGTCGGGTGCTGTGCGTGTGTCGTCCGGACGGCTGATAACTTCACAGTGACTTCGTAGTGGTGAGAGGCAGTTCCTCTGGGAGTACAGCGACCAGGACTAATTGGGAAATGTGCGACGTACCGCCGAGACGTAGGCTGGCTGCCGTAGTTGGGAGGAAATTTGATGGCCAGGAGACCGACTTCGACCCTGCGACGTAATGTAGAAGAAGAAGCATGGACCTGCTGTGATACAGAGCGGCGAGACGCGACATCCTAAGGCGTAGGGCTTGTGTTTCTGGATGGTGAACGAGGCGAGAGCCTGGACCAGGAGCTACAACCCAACTGTCATCCTAGGATAGGTGAAGTAGGTGTTTACAGTTACCTCCCCATTTCCCCTTTAGTTAGCTAATATATTCTTGTTAGGATATTTTATAAGTCGTGAGCAAGTCTCACTTGAGTTTAAGACACAGAGAGCACAGTATGTGGTGAGGCTACCCAGAGCGCTCACAGTATCAGTTTACATATATATATCTATGTGTGGGTGTGTGCAAGCACCAAGTTTCATCAGAGAATTTACTGTGACTTTTATTATTATTGATCTGTGATTATTATTATTATATATATTGGTAGTAAACCGATATTGGTGTATTGATCTCTATAATCTATGATATAAATGCCTGTGGATTGATCTCTATAATCTATTGATTAAGTGCCCGTGTGTTGATCACTACATCCTATCGATATAAATGCCCGTGTGTTGATCTCTATGATCTATTAATATAAATGCCTGTGTATTGATCTTCATGATGTATACTATATATGCCTGACATTTTATTACTGATTTATATATGACATGCCTGTGTACTGAATAATATCATATACGCGAAGTGATCGTCAGTGATATCTCTTTAAGAGAAAGTATAGATATAAAGAAAAGTTCAGTGATCAAGTGAGTGCATTCACAGTAAATATTATTAAGAATAGAGTAATCTTTTGGTACGGTGAAAGTCACTGTGAGAGTATTGTGAATAAGATGTTGATCGTGAGGCCAGTGAAATCATAAGTAAACCCTGTGAACGTTGAATAGTGTTTTGGAAAAAGTTAAATAAACGGGGATCGTGACAATTAGAAAACAAGTACTAGTCGGTTCCCACGATCGCGAGGGTCCCGGTCAGCTGACATTCTGACAGGTGACACGTGCCGTAAGTTACCATATCGTGCGCTATAGAATATTATGCAATGAATGGAGTAATTGTCATATATAAATCCTGATACATTGATGCATATATATTTCTCGTTGTCTTTTAAGTAAAATACCAAAACCCTTTGGTGTTTGATATCATCCCCTCCATTTATCTCGTGACCGTGTAATGATGTAAAGTAGAGTGACCTGCCTGATACTATATAACTGGAATTTGCTCTTGCCACAATTACACCTGACACTGCAATGTTACTGGACATCTAAAAACCAGTTGGCGACCTTGAAGGCTGTATAAGAGTTCGGTGCCGGGGCGGGCCACAGATTGAGGGAACGATCGTGCCCCCACTCACTTACAATATAAAGGCCGGTTGTGAGACCGACTGGGGTACCTCCGAGGCCAGCAGTGGAGCCTAGAGGATTGAGGGAAGACCGCCGACGACCGGTGAGTAAGGGTTATTGTTGGAGCAACCACGTGGAGAGGAGATCCAGTCTATTGTTGCTTTAAGCCTTCTGTAACGAGAACACCGTGAAACCCCGACAATTATATATATATATATATATATAATATATATTATATATATTATAATATATATATATATATATATATATATATATATATATATATATATATATATATATATATATTATATTATATATATATATTAATGCAATTTATTTATGCAAGCTTAAATTTGTCTGTGGGGAACATGGCCCTCCTAAGAGAGAGAAAGCGAATGAATGATTTGGGAGGGGGGTGAGGGGGAGGGGGGATAGTCAGAGGCAGAACAAGAGACCATGAGCTATATGTTGTGATCACCCAGTTAACAAAAAATATAGAATTTGTAGGTAGTGATCACGTCTCCCCAAACTCTTCTGTCTTCCAGCGTGGTATGTCCTCTGGTGAGCACGTGTGGAATGGATGGCATCTCTACATTATGTTATGCTATGTTATTGTCTAGCAGTTATTGAATAAAAGTATTAAGAGAGAGTTGGATTTCTATTTTCATCCCTCTATGATAGCACAAGTCTATGTATTTTTTCTGCTGGATCGAGCACTACTGGGGGATGAGAGAGAGGGGAGATGCCGAGTAAAAAACTTGGCGCTAAGGAGTGACACGACCGAACTCTAACGAAGGTCGAACCCTAACGAGACGGATTGATGTTTCCCTCATTCAGTATAAGACCGTTGAACATTCTGTGACATTGTCTTGCTATGATATCAAAAATTCTACCGTTGCGCTCAGTGCCACAGTCCTAATGGCATAAGGCCAACCTGAGTCATTTTTTCAAATGCTATTTGATCATCAAACAGACAGAAAGAAGTTTTCCACGTTACGTTACGTTACGTAATGTTGATATAACGTGATACAATAAGTAACAAGCATGCGCTAATATTTTATTTGTGTTTGGAATGTAATGGCTAAACATGGTTCACATTACAATAAATGTGAACCATCAGGACGTTCTGAAATGTGAAAGTAAGGTGGGCACATGAGCACACAGGACACTCTGAGGCACATGAGCACACAGGACCCTCTAAGGCACATGAGCACACGTGGACGCTCTGAGGCACATGTGCACACAAGGAAGCTCTGTGTCACATGAACACACAAGAACGCTCTGAGGCACATGAGCACACAGGACGCTCTGAGGCACATGTGCACACGTGGACGCTCTGAGGCACATGAGCTCACAAGGACGCTCTGGGGCACATGTGCACACAAGTACGCTCTGAGGGACATGTGCATACAAGGACGTTCTGAGACACATGTGCACACAAGGACACTCTGAAGCACATGTGCACACAACGACGCTTTGAGGCACATGAGCACACAGGACGCTCTGAAACACATGTACGCTCTGAGGCACATGTACATACACGTGCACTTTGAGACACATGTGCACACGTATAAGCTCTGAGGCTCCTGTGCGCACACGGACGCTCTGAGGCACCTGAGCACACATGTACACTCTGAGGCGCATGTGCACACATGTATGCTTTGAGGCACACATGGACGCTCTGAGGTACATGTGAATACATGTCCACTCTGAAACGAATGTGCATACATGTACGCTCTGAGACACCTGTGCACACACAGATGCTCTGAGGCAGATGTGCACACACATATACGTTCTGAAGCACATGTTCACACATGTATGCTCTGAGGTACATGTGCACACAGGAAGCTCTGAGGCACATGTGCGCACATGTACGCTCAGAGGCACATATAGATACATGTGCACTCTGAGACACATGTGCACACGTGTACTCTCTGAGGCACCTGGGCACACATACGCTCTGAGTCACCTGTACACACACACACGGACGCCCTGAGGCACATGTGCACACATGTATACTCTGAGGCACATGTGCACATATGGATGCTCTGAGGCACATGTGCACACATGTATTTTCAGAGGCACATGTGCACACAGGGACTCTCAGAGGCACACGTGCACATATGGATGCTCAGAGGCACATGTGCACACGTGTACTCTCTGAGGCACCTGGGCACACATACGCTCTGAGTCACCTGTACACACACACGGACGCCCTGAGGCACATGTGCACACAAGTATGCCCTGAGAAACATAAGCACACATGGACACTCTGAGGCACACGTGCACATATGGATGCTCTGAGGCACATGTGAACACACAAGGATGCTCTGAGTTACATATGAGCACATGAACACGTTAAGGCACATGTGCACTCATGGACGTTCTGAGGCCCATGTGGACACATGAAGCTCAGAGGAACATATGGAAACACACATGGACGCTCTGAGGCTCATGTGCACACATTTATGCTCTGTGGCACATGTGCACATGTAGGCTCTGAGCCACATGTGCACACAGAGTTATATGAGCACATATGGATGCTCTGAGGCACATGTGAACACATATGGACGCTCTGAGTTACGTCTGCGCACATGTACGCGTTCAGACATAGATGCACATATGTATGCTCTGAGATACATGAGCACACATGGACGCTTTGAGCCTCATGTTCACACACAGGGGCTCAGGTGCGCATGTGCACACAGGACGCTCTCAGGCACATGTGCACACATTTATGCTCTGACGGACATGTGCGCGTTGAGACACATATGCACACATATATGCTCTGAGGCACATGAGCACACTTGGACGCTCTGAGACACCAGTGCACACATGGACGCTCTGAAGCACCTGTGCATACACGTTCGCTCTGAGGTACATGTACACACATGGACGCTCTAAGGCACAGGAGCACATATTGACGCTCTGAAGCACATGTTCACAAGTGTACGCACTGAGGAACATGTGCTCACATGGACGCTGTGAGGCACATTACAGACATGCTGAATGTGTGCACATGTGGCATAAATGCAACAGGAACAATAACTATGAGGAGGAGCCCTAGAGCTGAATCTCATTCCCGTAGACAGAACGAGGTAAACATTTGACTTAAAGATGATGAGAAACTCTTAAGTAACCAAGACTTGACTTTCTACTCAATACAGTGACTCTAGTGATGTTCTTCTCAAACATAACGAATTGTTCTGCAATATCTTTAACATTTAATTTTAATACTAGAGTTTTCAAATATTTATACACGTTGTTATGCATAGAAGAAAATATCGTCTCCCCTTAACTTAAACATATAAAAAATAATAATAATAATAATAAATAAAATAACTAATTATAATAACATTAATTATAATAATAATAATTAATAATAATAATGCAACTTTAAAAGGTGCTTTAATATATAGTTGGGTTTAAGCTGCGGACTGTGAGGCCGCGGAGGACGCTCCCACACCTGGACTACTGCAGCTCCTGATTATTCTTGCATGGTCACTGATCTTATCTTGTATAAACACTAACATTATGATTACCGGAAGGAAATGACGTGTGTTAGCTTGATTTGTATAAATGTGTGTGTGAGTGAATGAATGGAAATGCTTTTTAACATTTGAGTTTCAATATTAATCAGAAACTTTATTCGTAACATCTTACACAAATCTAATTTGTGTTTGTATGTAAGTACATTTAAGTGCTACGAGCCTCAACCACTCTGTAGAGACATCCATCGCCACTTCGACCCGTTGAGGGGGTGGACTGAGACCTATGAGCACACATGGACTCTCAGAGACGAATGTGCACACATGGACTCTCAGAGACGAATCTGCACACATGGACTCTCAGAGACGAATGTGCACACATAAATGCGCTAAGACACATGTGTACACATGTACACTCTGAGGCACATGTGTACACATGTACACTCTGAGGCACATGTGCAAACATGGACGCTCTGAAGCACATGTGCATACATATACGCTCTGAGGCACACGTGCACACATGGACGCCCTAAGACGCATGTGTACACTTATATGCTTTGAGTCATATAAGCACACATGGATGCTCTGAGGCACTTGTGAACACACATGGACGCTCTGAGTTACATGTGCACTCATGTTTGCGTTGAGGCACATATGCACACATGTATGCTCTGAGGCACTTAAGCACACATGGACGCCCACAGGAACATGTGTACACAAATGGACTCTATGAGGAACATGTGTGCACACAGGGCGCTCGCAGGCCCATGTGCACACAGGGCGCTCGCAGGCACATGTGCACACATGTACACTCTAAGGCACCTGTGCACACATTTACGCTCTGAGTTACATGTACACACATGTTTGCTCTGAGGTACATGCGCACACATGAACGCTCTGAGACACATGTGCACACATGTATTCTCTGAGCCACATATGAACACTCATGGACGCTCTAAGTTACATGTGCACATATGTTTGCTCAGTGGCATATGTGCACACATGTACCCTCTGAGGCACATGTGAACACATATATGCACTAAGGCTCAGGTGCACACACATGTACACTCTGAGGCACATGTGCACACATTGATGCTCTAGAGCACATGTGCCTTATACCGTCCATGTTTGCACATGTGCCTCATACCGTCCATGTGTGCACGTATGCCACAGTCTGAGGCACATGTGCACACATGGGCGCTCTGAGGCACATGTACACACAGGATGCTCTGAGACACATGTGCACACAGGAATCTCTGAGGCACATGTGCACACAGGACACTCTGAGGCACATGTGCACACAGGACACTCTGAGACATATGTGCACACAGGACGCTCTAAGGCACATGTGAATTCAGGACGCTCTGAGGCACATGTGCACAGAGGGACGCTCTGAGACACATGTGCACACAAGACACTCTGAGGCACATGTGCACACAGGACACTCTGAGGCACATGTGCACACAGGACACTGAGGCACATGTGCACACAGGACGCTCTGAAGCACATGTGCACACAGGCCGCTCTGAGACTGCAGCTCATGATTATTCTTGCATGGTCACTGATCATATCTTGTATAAACACTAACATTATGATTACCGGAAGGAAATCACGTCTGTTCGCTTGATTTGTATAAGTGTGTGTGTGAGTGAATGAATGGAAATGTTTTTTAACGTTTGAGTTTTAATATTAATCAGGAACTTTATTTGTAACACCTTACACAAATCTAATTTGTGTTTGAATGTAAGTACATCTAAGTGCTATGAGCCTGAACCACCCTACAGAGACGTCCATCGCCACTTCGACCAGTTGAGGGGGTGGACACAATTCGACATAAACGCTTAAATGTTAGGCATATTCTCGTAAACGGTCATGCTTTTGGAAAAAAGTTACTTCCTGAAGCTCCTCAAGGCCGTTGCCGGCATCACACTTATTGACTTTAGTCAGGAAGGTTTTGTTATTGTGATGTACTTCTCATGTGTGGAGGACCTCGATAAACTCTAGACATTTGATTTCACTCTTCGTAAAGAGCACCACCTTTTCCCCTTCCAAGGCAGTTCCTAGCCGAAATAACGGTTTTTACCTGCAGGACCAGCCGATGGATCACTCACCGAGAAGATGAGAATATCATTACCAATACGAGGACGAAAACCCGAACTCGGGGGTATTTGGCGTTGGGTTCCCTAGCGCTGATAAAGCAACAATCGAGATATTTTTCTTCTCAGCCGCGGCCACCCAGGCTGCCACACAAGGTCTCTACTACTTCGGCATCAAGATACCACCCCACCAAGTGAAAAGGAACGATATCACGAGCTCAAATAGTACTTCAAGTGCTACGAGCTCTCCCACCCCACCAACAAGTGTCATCACTCCATCCAGAAGTGCAGCCCATGCGCCCTGGACCATCATTACTCCATCTGCAAGACAAAAAAACATCGCCGCCTGCTCTGCAATGGCAATTACCCGGCAATCTCCTGTCGCTTCCCCCACAGACAAGAGAACATCAATGCCCAGTTCGAAACCAAGAAGGCCAACCCTCCTAACTCTGCCACCAGAGACCCCGGTGCAATATCCAGCACCTCAGCTCCCACGAATCAATCAGAAGACTTTCCAGTCCTTCCAAACAATAGCGACTCCCACCAGGTGACCCAGCCTTAACACTGGGGACCCAATACCCCACCACCAACCTCACAGACCCTTGCATCACTTGTAGGCTTTATCTCTTGTCTCATTTAACTAGCGGAGAGGCTTGCCGGACCAGACAACCATCGTTTCTTCATGGAACTGAACGTGCTGTACCTAGAAAATGGTCTGGACTTCATAGCTCCTGATGAAAGTCTCACTACCTCTCCTACCAAATAGGAAACTTCCACAAGGGCGACTACTAGGTCGGTCTCAACTGAGACTCCAGCTCCACCAAAGACGCAGCCTGCACTAACAGCAGCATCCTTAACGCCATCCCCCAAAGCTCCCACCATCACTATCTCAGCAGATGCGCTCCTAGACGTGCTGTCTCCGACCACCAAGAACACCACCGACGTGACTGAACCAGTTGTTGCTCTTTTAGATTTAGCTACTCAGAGCAAAATGTCATGTAGCGTGTAGCTCATAATTGAGTTCGTTTTTTCGGGATGTCCATGTTACTGTGATATTTGGGTCAAAGATTTAAATGGAGTTGTGGTTTCCTCCTTTTCTCCAGTTTTTTTCCACTTCTGTTTTAGCACACTGGTTTTAGTCTTGTTTTAATAACATTATCTTTGTAGCAGATATATAGGCACAGTGTTCATTAGTGTGTCCTATTCTTTAACTGCGTTTCTAATCATTGTAGTGGCTGTGGAATATTCATCTAATGCAGCTGCTTTCGTTGGATTAATGTTGAGTTTGATGCACAGGGCTTCAGTTGCTTCTCATTCTAGTAAGTAATGCAATAGTGGAGCCTCTGCATCTGTTCCACAGATATGACACTCTATAACTATTGAATTTATTACTTCCCAGCAGTACTTGTAATCAAGTCTGAGTTTGTGTGTTGCTACTGCAATGTATCTGGATATCTTTTTGTTAAGCATGAAAGAGGAGTACCCAGTGGCTTGTTCGTACCATATCGCAATGGATCTTCCTTCCACTACGTTGGCTCTGTAACGACTTTTGATAGTTTGGAGTACTGTCTTCTCGCTTTGCTCCTTAATCTGTGAAAAACTTGGAGGTATTTTAACCTGTACAACAGGTAGAGCAGTGGCAGATTTTTTTAGTGAGTCTGCCTTTTCATTACCATCTATGCCAATGTGACTTGGTATCAAATTTAGGGTGATTGACAGCCCTAGATTGTGTACTTCTTTTCCTATATGTAGGGTTTCTGTGATGAGTTGTATATTATCTTTGTGGTGGCTGGATAACAATGCCAGGTTCGAAGATTTAGAGTCAGTATGAATGATGACATGTAAATTATTCTCAATTGCATAATTTATGGCGTAATTTGTTTGCAATGTTGAGCACCCACTAATCATGCTCCAGTAAGTTTCATAGTTGTTAGTGTAAACTGCTGCCCCAACAGAATCTCTTTCTTGATCAACTGATCCATCTGTAAAGATGTGAGGGGTTGTCGGTCTTGAGATAGTTTTCATGTTTAGTTTTATGACTGCTTTAAGCCTCTGCGAGTCACATGCTGATTTTTTAACTGATAATCCTCCAGTGATTATCTTTAGACTCGATTCTTCCCCTGGAGAAGGCTACCGAAAGTGTTGATATTGTCTATCTCCTCCTTTGTTTATAATGGTCCGTTTCAATTCCACTTTCTCTAGAATCTTGACCAGATTATCTGTCCATGCACTTGTTTTATATTGAAGGTTTCTGTGAAGCAATCTGTGTATGCTATCTTTGATTGATCGTCTGGCGGTGGTTCCAACATTTTTGCTGTTATGGCGGCTATTCTGTGTTTGATCCTAATTTTAAGGCTGGTAAGTTGGTTTCCATTCTTAGGTTCTCTCGACGAGTCCATATAGGTGCTCCCAGCAATGTTCTGAGGGCATCATTTTGTGACATCTCCAGTTTCTCCCATTGGTTATCACTGAGGGATGTAAGAGCAAGAGCAGTATAGTCAATGAGTAACCTAACTGCTTGAACGTAGTACAATTTGAGTACTGGTAGAGATGCACCATTTCTAAGACTTGTCAGGGAGCGCAAAGCTGATTTTCTGGCTTTACAACGTTGCCGAAGATATTCAATTTCTTGAGTGAATTTCAACTTGCTCTATATTATGACTACAAGGTAAAGAGGTAACCACTCAATTTCATGTCATTGTATTGCGAGTCTGATGTCTTGATTTCTCATTTAACGGCCATTCATATGGTTTCACTGCTATGCGTTCTGCTTCTGTGTTGATGTTGTGTAGACATTTTTGTGCCAAGACAACCTGGCGTCTTTGCCACTGATGATGACCGCAAAGTCGTCTGCGTAATTAAGTAGTTTGGCTTTTGGTAATCTGAGCTTCATGAATTGTTCCATGAGACAACTGAAGAGGAAGTGGCTTAATATTCCTCCCTGTGGAGTCTTATTTTTCAGCGTCTTTGAGGAGGATTTTTTCCTTGGAATTTGATTTTAGCTTCTCTGCTAAGCAGACTCCCTTTAGCAAAGACAAGAGTGTGTCCTTTGATTTCCTTATCCATTAGGCAGCACAGTGTAGCTGGAGCATTGACTAGCTGGAAGGCCTTTTCTAGGTCCAGAAAAATAAGAATTCCTGGTTTGTCATTGATTTTATTCAGAAGGGAGGTAAGGCATTCTGTGGTTCCCACACCTTCTGTAAGCAAACATTCAAAGTAAACATTAAAAGGTTGGTCTAGTACGTCAGGTAAGGCGAACATCGTCTATTTTTGTCCATCTTGCAGCTTGAAGTCTTTGTTGGTGAGTCAGAGTTGCTTGAGGAAGTTGAGTGGAACTGGCTCTAGAAGCAATTAGATTTGCTTATCTTTCTGCTTCATTCTCTGGATGAAGATGATGGGGTGGAGCAGGAGGCGATCTTCCTTTGGTCCTGTTGATCTGCCTCCAGGTGTTGCCCAAAGATATATGCTGATTTAGCTTGGCACACCACTCGAGCCATTTTCTTCTCTGATTTTTGTTGTTTCTTCATGCTCATAATCTCAGACAGCTCTAAGAAGTTCCACATTAGCTTGGGTTCTGTCTCTTCTGAATTTTTGTCGTGCACGATTTAGACTGGTATATAGTTCTTTGATCCTACCACGGTAATACTAATCGTCTTTATGTTGTTGGATAATTGTTTTCTTTTTGGGGATGGAGTGATTTACTGCTCTGTGTATTGCATTTACTAAATCTGTTTCCATGTCTACACTGTTGTCTGGCGGAGTGTACTTTTGGTACCAAATTTCAAGAGATTCCTAAAATTTCATCCAATCTGCTTTGATTAAATCCCATCCGGGCTCGGGAGCTGGAGATCTGGGAGGTAGTACTGTATTAATAACTGTTCGTGTAGCAGGATGGTCAGTAGTCACTACGTGGTCAACTGGCCAATAACACAATTCATTAATACTGGTGGAGATAGTCCTGAGATCTAGCTTCCCCCACCAACATGGGTTAGTTCCGTCAAGTTAAGCACGCGGACTTGACAGAACTGACGTGTTCAATATGTCTTCCATTGGCTTGGGTTCTTCGAGAATCAAGTAGTAATTCACTATGAGCATTTAAGTCACCCGAGATGAGAGTAGGCGTGGTGACTGCTATTTCAAAGATTGCAGAGAGATCCATATCTTGTTCTCTATGGCTCATGTATAGATTGAAGAGGACAATATTGAGTTCCTCATGGTGAGATTAACTCCCATAATTTCGACGTTCTCACCACAGTTAGGCAAGTCTGTGATTGGCTAGGCATTGATATGATTTCTTACCTGTATTAAAATGCTTATGGTGCCATCTTGTGCAATTAGGCAGTGGTAATGTTGATACTCTGGGACATTAATACTTCTTTCAGTACTGGTAAGTGTTTCTTGAAATAAAACAATATCAATGTTGTTCCTGAGAAGCAGAGTAGTAGAGCTATATTTTAAAATCCTTGACTGCTCCATTGTATAACCTTGAGATTGTCGTTATTGTCCATTATTCTGTTGGAGTTGAATCCATTGAGTCCATGGTGGTTTCTAATGTGCTAATTTCCCCGACGGCTTGTGTCAGCTTGGCTGGATTGAAGACTACTATTGAGTGCTGAAACATTTCAGTTTCGTCACACTCTTCGACTTCGTTGACATTTTCCGGTATGGTTTGTTGAAGTGTGGACGAAATAGGCTCGGTTGATTTTTCTTTTTTTACCTCTGTTAACATTTCCTTCCTTGACTGAGGGTTCGTCTGTTTCAGTGCTTCGAATGCTTTATCAAGTATCCTGTTGAAGGTCTCTGTCAGGGAGGCAATAACCATTGGAACATTGGTCTGGTCACCTGATATTCTTTTGTCTTGGTAGGTGGGGAGACACTGGGTTTAGTCGTGGTATCTTTAGTACATCCAGATACTGGAAAAATTATAATGAAGAGGTCATCATCCGTGCTTGAGATATCCTGGCGGCAATTCCTGCACAGGATGCATCGGCATCGCCCCTCTCTCTCATCCCGCATTAGTGCTCGATCCAGCAGAAAAAAATACAGAGAATTGTGCTATCATAGAGGGATGAAAATTGAAATCCAACTCTCTCTTAATACTTTTATTCAATAACTGCTAGACAATAACATAGCATAACATAACATAATGTAGAGATGCTATCCCATTCCACACGTGCTCACCAGAGGACATACCACGCTGGAAGACAGAAGAGTTTGGGGAGACGTGATCACTACCTACAAATTCTAATATTTTTTGTTAACTGGGTGATCACAACATATACCTCATGGTCTCTTGTTCTGCCTCTGACTATCCCCCTCCCCCTCACCCCCCTCCCAAATCATTAATTCGCTTTCTCTCTCTTAGGAGGGCCATGTTCCCCACACATACAAATTCCAAGCTTGTGCTGTTAGCAAAGTAAACATATATATATACATATATATATATATATATATATATATATATATATATATATATATATATATATATATATATATATATATATATATAATATATATATATAATATATATATATATATATATATATATATATATATAGGTAAAATATGGAAGGGAGTACCACCTCTGGCTGGAAGAAGGGGGACCCATAGCCTCGGAGGAAATCACACATAACGCATTGGAGGGAATGTAGGTCCCCTCCAATACAGTTTCTGTGTGCTTTTCTCCTACCACCCCCTTCCTTTTTTTTTCTTATGATTTATTGTGTATTTAAGGGTACAAAACATACAAGACAAATGCCTAAAGGTTATGGATCTCTTGAAGCTCCTCCGCTTCCGGACAGGAACCGAGGACGCAGCAGGCATTTCCCCTCTGGATCGCCACACTGAGGCGCTGAAACAAAAAACTGCAAGCCCTTGGGTCTCTGGTGACGTCAATGAGCTTGGAACCCAATTCCTTGAGAAATCCTAAGGCACTCTTGCCCCAGGGGCCATGCGTCTCAGACGCTATGTGAACAAAGAGGTATTGACCTGCCAGTTGCCTGAATTTGAGAGATTTTGCTGTTTCCCTGTGGTTGGCCGCCCCACCTGCTTGATCAGCTCCGAAGTGTACATAGGTGTCAGCCAGAGTGGATACACATGTGTAGTCCCACACCAACTGTCTACCCTCCTTCCATGAGTATATGGTGATGCCATCAGGGCAAAGTGCGGGGAAATCCGGGTTTTGGACCCCTAGGATGCGAGGTTCTCTCTCCGCTGGGCACTTAGCTGAGACGAGGCTTCTCTTGATGATGTCATTGACCTCGTTGTGTCTTGCATGCCAGCCCTTTGTGCTTCCGCAATGCAACCCATGCAGTCCGTATTGGTCTGCTTCCACNTGTACTCCATGCGGTTCATAGTCATTTCCCTTCCCTACCCTTTTGTACATTCATGCTACAGTATGGATATAAAGCTACTTTTTGGCGAATGTGAATGACTGGCGAGAAGGCGTCCAACAGGGTGACCCCTTGCCCCTCTCCTTTTCTGCTTAATCATCAAACAAGTCACAGAGGTCCTGTCCAGCGAGCATAACATCTGGTTCTTGGATGATGGTACACTAGCTGGTTCCCAAGACTCCCTCTTGGAGGACATCAGAACAATCCAAGAGCAAGGTGCAAATTTAGGCCTTACCCTGAACTCTTTAAGTGTGAAATAATCCAACCAGAGGGCATCATAGAGAGAATAGAGGATGTTCTGCCAAATATCCATATAACCAAACCCAAAGACAGCCCACTCCTAGGAGCCCCTCTGGGGTTGAAGGCCATCGATGATGTCCTTGATATGAAAATCGCTGACCTTAAGAGGATGGTCACTTAAACCACCACATCAAAAGCCCACAAGGAGTCCAACTGGGATGGCCCCATTGTAGACCAAGTTGCTGCAGAGTGCCTGGGTGCTGCAACAACACAATGCGACATTGCTCACCTCACAGCAGTAGCAGACCACGTGCAGGGGGACTTCCTGTTACCAACCCCAACGTCGGCAACTGGCACACGTCTCACACCACACGCCCTCCGCCTTGCTGCCCCAATCCCACACCAATATAGGTGTATTTGCAGCGAGGTGGAGGCCGACAGATACGGCCACCTTTCGACCGTCCCATTGCTTCCGAAACATTTGGCATTTGGAATAAGAGTTTTTTTTTAAGGAACTGGGTTCTAGGCTAATTAAAACAACAAGAGACTCTAGAGCTTCCAGCTTCCATTCCAGTGCCTCAGTGTGTCGATACAGAGGAGAAATGCACACTGTATTCAGGGTTCCTGCCCGCCATCTGAGGAGCTGGAGGAACTCGACAACTATGATAGTAAACTTTGTACCTTTATGTAACTCCTTTTTTTTTGTAATAAAGTTGTTATATATATATATATATATATAAACAAGAACAAAAAACTCACCATTATTAAGCGCTGGTGTTAAGTCCTTCGATCTGAAATATTAGAGAAAACAGTTTAGTTGTTATAATGATCTAAATGTAGCCATTAACATATATATAAACACAATGTACATGTTTCCCAGTGATGGTTCTTCCACCACCCAAGTGTTTATATATTAACCTCTCTCGTAGACCTACAACTTTGTTTCCAAATCCAGTTTATTTTCTGAATCAAACTTATCCAACTGTTCCGTGTTCCATTTTGTATATATATTTAAACCTATTTAAATTCCCTTTGTGGTACTTTTCATTCCCTGAATAGTTACGTCATCCCGTTACTCTTCACCTGTCTGGAGATTGTTGACTAAACTTCCATAATCTCTTGGTGAGGGAGCGCCCTAATGCCCAGGGTAAACTGTGTCACCTTGGCAGGCAGCGAGTCACAACAACCTGGCTGAACATTGTACACCCAGGCCATACTCATCTGACATTAAGGAAGTGACGACGTTTCGGTCCGTGTTGGCCATTATCAAGTGGCGTTACTGTCCAGGACGGACCGAAACGACGTCAATTCCTTTTTTTTTTTTAAATTTAAGGGTTGGGTGTCTTGTTATCTTTCTGTGCATTTTCAAATGAACTTGTGTCTACTGGACAATCTGGTTACCAAAATTAACTGTTTAATATGTTTAATCAATGTGTAATACTCAACAAAATAAAATCCGGTCCATCAACCGTGAAGAGCTCAGTCCCTCAGGGTACTGTGCTTACTCCAAGACTTTTTCTCATCCTCATATCGGACATAGACAAGGACACAGTCTATAGCACTGTATCTTCGTTTGCAGATGACACTAGGATTTTTATGCGAGTAGACAACATAGAGGACACGGCAAACCTCCAATCAGATGTAAATCAGTCTTTCTATGGGCTAAAGAAAATTATGTGGTGTTTAACGAAGTTCCAGCTTTAACGAGCGTTCCAGCTCTTGCGCTACGGGAAAAATGAAAATTTAAAAACGGAAATCACATACAAAACGCAGTTAAATCATAACATAGAACGAAAAGGCAATGTAAAGGATTTGGGTGTACTCATGTCGGAAGACCTTACCTTTAAAGACACAATAAAGTAGCCGTCACAACTGCAAAAAAAATGACTGGTTGGATAACAAGAACTTTTCACACTAGAGATGCTATACCGATGATGATACTCTTCAAGACGCTTGTGCTCTCTAGAGTGGAGTACTGCTGCACAATGACAGCCCCTTTCAAAGCTGGAGAAATTGCTGACCTGGAGAGCGTGCAGAGATCCTTTACTGCTAGAATTAACTCAGTAAAACATCTAAACTATTGGGACCGACTAAAGAGCCTAAATCTGTGTTCTCTTGAGCGCAGGCGGGAGAGATACATAATAATTTACACATGGAAAATAGTAGAGGGGCTGGTCCCAAACCTGCACACAGAAATAATATCACATGAGACCAGAAGGCATGGCAGGATGTGCAGAATACTCCCGTTGAAGAGCAGAGGTGCAACAGGTACTCTGAGAGAGAACTCGATCAACATCAGAGGCCCGAGACTGTTCAACACGCTTCCACTACACATAAGGGGCATATCTGGCCGACCCCTCACAGTGATCAAGAGAGAACTGGATAAACACCTCCAAAGGATACCTGATCAACCAGGCTGTGATTCGTACGTCAGGTTGCGAGCAGCTGCGTCCAACAGCCTGGTTGACCAGTCCAGCAACAAAGAGGCCTGGTCGACAACCGGGCCGCGAGGTCGCTAAGCCTCGAAACAATCTCAAGGTAATCTAAAAGGGGTCTAACATGGACAAGATGAAGCTGAAGCCCAACATTAGTTGTCCCATGAGTTTCCAAGGAAGCGTGTTCAATCCCATTCCATGACCCAACCAGTCCTGGGCATCGCTCATAGAATTCAATATTCATAAAGAAATGTAAAGTACCAGTAGCACGAGCACTCAGCATAATATGGAGAAAGAGCCTAGATACAGGGGAGATACCAGCTGCACTTAAATCTGCATATATAGTTTCTTTGCACAAGGGGGGTAGTAAAGCCTTGGCCAAAAATTATAGGCCAGTTGCACTAACATCACACATAATAAAAGTTTTTGAAAGAGTGATTAGGAATCAAATTTCTAGTTTTATGGAAAATAATGAGCTACACAATCCAGGACAACATGGATTTAGAGCGGGCAGATCCTGTCTGTAACAATTACTCAACCACTATGACAAAATCACAGAAGCTCTAGAAGAAAAGCAAAATGCAGCTGTAGTATACACAGACTTTGCAAAGGCATTCGACAAATGTGATCATGGAGTGATAGCACACAAAATGAGGTCAATGGGAATAACTGGTAAAGTAGGACGCTGGATACTCCATTTCCTGTCGAACAGAACACAAAGAGTAACAGTCAATCAAATAAAATCAAGTCCAAGCGCAGTTAAAAGCTCTGTACCTCAAGGTACAGTCCTTGCACCACTGCTGCTCCTTATTTTCATATCAGATATAGATAAAAATACAAGTCACAGCTTCGTGTCATCCTTTGCAGATGACAAAAAAATCAGCATGAAAATTACCTCTGCTGAAGACATGGAAAAATTGCAAGCAGATATCAACAAAGTTTTCGATTGGGCAGCAGAAAATAGCATAATGTTTAACAGCGATAAATTCCAGGTACGGCAAAAATGAGGACCTTAAACATAATACAGGGTACAAAACACAATCGGATCTGCCCATAATAGGTAAACAGCATGTCAAGGATTTGGGAATAATGATGTCCGACGATCTAACGTTTAGGGAGCATAACCAAGCAAATATTGCGTCAGCCAGAAAAATGATAGGATGGATTACGAGAACTTTCAATTCCAGGATCCCATCACATTGGTTGTACTCTTCAAATCACTTGTGTTGTCCCGTCTCGAGTACTGCTCAGTACTCACTTCCTCATTCAGAGCAGGAGAGATTGCTGAGATAGAGGGAATACAGAGAACATATACAGCATGTATAGATGCGATAAAGCACCTAAATTATTGGGATCGTCTCAAAGTCCTCCAAATGTACTCACTAGAAAGGAGACGAGAGAGATACCAAACACATGGAAAATACTGGAGGGACAGGTCCCAAATCTGCACAGTAAAATAACAACGTACTGGAGTGAACGATATGGACACGACCGGACTCTTTTGTCCGGTCGTGTTGGTTGAGCGGTTAAGCGGTTGGTTGTTAGCGGTACAGCGGGATCCTGTACGCCAGCAGAGTGCTTCTGGCAGTATGCGTTTGAGTCACTTCTGGGGTGTGAGTTTTCGTTTTCAACATCGATCATTATATATATATATATATATATATATATATCTATATATATATATATATTATATATATATATATATATATATTCTTTATAGGTTAGGTTTGGTTAGGTAGCCGAAAAAGTTAGGTTAGGTTAGGTTAGGTTAGGTAGTCGAAAAACATTAATTCATGAAAACTTGGCTTATTAAGCAAAGCGGGCCTTGCATAGTAGGCTGAGAAGTGCGTTCTGGCTACTAGGCACGACATATATATATATATATATATATATATATATATATATATATATATAAATATATATATATATATATATATATATATATATATATATATATATATATATATATATATATATATATATATATACATATATATATATAAAATGATCGATGTTTCCTTCGGGAATCTTAATGTTAAAATGAATAGGAAGACCATTGTTATAATAAACATCTTGTTTCTGATTCTTTACTTTAAAATGCGTGATGTTTCGAATACTTCTCGTATTCATTATCAGATCTAAAAGAAAAAATGTCACAATAAAATAACTAACAAAGAACTCATACCGAATAAAACTACTTATCAAAAGAAAAGAGATATCAAACGACACAAGTTATAAAACTTAAGCTTACTTAATTTAATTTAATAAATCGCTTTAGTGCTCTCCAAGAACAGGACTAAAACTTGCTGAAGTGGAATCATAGTTTCGGGCGATAAAGCGGCAACACGGAAATTGTATACTCTTTTCACTGTGCTGACCTCAATTTTCGATGTACATATTTCATTTTTGTATCAATGTGTTCGCAATAGAATGTTCTACAAGAACATATGTATAAAATGTCACCAAACCGTGATTTAAACCACTACCAATAAAGAAAGTACGTGGATCACTAGCCGTGAGCTCCAAACAGCGACGAGATGTTTCCATTCTTTTCAGGGTTGTCAACTCCACAATTGTCCTACAACGTTAAATTTGGTATCTTTGTGATCACAATAAAATTCGCTAGACGGACATATGCATATAAATGAAGAATCATGATCGCGGCCTACCTGTAAGAGTGTGAGAAGTGGGCGAAGTGTTACCTGGTACCACACATCGGCGATCTACAATAGTTTTACCACGAAGATACAAGACAATGCCGTGCTCCCAAATAGGCTATGTGGCTATTAAAGAAAACGTAATTTTTTGGCAAACATGTTCATACTATCCCTAAGTCGATCGGATAAGAATTGAATTTTATAGAAATATTTGTTCGTCAGACATAAAAATATGTCTCCTGCAGATTTTCAAGTGACCCCAAGCGGACACACTCTTGTGTCTGCCTGGGAGGTAAGTGTTTTTAAAATGATCAAGCCGAATAAAACTTTATAACTGTCACATAGATAATTAAAGCCAAATAACAAATAATTAACTACTAAAACAAAACACACTATTAAACTTACATGAAGTGATCAAACAGAGTAACCCTTGATAATTAACAACTAAATAATGAATGCTAATACGACTATTAAAATAATGACTTAACACTTACAAAAAATGTATGTAAAACACAAGCAAAGTAGAAGACAATTATAAAATGCTTGCCAAAATCTTATGGAAACTTAAATATCAAACAAAACTAAACACCAAAAAATGTATTATATATATTAAATAAAATAATAGAATAATATACAATATCAACACTTGAAATGAGTAAAAAAAAAAAGGAGACAAAACATGGTAAACTAAAAAAAAATAAAAAAAAATAAAAAACGCCAGTGTGAATAATAATAAATTACAAGGCCTATTGTGCACTATACAGTTAACAGCCGAAAGGTGGCTATTTAACAGAGGCCGCAGCTCCCTGATATATAAGGATATCATTATTCTGAAATCGGACTGGCCATTCATACAAGTGTCTAGAATTTTAAAATCGGATTCCAGCAGCGAATGATTCAACTCATGACAATGATTTCTAATCTCCGAGAACGTTGGTTTAGATAATGGTAATCCTGTCCTAAAGGATACTCCCCGGTGCTCAAGAATCCTAATCTTAAAGTACTAAATGGAACTCCCGATGTATCCAGCATTACAGCTGGAACAATGATACATATATACGACATTAGAGCACAGGGAGGGTAGGCACTTTATCTTTAAATATAAAATAAGGAACCTATGGTATTTGTATTGACGAAAATATCTCTAAAGTCTACTTGAGGACAACAATGCTGTAACAATTTCCTCAATCGACTTCTTACAGAAAAACTAATAGTGCCATAAAATGGTAATTTAATATATTAATATCCCTTTCTACTGTAGTAATCCTACAAGAAGGGTGAAATTTCTTGTTTAAGAAATTCCTATTAAGAAAAAAGAAATTTAAGAAATAATGGTTATCCTTCGCATATGGTATATCTCTGAAGATGTATTATTAAATAGGAAAGTACTTAAGGAAATTCCTGTTTCAAGTCTTCTTTCGTGGTCTGACACTGTCATATATATATATTATATATATATATATATATATATATATATATATATATATATATATGTCGTACCTAGTAGCCAGAACTCACTTTTTGGCCTACTATGCAAGGCCCGATTTGCCTAATAAGCCAAGTTTTCATGAATTAATATATTTTCTCTAATTTTTTCTTATGAAATGATAAAGCTACCCATTTCATTATGTATGAGGTCAATATTTTTTTATTGGAGTTAAAATTAATGTAGATATATGACCGAACCTAACCAACCCTACCTAACCTAACCTAACCTATCTTTATAGGTTAGGTTAGTTAGGTAGCCGAAAAAGTTAGGTTAGGTTAGGTTAGGTAGGTTAGGTAGTCGAAAAACAATTAATTCATGAAAACTTGGCCTATTAGGCAAATCGGGCCTTGCATAGTAGGCTGAGAAGTGCGTTCTGGCTACTAGGTACGACATATATATATATATATATATATATATATATATATATATATATATATATATATATATATAATATATATATATATATAATATATACATATATATATATATATATATATATATATATATATATATATATATATATATATATAATGTCGTACCTAGTAGCCAAAACACACTTCTCGGCCTACTATGCAAGGACCGATTTGCCTAATAGGCCGAGTGATTTTCTTTATTTTCAATAAATTGTTTCCAATTAGTTTATTTGAATTATTATTATATATTACCTTAATAACATAAATTATTGACTTAATAATGTTATTTTAGGTTAGGTTAAGATAGGGTTGGTTAGGTTTGGTCATATATTTACGTTAGTTTTAGTGCGGGTATAAAATCAACCACATTGTAAAATTTCTTCACTTGAGAATGAACCATGGAGGTTCGAAACGTTGTGCAAATTGTATAAATAAGTGTAATACATTCTATAGTAATTCACCTCTTTTCTTCACCCGGAATTACGAAAATGAGTTTTGGAGAACTCCTATTTCAGCTAAGCCCTGATGCTAAGAAAATAGTTAGAGGGATAGAAGCCCTAAATCAGAAGATAGTAAATACAGAATATGAGGTCATATTCAATGCATGTTTAAAAGAAAACCTGCTGCCAGTATACACCAATATATATATATATATATATATATATATATATATATATATATATATATATATATATATATATATTAGTATATTTTGGTAGCAGTCTTTCCTGTAGACATATGTTATTAAATATGACCGAAAAAGTAAGATTAATAATTCTAACACGAATTTTCTCAATTTTCCTTATGTTTGTTTTTACTGATGACGGTAAATGAAAAATCAATTCTCCAAATTCATTCTTTATTTCTTAGTCTGACGCGACACTTGAGCGCGTTTCGTAAAACTTATTACATTTTCAAAGACTTTAGTTACACACACTGAACAGAGTTTAAACAGCTTTTCTTTTTTATACCTGCATTTGGGTGAGGTGACATGTTACAATGGTTTGGGGTGAGGTGAGAACAAACACAGAACACGAAACATGGGTATAAGCTAAAGGGAAGATAGATCTGTAACTGCAGAAGGCCTATTGGCCCATATTTCTTGATGTTTCTATATTGGAGCGGAGTCTTGAAGTGGGTAGAATATAGTTGTGCGTTAATTGGCTGTTGATTGCTGGTGTTGACTTCTTGATGTGTAGTGCCTCGCAGATGTCAAGCCGCCTGTTGTCGCTGTATCTATCAATGATTTCTGTGTTGTTTGTTAAGATTTCTCTGGTGATGGTTTGGTTGTGGGAAGAGATTATATGTTCCTTGATAGAGCCCTGTTGCTTATGCATCGTTATCGCCTGGAAAGAGATGTTGTTGTCTTGCCTATATATTGAGTTCTTTGGGGCTTACAGTCCCCAAGTGGGCATTTGAAGGCATAGACGACATTGGTCTCTTTCAAAGCGTTCTGCTTTGTGTCTGGAGAGTTTCTCATGAGTAGGTTGGCAGTTTTCTTGGTTTTATAGTAAATCGTCAATTGTATCTTCTGATTTTTGTCTGTAGGGATAACGTTTCTATTAACAATATCTTTCAGGACCCTTTCCTCCGTTTTATGAGCTGTGGAGAAGAAGTTCCTGTAAAATAGTCTAATAGGGGGTATAGGTGTTGTGTTAGTCGTATCTTCAGAGGTTGCATGGCGTTTCACTTTCCTTCTTATGATGTCTTCAATGAAACCATTGGAGAAGCCGTTGTTGACTAGGACCTGCCTTACTCTACAGAGTTCTTCGTCGACTTGCTTCCATTCTGAGCTGTGGCTGAGAGCACGGTCGACATAAGCGTTAACAACACTCCTCTTGTACCTATCTAGGCAGTCACTGTTGGCATTTAGGCACATTCCTATTTTTGTTTCCTTAGTGTAGACTGCAGTGTGGAAACCTCCGCTCCTTTCCATGACTGTTACATCTAGAAAGGGCAGCTTCCCATCCTTCTCCATCTCGTAAGTGAAAACGTAACACAGAATTCGTAACACGTTGACGGAAACGTCAAGACGCATAAGCCTGGAAACCCACTTCGGCCAATTATCAGCCAGATACCCACACCCACGTACAGACTGGCGAAACGACTCAACGGCTTACTGACTCCTTATGTCCCGTGCAACTTCAGCCTGAAATCCCCGAAGGAATTTGTTGACTTACTGCGGGGAACACGGGCTACAGGGATAAGAGCATCGTTGGACGTAGAATCACTGTTCACCAGCGTACCTGTGGATGAAACAATCGGGATGATAGTGGACCGAGTGTATCGAGACCCGGCATGTACTCCCCTTGACATGCCAGAAAATATCCTGAGGAAACTACTCCAAGCTTGTACTAAGGAGGCACCCTTCTTGAGCCCGGATGGGCACATGTATAAGCAAGTAGATGGGGTCGCTATGGGTTCTCCCCTAGGCGTCCTGTTTGCAAACTTCTACATGGGTACTATTGAGGAAAAAGTCTTAGTCGACTTGAACTTGAAACCGGCCATATACTGCAGGTATGTTGATGACATTTTTACACAGGTACCTGATGTCAGACATCTGCAGGAGCTGAAAGAAGCGTTTGAGCAGAATTCTGTGTTACGTTTCACTTACGAGATGGAGAAGGATGGGAAGCTGCCCTTTCTAGATGTAACAGTCATGGAAAGGAGCGGAGGTTTCCACACTGCAGTCTACACTAAGGAAACAAAAATAGGAATGTGCCTAAATGCCAACAGTGACTGCCCAGATAGGTACAAGAGGAGTGTTGTTAACGCTTATGTCGACCGTGCTCTCAGCCACAGCTCAGAATGGAAGCAAGTCGACGAAGAACTCTGTAGAGTAAGGCAGGTCCTAGTCAACAACGGCTTCTCCAATGGTTTCATTGAAGACATCATAAGAAGGAAAGTGAAACGCCATGCAACCTCTGAAGATACGACTAACACAACACCTATACCCCCTATTAGACTATTTTACAGGAACTTCTTCTCCACAGCTCATAAAACGGAGGAAAGGGTCCTGAAAGATATTGTTAATAGAAACGTTATCCCTACAGACAAAAATCAGAAGATACAATTGACGATTTACTATAAAACCAAGAAAACTGCCAACCTACTCATGAGAAACTCTCCAGACACAAAGCAGAACGCTTTGAAAGAGACCAATGTCGTCTATGCCTTCAAATGCCCACTTGGGGACTGTAAGCCCCAAAGAACTCAATATATAGGCAAGACACAACATCTCTTTCCAGCGATTAACGATGCATAAGCAACAGGGCTCTATCAAGGAACATATAATCTCTTCCCACAACCAAACCATCACCAGAGAAATCTTAACAAACAACACAGAAATCACTGATAGATACAGCGACAACAGGCTGCTTGACATCTGCGAGGCACTACACATCAAGAAGTCAACACCAGCAATCAACAGCCAATTAACGCACAACTATATTCTACACACTTCAAGACTCCGCTCCAATATAGAAACATCAAGAAATATGGGCCAATAGGCCTTCTGCAGTTACAGATCTATTCTTCCCTTTAGCTTATACCCATTGTTTCGTGTTCTGTGTTTGTTCTCACCTCACCCCAAACCATTGTAACATGTCACCTCACCCAAATGCAGGTATAAAAAAGAAGCTGTTTAAACTCTGTTCAGTGTGTGTAACTAAAGTCCTTGAAAATGTAATAAGTTTTACGAAACGCGCTCAAGTGTCGCGTCAGACTAAGAAATAAAGAATGAATTTTGGAGAATTGATTTTTCATTTACCGTCATCAGTAAAAACAAACATAAGGAAAATTGAGAAAATTCGTGTTAGAATTATTAATCTTACTTTTTCGGTCATATTTAATAACATATATATATATATATATATATATATATATATATATATATATTGGTAGCAGTCTTTCCTGTAGACATATATTATTAAATATGACCGAAAAAGTAAGATTAATAATTCTAACACGAATTTTCTCAATATTTCTTATGTTTGTTTTCACTGTTGATGGTAATTGAAAAATCAATTCTCCAAAATTCATTTTTATTTCTAGTCTGACGCGACACTTGAACGCGTTTCGTAATAACTTATTACATTTTCAAAGACTTTTAGTTTACACACACACAACTATAACCTGCAAACACTAAACAGAGTTCTTACTTATGCTATGATTTAAACAGCTTTCATTTTATTTTATACCCACATTTTGGGTGAGGTGATATGTTACAACAGTTTTGAATGAGGTGAACAAAACTTTCAACACAGGATAGAACACGAAACAATGGGTATTTGAAGGTAAGAATGGGAGTAACTGCAGAGGGCCTATTGGCCCATATTTCTTGATGCTTCTATATTGGAGCGGAGTCTTGAAGTGGGTAGAATATAGTTGTGCATTAATTGGCTGTTGATTGCTGGTGTTGACTTCTTGATGTGTAGTGCCTCGCAGATGTCAAGCCGCCTGCTATCGCTGTATCTATCAATGATTTCTGTGTTGTTTGCTAAGATTTCTCTGGTGATGGTCTGGTTGTGGGAAGAGATTATATGTTCCTTAATGGAGCCCTGTTGCTTATGCATCGTTAATCGCCTGGAAAGAGATGTTGTTGTCTTGCCTATATACTGAGTTCTTTGAGGCTTACAGTCCCCAAGTTGGCATTTGAAGGCATAGACGACGTTGGTCTCTTTTAAAGCGTTCTGCTTTGTGTCTGGAGAGTTTCTCATGAGTAGGCTGGCCGTTTTTTTGGTTTTATAGTAAATCGTCAGTTGTATCTTCTGATTTTTGTCTGTAGGGATAACGTTTCTATTAACAATATCTTTTAGGACCCTTTCCTCCGTTTTGTGAGCTGTGGAAAAGAAGTTCCTGTAAAATAGTCTAATAGAGGGTATAAGTGTTGTGTTAGTTGTCTCTTCAGAGGTTGCATGGCATTTCACCTTTCTCCTTATGATATCTTCAACGAAACCATTGGAGAAGCTGTTGTTGACTAGGACCTGCATTACCCTACAGAGTTCTTCATCGACTTGCTTCCATCCTGAGCTGTGGCTGAGAGCACGGTCGACATAAGCGTTAACAACACTTCTCTTGTACCTGTCTTGGCAGTCACTGTTGGCATTTAGGCACATTCCTATGTTTGTTTCCTTAGTGTAGACTGCAGTGTGGAAACCTCCGCTCCTTTCCATGACTGTTACATCTAGAAAGGGCAGCTTCCCATCCTTCACCATTTCGTAAGTGAAACGCAACACAGAATTCTGCTCAAATGCCTCCTTCAGCTCCTGCGGATGTCTGACATCAGGTACCCATATAAAAATGTCGTCAACATACCTGCAGTATATGGCCGGTTTCAAGTTCATGTTGACTAAGACCTTTTGCTCGATGGTACCCCCATGTAGAAGTTCGCAAACAGGACACCTAGGGGAGAACCCATGGCGACCCCATCTACTTGCTTATACATGTTCCCATCCAGGCTCAAGAAGGGTGCCTCTTTAGTACAAACTTGGAGTATTTTCCTTAGGATGTTTTCTGGTATGTCAAGAGGAGTACAGGCCGGATCACGATACGCTCTGTCCGCTATCATCCCGATTGTTTCATCCACAGGTACGTTGGTAAACAGTGATTCTACGTCCAACGAGGCTCTTATCCCTGTGGCCCGTGTTCCCCGCAGTAAGTCAACAAATTCCTTTGGAGACTTCAGACTGAAGGCGCATGGATGGAAGCAAGTCGATGAAGAACTCTGTAGGGTAAGGCAGGTCCTAGTCAACAACGGCTTCTCCAATGGTTTCGTTGAAGACATCATAAGAAGGAAGGTGAAACGCCATGTAACCTCTGAAGAGACAACTAACACAACACCTATACCCCCTATTAGACTATTTTACAGGAACTTCTTTTCCACAGCTCATACAACGGAGGAAAGGGTCCTGAAAGGGTTCTTGTTAATAGAAATGTTATCCCTACAGATAAAAATCAGAAGATACAACTGACGATTTACTATAAAACCAAGAAAACGGCCAGCCTACTCATGAGAAACTCTCCAGACACTGAGCAGAACGCTCTAAAAGAGACCAACGTCGTCTATGCCTTCAAAACCCCTCTTGGGGACTGTAAGCCTAAAAAAACTCAGTATATAGGCAAGACAACAACATTTCCAGGCGTTTAACGATGCATAAGCAACAGGGCTCCGTTAAGGAACATATAATCTCTTCCCACAACCAAACCATCACCAGAGAAATCTTAGCAAACAACACAGAAATCATTGATAGATACAGCGACAGCAGGCGGCTTGACATCTGCGGGGCACTACACATCAAGAAGTCAACACCAGCAATCAACAGCCAATTAATGCACAACTATATTCTACCCACTTCAAGACTCCGCTCCAATATAGAAGCATCAAGAAATATGGGCCAATAGGTCGTCTGCAGTTACAGATCTATTCTTCCTTTTAGCGTATACCCATTGTTCCGTGTTCTGTGTTTTGTTGAAAGTTTGATTTCACCTCATCCAAAACTATTGTATTACATCACCTCACCCAAATGCAGGTATAAAAGAGCCAATGCTGTTCAGATATAGTTGTGTGTGTGTAAACTAAAGTCTTTGAAAATGTAATAAGTTTTACAAAACGCGCTCAAGTGTCACGTCAGACTAGAAATAAAAATGAATTTTGGAGAATTGATTTTTCATTTACCATCAACAGTAGAAAGAAACATAAGGAAGATCGAGAAAATTCGTGTTAGAAATATTAATCTTACTTTTTCGGTCATATTTAATAATATATATATATATATATATATATATATATATATATATATATATAACTGAAAACTCACACCCCAGAAGTGACTCGAACCCATACTGCCAGGAGCAACGCTACTGGTATGTACAGGGACGCTTTAATCCGCTTGACCATCACGACCGGACCTAAGGAAGTGATAGCCGAGGCTATATGAACCACTTCCCCGCCGGCACTCGGATGGTAATCTTGGGCATAGCATTTTATCAAATCACCTCATTTTTTGGGACAACACGTGAGGAACACAAATGCATTGTATCTAGTCCTGGGGACCATTCAGGCTTGTTTGCATATATATGTCGTACCTAGTAGCCAGAACGCACTTCTCAGCCTACTATGCAAGGCCCGATTTGCCTAATAAGCCAAGTTTTCCTGAATTAATATATTTTCTCAAATTTTTTTCTTATGAAATGATAAAGCTACCCATTTCATTATGTATGAGGTCATTTTTTTTATTGGAGTTAAAATTAACGTAGATATATGACCAAACCTAACCAACCCTACCTAACCTAACCTAACCTATCTTTATAGGTTAGGTTAGGTTAGGTAGCCGAAAAGGTTAGGTTAGGTTAGGTAGGTTAGGTAGTCGAATAAACATTAATTCATGAAAACTTGGCTTATTAGGCAAATCGGGCCTTGCATAGTAGGCTGAGAAGTGCATTCTGGCTATATATATATTAATATATATATATATATATATATATATATTATATATATATATATATATATATATATATATATATATATATATATATATATATATATATATATATATCACTGCAGGCGGCAGTGGTCCGGTCGTGATGGTCAAGCGGATTAAGGCGCCCTGTAGTTACCAGTTGCTTTGCTCCTGGGAGTATGGGTTCGAGTCACTTCTGGGGTGTGAGTTTTCAGTTGTATCTAGTCCTGGGGACCATTCAGGCTTGTTTGCATTTGTGTTCCTCACATGTTGCCCCAAAAAATGAGGTGATTTGATAAAATGCTATGCCCAAGATAACCATCCAGGTGCCGGCGGGGAATTGGTTCATATAGCTCAGGCTATCACTTCCTTATGTCCGGTCGTGATGGTCAAGCAGATTAAGGCGCCCTGTAGTTACCAGTTGCTTTGCTCCTGGGAGTATGGGTTCGAGTCACTTCTGGGGTGTGAGTTTTCAGTTGTATCTAGTCCTGGGGACCATTCAGGCTTGTTTGCATATATATATATATATATATATATATATATATATATATATATATTTAAAATATTAGGGGTACCACCTCTGGTGCAATTGCAGGGACCCACATCCTCGAAGAAGAAAACAAAGAGCATTCAGAGAAGATCTTGTGGATTCTCACCGAATACTTAATTCTTTTCTTCTCCTACCACCCCTATTATTTTTTTGTATGTTTTGTTTAATTTTATTGCAATGCTACAGTTTACAGAGAACACACACACACACACAAATATATAACAATTAAACAATCAGCGTTCGAAGACCTCGTCCAGCTCCTCGGAGGTTGGGTGCGTACCCAGGATACAGCACGCATTTCCCCTTTGCACTGCGACACTGAGGCGCTGGAACAGGAAACTGGCTGCTCGTGGGTCTCTAGTTTTCCCAATGAGTTCCTCACCAACCTCCTTTAAAAACTTGAGTGCACATTTACCCCAGGCGCCCAGAGTCTCTGAGCCTATCGGCACGAACCTGTAACAACGTTCTAGGTCTCTGTACTTGTGGATATTCTGGGTCTCCCTGAAGGTGGCTGCCCCACCTCCCTCCGCTGAGCTGTAACGTAAATAGGTATCAGCCAATGTAGATGCACAGGTGTAATCCCATACGACCTGTTTACCTTCCCTCCATGGCTGCAGGGTGACTCCATCTGGGCGTTTTTGGCTGTTGTCAGGTCTGCACAACTGGGGTTCCCTTTGTGCTGGACACCCAGCTGTAGCCAAACTTCTCTTGATGATGTCATTGACTGCCTCGTGTCTAGCAATCTTTCCCTGTGTCTTACGACAGATGAGACCATGGCTGCCGTATTGGTCTGCCCGTGCCTGGCCGCAAATACACCGCTGCTCGGTGGAGATAGGGGCGGCAAGGCGAAGAGCAACACCAATACTTAGGGCCCGATGATCCAGGCGGGTGCCCAAGGCGGAATTAGGGACTGCCAACAGGAAGTCCCCAGCATGGGGGGCTTGCACAGCTAGGAGACGCGCTCTGTCCTTCTGAGAAGCTACGTCCAGCAATGCTTTGGCGATGTTCTCCACTATGGGGCTATCCCATTTGGCCTGTTTACCGTCGTTTGGACAAGTTGGTCGGGTGTGTGAATTGGCGAGTGTGTCCCACCGACCAGCTCCTTCCACAAATTTGGGATCACGAATCCCAATGGAGTTCCTTAGGTATTCTGGTAGTATTTCCTTCACTAATTCACTTGTAGCACTGGTCGAGGATAAGAATGCCGGCAATGCTAACTGTGTCGCCTTGCGAATACCTATACCCCGAGTCTAACTGGGAGCGTTGCTTGGTCCCACTGGTCATCTTGCAGGGAGAGGTTTAACACTTTCATTGTTATTGTCTTTAGGAGTGAATCGTATTCCGTTAATTTTGGGCTGTCAAAAGAAGGAGCATATATATAT
>WNGS01164858.1:38015953-38027919 GCA_020271785.1 Procambarus virginalis
GTTTAAATGCATTACTCACAGCACTTGGTACTACTATCGTTCATTATTTTACAGAAACTTGGCTAAATAAAGACTATACCCAACTCTACAACTTAGCTGGTTATAAAGCCATTCATAACTGTAGGCCTAATAAAAAGGTGGTGGCACAGCTATATATTACCGAGATACATTTATCTGCAACAGTGTTATTAGTGACAGAGATGACTACTGTGAATATACTTTTGCTCAGTTCACAATTAATCCCTTAAATCCTCTTTGACTATTGGAGCCATCTATAGATTTCCCAACACTAACATAGCTTCTTTCTCAGACAACCTAAGGAATCTTATTATAAACAACAATCTCAACAAAAACCACATCATTCTGGGAGGAGACTTTAATATTGACCTGGGTAAACAAAATTGCTCTCAAGTTGACTATTTCCTTAACAGCATGAACTCCTGTATGCTAATCCCCACAATCACCAAACCTACCCGAGTCACTCAAACATCAGCCACTACCTTGGACCACATATGGACAAACATAACAGTTCCCCTTGTACCTGGTATAATCTACGACAGAACAACTGACCACTATCCTACCTTTCTCATAGCAAACATGGACATAACACCACCAAAAAGCAAGAAACTTTCATTTAGGCTACACAGTGAATCAGCTTTAGGCAATCTTACAGATGCACTTCACAATATTAACTGGGATTCTGAATTCAATAATACCCAGGATATAAATTCATTAGCTACCCTCTTCCTCTCCAAAACTCTCAGTCTCTACAACCTTCATTGTCCCCTTCTTACCAAGCAAGTAACTGACAAAAGATTAAACAATCCATGGCTCACAAGTGGCATTCTCAACTCAATCAACAAGAAACACGAATATGAAAAGAAACTTAGGATTGGCCTAGTTTCAAAGGAAGTAGCTAAAAGGTACTCATCAATGCTTACCAGTATCATAAGAAAGGCAAAACTAGCATATTATGTGAATAGATTCAATGAAGCAAAAGGTAACATGAAAAGCACTTGGAAAACAATCTCTAGTATCCTAGGAACTAAGCAACACTCACATAACCAAATAAAGCTCTACAAGGATGGGGATATACTGTCAACTGATTTAGAAATGGCAAATGAATTTAATAGTTTCTTTTCATCGGTTGGTGCTAATCTTGCCAGTCAAATCCCACAGACTCAGACACATATTAACACATATCTCTCAGGCAGCTATCCAAACTCTCTTCTCCTTTCACCAATCAGCCCGGCAGATGTTGTGTCCATCATACACTCTCTAAAAACCAAGGCAGGGAACACCAGTGAAATTCCGTCCATTGTATACAAGAGAGCCTCCCATGCCCTTGCCTCACCCATAGCCCTACTGTTCAACAAATCTATAGAGTGTCACACCTTCCCTGATATCCTCAAAAAAGCAAGAGTAACGCCAGTCCATAAAGGAGGCAATCCGGCGGACATAAATAATTATAGACCAATATCAAATCTACCCATTCTATCAAAAATATTTGAAAAAATTATTTACAAACAGCTCTATTCCTACCTCGTAAAATTCGACATACTCAGCCCCTGCCAGTTTGGCTTCCGGTCCCAAAAGAGCACCAACGATGCAATCATTAGTCTCCTTGACGTAATCTACTCAGCCCTTGACAAAAATGAGTTTCCAATTGGACTCTTCATTGACCTAAGAAAAGCCTTTGATACTGTTAATCACAACTACCTCTTACTTAAACTTCAGCATTATGGAATCCGTGGCCTTGCCCTTGACTACATCCGATCCTATCTTAGTGACAGACACCAATATGTAACCATCAATGATACAACTTCTTCCACTCTACCAATTACCGTTGGAGTGCCTCAGGGCAGTATCTTAGGACCTCTTCTATTTCTTATATATATAAATGATCTGCCTAATGTCTCTAATATTCTCAAACCTATATTGTTTGCTGATGATACTACCCTTATCTATTCAGACCTCAACCCACATACACTAAATAATGTTGTGAATAATGAATTAAAAAAAGTCCACTTCTGGATGTCAACTAACAAACTAACATTAAACATTGAAAAGACTTACTACATCTTATTTGGAAGCAAATCATCAAATGCAATTCAGCTACAGATAGACAATATTAACATCAGTAATAAAAATGATGGCAAGTTTCTTGGCCTATTCCTAGACAAGAGACTCAACTTCAGCACCCACATACAACACATAACTAAGAAAGTCTCTAAAACAGTTGGTATACTCTCCAAAATCAGATATTATGTTCCTAACTCCGCTCTCCTCTCACTATATTATGCACTAATCTACCCCTATCTTAATTATGGTATCTGTGCATGGGGGTCTACCACTGCAAACCACCTTAAGCCCATCATCACGCAGCAAAAATCTGCTATCAGAATAATAACTAACTCAGCTTTTAGACAACATTCAGCTCCCTTGTTTAAATCTCTAAACTTGCTAAATATTAACTCCCTCCACACATTCTCTTGTGTCAACTACATTTACAAAACCCTGTTTTTAAATGCAAACCATGCTCTGAAACTCTCCCTGGATGGATGTAATAGGACCCATTATCACCACACCAGAAATAAATATCTCTTTGATATCCCCAGGGTCAAACTTAATCTGTGTAAACACTCTATGCAAATTAAGGGACCTAGTCTATGGAACTCACTCCCTAGTGAATTGAAAAACTGTAAAAGTTTTGCCTTATTTAAAACAAAACCAAAAAGTACCTGATTTCATCTTCTTAGTTTCCTACACTGAGCTTTAAATTTGCTCTGTACCTAGTGTTACCCAATCTCCTAATTTTTATGTATTTAACCCTACCAACCTTATCATTGTGTTCATTGCTGTCTTCTTTTATGTGCTAGCCTTATGCTGTTTTGTGCCTACCAATTTTTGTCAACTACCATTCAAGCTGTCATTGCAATCAATCTTAGCTGCCTATGTGCTTTAATCCACTGTACCTACAATTTTCTCTATTTTTTTTCTTGCCATGTATCTGTTATCATTTTTTTATAAATCTTGCAAGTATTTACCTACTTAAAATTTTTCTTAGATTAAGGACCTGCCCGAAACGCTGCGCGTACTAGTGGCTTTACAAGACTGTAATTACCATTTTATGTATCCACACATTCCCAATGTACCTTCTTGTATATGCATAAATAAATAAATAAATAAATAATAAATTCCCTGTAACCTACCTTACCCCTCTATTGTCAACCCATGTCTGTTATTTTTTAATCAATGCTGTTTGTCAACCTTTTGTATTTGTGCTGCTTTTTCAGTCATGTTCCCCCTTTTTTTTATCTTTATTTGTATTTGTTCTCAACACATTTTATTCTTTATGCTCAATTAGTATTAAGTTCTAGATATTAATGTTCTTCCTGCCCGAAACGCATTGCGTAATAGTGGCTTTAGGCATTGTATGTACTAGCTCTATCTATAATTCGATCCATTAATGTAACATCACTTGTATGTATATACCTTACCTGAATAAACATATTTATTTATTTATTTATATATATATATATATATATATATATAAATAAATAAATACAGTATATATAAAATATATAATAAATAATGAAAAGATCCTAACCTGATGGGTTATATAAAGGTGATATAGACCAATAGAAATATATCATCTTCCTCAACATGGCTTCAGACCCCAAAAATCACCATTTATATGGTGCATGTAGTTCTTGACAAACGTTGAGTACTCTATGTTTTACTTGTTGACTTGTCTGTGGGTTTTAAAACCTAACTACTTGTTATCATATATATTAACTGTAAACTGTAAGACATCATGACTGTCTTTTCCCAATGGTGTAGTGGTTAACACACTCGCCTGGCGTTTCACGAGCGCTTTGTCCTGGGTTTGTATCCTGGCCTTGGAAGATTTACTGGCCATCAACCCTTAACTATGCCCCCCTCCCTGTTTACCCAACAGTAAAATGGGTAACTGGTTGTTAATGGATTTGGCGGGGTCATATTCCGGGGAACATATATTTAACGACTTGCTTGAAACAGTATGTATGCTAGTGGCTGTACAAGAATGTGAAAAGTCTATGTACAGTTTACAAAGTCTGTATACATAATATTTACCTTTGTTTTTAAGCTCTCTATATGGTTCAGGTGATTAGTCACATCACTGTCAGCAGCAAAGACACTCTCTGAATAATATGATTCCCTCAATCCTCTGAAAAAAACAAAATGACAGTATTTACATAATTTCCATTGATTTGTTTTCAATTTTGATGATTGTGTAAATATATATTACTTAATGTTGTAATACATGAATAACGCTATTACGTATTGCATGTAAGAATTTTTCAGATATTGATATATTTACATAACGAATAATGTATTGTGATATATAAGTTGTCCTAATGGAAATGCATAAATTGTTGAAAATATAAATTTATCTTATAAAAAAAGGAAAATTCTTTAAGAACTGTACCTTCCAACTTTTTCATATCGGAATAACTTTTTGTTGCCATCAATATGTATGGCAAATGGGTTAGTATGACAAGCAGGGCACATGGTCTTATTGTAGCTTTGGACATTTGCAAGTTCATACTGCATAAATCTCCACTCCTGGAATGTTCTTTTAGCAGCTTCAAAGTTGATGCAACCATCCTGAAATATATACTGAATATAGAATTTGCATGGATTAGCCACATATATTGGGGGAGTGGGTAGCACAAGTTACAGTGCAAGATTGAACCACTACGTTCCCAGCCTAGTACTGGGAACCTGGTTCCCAGCCATCCCATTCAAATGATGAATGAATGATTTGAATGAGCAAATCATTCAACACAAAAGACCACATGGATAGTGAAACCTGGATCCCAAATTATAATCTACATAGATGTGACAGAGTAATAAGGTCAAGTGGAAGAGTAGGTTTGTATATTAAAGAGGAACTCGCATGAACAGTGCTCCTGAACTCAACTAATGAGGTGGTAGAGGTACTTGGAATCAGGGTTGAAAATATAAATATAATTATTATTTTAAATTAATATACAAACTGCAAGATGCAACAGTTGAGAAATTAACTGAGCAAATCCAAAAAATAGACAATAAATACCCTTGATGACTTAACAAACCCAGTACCAGATATTATCTTCCTTGCATACTTCAATCTGCCCATTTTAAAATGGAGAATAGTAAAAATAACAATATAGCAGGAAATAAACCTGGAAATAACCAACTACAGGTCAGAGAACTACTGAGATTCTGTGACAAATTCTCGCTCATTCAGCAGATTACAGAACCAACTAGGAACGAAAACACGCTGGACCTGATATTCACAAACAATGATGAGCTAATCAGACACATTACTGTCTCAAACACTACGTACTCAGACAACACTGAAGTGAAAACTAACAGTAATAATGGTAGTAGGCTTAAGAGAAACAACAAGTGAGAAGGGTTATTCAATAAATTCAATTTTAAAAATAATAATAAAAGGATAGACTGGGCAAAAATAAATGGGGAACTTACAAACGTTCAATGGGAATATGTTCTAAGTAATAAAAATCATACACAAAGAATAGAAAAACAGACTTCTGAAGCTTATGAAGTCTGTCTGAAACATGTTCCTTTGAGGAAAGACAGAAAGAGGTCCAACGTAGAAAGAGAACGCAGGCGACACTACAAAAAAGACAAAAAATAACGGAAATGATTAAGCAGACAACTTTCTATACAAAGAAGGAATAATTTAAACAGGGAGATTGTAGAAATAAAACAAAGACTGAAGCATTCATATCAGATTGAAGAGAGGCAACTAGACAAAAAAACAATTTAAGAAATAAAGGAAAACCCAAAATATTTATTAACTTATGCTAAATCAAAAGAAAAAATCAATGCCAATATTGGACTTATTTGTATTAGTGAAGGTTCATACAATGAGGATGACAAATTTCTAATTTGTCATAACACTAATTTTACAATTAGTGAAATCCTAAAAAAGCTGTATGAGGATAAATAAATAAAATAAATATAATAAATATGTTTATTCAGGAAAGGTACGTACATAGAGAGATTTTACATAAGTTGATCGATTATAGATAGAGCTAGTACATACAATGCCTAAAGCCACTATTACGCAATGCGTTTCGGGCAAGAAACATAATATCTAAAACTTAATGCTAATTGAACAAAAAGAATAAAATGTTTTGAGAACTGATACAAATAAAGGTACAAAAAAAAGGGGGGGAACATGACTGAAAAGCAGCACAAATACAATATGTAGACAAACAGCGTTGAATAAGAAAAAAAAAAAAAAAAAAAATAAGACATGGGTTGACAATAGAGGGGTAAGGTAGGTTACAGGGAGTTTAACAGGTAGTGTTTAGTTTTAATCTTAAACTGGTTGAGAGAGGTACAGTCTTTAACATGGTTGGGAATGATATGTTATGATAACAAGGATATGTTAAGCACTCAAGATACACAGCATGAAAGTAAAAAATCCAGACAACTTCTTTATGCGTGATATCCAAACCCCTGTAAATATAACCGATATCAACACAAGCATGGCAGATTTTGAAAGAGAATTTTACAATATGCCCATGCACTCAGAAAAGAGACAAGAGAGATACCAAATAATATACTGTACACATGTAAAATACTGGAGGGCCAGGTCCCAAATCTACACAGTAAAATAACAACATACTAAAGTGAACGATATGGAAGAAAATGAAGAATATAACCAGTGAAGGGCAGAGGTGCCATAGACACAATCAGAGAACACTGAATAAACATCAGAGGTCTGCGGTTTTTCAACATACTCCTAGCAAGCATAAGAAATATTGCCGGAACAACCGTGAACTTCTTCAAGAGAAAACTAGATAGTTTTCTCAAAGGAGTGCCGGACCAACCGGGCTGTGGTGGGTATGTGGGCCTGCAGGCCACTCCAAGCAACAGCCTGGTGGACCAAACTCTCACAAATCAAGCCTGGCCTACTGCCAGGCTTGCCGAGTAAAAGAACTCCCAGAACCCCATCAAGCAGGTATTGATTGCACATTAAATACTTAGTATAAGCAAAGATATTTAATGTCTGATGAAGGATGGGGGGTAGGCAATCCAAGAGAGGAGGTGCATACTCTAGATGAAAGCAAACTAAGTAATACTTAATAAATATTCTAAATTGGAATTTTAGGTAATAATCTACAATCTTTGGATGACAAAACCACACATCAGAAAATGAAGATGCAATGATCTTTACGTCTGTCTGGGACAATTATCAAGTTGTGTAATTAATATTTTTGTGAATCATTTGCTAATTATATTCTTAGCTAAATGGATACTATGTAGCATGCAAGACTGCTTCATACACTTTTCTGGCCTGAAAATTATGATAATTTAGGCTATCATAGTATGCAATATGATTAAAATATATTACCATGATAAAGGAAACCTAATCCTAATTATAATGAAACTTACTTGGATTTTTGGAATCCATTGTTGCAATGATCTCTCAGATATTCGACTGCATGAGAAACAATATCACTGGTTGAAAAGGATGTTGGGCTGCTGTAAAATTTACCTAAAAGGTACGAAACTATTTAAAACCAGGCATAAAATAGAATCAGTTTAGATTAATTATATAAAGCTACAAGAACAAGGTAGGATGCATACTTGCACCACCATCCAAAAACTGCAAATGAGAGTTGTGACACGCAAATCTCACAAGCACTTTTTTGTTTACATATTAATTTCTTGGCATTTTTTAAGTAATTAAACTGAGATAAAAATAAAATTTAATACATGTGAAAATACAAGCAAAATATAACTGAAATTTGAGCAATGAAACTTTACAGATGATACAGAAGACACAAGAAAATTGGCACTGTAGGAGACATTGAAAAAACAGAAATAACATGATGTTTAACAGTGATAAGTTACAGGTGCTGAGGTATAGTGGAAACGAGGAAATTAAATGAAAGAAGGAGTACAGGACACAATCAGACCTACTCTAAGAAGGAAAAAAACATGCAAGAGATCTGAGAATTATGGCGTCTGACGACCTCACACTTTGTGAACATAACCGAGCAAATATAGTGGTGGCCAGAAAAATAATCGGATGGTTTATGAGAATGTTAAAATTCAGAGACCCCACCCACAGTAATGCTAATACTATTTAAATAACTGGTGCTGTCCCATCTTGAGTATTGCTCAGTACTCACTCCCCCTTTCTGAACAGGAGAGATCTCTGAATTAGAGGGAATACAGAGACCATAAACAGCAAGCATAGAAATGATAAAACATCTAAATAATTAAGACCGTCTCAAAGCTCTCAAAATGTACTCTCTGGACAAGAGACATGAATGGTATCAATTAATACATATATGGAAGATACTAGAGGGCCAGGTCCCAAATTTGCACAGCATAATCTAACAATATACTGGAGCTAAAAATACAGAAGGAAATTAATAATAGCAACAGTGAGGAGTAGAGGTGTCATAGGTACAATCAGAGAACAGAGTCTTAACAGTAGGGAGGTCAAGGGCTGTTTGCTAGGCTAGGCAAGGGTAGACTAGGCTTGGCAAGTGTTGGCTAGGTTATGCTAGGAAGAAGTAGGCTACGCTGATTTACTCCACCAGTAATTGGCGGTCTGTCTAATTACCACAAGCTACACAAGCTTCACATAGCTTCCTGGCAATACGTTAGTAATGAATAAATATGATATATTTACTCATTATAATGTTGGTACTGAATGTACAACACGAAAAAAACATAATTTTAATATGAAAAAGTATCTTTTTATAAAGAAATTACACGAAAATAAAGAGCTGGTGACGCCAAATGAAGTCGACGATCCAAGCGTCGGTTAGGTTAGGTTTGGTTAAGTTTGGTTAGGTCAGCCTAACCTAACATATCATATTTATTCATTACTAACATATTGCCAGGAAGCTTTGTGAAGCTTGTGTAGCTTGTGGTAATTAGATAGACCCGTAATTGGGAGGGAAGAGGGGAGGGGGGAACCTCAATATAAGCCTAATTTGTAGCTTCCTGTTCCCTTCTTGAGGTTATCTTGAGATGATTTCGGGGCTTTTTTTAGTGTCCCCGTGGCCCGGTCCTCGACCAGGCCTCCACCCCCAGGAAGCAGCCCATGACAGCTGACTAACACCCAGGTACCTATTTTACTGCTAGGTAACAGGAGCATTGGGTTAAAGAAACTCTGCCCAATGTTTCTCGCCGGCACCTGGGATCGAACCCAGGACCACAGGATCACAAGTCCAGCATGCTGTCCACTCGGCCGACCGGCTTCCGTGACACAATGATTTATTTTACATCAGGCTTTCAGCGCAGCCGCATAAAAAACCATGGTTATTTATTTATTTATATACGAGAAGGTACACTGGGGGTCAAGAGAGAAAATAGGAATGATGATGATTTAACAATCTTGCCCGAAACGCTATGCGTACTAGTGGCTTTAGGTATTTATGTACTACCTCTATCTATAAATCAAACAGAATGTTTGTACTGTAACTCTGCATCTATGTATGTACTTTTGCTAAATAAATAATTATTATTATTGTGAAGCCACTAGCACGCATAGCGTTTCGGGCAAAGATCCCGTACCCAGAAACTGGGTACCTTTTGTTGCCCTGTGACTACTCTTATGACATTCCCTAACTCTTATGACATTCCCTAACTCTTATGACAATCCCTAACAATATTGTTAAACTAATAACAATTAGCAGTAGTTAAATATTACGGGAATAATCGAACTGATGTGGCCATGTTGTTGTGGAGCCCGGTCGTTCAGTTCGCATACAGCATACGAAGGTTACGAAGGTTAATTTACCCTAAAACCGCAGTCTAAAAATGACTCACCTCAGCTAAGAAATCCTAAGCTATAACTATTTACAACAATACATTGGTTGTTTTTGTTGGTTAGGGACGATGACATGAGTAAACTGGTTAAGTTGTGTTGATTTAGGGGCAACGAACTGGTTATTACACCATGTTTTTTACATAAGCAAAAAACAAGGTGTAATTCTTTTAATTATAATAATAACGACAAAAAGTTAATAATTAATGTACTTGTTAAGCAAAATTCGCAAAATCTTAGTTTTCTTTACGAAAAAACTTAAAAGACATCTTGAAAAAAATATGCAGACTATGTCTTACATATTATTACGTTAGTTACACTAAAAGAACAATTAAAGGTACACTTTCGCCCGCGGTGTGTACATGTGTATACAACATTGATAATTTTGTAACTAGCGTCAAACATTGTTATTTGCTTAGCTAAACGAACTAGAGGGTTCAGTTCCTGAACCGATTATGTGCCTCTATAATCCTTTGCACCACCGCCCACGGGATGGGTATGGGGTGCATAATAAAGAAAAAAATTTAATTGGTGGTGCGAGAGCGCCTCTCTTAAGTTTTGTTCGGGTTACTCAAGGGTGACACTGCAGGGCGTCACGAGAATAAATTTTGTATAAATTCCAATTTCGATCCGATCTACTTGGGGATAATTTACAAATGTTCGCCATGAAATTTACGTTTTCTCTAATAGCCGAACAGCTTATTTGAGAAAACAGCATGGCAGGAATCATCGTGGTAAACAATTGTATTATTGACACGCCGAATATGATCGATGTAGTTTTCATATTTGTTGCCGGTCGAACTCATTCTTATGTGACGCTTTATAATTATGTTCTTCTAGAACATTCGATTGCGAACACATTGGTACAAAAATGGAATACGTACATCGAAAAATAATGTCAGGATAGTGACAATAGTATACACTTTTAAATGTGGCCGCTGGATCGCCGATACGCTAATTTCATTTGGGGAAATTTATTTTTTCATACGCCGTTTCACGACAATTACTAATTATATCTGATATAAACGTTGCAAAAGAAGTTAGGGTTAAGTAACATATTAAACATAAAAAAAACGAATACAGTAACACCTAAGGGTTTGTAAATACAGTGATAAATTGTGCCAAACATTGCACAATATTATTTACTAAGAAGCGTATGACAACTCCAAACGGCATGATTTAAACAGGATTCTTTATAGTTGTCAAAAAACTCTGATTTTAATTATCAAGTATTTGTCACGATGTCTTTTACATAATTATGAGGCAGTTGAACCACAAAATTGTTCTGTATTATAAATGCATAATGCTAAATTTCTTTATACATAACAGTAAAATAATGATCACCTACATTAAATGATAACTAGGAAATAGTAACTGGAAACGTTATCTGAACGAAAACACAATACCAACTTGTTTAGATGTTTTTCTTAATATAAAGATCGACAGTAAGGAATCTTATTCATTATGGACAAATTAGCAAAAAAAAACGATAATTTTCATTGAGGACCATATGTATTAGAGCATACTTAGTCACTTATATATTAAAAGTACTGTGTTTTTTGAACCATTGGGGTTGTAAAGAAACGGAACGGCCTACCCGAAAAGTCGTAACATAAAAAGTTGTATATGTTTGCTAATGTATTATTTTATAAATGATTATTATTAATTTACGACGACTATAGAGGTTTCCCATTAGTTAAATTACTGTAGTATGACTAAATGCTACTACAAAACCTATATAAATCTTGGGAAAGTCACAATGACCAGCGACACTAAAGTATAAAGTGTTAAATAGTAACAGGCAACTGTCGGCGAACGATAAATAAATTTCCAAATTTATTAGATGTTTTCCTAAATATAAAGATCGATAGGCTGGAACTTTCTGGATTATGGCCTAATTAAGGCAAAAATATATATATTTTTACACGAAGAACAAATATCAGAGCATAGTCAGTGAGTAATAGAATAATAAGAGTGTGGTATTTCGTTGTATAACAAGAAATAGTCCATGGAAGCGATAATAGACGTAGTTTTACACAAAATAACGTCCAAAACAGCCGTAGAATCAAACGGCAAATGTTGACGTTCTTTTTAAGAGGACAGGTTGGTGTGT
>WNGS01164858.1:38059257-38078361 GCA_020271785.1 Procambarus virginalis
TACAGAAATTTGCCTTAGAACAGAAATATACACAAAAAATTAGTGCAGGAAGCCTCTAGGCGCGTATGAGGCTACTCGCCCATGTATGTGTTAAATCTTAAATCATTCCAGTTTAACTGCCAATAGGATTCCATAAATCACAAACCTATTTTCAAACCAACATTTATCCTCTTTTCTTTCTGAAATTGATGTTATCAAATTTGTTTAAATTATTCTGGTGTTGAGTTTAAGATCTATGGACCGCTGGGAGAGTTATTAAGGCCACAACAAATGTTTATACTGATCAACCGGCAATATATTTTAATGTTGACCAGACCACACACTAGAAAGTGAAGGGACGACGACGTTTCGGTTCGTCCTGGACCATTCTCAACTTGAATGGTCCAGGACGGACCGAAACGTCGTCGTCCCTTCACCTTCTAGTGTGTGGTCTGGTCAACATACTTTAGCCACGTTATTGTGACTCCTCGTCTGCATAATATTTAATACTTAAATCAGATGCCTTAATACTAACAAGTGATATGTGTAAATCTATACTGAACAGCATTTGTCATATTTTCTTATATGTTGAATGATTAAGTCGTCCTGTAGGGATTTTATATATGAACTTATTTTCCAATTTTAGTGGCATTGCTAATTTTGCTGTTCTCTAGATTCTATTATGAGGCGCCCGGCTCATGATTTTCGGCTTTCAGCCAATAGAAACTGCTAAGGCATATTTTATTTAGCATGTAGTGTTTTTTTTTTCAATATGGCATTTGTTTTCAATAGACAAAATGTATCGTTTTAAGGCGGGAGGAATGAATAATGAAGTGACGTCAGAGACTCACTCTGACGTCACTTCATTATTGCGTCATTGGCCGGATTTAATCCATGTGACATTATTTTGATCAATGATTTGCTCGAGAGGTGAGATATCTGCCAATCAGGGTAGAGTTCGATGACGCAATGAAACAGGGTGTCGACCGGATTGGCTCTCGGGAGCTCCCTTGAAACGGAACACCCAACCAACCCACAGCGGGGCTACGGAAGTTTGTACCTTGAGTTATCTTGAGATGATTTCGGGGCTTTAGTGTCCCCGCGGCCCGGTCCTCGACCAGGCCTCCACCCCCAGGAAGCAGCCCGTGACAGCTGACTAACTCCCAGGTACCTATTTACTGCTAGGTAACAGGGACATCAGGGTGAAAGAAACTCTGCTCATCGTTTCTCTCCGGCTTCCGGGATCGAACCGGGACCACAGGAACACGCGTCCAGTGTTCAGAACACAGCGTCCGCTCAGCCACCGGCTCCCATTGTACCTTAGTACCAAATTTGGTACATTTCTTGATATCTTGTACTTTTGGTACTAAACGTTGATAATTTGGTACTTTTATAATTTCCTAGTTCGATAAAACATGATTTAACATTAAAAATATTCGAATACAGCAAGAAAACTCGATTTTATTAACATTACTAATTCTCGTTTATAAGTTTCACTGCAGAAGTGGCAGTGGTACTGGTTCTGGGAACCTGTACCAGTATTGACCACCACCACTTCTAGCAGGTGACCTGAACACGGGTGACACCAGTCATGTCAACACCGGTGACACCAGTCATGCGGTCACCAGTCATACTGCGCATGCTGTCACCCGCCACACTGCGCATGCTGTCACCCGCCACACTGCGCATGCTGTCACCCGCCACACTGCGCACTGTCACTACTCCTGGGCGTACAATGTTAAGAAGAGGTGGTTTTGGTGATATTTTAAACATCACAATGATTCAGAAACGATGCCAAAGCTGTGATAATGACAGCGCTTCGGGCGGGTCCGTGGCGACCCGCCCGAAGATAACACTCCGGGCTCACCATAGCCCGTGCTACTTGGAACTTTTTGCTCCAAGTAGCGAACCTTAAACAACAACAACAACAAACTAGAAAATAATTGAAATTCACTTAGTATGATGATCTATATAGTCATTATAGCTTGGCGCTTTCTCCCTGATAGTTCCCTTCCCTTAGTATGAGGAGAAAGTGTCAAAATATTGCTTGATGGACGATTTTGTGATTGGATCCGTGAAAGTATGAGAATCCAGAAATAAAACATTTTGTAAATACCGTAAATGTGAAAAATTAATGAATATTACAAAGAGAAACTCTAATACAGAAAATAACTTTAAAAAATACGAATTTAGTACATTAAATTCTAAAACCGACCCCCTTTTTACGAAGAGAGAGAGCATTAATACAATTTTAATTATATTTTACTGTCTACTGTATACGTGTGTTTTTGTATAAATATAATTCTCATTTGTATTTTAAATTGTAAAGTTGGAATCTTTTTTAAGGTAGTAATTTTGGTACATTTATTAAAATACTTTCGGCAGCCCTGGGGTAGAATGCTCCCCCTCCCCCCCCATCCCTAGTGCTCAGAGGGGGGGTAACTCTCCCATATCTGGGGAAGCTTGACAGCTTGACTTGGACGTAGATATGACTTGACTGTGAGCTTTATTTGCCTTTTGTTGGAGTCCTGTGTGTGTGTGCTTGAGAATACATCTCTCAGTGGTGTACTCACTGAGAGATGTATCCCATTTACCGGTTAAAGTATGCGGAGAGTTGAGTAAGACTTTTTTTAGGTAAGAGTGAACTGTCTTTTTTTTTAGGAAAGAGTGAAATATGATTTTTTTTAGGTAAGAGTGAAATAAACCTTTTTAGGTAATAGTGAAATATGCCTTATGTATTCAGAGTTAAATGGCAAGTTTTTCCCTGAGTGCTCTGTGTTCCCTTCTCTGAGGCTGTGGGTCCTTATAATTGCACCAGAGGTGGTACCCCCTATATATATATATATATATATATATATATATATATATATATATATATATATATATATATATAAAATTTGGGAGTTCAATTCCTGATCCCATTATGTGCCTGTAACATTTGTCTCTGTCACCCACAGGAGGAGTATGGGCTTAACTACCACTCACAGGATGGATATGGGATCAACTACCACTCACAGGATGGATATGGGATCAACTACCACTCACAGGATAGGTATGACCGCTTAACATGATTCAACTATGCCTGTGAATTTAACCCATGAATTGAGCAGTCACAGTTTTTGGCTGTTAGCTACTTCACACAACTAGGGTAGGACCACCTACCTTCCCACACCGCTTGTCACCCTATTTTCAACTCTCCAAAATCACACATAAGTCTTCCAAAACACCATCCTTTCTTCTTCCCTCCTCCTCTACGTCTTCTTCCATAATCTTTATAGTAAACAATATTTAATTGAATGACGTTCCAAAGATATGTCATTTGAACTATGACCGTTGATGGTTCAAAAATTCACCAGTACCTGGGCCTGTTTCTCCTCTTTTCTTTAGCTGACTAGAAAATTCTGAATTTTGCCTCACGTTAAGAGAAACGGAAGCCGCTTCTCTAACAATTCAGCAATGTTTAATAGGATGAGTTACCCAGGATAGGTGCTTGGAAAATTTATGATTTAAACAGCATTACTAACATCAGAGACACACAAGAACAGAATAACATCGGCAGCATATGAGACGCTGGAAAATATAAGAGCATCGTTTAGAAATCTAAATCAGGTCTCCTTAAAGGCACTGTACACTGCATTTGTTATGTATATTCCAGTTAACCAATACTGGAATATGCGGCACCAGCATGGAATCCGCACCTTGTCAAACATAAAGCTAAAACTGAAAGAGTCCGAAGGTTAGCAATAACATCGCTGTCATAGCTAAGTGGGTTAAGATACGAGAATAGGCAAATGGAACTATATCTCACACTCCCCGGAGGGAGCCGGCCGGCCGAGCGGACAGCACGCTGGACACGTGATCCTGTGGTCCCGGGTTCGATCCCGGGCGCCGGAGAGAAACGATGGGCAGAGTTTCTTTCACCCTGATGCCCCTGTTACCTAGCAGTAAATAGGTACCTGGGTGTTAGTCAGCTGTCACGGGCTACTTCCTGGGGGTGGAGGGCTGGTCGAGGACCGGGCCGCGGGGACACTAAAGCCCCGAAATCAACTCAAGATAACCTCAAGATAACCCCTGGATGATAGAAGGAACAGAGGGGATATAATCACAACATTCGTGTCGGGGACAGAAAGCCATTGTATATATATAAATGTTAGGCTTATATCGAAGTCCCCCCCCGCCCCCCCCCCACCGGGGTAGAAGTACTGACCCTCCCCAGGATGCAACTCCACAGCAAGCTGACTAACCCGGGTACCTATCTACTGCTAGGTAAACAGGCGCATTAGGTGATAGGAAACGTACCCAACCATTGATGTCCCTCCTGGAATTTCCGATTGTGAGTCTAGAACGAACCCCACTGTACTACGGACACCCTAAAGATAATGGGGCCATAGATAAGGTGGAGAAGGCCAGCTTCTTCAGGCTGAGTTCTAGAAAGCAGGACAAGAGGACACAGGAGGAAGCAGGAAACACAGAGAAAGGAGGACACAGGAGGAAGCTGGAAACACAGAGAAAGCAGGACAAGAGGACACGGGAGGAAGCAGGAAACACAGAGAAAGCAGGACAAGAGGACACAGGTGGAAGCTGGAAACACAGAGAAAGCAGGACAAGAGGACACAGGGGGAAGCAGGAAACACAGAGAAAGCAGGACACGAGGACACAGGTGGAAGCAGGAAACACAGAGAAAGCAGGACAAGAGGACACAGGTGGAAGCAGGAAACACAGAGAAAGCAGGACAAGAGGACACAGGATGAAGCTGGAAATAGGACTGATATGCAGAGGATAATAAATGGACTAAAGTGAACTAGCATTATTTAAAAAAAGTAGTTATGTATGGAGCGACGAGCTGGTCTGAGACCTGGAGGGTACGAGCACTAAACCCAACTTTCAGACACGCAGGCTATCATGCCGCTGACTATACTTAACTAATCTCTGCTGATAGCGACGCAGATTGTGACATCTCGCCAACAAATTTGTTTAGTTACTCAGAGCTAAGAGGCAGCTGGTAGAGGTTGTTGTTTCAGTTGTGAAACTATTAATTAACTAACAGGTATATTTGGCAATGATGCTTTTTGTAATAAGAATTCATTTGGTTTAGTGCTGGGCTGAAGGCTTATTGACTGCACAGTGCGTTATTGAATTCAAGACTAAGTTATTATTCAGTCGAAATATAGTATTTAACTTTAGTCCATTGTAATTCCAAGTCTGTTATAAACACATTGAATTACAAGATATGTTATAATATTAATTGTGTTCCTAGAAGGATGAATGTCGTTAAAGATTCGCTACCTATAACAAGAAGTTCCAAGTAGCACGGGCTATGGTGAGCCCGTAGTAGATGTTGAAGGAATGTAGAAACAATGTACCAATAGAGTTGTCTTTCTTGCTGTTGTGCTGTCATTAGTCGTTCAGGGCAAGAAGGTAACAGTATTTTTTGTTTGTTATTTTATTTTGAAGAGTGAATGTATTGAGTAGCGTCACTCCTCGTATGAGTGTAGAGTGAGCACACCAGCATGTACAACACCCCAGTAGGAAGAAACCCCACTGGGTGTATTGTGGTAGTTAATCTAAAGGTTTAATACAATAATTAAACCAATAATAGTTCCAGCATGATATAGGGGCTCTCATTCTCACAATGACAATCTGTCAAGAATTGTTAATGGAAAACAGACGTAAATGGTGAACTAACCACAGGCAAATTACAAATATTGAAAATTAGAAATGCCTGATAGGACAAATACACTGAGGGGGGGGATGGGGGTGTGGGGTGGGGGTTGACAGGCAGGGTATCCAGTGTGGCTTTTAGGCCTATAGGTGGCATGCCGGTGTGTGGCCTTGATGACTAGGTTTATTTCATAGGCCTATCTGCCGCAGACGAGATCTTAACAACTAGATCTGTTCCATAGACCTGTAGCTGACCTACAAGTTCAAGTATGTTTATTGAGACAAGAAAGAAATACATCTCAAAGGGATAGAATAGCTTAGGCTATTTCTACCCCCTCTGCTAACCTACAAAGTTGGTCATGACAACTAGGTCAATTTTACAGGCCTAGAGTTGAACTACCAGTGCCACTGTCGTTGACATTACATGATTAACCATCTTTGGTCGCCTAATAGGCCTCATGGACGTCCTTTTACAACATTATAGCCGGGGTGGACCCCCTCCTGCGATGTCCATACGCCTGTGACACAACATTTGAGGTCTCCGAGACGTGTTGGAGTTTATGCAGTCTGCAAGTCTTTCTTTTGTGGTTTCCCAAGATGTGTTGGGCCTCCTCTTGCTGTATCCAAACCTTGGCGAGCCTCTTCTTGCAAGCCTTGGTGAACCTTTTGTGGCCTGCAAGGCCTGGTGGACTTGCTCTTATGGTCTACAAACTCCAGCTGACTTCATCTCATAAGTTTTCTAGCCTAGTTGGGCCTACTTTTGAAGTTTTCAAGCCCTGTTAAATCTTCTTCTATAGTTACTAAACGCCTAGGTCAGTTCTTGTTTCTGTAAACTTTGGTGGATCTCTTCTTGCGGCCTCCAAGCTTTGGTGAACCTGTTCTTGCGGCCTCCAAGCTCTGGTGGACCTGTTCTTGCGGCCTCCAAGCTCTGGTGGACCTGTTCTTGCGGCCTCCAAGCTCTGGTGGACCTGTTCTTGCGGCCTGCAAGCTCTGGTGGACCTGTTCTTGCGGCCTGCAAGCTCTGGTGGACCTGTTCTTGCGGCCTCCAAGCTCTGGTGGACCTGTTCTTGCGGCCTCCAAGCTCTGGTGGACCTGTTCTTGTGGCCTCCAAGCTCTGGTGGACCTGTTCTTGTGGCCTCCAAGCTCTGGTGGACCTGTTCTTGTGGCCTCCAAGCTCTGGTGGACCTGTTCTTGCGGCCTCCAAGCTCTGGTGGACCTGTTCTTGCGGCCTCCAAGCTTTGGTGGACCTTTTCTTGCGGCCTCCAAGCTTTGATGGACCTGTTCTTGCGGCCTCCAAGCTCTGGTGGACCTGCTCTTGCGGCCTCCAAGCTCTGGTGGACCTGCTCTTGCGGCCTCTGTTATAATTAATGAGTCATGGATTAGCGTGCAACCCGTTCTCCGGAATAGTACATCGCAGTCTGACGTATAATTTCCTAAAGACCAGAAATTTATGTACTCAAAATACTTGTACTTGCCGTCCCCGTTTTCTATTTCGTGGGTCATAAAAGAGCATGTCCCATTTTCTGTTCGTGGGTTCTCGGGTACGTTAGATTCAGGCAATTTAGTACAACAGTTTAGTGACGATGTGACCGCTCTGGAGAACGGGTTGGGTTAACAGGCTCTACGCCGGACACCAAACTACAGCTCCTAACGAGAACATTGCTACTTACTGATGTTGCTGAATCTCCTTTAATTGAAACAATATAATCCCTATATAAAGCTCTGATGCTTTATAATTGAAGGCGGATGATGTCACACGAAGCAAGATAATAAGAGACCTGACCGAGGTTCATAGAAAGACAGGAAAAATCTCTGATTACCTATTTTGTGTTGGATTGGTGTTGGACTTAATGTCTTTCATATTCTGGAGGGTTACTAAAGAACCACAACTGTTTACTGATTATCTAGCAAGTATACTCTGGATCTGAGCATAGCGAAAGTAAACTCTCAATGTATATACGCCGAGAACAATACATAAAGTACACATCCCCTTGTGCAGGCGATGAGTCACAATAACGTGGCTAAAGTATGTTGACCAGACCACACACTAGAAGGTGAAGGGACGACGACGTTTCATCGTCGAATGTTTCAAGTCGACGAATCGACTTGAGAATGGTCCAGGACGGACCTAAACGTCGTCGTCCCTTCACCTTCTAGTGTGTGGTCTGGTCACATCCCCTTGTTTTTTAGTTTATAAGTTACACAACTTCATCAATCTATATCTATAGGAAAAACTTCCTTTCGTGTGCCTGACAAATCGTATGGTGTAGGGCAGACGTTAGGAGGTAGCCTCACACAAAGCGAGTTTAAGGTCATATCATTCCCATTATATTTAATTGTTGAACGTCCACTGAATACAGTCAAGCAATGTCCATTATTAATGTTAGCAAACAAATAAGTAAACATTTCTTTATAACAAAACATTAAAATTTAACACATGACATGTTGCCGGACTGACACTGGATGTTGCCATATTTGAAATTCCAACACAATATTTCTGACAAATTCGAAATTTTTCCAAGCAGGGCTTTGCTACCATAATGTATAAATACAATAATGTATTAATATATTGAGCTTCGGCTTCACACACACGTCGGGTTCAGGGTTCGAGTCTCCTAGAACCCAGGTGAATGGAATTATCAAGGAATAGAGCCTGAAAAGATTGATTCATTAATGAAGATTAAGCCACCCAAGAGGTGGCACGGGCATGAATAGCCCGTAAAGAGAAGATGACGTTGTTGTTTAAGATTCAGCTACTGGGAACAAAAAGTTCCAAGTAGCACGGGCTATGGTGAGCCCGTAGTGGACTTACCTGGCACAGGAGCGGGGCAAGTAGCACGGGCTATGGTGAGCCCGTAGTGGACTTACCTGGCACAGGAGCGGGGCAAGTAGCACGGGCTATGGTGAGCTCGTAATGGACTTACCTGGCACAGGAGCGGGGCTGTGACTGTGGATGAGAAGAAGACCTCGGGGGTTGGAACATATACCCCACTATACCTGAGTAGATAAAGATCCCAAAACAAAATATCGATTAATAGAGGTGACATGAAGGTGGGATGATTAATTGGGTATATTCTCTCATTCTTGGAATGTACTACACATTACCTACGCAGGCGATGAGACACAATAACGTGGCTAAAGTATGTGGACCAGACCACACACTAGAAGGTGAAGGGACGACGACGTTTCAGTCCGTCCTGGACCTTTCTCAAGTGGATTGAGAATGGTCCATCATTACCTATATAATTTTATACCTATTAATTATACCAATATCTATCAATTATAATATCTATACCTATCAATTATACCAATCAATTATATCTTACCAATTATAAAGTTATGTAACATTGGCTATGACTACTGCCAACATTGTAACCTTGGGTACGATAACCCAATGTAAAACCGGGCAAAATACTAAACTAATAAATGTACACACTTCTTATCCTGAGTAACACTTCCTGTAGGTTGCACTTGGTAACACTGTTATTGAACACTAACACTGTAAAATAAGCTGACCTATGATGGTTACACCGGGACCAAAGGTACACTGTCAACCAGGAAATGCTACACAGGATTAAATACGCTGCCACCATCCTGCCTTTGACCACTGAGACTAATCAAGCAACGAGGCAAGAAACATTGCTTGGCTTGGAGAGTACTTTCTATAACTGTCATTAATTATGGGACGGTTGTCAGCCACGATACCAAAAGACTACGAGGATTCAACAATTGACACAGACGGGAAATTTAACATACGTTTATTGAGATACCAAATTATACTAAACACCACAATAATTCCTACTCTAACACTGGCAACAAGTTAAGAAATTTAGACATGGAACAAAATTACAGAGATCACACACATTACCTTAATTAAGACCTCTGTTTCTCCGTCCGGTGGACACTGTCTCTCCCGGCCTGTGGATGATCGTCACAGAACCGGCCTCGATCCCGGAGCACCGTACTTTGTCCCTAAGTCACTACAGACCCTCTATATACACCTCACAAAAGGGGGGGGGGAGATTTATTGTGATACCTACACCAAGAAATAAGAGGGCGGCCACACGTGCACAAACACTCAAGAATTTATCATTAAACTTGTTTGACATTAACCATATACTGTTTCAAGAGAGGACTTATTAATTTCGTGTGTGGCTGACCTCTGACCTGGTTAAAAGGGGGAAATCCAAGCATGTTTACACATGAGGATCTGGAGTCTACTCCCTTACCCTGTTGACAAGAGTATCATGAAATATTACATACTTGAAACTGTGCTGAATAAGACTAACCCAGGAATTTTTAATCAACATACAAGAAAACCGGAGGTCATCTGGGCTGACCTCTTGGAGCAGACTTCCCTGGTTGAGAACTCAAGGGGGGGGGTCATGGGTGTTACAGTTATATATTTTATATAATCCTGGTCTTACATTAATATGATCTAATTCAATACTTTTTATAAATGAAAATCAATAATATTTCTTTCGGTAACTGGTTTGCACTCCACAAAATTATTTGAATTAGTCCAGTCAATTGAATGATTACAATCTCTTAAGAGAACAAATAATGCATTAGGCTCTTGACCTGTTCTTATACTATATTTGTGTTCTTTTATCCTCTGGTTAAGATGTTTACCTGTTTGGCCAACATAGAACTTATTACAGTCTTTACATGTTATTTTATTCAGCCTACCAGGGGGACTACCAGAGGGATTTTTAATGTATTTTTATCATATCAAAATTCCAAAATGTTACAGTGATATTACAGTATTTTAGTAATTTAGGAATTTCATTGAAATTATCATTAAATGGAAGAATTATTATATTCTTAATATTGATTTCTTCTTTCTTTTTCAAACTAAAGAAAGTATTAGGAGCAATTTGGCTGGTTTTATCAATAAAGGATTTTCAGGGTATTATAAATTGAAACCTAGGCTATGTATGACACTAATTTCATCATCTAGAGTAAATGATGAAATTTGTTCATCAATTAGAAATCCAATCCTGTCCAATGGACTGATTATAACAGTATGCAAGTGATTTCCACTACAACATCATCAGTCACAACCAAGATAAATCCTGCACCATTTCTCAACTTCACAAATAAATTACTTAAAAAAAAAAAAATATATATATATATATATATATATATATATATATATATATATATATATATATATGTACTTAACTATGTTAAGTTTTTAAGTATTTTAGCTTGGGTAATAAAATGATAGGTGACATCAGTTCAACAAAGCAAAATGTTAGTAAATCAGACTGCAACAATGCAATATTGGAATGCAATCAATAAAGCTATAAAACCAAGCCACGAGCGAAGTGTTCACGGGGCTGAGGCATAAACAATATGTCAAGAGAAATATGCTGAACATTTCAACTCAGAATGTGTAGGGAATGATTTTACAAGTGGACATATTTAGATATAGAACGAATACAGTTAAATGGCTATCCAAGTGGTGATCACGCAGAGCCATCCTGTGAGCGGAAGGGGTCCCATACCCTCCCTGTGAGCGGTACTGGAACCCATACCCATCCTATGAGCAATAGTGGACCCCATACCCATCCTGTGACCAGTAGTGGACCCCATACCCATCCTATGACCAATAGTGGACCCCATACCCATCCTGTGACCAGTAGTGGACCCCATTCCCATCCTATGAGCAATAGTGGACCCCATACTCATCCTGTGACCAGTAGTGGACCCCATACCCATCCTGTGACCAATAGTGGACCCCATACCCATCCTGTGACCATAGTGGACCCCATACCCATCCTGTGACCAATAGTGGACCCATACCCATCCTGTGACCAGTAGTGGACCCCATACCCATCCTATGAGCAATAGTGGACCCCATACCCATCCTGTGACCAGTAGTGGACCCCATACCCATCCTGTGACCAATAGTGGACCCCATACCCATCCTGTGACCAATAGTGGACCCCATACCCATCCTGTGACCAATAGTGGACCCCATACCCATCCTATGAGCAATAGTGGACCCCATACCCATCCTGTGACCAGTAGTGGACCCCATACCCATCCTATGAGCAATAGTGGACCCCATACCCATCCTGTGACCAGTAGTGGACCCCATACCCATCCTGTGACCAGTAGTGGACCCCATACCCATCCTGTGACCAATAGTGGACCCCATACCCATCCTGTGACCAATAGTGGACCCCATACCCATCCTATGACCAGTAGTGGACCCCATACCCATCCTGTGACCAGTAGTGGACCCCATACCCATCCTATGAGCAATAGTGGACCCCATACCCCATCTTGTGACCAGTAGTGGATCCCATACCCATCCTGTGGCCAGTAGTGGATCCCATACCCATCCTATGAGCAATAGTGGACCCCATACCTATCCTGTGACCAGTAGTGGACCCCATACCCATCCTGTGGCCAGTAGTGGACCCCATACCCATCCTGTGACCAGTAGTGGACCCCCATACCCATCCTATGAGCAATAGTTGACCCCATACCCATCCTGTGACCAGTAGTGGACCCCATACCCATCCTATGAGCAATAGTGGACCCCATACCCATCCTGTGACCAGTAGTGGACCCCATACCCATCCTATGAGCAATAGTGGACCCCATACCCATCCTGTGACCAGTAGTGGACCCCATACCCATCCTAATAGCAATAGTGGACCCCATACCCATCCTGTGGCCAGTAGTGGACCCCATACCCATCCTGTGACCAATAGTGGACCCCATACCCATCCTGTAACCAATAGTGGACCCCATACCCATCCTATGAGCAATAGTGGACCCCATACCCATCCTGTGGCCAGTAGTGGACCCCATACCCATCCTATGAGCAATAGTGGACCCCATACCCATCCTGTGGCCAGTAGTGGACCCCATACCCATCCTGTGGCAGTAGTGGACCCATACCCATCCTGTGACCAATAGTGGACCCATACCCATCCTGTGACCAATAGTGGACCCATACCATCCTGTGGCCAGTAGTGGATCCCATACCCATCCTGTGGACAGTAGTGGACCCCATACCCATCCTGTGGCCAGTAGTGGATCCCATACCCATCCTGTGGACAGTAGTGGACCCCATACCCATCCTGTGACCAATGTGGACCCCATACCCATCCTGTGACCAGTAGTGGACCCCATACCCATCCTGTGACCAGTAGTGGACCCCATACCCATCCTGTGGCCAGTAGTGGACCCCATACCCATCCTGTGACCAGTAGTGGACCCCATACCCATCCTGTGGCCAATAGTGGACCCCATACCCATCCTGGGCCAGTAGTGGACCCCATACCCATCCTGTGGCCAGTAGTGGACCCCATACCCATCCTGTGGCCAGTAGTGGACCCCATACCCATCCTGTGGCCAATAGTGGACCCCATACCCATCCTGTGGCCAATAGTGGACCCCATACCCATCCTGTGGCCAGTAGTGGACCCCATACCCATCCTGTGGCCAGTAGTGGACCCTATAACAATCCTTTGAGTGGTAGTGGAAAAAGTTACAGGGGCACATAATGGTCTCAGGACCTGAATCCTAAAATGTATTCAGCTAAGTTATAGTCTGATAAGTTAGTACATAGTTTAACATATATCAACAGTCTTTTTTTAGCATATGATCTGTAATTCCTCATGAAAATCTAACAGTCGTGTCTCATTTAATTGTTTTTGACAACAGTGGAATTTGCTTGTCACTCACCACCTAACTGGAGACATATCGTCATGTTGCCTGCACAGATATATATATATATATATATATATATATATATATAGATATATATATATATATATATATATATATATAATATATATATATATATAATCTATATATATATAAATACACACACCTTCCCGCTACCCGCGAGCACATCTTCACGCGCTTATAACCCACACGCAACACGCACACCGCGCACACACACACCCACACCCACACCACACACACACCCACCCACACACACACAACACACACACACACCCACACCCACACAGTAGTTAGTAAACATTGATTGACAGTTGAGAAGCGGGCCGAAAGAGCAAAGCTCAAGTCCCCGCAAACACACTAAGTGAAATACACCCACACACACACACACACCACCACACACACACACACACACACACCCACACACACACACACCGTACGTTGTCCCCGGCCGGTAATGAACGGTTGGTGATTGAGACCTCTTTCAGGAGGCAGGCAGGATCCACACCACACTTCTCCGCTCCCTGCCCCCGCTCCTCCTCCTCCTCCTCCCAGGCTCAGTTAGGGAGCGTTGTTTCGTCTGAGCTTGTCACAGTCGGCAGGGAGCAGCCGACCGGTCCCGGCGACCATTTTTACGCTTACAAACTACCACAGCACTCTTTTTGCTCATCTTTTTCGGTCTCAATCGATTTTGATTAGGTATATTTTTACATTTTTCTCATGCGAGTGTAGGCCTATAGGTACGACCTCGCCTGTGTTCGGTCGTGGCGGAGCATGCGGATTAATCATGCGCGATTGGGTGAATTAGCGTAGATATTGGAGACAATAATAAAGATATTAATAAAGATAACAGCAGTCATCGTGTGCGGGTGGGTGGCACAGAGCTGCGGGGGATGCCAGATGTACCTCACGCCAGAGTTTATCAGACTCTTGAAGAATGTACCACGATTGTCGTGTTCCAGCCTCTCTACCTTCCTCCCGCACCTCTCGCCCTCCTAGGAGCACACACAGCACTCCTAGATGTCCGAGCATGATTGTGGCTCAAGTATTTCTCCGAGTGAGAGAGAAGAGGAAGTGAAAATAATTAGAAAAGAGGCGCATATGTCGGCTAGTCTCGGCGCACCCCGCACTGCGAGATGCCATTTGTTCCTTGATACACAAGGCTCACTTCACAAACTATCAATTTCTTTTTGTCACGTCAATTTATTACAGCGGCTTGTGCTTCTCTTCAGCCTCGCAAACTTTCCCCAAATTATGTTTAATTAAGATATCACGACAATAAAAATTAATTATACCACTTAGGGTAATAGATTGGTTAGTTGAGGATCAAGTAGGACGGTCACTTGTGGGAGGTGGTCGAGCCAGCCAGCCAGCCAGGCCAGCCAGCCAGCCAGGCCAGCCACCCAGGCCAGCCGTCCGTACGTACGTCGGTTGCTGCCGCCAGTTACCTCTGTAGAGCGACCGAGAGAAGACGTGTTGTATCTCTCTCTCTCTCTCTCTCCATCTCCTGCCTCGCTCTCACACGAGATTGGCGTGTTGGTGAACGTAGCCGCCTGCGCGTATCTGGCCGAGCGAGGATATCTCTGCCCACCGGAGGATGCTTATACACAGTGATTGCTGAAGGTGTTGACATATTTGTGTGAGTTTTGTGGGGCTGTTTAACACCCACGTTGATGTGTGCAGTGAAGAAGAGCCAATCATAACAGCAGTGCTTGGAAACAGATAAACCTGTTGGTTACCACTTAGTGTGTTCTCCTATATTGAAACTCGTGTGCTTGCTGGATCTTGAGCCATTTACTGAGTGATTGTACAAAACAAAACAGTGATTGTACAAAACAAAAGGTGTTTATCCCAAGGAAGCTGCAATTGTGTACATACTAAACTAGAAAAAGTTGATAAAGCTTGTGAAGACAGTGATACTTTAACAGTATTCTAAATTTGCAAGAACCTCAACAATATTTACAAATTGTGATTAGCAGTTAGCAAGAACTTAAAACAGAGGTGTGTTTGCATGGTATTTGAGGAGTGATTTGTGTTTGATAAGTGACCCCGAGCTATCTGTGATGTGTTCCACAGCAGAGCTCACAGTGCAAAGTGAAGTCGAGTAAGCATTGTCTTCAGCAAGGTCAAGACAAGTCGGCCACCGTCGCTGAATGCGTGTCGAGTGTGTTATGTATCGAAGGGGCTCTCCTGCAGCTACCCAGCCTCACGCTGACCGCACTCGCCGTGTTATTTAATGAAGGTTCACCGACTCTGACCTCAGTTGACCTCAGCAAAGACTGGAGGTAGGAGTTTCCCCCTCCTGTGTGAGGGTGTGTTGGCCCGAGGGTGTGGTGCAGGGTGACTCTCCGCGCTGACCTACCACCCCGGGCCTCCTCCTCGGGTGGACTCATGTGAATCCTCTGACACCCCGGCAGAACCTGTGGATTTTTACAAGGAACTTGAGTGCCTGTGAGTGCGAACTGTGAGCAGCCTCTTGCTGGTACCCGGGTGCTGCCCCCCCACCCACCTCTCACTCGTGGCGTGAAGGGTCTTGTTGTGGTATCGGGGTTCGTCAGCATAATTGTGTGTGTATATAACTAGAAGCTGCCAGCGGCGGAGGAACGGGTCGTAGCTCCTGTGCCGACAATGGAGGAGTGTTCTGACAAAATATAATTACCGTTAAATTCGAGTATGGACTCCCCCTTCTATTGATTGTATTCGGTGATTCTTTCATTCGAGCCCCGGGGTGATGGAGGGGAGGAGCCGTGGGAGTGGAGGGTGGTGAGAGATGGAAGAGAGGCAGGAGCGGATCAACTTTGGGACAACTGGTGGCCTGGGGTGGGGGGGAGGGGAGACGTGTACCTCATGAACGATATTTGGTAGACGATCAAACCGTCTCTAATAGTTTTGGCGGACCTAATTTCGATAATGGGAGGAAGGCGAAGCTGGTGTTGCCATTCCACTGAGGCGGTGTTTGTCGTCCTGTGGGCGGGAGTTGTACCACCGAGGTGGTACAAGAATCCTGTTGACTGCCGGCCCCTTGTTGGGAGTCACGCTGATATTATCTCCAAAGAATGATCCACTTTGCGGTAAGAGCGAGCACTCGTCTCTTACACACACTAATTATCATTAAGTGACAGCCCGTGACTGCTCAGCAGCACAAGTAGCCCAGAGGAAATTAATGGGCTTGTGAGTTCTTGGTTAACGAACGAGGTTAAGCCACACAAAATATTGATGGGATTTGACGGACGGAGGGGTGAGAGGGAGAGAGTGAGAGAACAGGCGGCTGGAGGAGAGGCGGAGGGTGGGGATGAGAGGAGGGTGAGTGAGGTAATAGACCCAACAAAGAATGTCTATACGGGGGAGACTTTGAGGGAACTAACCCACCACCACCACTACCAGTTAACTGTTATCCTGCAGGCCGATGCCTCCCTCTCTAGATTAGCGTGAGGCGTCTAAAAGCAATCACCTGTGGAGTGGAGTGTGGTGTGTGTGTGTGTGTGTGTGTGTGTGTGTGTGTGTGTGTGTGTGTTGTGTGTGTGGTGTTGTGTGTGTGTGTGTTGTGTGTGTGTTACATCTGTGCTTGAGCGTGTTACTAATGTACTATCCTAGCTCAATTAATCGAGCATTATCCTAGCTAATTAACTGTGCACTGTCCTACCTCCATTAATCGTGCACTAACCTATGTCTACCCCATCACAGGTGAGCATATCCATCAACTGTGGATGGACCTATCCTAGGTCCATCTATTTTCAAGGTGCACTATCCTATCTCCACCTATCACAGGTCCATTATCCAAGCTTCATAAACTAAAGGTGCAGTATCCTAGCTCCATGGACTACACGTGCAGTATCCTACGTTTATCCACCACACGTGCACCAGCTTAGCTCTATCCATCCCACGTGTGCCTGGATTTTACCTTGATGGGTTTTGGAGTTCTACTCCCCCAAGCCCGACCCAGGGGCAGTGCATTACCCTGGAGCCGGTGGCTGAGCAGACAGAGCACTGGACGCGTGATCCTGTGCCCGGGTTCGATCCCCGGGCGCCGGAGGAAAAACAATTGAGAGAGTTTCTTTTCACCCTGATGCCCTTGTTACCTAGCAGTAAATAGGTACCTGGGAGTTAGTCAGCTGTCACGGGCTGCTTAATGGGGGTGGAGGCCTGGTCGAGGACCGGGCCGCGGGGACACTAAGCCCCAAAATCATCTCAGGATAACCTCAAGATAGCTCTAATCATCACACGTCTAAGTTTAGTTTAAATTAACTAAACGCTCGCTAACCTAGCAATCTTGCCCAAGTTGAACTGGACTAACATAAATAATCGCCGCGCCTAGGTTCATCTACTAGAATAGATGATATAGCAAAACTATATCTGGTTTTCTATTGTATGTTGTTATCATATACAAACACAATTTAAAGAAAATCGCAACCGCCTAATCTCGCTCTTCTAAGTCCCTGTCCGTACCTTACAATAGGCTAACAACAGCTCCCTGTCCGTACCTTACAATAGGCTAACAACAGCTCCCTGTACGTACCCTACAATAGGCTAACAACGTCCTTGTACGAACCCAGCAATAGGCTAAAAAGCCCTGTACGTACCCAGCAATTGCCTAACAAGATACCTGTCCGTACCTAACAATAGCCTAATAGGTACCTGTTCGTACCGAACAATTACCTGTACGTACCCATCAACAGCCTAACAAGTCACTGTACGTACCCTATTTATGTAGACCACTAGTGATCCAGCATAGGCATAACTTAAACTAGGCATCTCAAGTGACACTGAACCGCCATTCAACCTCGTACGTTAGCTAAGACTTCAGACATATCAGAGTGCCACAACAAAGCAATCTTAACTCCATTTATTGTTGTTACGTCCTAGAATCCACAACTTCTGCTGACAATAGCCTGAGCTATCAACCAAATTTCCACTGATACTGGTGCACTAACCTCACCTATTCATATAGCCTGACTAACCTTCACTAACCTTCCCTATCTCTTTCCACTGGCGCAGAAACCCCATTCCATCCTCCTGCTCCTGCACACCGTCACCTTTCGCAACATATGACTTTTACTATCTGGTCTTTCCTTTATGCGAGGCTGCTGTTCTTCCCCTTTACATGCTCCTTCGTCTGAGACACGATGCACACTTTAAGGCACAGTAGACGGTAAATCTACCGTCTACTGTGAATGAGATGAACGTAGGTGATATTTTTCAAAGACCTGCAACTATCAATCCCTTTTCATATGTTGACAGTTCAAGTCATTACAATCGCGGTGAAATTATCACTGACGGTGCACTAGTTTTCTAGGTAAACTGTTTTAAGTGATCCCTTTTGCTTTATGATTTCCGTTTCAGGTTACGAAGGAATTATTCCATCCTGCTGGAGCACCTTACAACACTGCCTTTCACCGTTGTGCAGAGCGACGCAGATTACTCCAACACAATGAAGAAGCAATAAATCAGATGACATTATCGACAAAACAACCTCTCCCTCCCTCTCGTTACTTTCACTCTCCAATGCATAAAATATTGTTGTGAATTAACAAGTGATAGATTTGCGAGGGAGGGAAGAGGAGGTTGTGGTGGAGGGGGGGGGGGAATAGAGCACTTGCAACAGAGCGTCGTACTCACCTTTCTAGCTGGAGACTAAACATGTCCATAGCCAGCAGTGGCCAGGCACTCGAGGTGGCGTGCGTGTGTCACCATGAGGGTGAGGTCACGGCAAGCCACGGGGTCACGTTGAGGCCGACCTCCGCTGACCTGGCTTTTAAC
>WNGS01164858.1:38081130-38098699 GCA_020271785.1 Procambarus virginalis
TTATTCAGTCGAAATATAGTATTTAACTTTAGTCCATTGTAATACCAAGTCTGTTGAACACATTGAATTACAAGATATGTTATAATATTAATTGTGTTCCTAGAAGGATGAATGTTGTAAAGATTCGCTACCTGAACAAGAAGTTCCAAGTAGCACGGGCTATGGTGAGCCCGTAGTGGATGTTGAAGGATGTAAATCACTGTACCAATAGAGTTGTCTTTCCTGCTGTTGTGCTGTCATTAGTCGTTCAGGGCAAGAAGGTAACAGTATTTTTGGTATTGTTAGTTTATTTTGAAGAGTAAATGTATTGAGTAGCGTCACTCCTCGTATGAGTGAGCACACCAGCATGTACAACACCCCAGTAGGAAGAAACCCCACTGGTTGTATTGTGGTAGTTAATCTAAAAGTTTAATACAATAATTAAACCATAATATTTCCAGCATGATATGGGGGCTCTCATTCTCACAATGACAATCTGTCAAGAATTGTTAATGGAAAACAGACGTAAATGGTGAACTAAACCACAGGCAAATTACAAATATTGAAAATTAGAAATGCCTGATGGGACAAATACACTGAGGGGGGGATGGGGGGGTGGGGTGGGGGGTTGACAGGCAGGGTATCCAGTGTGGCTTTTAGGCCTATAGGTGGCATGCCGGTGTGTGGCCTTGATGACTAGGTTTATTTCATAGGCCTATCTGCCGCAGACGAGATCTTAACAACTAGATCTGTTCCATAGACCTGTAGCTGACCTACAAGTTCAAGTATGTTTATTGAGACAAGAAAGAAATACATCTCAAAGGGATAGAGTAGCTTAGGCTATTTCTACCCCCTCTGCTAACCTACAAAGTTGGTCATGACAACAAGGTCAATTTTACAGGCCTAGAGTTGAACTACAAGTGCCACTGTCGTTGATATTACATGATTAACCATCTTTGGTCGCCTCATAGACCTCGTGGACGTCCTTTTACAATATTATAGCCGGGGTGGACCCCTCCTGCGATGTCCATACGCCTGTGACACAACATTTGGGTGTCCGAGACGTGTTGGAGTTTATGCAGTCTGCAAGCCTTTCTTTTGTGGTTTCCCAAGATGTGTTGGGCCTCCTCTTGCTGTATCCAAACCTTGGCGAGCCTCTTCTTGCAAGCCTTGGTGAACCTTTTGTGGCCTGCAAGGCCTGGTGGACTTGCTCTTATGGTCTACAAACTCCAGCTGACTTCATCTCATAAGTTTTCTAGCCTAGTTGGGCCTACTTTTGAAGTTTTCAAGCCCTGTTAAATCTTCTTCTATAGTTACTAAACGCCTAGGTCAGTTCTTGTTTCTGTAAACTTTGGTGGATCTCTTCTTGCGGCCTCCAAGCTTTGGTGAACCTGTTCTTGCGGCCTCCAAGCTTTGGTGAACCTGTTCTTGCGGCCTCCAAGCTCTGGTGGACCTGTTCTTGCGGCCTCCAAGCTCTGGTGGACCTGTTCTTGCGGCCTGCAAGCTCTGGTGGACCTGTTCTTGCGGCCTGCAAGCTCTGGTGGACCTGTTCTTGCGGCCTCCAAGCTCTGGTGGACCTGTTCTTGCGGCCTCCAAGCTTTGGTGGACCTGTTCTTGCGGCCTCCAAGCTCTGGTGGACTTGTCCTTGCGGCCTCCAAGCTTTGGTGGACCTGTTCTTGCGGCCTCCAAGCTCTGGTGGACCTGTTCTTGCGGCCTCCAGGCTCTGGTGGACCTGTTCTTGCGGCCTCCAGGCTCTGGTGGACCTGTTCTTGCGGCCTCCAAGCTTTGGTGGACCTTTCTTGCGGCCTCCAAGCTTTGGTGGACCTGTTCTTGCGGCCTCCAAGCTTTGGTGGACCTGTTCTTGCGGCCTCCAAGCTTTGGTGGACCTGTTCTTGCGGCCTCCAAGCTCTGGTGGACCTGTTCTTGCGGCCGCCAAGCTCTGATGGACCTGTTCTTGCGGCCTCCAAGCTCTGGTGGACCTGTTCTTGCGGCCTCCAAGCTCTGGTGGACCTGCTCTTGCGGCCTCCAAGCTTTGGTGGACCTTTTCTTGCGGCCTCCAAGCTCTGGTGGACCTGCTCTTGCGGCCTCTGTTATAATTAATGAGTCATGGATTAGCGTGCAACCCGTTCTCCGGAATAGTACATCGCATTTTGACGTATAATTTCCTAAAGACCAGAAATTTATGTACTCAAATACTTGTACTTGCCGTCCCCGTTTTCTATTTCGTGGGTCATAAAAGAGCATGTCCCATTTTCTGTTCGTGGGTTCTCGGGTACGTTAGATTCAGGCAATTTAGTACAACAGTTTAGTGACGATGTGACCGCTCTGGAGAACGGGTTGGGTTAACAGGCTCTACGCCGGACACCAAACTACAGCTCCTAACGAGAACATTGCTACTTACTGATGTTGCTGAATCTCCTTTAATTGCAACAATATAATCCCTATATAAAGCGCTGATGCTTTATAATTGAAGGCGGATGATGTCACACGAAGCAAGATAATAAGAGACCTGACCGAGGTTCATAGAAAGACAGGAAAAATCTCTGATTACCTATTTTGTGTTGGATTGGTGTTGGACTTAATGTCTTTCATATTCTGGAGGGTTACTAAAGAACCACAACTGTTTACTGATTATCTAGCAAGTATACTCTGGATCTGAGCATAGCGAAAGTAAACTCTCAATGTATATACGCCGAGAACAATACATAAAGTACACATCCCCTTGTGCAGGCGATGAGTCACAATAACGTGGCTAAAGTATGTTGACCAGACCACACACTAGAAGGTGAAGGGACGACGACGTTTCATCGTCGAATGTTTCAAGTCGACGAATCGACTTGAGAATGGTCCAGGACGGACCTAAACGTCGTCGTCCCTTCACCTTCTAGTGTGTGGTCTGGTCACATCCCCTTGTTTTTTAGTCTATAAGTTACACAACTTCATCAATCTATATCTATAGGAAAAATTTCCTTTCATGTGCCTGACAAATCGTATGGTGTAGGGCAGACGTTAGGAGGTAGCCTCACACAAAGCGAGTTTAAGGTCATATCATTCCCATTATATTTAATTGTTGAACGTCCACTGAATACAGTCAAGCAATGTCCATTAATAATGTTAGCAAACAAATAAGTAAACATTTCTTTATAACAAAACATTAAAATTTAACACATGACATGTTGCCGGACTGACACTGGATGTTGCCATATTTGAAATTCCAACACAATATTTCTGACAAATTCGAAATTTTTCCAAGCAGGGCTTTGCTACCATAATGTATAAATACAATAATGTATTAATATATTGAGCTTCGGCTTCACACACACGTCGGGTTCAGGGTTCGAGTCTCCTAGAACCCAGGTGAATGGAATTATCAAGGAATACAGCCTGAAAAGATTGATTCATTAATGAAGATTAAGCCACCCAAGAGGTGGCACGGGCATGAATAGCCCGTAAAGAGAAGATGACGTTGTTGTTTAAGATTCAGCTACTGGGAACAAAAAGTTCCAAGTAGCACGGGCTATGGTGAGCCCGTAGTGGACTTACCTGGCACAGGAGCGGGGCAAGTAGCACGGGCTATGGTGAGCCCGTAGTGGACTTACCTGGCACAGGAGCGGGGCAAGTAGCACGGGCTATGGTGAGCCCGTAGTGGACTTACCTGGCACAGGAGCGGGGCAAGTAGCACGGGCTATGGTGAGCCCGTAATGGACTTACCTGGCACAGGAGCGGGGCTGTGACTGTGGATGAGAAGAAGACCTCGGGGGTTGGAACATATACCCCACTATACCTGAGTAGATAAAGATCCCAAAACAAAATATCGATTAATAGAGGTGACATGAAGGTGGGATGATTAATTGGGTATATTCTCTCATTCTTGGAATGTACTACACATTACCTACGCAGGCGATGAGACACAATAACGTGGCTAAAGTATGTGGACCAGACCACACACTAGAAGGTGAAGGGACGACGACGTTTCAGTCCGTCCTGGACCTTTCTCAAGTGGATTGAGAATGGTCCATCATTACCTATATAATTTTATACCTATTAATTATACCAATATCTATCAATTATAATATCTATACCTATCAATTATACCAATCAATTATATCTTACCAATTATAAAGTTATGTAACATTGGCTATGACTACTGCCAACATTGTAACCTTGGGTACGATAACCCAATGTAAAACCGGGCAAAATACTAAACTAATAAATGTACACACTTCTTATCCTGAGTAACACTTCCTGTAGGTTGCACTTGGTAACACTGTTATTGAACACTAACACTGTAAAATAAGCTGACCTATGATGGTTACACCGGGACCAAAGGTACACTGTCAACCAGGAAATGCTACACAGGATTAAATACGCTGCCACCATCCTACCTTTGACCACTGAGACTAATCAAGCAACGAGGCAAGAAACATTGCTTGGCTTGGAGAGTACTTTCTATAACTGTCATTAAATATGGGACGGTTGTCAGCCACGATAACCAAAAGACTACGAGGATTCAACAATTGACACAGACGGGAAATTTAACATACGTTTATTGAGATACCAAATTATACTAAACACCACAATAATTCCTACTCTAACACTGGCAACAAGTTAAGAAATTTAGACATGGAACAAAATTACAGAGATCACACACATTACCTTAATTAAGACCTCTGTTTCTCCGTCCGGTGGACACTGTCTCTCCCGGCCTGTGGATGATCGTCACAGAACCGGCCTCGATCCCGGAGCACTGTACTTTGTCCCTAAGTCACTACAGACCCTCTATATACACCTCACAAAAGGGGGGGGGGGAAGATTTATTGTGATACCTACACCAAGAAATAAGAGGGCGGCCACACGTGCACAAACACTCAAGAATTTATCATTAAACTTGTTTGACATTAACCATATACTGTTTCAAGAGAGGACTTATTAATTTCGTGTGTGGCTGACCTCTGACTGGTTAAAAGGGGGAAATCCAAGCATGTTTACACATGAGGATCTGGAGTCTACTCCCTTACCCTGTTGACAAGAGTATCATGAAATATTACATACTTGAAACTGTGCTGAATAAGACTAACCCAGGAATTTTTAATCAACATACAAGAAAACCGGAGGTCATCTGGGCTGACCTCTTGGAGCAGACTTCCCTGGTTGAGAACTCAAGGGGGGGGGGTCATGGGTGTTACAGTTATATATTTTATATATCCTGGTCTTACATTAATATGATCTAATTCAATACTTTTTATAAATGAAATTCAATAATATTTCTTTCGGTAACTGGTTTGCACTCCACAAAATTATTTGAATTAGTCCAGTCAATTGAATGATTACAATCTCTTAAGAGAACAAATAATGCATTAGGCTCTTGACCTGTTCTTATACTATATTTGTGTTCTTTTATCCTCTGGTTAAGATGTTTACCTGTTTGGTCAACATAGAACTTATTACAGTCTTTACATGTTATTTTATTCAGCCTACCAGGGGATTTTACCAGGGGGATTTTTACCAGGGGACTACCAGGGGGATTTTAATGTATTTGTATCATATCAAAATTCCAAAATGTTACAGTGATATTACAGTATTTTAGTAATTTAGGAATTTCATTGAAATTATCATTAATGGAAGAATTATTATATTCTTAATATTGATTTCTTCTTTCTTTTTCAAACTAAAGAAAGTATTAGGAGCAATTTGGCTGCTTTTATCAATAAAGGATTTTCAGGGTATTATAAATTGAAACCTAGGCTATGTATGGCACTAATTTCATCATCTAGAGTAAATGATGAAATTTGTTCATCAATTAGAAATCCATCCTGTCCAATGGACTGATTATAACAGTATGCAAGTGATTTCCACTACAACATCATCAGTCACAACAAGATAAATCCTGCACCATTTCTCAACTTCACAAATAAATTACTTAAAAAATATATATATATATATATATATATATTATATATATATATATATTATATATATATATATATATATATATATATATATGTACTTAACTATGTTAAGTTTTTAAGTATTTTAGCTTGGGTAATAAAATGATAGGTGACATCAGTTCAACAAAGAAAATGTTAGTAAATCAGACTGCAACAATACAATATTGGAATGCAATCAATAAAGCTATAAACCAAGCCACGAGCGAAGTGTTCACGGGCTGAGGTATAAACAATATGTCAAGAGAAATATGCTGAACATTTCAACTCGGAATGTGTAGGGAATGATTTTACAAGTGGACATTTAGATATAGAACGAATACAGTTAAATGGCTATCCAAGTGGTGATCACGCAGAGCCATCCTGTGAGCGGAAGGGGGTCCCATACCCTCCCTGTGAGCGGTACTGGAACCCATACCCATCCTATGAGCAATAGTGGACCCCATACCCATCCTGTGACCAGTAGTGGACCCCATACCCATCCTATGACCAATAGTGGACCCCATACCCATCCTGTGACCAGTAGTGGACCCCATACCATCCTATGACCAATAGTGGACCCCATACCCATCCTGGGGCCAGTAGTGGACCCCATACCATCCTGTGGCCAGTAGTGGACCCTATAACAATCCTTTGAGTGGTAGTGGAAAAAGTTACAGGGGCACATAATGGTCTCAGGACCTGAATCCTAAAATGTATTCAGCTAAGTTATAGTCTTGATAAGTTAGTACATAGTTTAACATATATCAACAGTCTTTTTTAGCATATGATCTGTAATTCCTCATGAAAATCTAACAGTCGTGTCTCATTTAATGTTTTGACAACAGTGGAATTTGCTTGTCACTCACCACCTAACTGGAGACATATCGTCATATTGCCTGCACAGATATATATATATATATATAATATAATATATATATATATCTATATATAATATAATATATATATTATATATAATATATATCTATATATATATATATATAATATATAATATATATAAATACACACACAGTATCCAGATACACGCGAGCAATCTTCACGCGCTATACACACACGCACACGCACGCGACACACCACACAAACACACACACACACACAACACACACACACACAGTCAGTTTCAGGGTAAGGTAATGTACTCGAACATAGATGGGATCACAAGCAAGACAAGTGAACTAAGGGAAGGAAAGACACAAGAGGTGAACCCAGATGTAATCGGACACCGAGACAAAACTCTCTGGAATCATAACGAATGCTGTGTTTCCCAGGAGTACACAGTAATAAGGAAAGAGAGGGAAGGTAGGGGAGGAGGCGGAGTGGCCCTACTCATGAGAAAGGAATGGAGTTTTAAGGAGATGGCTATCCCGGGCTGTGAGGGTTTCAGAGACTACATAGCAGGCACCATGACAATGGGAGGACCAAGGATAGTAGTAGCAGTAATATATAACCCTCCACCAAATGACAGAAGACCCAGTCAAGAGTATGAAAATAACAACATGGCAGTTAACACTATAATTGAGAGGGCAGCCTCTGCTGCCTGTAGAAATAGATCCCACCTGCTCATCATGGGGGACTTCAATCACGGAAGAATTGATTGGGAGAACAAGGAACCGCATGGCGGCGAGGATACGTGGAGAGCCAAACTACTCGAGGTGGTGACTAGAAACTTCTTAACCCAGCATGTCAGAGAACCCACAAGGATGAGAGGAAATGACGAACCAGCGAGACTCGACCTGGTCTTCACCCTGAACGACTCTGACATAAGAGAAATCGGTTTTGAGGCCCCAGTAGGGATGAGCGACCACAGTGTATTGGAGTTTGAGTACCTGATTGAAGAAGGGTTATTGAACTCGAGGAGAGATACTGAAACCAAAGGTTAGCATACCGAAAAGGGAAACTATGAGGAGATAAGAAAATTCCTAACAGACATAGCATGGGAAACAGAGCTCAGGGAAAAGACGGCCCAAGATATGATGGACTACATCACGCAAAAGTGCAAGGAAGCAGCAAACAAGTTTGTCCCAGCCCAAAAGGAAAACAGTGAAATGAAGATGAGAAACCCATGGTTTAATCAGAGATGTAGGCTAGCTAAGCAACAAAGTAAAAGGGCATGGAGAAACTATAGGAATAACAGGACACTGGAGAGCAGAGAAAGATACCAGAATGCCAGGAATGAATATGTCAGGATGAGAAGAGAGGCGGAAAGACAATACGAAAACGACATCGCAAGCAAGGCAAAGACTCAGCCTAAATTGCTGCATAGCCACATCAGGAGAAAAACAACAGTAAAGGAACAGGTTATGAAATTAAGGATAGGGGCAGAAGGATTCACTAAAACGACAAGGAAGTGTGTGAGGAACTGAATAAGAAATTCCAAGAGGTCTTCACCTAGCAAGGAGAAATCCCAGAGTTAGAGAGGGGATAGCTAGCCAGGAACCACTGGAAGAGTTTGAGATTACAAGCGGGGAAGTAAGAAAGTGTTTACTAGAGTTGGATGTGACAAAGGCTATAGGCCCAGATGGAATCTCTCCTTGGATACTTAAGGAAGGAGCAGAAGAACTGTGCCTACCACTCTCCATAGTGTATAACAAATCTCTGGCAACAGGGGAACTGCCAGAAATTTGGAAAGCAGCTAATGTAGTCCCGATATACAAGAAAGGGGATAGACAGGAGGCACTGAATTACAGGCCAGTGTCCCTAACCTGCATACCATGCAAGCTGATGGAGAAGATTGTGCGAAGAAAGCTAGTGGAGCACCTGGAGCGAAAGAACTTTGTAACACAGCACCAACATGGATTCAGGGATGGCAGGTCCTGCCTCACAGGGTTACTTGAATTCTACGACCAGGCAACAAAAATAAGGCAAGAAAGAGAAGGGTGGGCAGACTGCATATTTTTGGATTGTCAGAAAGCCTTTGATACAGTGCCACACAAGAGGCTAGTGAAAAAGCTCGAGATGCAGGCTGGAGTGAAAGGGAAGGTACTCCGTTGGATACAGGAGTACCTAAGCAACAGGAGACAAAGAGTCAGTGTGAGGGGTGAGGTCTCAGATTGGCGAGACGTTACAAGTGGAGTCCCGCAGGGGTCAGTCCTTGGACCTATACTGTTTCTGATATATGTAAATGATCTCCCAGAGGGTATAGAATCGTTTCTCTCAATGTTTGCCGATGATGCAAAAATTATGAGGAGGATTGAAACTGAGGACGATAGTAGGAGGCTACAAGACGACCTAGACAGACTGAGTGAATGGTCCAACAAATGGCTGTTGAAGTTCAACCCGAGTAAATGCAAAGTAATGAAACTAGGCAGTGGAAACAGGAGGCCAGACACAGGATACAGAATAGGAGATGAAGTACTTAATGAAACGGACAGAGAGAAAGATCTAGGAGTTGATATCACACCAAACCTGTCTCCTGAAGCCCACATAAAAAGGATAACATCTGCGGCATATGCGAGGCTGGCTAACATCAGAACAGCGTTCAGGAACCTGTGTAAGGAATCATTCAGAATCTTGTACACCACATATGTAAGACCAATCCTGGAGTATGCAGCCCCAGCATGGAGCCCGTACCTTGTCAAGCACAAGACGAAGCTGGAAAAAGTCCAAAGGTATGCACTAGACTAGTCCCAGAACTAAGAGGCATGAGTTACGAGGAAAGGCTGCGGGAAATGCACCTTACGACACTGGAAGACAGAAGAGTAAGGGGAGATATGATCACAACCTACAAAATCCTCAGAGGAATCGACCGGGTAGACAAGGACAAACTATTCAACACTGGGGGGACGCGAACAAGGGGACACAGGTGGAAACTGAGTACCCACATGAGCCACAGAGACGTTAGAAGGAACTTTTTCAGTGTCAGAGTAGTTAACGGATGGAATGCATTAGGCAGTGATGTGGTGGAGGCTGACTCCATACACAGTTTCAAGGGTAGATATGATAGAGCCCAGTAGGCTCGGGAATCTGTACACCGGTTGATTGACAGTTGAGAGGCGGGACCAAAGAGCCAAAGCTCAACCCCGCAGCACAAATAGGTGANCACCTCATGCCTCTGTTCACCTGGCAGTAAATAAGTATATACCTGTGAGTTAAGTAAACTGTATCCTAGTAATGGTTAGGCCTGGTAGTTAAACGCCCAATAGGCCCAGAACCTGTACACCAGTTGATTGACGGTTGAGAGGCGGGACCAAAGAGCCAGAGCTCAACCCCCGCAAGCACAACTAGGTGAGTACCACACACACACACACACACACACACACACACACACACACACACACACACACACACACACACACACACACACACACACAACAACAACAACGACAAACTCATTAACGAAAAAAACAGGAGGAAAACTCGACAAGGAAAATAAAGAGTTAAACATTGTGCTGGGCCGTCCACCAGAGCCCCAAGAGGCGGCCCACGGTGGCCCATGGTGGCCCACGGTGGCCCATGGTGGCCCACGGTGGCCCACGGTGGCCCATGGTGGCCCATGGTGGCCCACGGTGGCCCACGGTGGCCCATGGTGGCCCACGGTGGCCCATGGTGGCCCATGGTGGCCCACGGTGGCCCATGGTGGCCCATGGTGGCCCACGGTGGCCCACGGTGGCCCACGGTGGCCCACGGTGGCCCATGGTGGCCCATGGTGGCCCACGGTGGCCCATGGTGGCCCATGGTGGCCCACGGTGGCCCACGGTGGCCCACGGTGGCCCATGGTGGCCCACGGTGGCCCATGGTGGCCCACGGTGGCCCACGGTGGCCCATGGTGGCCCATGGTGGCCCATGGTGGCCCATGGTGGCCCATGGTGGCCCATGGTGGCCCATGGTGGCCCATGGTGGCCCATGGTGGCCCATGGTGGCCCATGGTGGCCCATGGTGGCCCATGGTGGCCCATGGTGGCCCACGGTGGCCCACGGTGGCCCACGGTGGCCCATGGTGGCCCACGGTGGCCCACGGTGGCCCATGGTGGCCCACGGTGGCCCACGGTGGCCCATGGTGGCCCACGGTGGCCCACGGTGGCCCATGGTGGCCCACGGTGGCCCACGGTGGCCCACGGTGGCCCATGGTGGCCCACGGTGGCCCACGGTGGCCCATGGTGGCAAGCCAGGTCATGTGACAAGTCAGGTGTGTATCAAGCCAGGTGTGTGTTCAAATATTACCAGGTATGTGACGAGACGGGTGGAGGTTGGCGGGCCTGGGCGACAGCTACAGAACAAGCGCTCGCTATTTCTGTCGCTCTTATATATAGCTCTCAACCTCTATATTATATGAAGCGTCTAGCCTAACCTAGCCCAGCTTAACCTAGTCCACCCAGCCTAGCCATGCCTAGCATAACCCATCCTAACCTAACCTAACCTAACCTAACCTAGCCTAACCTAACCTAACCTAAACTAACCTAACCTAGCCCACCCAGCCTAGCCATGCCTAGCCTAACCCATCCTAACCTAACCTAACCTAACCTAGCCTAGTATCCCTGTCTCGAAGATAAACCATTAAAATTGTGTATAGAACTAGCATGGGGCTTGACGGCTGAGTGGACAGCGCTCGGGATTCGTAGTCCTGAGGTTCCGGGTTCGATCCCCGGCGGAGGCGGAAACAAATGGGCAGAGTTTCTTTCACCCTGATGCGTCTGTTCACCTAGCAGTAAATAGGTACCTGGGAGTTAGACAGCTGCTACGGGCTGCTTCCTGGGGGATGTGTAACAAAAAGGAGGCCTGGTCGAGGACCGGGCCGCGGGGACGCTAAGCCCCGAAATCATCTCAAGATAACCTCAAGATAGTTTCAATAACTTTATAATGAATTCTGCTTCACGTATTACGACTTTTAACGGTACAAGTTCTTTATGATTCCTCTGTGTCTCATCTGTGTTTCCATCAGTCCTTGTAGCTCAGTTCCCTTCAGTCCGGAACTGGTCTTATTGTGTATTTTAGGACATTTTTTCTTTCTTAGTTCTGTTTTGTGTTTCTTAAGGAAGGGGTTCCATGTCGGGGCGGCATACTCGATAACAGGTCTCACAAAAGGTATATACGACGCTCTGAAGGATCTTTGTCCAAGTTGTGATAGATACATAGATACATGATACTGGTTATCTGCTGGTTATCTTGAGATGATTTCGGGGCTTAGCCACCACGCGGCCCGGTCCTCTACCAGGCCTCCTTTTTGTTACACACACCCCCAGGAAGCAGCCCGTAGCAGCTGTCTAACTCCCAGGTACATATTTACTGCTAGGTAACAGGGGGGATCAGGGTGAAAGAAACTTTTTTGCCCATTTGTCTCCGCCTCCACCGGGGATCGAACCCGGAACCTCAGGACTACGAATCCGCAGCGCTGTCCACTCAGCTGGTGATAGATACTTAAGAATGTACCTTACTCCATTCTGATCATTCGATCTGATCATTCTCCTCTTCCTATGGTTCTTTGGCTTCTTCCTGGTAGGTAATCCTTCACCCACTTTCATACTTTCCCCCTGATACACCAAACTGTTTTTTTCTAGTTTGTATGGAGTGAGGGGACACTATCCCAAGCTCTCTGGTAGTTCAGGAAAATGCAGCCTGTCCACGTTATTTGGTTGTTGATGTCTTATCTCAGCACGCTTGTGTTTTTGGCAGGATTTTCCTGTCTAGAGGGGCCACACACAGCCCCCAGCAACCAGAGGGGCCACACAGAGCCCCCAGCAACCAGAGGGGCCACACACACAGCCCCCAGCAACCAGAGGGGCCACACACAGCCCCCAGCAACCAGAGGGGCCACACACAGAGCCCCCAGCAACCAGAGGGGGCCACACACAGCCCCAGCAACCAGAGGGGCCACACACACAGCCCCCAGCAACCAGAGGGGCCACACACCAGCCCCCAGCAACCAGAGGGGCCACACACACAGCCCCCAGCAACCAGAGGGGCCACACACACAGCCCCCAGCAACCAGAGGGGTCACACACACAGCCCCAGCAACCAGAGGGGCCACACACAGAGCCCCAGCAACCAGAGGGGGCCACACACAGAGCCCCCAGCAGCCAGAGGGGCCACACACACAGCCCCCAGCAACCAGAGGGGCCACACACAGCCCCCAGCAACCAGAGGGGCCACACAGAGCCCCCAGCAACCAGAGGGGCCACACACACAGCCCCAGCAACCAGAGGGGCCACATACACAGCCCCCAGCAACCAGAGGGGCCACACACAGCCCCCAGCAACCAGAGGGGCCACACACAGCCCCCAGCAACCAGAGGGGGCCACACAGAGCCCCCAGCAACCAGAGGGGCCACACACACAGCCCCCAGCAACCAGAGGGGCCACACACAGCCCCCAGCAACCAGAGGGGCCACACACACAGCCCCCAGCACCAGAGGGGCCACACCCACAGCCCCCAGCAACCAGAGGGGCCACACACAGCCCCCAGCAACCAGAGGGGGCCACACAGAGCCCCCAGCAACCAGAGGGGCCACACACACAGCCCCCAGCAACCAGAGGGGGCCACACACAGCCCCCAGCAACCAGAGGGGCCACACACACAGCCCCCAGCAACCAGAGGGGCCACACACACAGCCCCCAGCAACCAGAGGGGCCACACACAGCCCCCAGCAACCAGAGGGGGCCACACACAGCCCCCAGCAACCAGAGGGCCACACACACAGCCCCCAGCAACCAGAGGGGCCACACACAGCCCCCAGCAACCAGAGGGGCCACACAGAGCCCCCAGCAACCAGAGGGGCCACACACACAGCCCCCAGCAACCAGAGGGGCCACACACACAGCCCCAGCAACCAGAGGGGCCACACACAGCCCCCAGCAACCAGAGGGGCCACACAGAGCCCCCAGCAACCAGAGGGGGCCACACAGAGCCCCAGCAACCAGAGGGGCCACACACAGCCCCCAGCAACCAGAGGGCCACACAGAGACCCCAGCAACCAGAGGGGCCACACAAAGCCCCCAGCAACCAGAGGGGCCACACACAGCCCCCAGCAACCAGAGGGGCCACACACACAGCCCCCAGCAACCAGAGGGCCACACACAGAGCCCCAAGCAACCAGAGGAGCCACACACACAGCCCCCAGCAACCAGAGGGGGCCACACAAAGCCCCAGCAACCAGAGGGGCCACACACAGCCCCCAGCAACCAGAGGGGCCACACAGAGCCCCCAGGAACCAGAGGGGGCCACACAAAGCCCCAGCAACCAGAGGGGCCACACACAGCCCCCAGCAACCAGAGGGGCCACACACACAGCCCCCAGCAACCAGAGGGGCCACACACAGAGCCCCCAGCAACCAGAGGAGCCACACACACAGCCCCCAGCAACCAGAGGGGCCACACAGAGCCCCCAGCAACTAGAGGGGGCCACACCCACAGCCCCCAGCAACCAGAGGGCCACACACACAGCCCCCAGCAACCAGAGGGGCCACACACACAGCCCCCAGCAACCAGAGGGGCCACACACAGAGCCCCCAGCAACCAGAGGGGCCACACACACAGCCCCCAGCAACCAGAGGGGCCACACACACAGCCCCCAGCAACCAGAGGGGCCACACACAGCCCCCAGCCACCAGAGGGGACCACACAGAGCTCCCAGCAACCAGAGGGGCCACACACAGAGCCCCCAGCAACCAGAGGGGCCACACACACAGCCCCCAGCAACCAGAGGGGGCCACACACAGCCCCCAGCAACCAGAGGGCCACACACACAGCCCCAGCAACCAGAGGGGCCACACACACAGCCCCCAGCAACCAGAGGGGCCACACACACAGCCCCAGCAACCAGAGGAGCCACACACAGCCCCCAGCAACCAGAGGGGGCCACACACAGAGCCCCAGCAACCAGAGGGGGCCACACACAGCCCCCAGCAACCAGAGGGGCCACACACAGAGCCCCAGCAACCAGAGGGGCCACACACACAGCCCCCAGCAACCAGAGGGGCCACACACACAGCCCCCAGCAACCAGAGGGGCCACACACACAGCCCCCAGCAACCAGAGGGGCCACACACACAGCCCCCAGCAACCAGAGGGGCCACACACACAGCCCCCAGCAACCAGAGGGGGCCACACACACAACCCCCAGCAACCAGAGGGGCCACATACACAGCCCCCGGCAACCAGAGGGGCCACACACAGAGCCCCCAGCAACCAGAGGGGCCACACACACAGAGCCCCCAGCAACCAGAGGAGCCACACACACAGCCCCCAGCAACCAGAGGGGCCACACACAGCCCCCAGCAACCAGAGGGGCCACACACACAGCCCTCAGCAACCAGAGGGGCCAGACACACAGCCCCCAGCAACCAGAGGGGCCACACACAGAGCCCCAGCAACTAGAGGGGCCACACACAGAGCCCCAGCAACCAGAGGGGCCACACACACAGCCCCCAGCAACCAGAGGGGGCCACACACAGCCCCCAGCAACCAGAGGGGCCACACACAGCCCCCAGCAACCAGAGGGGCCACACACACAGCCCCCAGCAACCAGAGGGGCCACACACAGCCCCCAGCAACCAGAGGGGCCACACAGAGCCCCCAGCAACCAGAGGGGCCACACACACAGCCCCCAGCAACCAGAGGGGCCACACACACAGCCCCCAGCAACCAGAGGGGCCACACACACAGCCCCAGCAACCAGAGGGGCCACACACACAGCCCCAGCAACCAGAGGGGCCACACACAGCCCCCAGCAACCAGAGGGGCCACGCAGAGCCCCCAGCAACCAGAGGGGGCCACACACAGCCCCCAGCAACCAGAGGGGCCACACACAGCCCCCAGCAACCAGAGGGGCCACACACACAGCCCCCAGCAACCAGAGGGGCCACACACAGAGCCCCCAGCAACCAGAGGGGCCACACACACAGCCCCCAGCAACCAGAGGGGCCACACACACAGCCCCCAGCAACCAGAGGGGCCACACACACAGCCCCCAGCAACCAGAGGGGCCACACACAGAGCCCCCAGCAACCAGAGGGGACCACACAGAGCCCCCAGCAACCAGAGGGGCCACACACAGCCCCCAGCAACCAGAGGGGCCACACACACAGCCCCCAGCAACCAGAGGGGGGCCACACACAGCCCCCAGCAACCAGAGGGGCCACACACATAGCCCCCAGCAACCAGAGGGGCCACACAAGCCCAGCACCAGGGCCACACAGCAGCAACCAGAGGGGCCACACAACAGAGCCCCCAGCAACCAGGGGGCCACACACAGAGCCCCAGCAACCAGAGGGCCACACAGCAGCCAGCCCTAGGGGCCAACCGCCCCAGACCAGGGGGCCACACACAGAGCCCCCAGCAACCAGAGGGGCCACACACACAAGCCCCCACAACCAGAGGGGCCACAACAGAGCCCCCAGCAACCAGAGGGGCCACACCCACAGCCCCCAGCAACCAGAGGGGCCACACACACACCGCCCCCAGCAACCAGAGGGGCCACACACAGCCCCCAGAACCAGAGGGGCCACACACAACACAGCCCCCAGCAACCAGAGGGGCCACACACCACAGCCCCCAGCAACCAGAGGGGCCACACACACACAGCCCCCAGCACAGAGGCCACAACAACAGCCAGCACAGAGGGGCCACACACAGCCCCACACCGAGCACACACCCCCCCGCACAGAGGGGCCACCCACACACAAGCCCCCAACAGAGGGGCACACCAGCCAGAACGAGGGGCCCCACACACAGACCCCCAGCAACCAGAGGGGCCACACACACAGAGCCCCAGCAACCAGATGGGCCACACACAGAGCCCCCAGCAACCAGAGGGGCCACACAACAGAGCCCCCAGCAACCAGAGGGGGGCCACACAGCAACTGTTTCGATCAAGGCGCTTGTTTGTGGTCCCCGCAGCCACTTGAAGCTGGTTAAATCGTCTTCATGGACGCGTAAAAAGGTTCTGCCAAACGTCTTCCTGCTCACAGCCCTACAAAACGAGGTTTCAAAGCTATACGCAGCTTCACAAAGCTTCACACAGTAACTTCCAGTCAACGGGGCACAGCTAAGCTCAGCACTCTCAGCTACTTAGTAAACGATACGGCACTGAATGTTGGGGTGTCAGAAGGTAGCTGCCATTCCCCGCTGCCCAAACCACTTGGGCAGGACGGTACAACGGACGGTTTCGCTTCATGCAGGTTCGATCCCCGACAGTCCACAAGTGGTGGGCACCATTCCTTCTTCCCCCCGTTCCATCACAAATCCTTATCCTGACCCCTTCCCAGTGCTATATAGTCGTAATGGCTTGGTGCTTTCTCCTGACATTTCCCTCCCCTCCCCCCCCCCTGTGTTGAACAGCTGTTGAACACAGCTGACAACCACCACCAGAGCGACAGCTACCACCACACAACCACCCCACAAAGGCAACAAGTACTACCACCACCACGACAACCACCCCACAAAGGCAACAAGTACTACCACCACCACGACAACCACCCCACAAAGGCAACAAGTACCTACCACCACCACCACAACCACCCACACAAAGGCAACAAGTACTACCACCACCACGACAACCACCCCACAAAGGCAACAAGTACTACCACCACCACGACAACCACCCACACAAGGCAACAAGTACTACCACCACCACACAGACAACCACCACCACAACAGGCAACAAGTACTACCACCACCACCACAACCACCTACTCACCCCTCTAGCATGGATTCA